>CM076578.1:202030977-202630977 GCA_034641835.2 Pinus albicaulis | reverse complement strand
TTGTATTATTCCAGCAAGACCAAAGTCACATATTTTTACGGTTTGGTTCTTCGTTATGAGAATATTTTTGGGCTTCAAATTGCCATGCAGCACATTCCCAGGGTGCAAATACTAAAGGGCCCTCAATAACTGGTTCATAATCAACTGAACATTCAAGGGAGCCGCTGATTGTTGGCTGCAACTTTCGTATGCTCAATTTCTAGACTTTATAGAGTCTGCCAAATCCTCATGCACCATTTCCATCAAAATATAAATATCATCAAGATTATGTTCACTAATAGGTCACATGATCTCCTTCAACGTCACGAGCATACGCTTCTGATTTATGTGAGATGGCATCCGGTACGAACATTTCCAAACGGAGCGTTTTTAGGTATCTGGTGCGCACTAGTGAAGAAAGCCTTTTGCATCAGTGACATAAAGGTTCTTTCTCTGCTCAACATGTATCGAAACTTTTTCCTTGTTTTTGAGCTCCATTTTATTTGCCTTGATGTCGTGACAAGATTGAGGATTTTGTCACCCGTGGGGTTGACCTGTGTGGAACATTACAACATCGCAATTACTCTTTGATAATGGTGTCCCTAGATAAAACATATGAGACTAACGAGCTTAGGAGAAGTATTCAAACAACATGCTTAATGACCCATGGTAAGAGGGTTGCTACTGTACATCCTCAATGCATAGAAAAGTACTTATTCTAGCGTATGCTGGATGATCCCTCCCTCACACGGCATGATTGCAGCAACAATATCTGATCATGATAGTGAGAAATCTCATGAGGGGTTGGGGATAGGTCGTTGGGATGTCACTGACTGCAGGTCAGGTGAAAGACTTTACTGACCAAGTGAGCAGAGGGGGACTTGAAATTTTGAATATACCCAAAATTTTGGGTGGTGTTGTAGCGGCTACAACAAGTTCCAGCACCTCTTAAGTTTGTATGAACCTCAGGTTGATAATTGAAGTGGGTAGCCTTGGGAGTTGCAACATTCCTATTGCAATACTAGGGCTCATGAATTTTTTGATGACATTTCCAGGGAGGTATCAAAGTATGCATTATTTTCTTCTCTAGTTGATACATTTATGCAAAATTAAAAAATTTCATTAGGCATATTTCATGTCAAGAACAGAAAATTTCATTGTATTAGAGTTTTGATTCGAAAAAATTATAAAAACAAAAAAAATCTTCAATACCACAACCCCCCACTTGATCACATGGTGCAGTAAGTGCCACATCACCATCCACTTTTCCAAGTAGAAGAAGAAGCGGTGGAAAATAAGGTAGAATAAATGGATGGAGATGATGGCAATGAAGAAGATCCTCTTATATTTCCCATTCAAGATACTGATATCAATGTTCATATGAATAACATCCCTCCACCTGTCCTTCCCAACTTCCGTGGTATGAGGTCAGAGGATATGGAAACATTTCTCTTTGAATTTGAAATCCTTTGTAGATCTTATGGTTACTTACTAGACACTAAAAAATTGAGATTGTTTCTGGAAACATTGAATGATATAGCTCTTAAAAGGTTCATGAGTTTATGGACTAATTGAATAAGTTCATGGAATGACATGCAAAAGATATTTATTGAAAAATATAAAGATCATGATCTTAAAGAATAAATATTTAGAATGACTCAAAAATAAGATGAAAGCCTTGAGGATATAATAGATATATTTATGTATATTCTTAAGAGGGAAAATTTGCATCATTTAGGATTAGACACACTAAAAATCCTCTTAGAACAATTAGGAATGAGTGGATTGATATACTTGAACTCATGAGTAGAGGTGATGTATACCAATTATCATTTGAAGAAATTTGTGAAACTTTCAAGCACATATCAAAAGGAATGCCAAGGGTAAGTAAATCAACATCAAGATCGGCAAGTCAAGTTGAACTTGGAAATTTTCTTGATAACATTAAAACATAAATTATTAGCAATCTAAGCGAACAAGTAGAAATGTTAAGTATGAAAGATGAGAAAAATTAAGATGTTGATATTTGTTTTGTCCATGTAGAATCACATGTTATTAAATATTTCCCATGATTACCAAGGTTTAAGGAATTTTACCAAGAGGAAAATGGAGCAAGTCAATCACCAAAGCAACTATGTTATGTAGCTCCAAGAAGACCTTGGTAGCCTAGTCAACCTGATATGA
This sequence comes from Pinus albicaulis, assembly GCA_034641835.2. Taxonomy (NCBI): domain Eukaryota; kingdom Viridiplantae; phylum Streptophyta; class Pinopsida; order Pinales; family Pinaceae; genus Pinus; species Pinus albicaulis. The sequence continues at coordinate 202,628,814 of CM076578.1, read as the reverse complement.
TGCAAGAACCTAATTCACAATTTCAAGCTTATGCACATCCATCTCAAAGTAATTGGAATACACTCTTTCCTTGGATACCTTGGCCATCTCAACCCTAAAAACAATATTGTCAACAAGGTTAGCATGGAACTTATGGGAGAAATCCACAATATCCTCAATATTTTCTTCAATATCCTCCATACCCAACTCCATGTTATCCCTACCATCCAACTCCACCACAACCACAACCTCAATGTAACATCATTCATGTAATAAATTAAGAAAATGAAAAATAAGACCATTGTCATGGGGCATGTATTTCCAAGATGAATGTTGGGAAAAACATCCTAGTGTGGGTGTTGAATTAGTTTATTATGGCTAAGGGAAATTGGAAAAGGAAAAGGAAAAGGATTTGGTAAGACAAGAGGCATTAACTGGAGTTTTATTTATGAAAATAATTGAAAATAGGAGAAAAGGAAGGTGAAAGGTCACATGTTGCATGTGAGGATGAAAATGATCTAAAATAATGGAAAATTGAAGAAACTAGAGGCCTTATTGATAAAAAGGCTTATGAGGATGAATACACAACTTTTATTAGTTCAATTTTGAGCTCTCTCTCTATTCTCCCTACTATCACATACCCTTGCACACTTAGATTTTTCTTGGAGCATTATAACATTGGATCAATAAAAGTAAAGGAAGGGAAAAGAAGGTAAAGGGAAGAAAATATCAAGAAAGGAATAGAAACATCAAAAGGCTACAACGAGATTACTTCCAGGTATCATGTTGCATGTATGATTTCCTTGAGCCTATTTTTGGCATGCATGGTACATGCATGTGTGTATTTGGTTCTCTTGTTGTCATTGAATGTGTTTTTCTTGGTGTGACAATGATTTTCAACCTTGCCTTGCCATTTCCAGATAGCCATGGTGTGATGGCGTTCTATTTTAATTGGCTGAGATGGATTTCTTGATGGTTTTGAAACTGGGTGGGGTGGTCTTAGGAGAAGAACACAAGGCCTAGGAATCCTTGGACAAGTGAAGGTGGAATTGTGGTAAAGCCAAATTGTGAATCCCTCGATTAGGCCTAGGAACCCTTGACCGATGAATGGAGATATATACGATAAATCCTAGAGGTGTATTCCCTTGATTATGCCTAGGAATCCTTGACCAGTGAATGACAGGATATACGGTAAAGCCTAAATGGTGGAGTCTTGTTGGGTCTAAGAATCCTTTACCGGTGAATGGTGGGATATATGGTAAAGCCTAGAGACTAGATATGGACAAATTCATTACAGTTTAGGTGGAGGTATCCGAAAGGCATCAATGCTTGTTTAGGGCCTATTGATCCCTTGGTGGGATTTTCATAAAGACTGTATTGTATGCTGATTTTTTGGTCCTAGGAATCCCTTGGTGGGATTACTGTAAATCCTGAGGAAGCCTTGATTGGTTTTTTTGTGAGTCCCACATTCATGCTTGGAATATGGCACAACGATGATTGGCTGAAAGAAATATTTGGTTCAACCCAATATATGGTCAAGTGGTACGTGGAAGTCCCTAACCTGGTTTTATTTTTCATATGTTAATAATAACTCTTTCCTCTTGTGTATTATGTATAAATGTGTTTGTTATTGCATGATCTTAATGTTTGTCGTATCGTTGTTATTCTGCTGGTTATATGTTGTTAAGTCCCTATATTAATAGTGTAGCCCCTTATTATGTTAGTGTAGCCCCCCTTATTGTTATTATTGTACCCCTGTAACCCCCACATTGTTATTATTGTGCCCTTACATTATTATTGTTAGGTCACTTAGATTACATCGTGGCCCCACTAGGATTATATTGTGCCCTATGGACTCCTATATATAGAAGGAGGTTTTGTTCATTTGTATCATCCAAGAATTGTTCATTTATGTAATGTATTGGAGGTTTCCCCCCTCGAAGTGGCTTATTTCTAAGGCGTTGATATCTCTCTTCTTCTCTTTTTGGAGTTGGTTACACAACATTTGGTATCAGAGCTTTGGATTCTAGGGTTTCGCTGCTCCAAACAGGTCATCGTGGAATTTTCGCTATAAATTTGTTTCTACGAAGTTTCAGAAGCTGAAATTTTTAGAGTGAGAAGCCAAAATCCTGAGGAAGCTTGTCTACAAATTTCAGAGCTTGGTTCACAATATTTTCGGAGATATGATCTGTGGAAGTTAGGTATTTTTTCAAGCTCCTAAACAGGTCATCATGGCATTTGCGCTATAAATTTTTTTCTACGAAGGTTCAGAATCTGAAATTCATATGGTGCGAATCTTAAATCCTACGGAAAATTTTCAAAAAATTTCAGAGCTTGGTTCTCAATATGTTTGGAGATATGATCTGTGGAAGGTACTGCTTTTTCAGGCTCCTGAATTTCATCTCAAAGAGGTGATCGTAGGAAAAGTTCAATAACTCTCTCTCTGGGCATTGGATTGGAGTACCGTAAAAAGTGTTCGTAAGTACATGGACTGTAGTTTCTTGGCTATCAATTACAGAGACAAAGGACGAAACAGTGACACGTGGCAAGTCCTACAAGTTCGCTCTACTGAACTAGTCCAGAATTAGGTCATTGTGGGAGATTGAACACAACTTTGTCTTGGAGAATCCAAATAAGGTCAGACCTGTGGCATTCAAAAGAGAATTCAGAGGGATACTTTAGTGCTGAATTTAAAATATTGAAGGGCCGCAATCACAGAGATAATCCAATTTCAATATCGAGCTCCTCAAAAGCAAGAAAAAGGTGTGTATTGTTTTTTTCCGAATTGCATAAGTCTTGTTTGAAGAATCAAGTTGAATTGATTCCAAGGGCATATTGAAGAATTTTTGTCAGTAATGGGTTCTATTATGCCTCCAAAAAATAATTCCATACCCATTAAGCCCTCAGAAAGCTATACTATAACGCATGAGGAGGAAGAATTGCAATATGAGATATCAAAATTACGGTACCAAGTGCAACAAATTTCGATCTTACGAAGAGCAACCAAAGATGACATAGATGGTTTAAAAGAAAAAATGGAGGCTAATTTGGATGGTTTTAAGGATCAAATAAAATATATTATGGATGATAAAGTAGTGGAATATCACAATGAGCATCAACAACAAGTTCTCCAACTCTCAAAGGATAACCTAACTTTGGTGCAAAATCAAATGAAACAACCGGAAGATCAATATCACATCGAAAGAAGTTTTGAAGCAGTCACAGAAACAAGAAATCGAAAAGTACAATCAATTTCAAATTATCTCAGCAAGTGGAAGAACTTTCCTGTAGAAGATTCCACATGGGACGATGAGAATTTTATACAGAAGCATCAAGAAATAATCAAGCGTTGAGGACAACACTTGTTTGAAGGAGAGGGGCATGTTAAGCCCCTATATTAATAGTGTAGTCCCTTATTATGTTAGTCTAACCCCCCTTATCGTTATTGTTGTACCCCTGTAACCCCCATATTGTTATTATTGTGCCCTTACATTATTATTGTTAGGTCAACTAGGATTACATTGTGGCCCACTAGGATTACATTTTGGCCCCATGGACTCCTATATATAGAAAGGAGGTTTTGTCATTTGTATCATCCAAGAATTGTTCATTTATGTAATGTATTGGAGGTTTCCCCCTCGAAGTGGCTTATTTCTAAGGCATTGATATCTTTTTTCTTCTATTTTTGGAGCTGGTTACACAACATTTGGTATCAGAGCTTTGGATTCTAGGGTTTCACTGCTCCAAACAGGTCATCGTGGAATTTTCGCTATAAATTTGTTTCTACGAAGTTTCATAAGATAAAATTTTTAGGGTATGAAGCCGAAATCCTGAGGAAGCTTGTCTAAAAATTTCAGAGCTTGGTTCGCAATATTTTCCGAGATATGATCTGTGGAAGTTAGGTCTTTTGTCAGGCTCCTAAACAGGTCATCGTGGTATTTTCGCTATAAATTTGTTTCTACGAAGTTTCAGAAGCTGAAATTTTTAGGGTGTGAAGCCGAAATCCTGAGGAATATCGTCTAAAAATTTCAGAGCTTGGTTCACAATATTTTTGGAGATATGATCTGTGGAAGTTAGGTATTTTTTCAGGCTCCCAAACAGGTCATCATGGAATTTGCGCTATAACGTGTTTTCTATGAAGGTTCAGAATCTGAAATTCATATGGTGCAAAGGTGAAATCCTGAGGAAATTCGTCAAAAAATTTTTAGAGCTTGGTTCGCAATATTTGCGGCGATATCATGTGTGGAAGTTAGGTCTTTTTTCAGGCTCCTAAACAGGTCATCGTGGAATTTGCACTATAACTCTTTTTGTACAAAAGTTCAGAATCTGAAATTCGTATGGTGCGAAGCTGCCATCCTGAGGAAATTCTTCAAACAATTTCAGATCTTGGTTCGCAATATTTTTGGAGATATGAGCTGTGGAAGGTAGTGCTTTTTCAGGCTCCTGAATTTCATCTCAAAGAGGTGATCGTGGGAAAATTTCAATAACTCTCTCTTTGGGCATCGGATTGGAGTACCGTAAAAAGTGGTCACAAGTGCGCAGACTTTGGTTTCTTCACTATCAATTTTAGAGACAAAAGACAAAACAGTGACACATGGAAAGTCGTACCAGTTAGCTCTACTGAACCAGTCCATAATTAGGTCATTGTGGGAGATTGGACACAACTTTGTCTTGGAGAATCCAAATCAGGTCAGACCTGTGGAATTCAAAAGAGAATTCAGAGGGCTATTTCATTTCTGAATTTCAGATATTGAAGAGTCACAATCGCAGAGATAATCCAATTCCAATATCGAGCTCCTCAAAAGCAAGTAAAAGGTGTGTATTGTTTTTCCTGAATTGCATAAATCTTGTTTGAAAAATCAATTTGAAGTGATTCTAAGGGCCTATTGAGCATATATTTTAGTATTGTGTTCTGAAATTCCTCATAAAAATAATTCAACACCCATTAAGCCCTCAAAAATCTATCCTATGATGCATGAAGTGGAAGAATTGCAGTATGAGATATCAAAATTACGGTACCAAGTGCAACAAATTTTGATCTTACGAAGAGCAATCGAAGATGACATAGATGGTTTAAAAGAAGAAATGAAGGCTAATTTGGATGGTTTGAAGGATCAAATAAAATCTATTATGGATGATAAAGTAGTGGAATATCACAATGATCATCAACAAAAAGTTCTCCAACTCTCAAAGGATAACCTAACTTTGGTGCAAAATCAAATGAAACAACCGGAAGATCAATATCACATCGAAGAAGTTCTGAAGCAGTCACAGAAATAAGAAATCGACAAGTACGTTCAATTTCAGAGTATCTCAGCAAGTGGAAGAACTTTCCTGTAGAATATTTCACATGGGAGGATGAGAATTTTATACAGAAACATCAAGAAATAATCAAGCGTTGAGGGCAACACTTGTTTGAAGGAGAGGGGCATGTTAAGTCCCTATATTAATAGTGTGGCCCCTTATTATGTTAGTGTAGCCCCAATTATTGTTATTATTGTACCCCTGTAACCCCCATATTGTTATTATTGTGCCCTTACATTATTATTGTTAGGTCGGCTAGGATTACATTGTGGCCCCACTAGGATTATGTTGTGGCCCCATGGACTCCTATATATAGAAGGAGGTTTTGTTCATTTGTATCATCCAAGAATTGTTCATTTATGTAATGTATTGGAGGTTTCCCCCTCCAAGTGGCTTATTTCTAAGGCGTTGATATCTCTTTTCTTCTATTTTTGGAGCTGGTTACACAACATATGTTGGTTATAAGCATGGTTTTATGAAAAAACGTAGTGATGGCTCTCATATGTTTTGTTTGGTAATTGAATGAATAATGAACGTATGACCTAATATATGGTAATGTAGATGTTATGAGAGGACATCATTCCTTCTTAGCAATTCTCAGATAAGTATTAAGTTCCTATGCTCATATGTGTTTATATGACTTGTATATTGCAAGTTCATGATGTGTTTGATGGAATGTCTGTCATGTCTAGGCCTTGTCAGATCAGGTCCTTATTCAATATTTGCATTAGAGGCCTTGTCATCATGTTATTTATCATTTCTGGAAGTTTCAACAATTTCTGGGTAGTGGCTTGAGTCCTAGCCCTAAAAAAGTGGCTTAGAATCTGGGGTCGCTAGCACATAAATTCCTAGAAAAGTTTGAAGTCGCATGGATGCAAAATTGTGCATGTGACTAGAGGGATTCAACCACATGGAGGGCTTGTCCTTAATACAGATGGAGCTCTATATCATTCAAACATTAATTTGTCTCAGGGGTTGAGCACCTGGAAGGTTTGGTTGGCTCCTAAATGTATTATAACATCTGAGGAATGTTATATTGGTCTTGTCTTCTCGATTTAACTTCCTTAATTTTACTTGGGTATTTGAATCTTATCATAGTAACGCTTTGTCACATGATTACCCCGACAAACCAGTTAGTTGGGGTAAATGTGGGAGGAGGTGGTTATAGGGTGGTATCAGAGTATGGTTCACCCCTTGGATTGGATGGGAGGAATGTTTTTTTCATGCATACATGTCATCTGCGTATTTGTTACATATGCTTATGGTCCATGTGCTTGTTGTGTATGCATGGTGGCTATCAATGTTGAATTTGTGTTCTCATGTAGCAGATGATGATGTTGTTGTCGTGATGTGTTCATTATGAATGCATGTTGATTGAATATGCATTTTTTGTGAATTTTTATTGTCCATGTGGATGTGTGCATGCCTTTTCATGGCTATATTTTTCGTGCATGAGTTCATGGTATTATGTTTGTATTGTCATGCATGGTAAATGGATAACGATTGAGATGATATTTATGTACTGATATTGATATATTGATTATGATTATGATTATACATGTATCATGCTAATCTGGTTGATCTTGTAGACGAGATATTGTCCCCTGAACTATAGTGAGGTGTGTTGGTTATGTTATATTTTTGTTTATCTGACATGGTATATTTACATGAAAAATATAAAAGATGACTAGAAAGATGGTAGAATACACCTCACGACATTTTCCCTATAGATAAGATAAGAACCATGGTGATAGGTACTCTCCTGATATAGCATAAAATTCGAGAATTTTCAAGGAAGAACTAAGAAGCTGCAAGGCAGATAATGAAATGATCATTCATGAACAGGAGAAATAAGAAGAATTCAATGCAGTTACCCTTTAGATTTTGTAATATTTGTAGAGACAGGGACCACTTAGGACCAGTCATGGACAAGAGGACATGAATAATGGAACATATGGCGGTCAGTATCATGATGGTCACAGGTCGGATAGAGATGAAACGATCAAAGATGTTACGTTCTTGGATACACCAGATGGGAGAGGTGATGGACATAGGTTTTTTTCATATTATGGTTCTGACAAGTATCATGATCATTGTCGTTATCATCCTTACAAGAGGAGTGACAAGGGATATATTCCATATGAGTTCAAGAAATCCAAGCCGCCTATATTTGATGGAGATTTTAAGAAAATGGAAGATGAAGAGGCATAGTTACTTGGGATGAAGACATTCTTTGAGTTGCATGATTATAAAGAGAACATGAAGGCTAGAATAGCTGTCTTCAACCTTAAAGGGAAATTAGACATCTGGTGGGAATATGTGAAGCAGGTTAGAGACATCATGATAAAAGTGTTGAGTTGGCATGAATTCAAGAGACTCTTCAGGAAGAAGCACTTGTCATAGAGGTGTTGGGTGTAGTGTATGGCATATTAATGGATCAACATTTAATTTCAATCCAGGGTTCATGGACTTCAAGACACAACACTGGAAATGTTAGAGAAACAATCTAGCAACTTGCAAAACAAAACCCTAATTTGTCGAGAAATCGCTCACACCGTGAGTTCCCGCACTAGTCAAAATTCTTGTTCTATTCCTGAATTTAAAATCAATCTTTAGAAATAAGGTTATAAACACTAGTACTACAAAACCATTCCTTAGACGGTGCATTAGCATTGTTATAAATTAGAAAAGAAACACTACATAAACTCTCAATTCAATTCCTACACTACATTTGGAAACTTTATTAAAAGAAAAAGAACGTGATCAATATGGACACTAGCCACTTATCTCATTAAATTATCAAACAAAGTGAGGTTTCAAACAAAACAAATGATCGAAATATTTGAAAAGAAAGTTGGTATCACTCCAACAATTCCAAAAGAATGCTTAAACAAAATCCATATAGGTCTCTAAAATATTCCTGCACTATCTCAACTCACACTCTTTTGTATTTCCAATTCATGCACTACTCACTCATCTCGTGCTTCTGCTTCCTGCACTACTACAACTTCTAATTTATTTTACATTCAAAAGTAAATCGTGGAAGCCCTAGTGTGATAATTAAATTCATAATATTACATAAAAAAATATATCTCACTCTATTCTACTTTCTCAAATCCAAAAACGTCTTAAAGCCAAAGATCTAAAATTGTGCATAAGAAAAAGATTTACAAAAAGAAGAAAATAAAACCAGACCTGAGAAATATCAATGATAAAGACAATGAATCAATTCTCAATCAAACCCTTTAGGCATTGGTCTATTTAAATTTTAAACATCAAATATACCTTCTCCACACATGTCCCAACTAAAAAAATTACTCATACAATGTAATATGTTGCACTCATTGACCTGTCACACTATATGTAAGAGAATCTCATTGAAACCAAACTAATCGTTGATAGCTAGGTTATGTAAGAATTTATCCTGAATGTTGTTCTGTAACTTAACCTAAGAGAACAAGATCAAAATAATAGTAAAATATTATATATGAAAGAGGAATAGGTTCGAATCTTGTTCTTGAATATGACTTGAATAGTTGCAAGAAAATTTATGGTTTAGAAGCTTCAATAATGCTATATAAATAATTTGTATCACATAATTATTCATTAAAGAATAAATATACCCTCAGTGTTTTATATATGAAACGATTTAAAAATTTTAGAGGGAAATCTCATTACTATTAGTTTGTGAAAGCCTTTAGACCAAAGCCACCAATACCAAAAAAATGATTTCAAATAAAAGTTCTGTAGTCACCAAGTCATATATAAAAATATAGTAGCTATAGATCTCGTACAACCCAAACTGCATAATGATGGAACAACGTTTCAAAGAATAAATTATGCTTAGATATAGGTTGTAATCATTCCAATTCATACACAATTTATATCTTGGAATGAGACAAAGCATTTTAAAGAAATAGAAGAATATTAAATAAATCACACAAGGATATAATACCCAATCTTGTAAGAATACACAACACAATGAGATATTTCAAAGGAAATCCACACAATACTACCTAATGGAAGAGTAACGAGCTGGACTGGTTGGGCCTAAACCAACCAACTCGTACCCTCCTTAATGAGAAATTAAACTACAACACAATTAGAAACATTAACAAAATTTAACAACAATGGAAAGAGAACCTAACATTGATGCTTTTTATTAAAAAGATATCAGTATTTAGTACATTTTGAGATATATTAGTCTAGCTACAATTGATCATATGGTAGTAACCCACAAAAATTAATCCAACAACATCAGGACATGGAACGACTTCTATGCTCTAGGCTTGAAGCCATTCTTTTGTTTTTATACATGTCATGATATAAATTTGCCTTTAGGCCACCCAATCCATTACAAAACAAGATGATAGATTGAATCAAAAATATTTCCTGATGATGGATACATAGTAAAATCATAATCCAATCAAGGGAATATAGATCAGTTACGAAATTTTCCATTTTTTTGCAAACCTGGGAAAGATCCTAGAATTTTGGCAAAACTACAATTTTTTACAAAACTGCCTCAAAGAACCTTGTGTATCTTCATAACCATAGCGAATTTTTGGAAATAGTTTGGGATTTAGATAATTTTCTATACCGGGAAAAAACTCATATGCTCAAACTTTTGAGATTCTACTCCATATGCACTAAAATCGAGGTCAAAGTTTGGAGTTTGAAAACCATGTGAATTTTCAACAGATTTATTGATTTGCTTCTAGAAACCCACGCGTATGACCTGGGTGCATTCCAACTTACATGGATGTGTTAAAAAAATATTTTAAATAAAAACCTTCCTCGTTTTTCTTTGAAAGTATGTTGATATGTAGAAACCCCAAATTGGTTGCTCTCTAGTGCAGGAAAAGGTCAATGAAAGATAAGTGCACCTATGACCATAAAAAATGCTCAAAAATAGTTCTGAACAAATTTCATTTATCATTTTCCTTAGTGGAAAGCTAATATGATTGAGTGGTCCCCATTTACTTCCATTTTGGTGTAGGATCTCTACGGAGTGCAAGAACTACATTAACAACATTTAATGAGCATGAATATTAATAAATGCATATAAAGAAGGTATACGAAGCAAACCAAATGTAGATATTCATTATTGCATTAAAATAATGTATAAGTGAAATATAAAGGTTCATAAACTAGTAAAACAAGTGAATAAGCGGGGAATCATATGGGAAAAAATATGCATTAGATACAATAATTTTGGGGCCTGACCTCCCCCCATGCCGATCATCTTGCATGTCCTCATGCAAGCGAATCAATTTCTATACTGATTATCCCTTTTAAAAAACTAAAAATTGAACCATAAATGTTCCTGCAACCATGCATAAGTAAATGTTCCTTGCTAGATTTGACCGTTTTAAAACATAATGCATGATGGTTCATTTTTGTACTCGATTATTTATTCATTAAGACTAATCTAAATAAAATAGTATGCTAGGGCTACCATAGGAATGCTAACAATGTTGTTACTCCAAATTAGTGTTATCATGAAATAACCAACCGTCAAAATTTCCATAAGCATCTCAGGAGCAATGCTAATCAGTGGTTCTTCACCCCAATATCCTCATTACAAATAAAAGTGACATGATTTGAAAGTAACGATGCTAAATATGGATTTAAACGGGGAAAAATAAATATGACAAAATGATACATTCCCAAGGTGACCATCTTACCATTATCAGAGCATATAACTGAATCTCCTCTTGTTCATACTAAGTGAATCACCTAAACTAAGGTTCCCACATCCATGAAACCCAAATTATTCCAAAAGATAGAACTCCAAATCATAGTACCAAAAGGATCTTAAATACATCCTCAAAGGGATATGATAATGAGTTCAAGGAAATACAAAACAACGGAGTAAATCGTAGTGTAAAATTAACTTTAATACCGTAGGCATGGTCGTGCTACCAACAAGAGTCTATAGCCTCGACAAGGATTCATTTTAACCCAATGAAATGCTTGTGTCCCATCTACTGGATATAGATTTAGAGTCAATTGAAAGAATTTACATTTGTTTAGAAATTAAGTGAAGGACGTTGTCGTGCCTTGGTAACCAGATAACGATAGTGCCCTTCACAAGAACTACAAGAATGAAAAATTTGACTCATGATGAGAACTCTTTCCTTCCATCTTTTCAACTAAAATCCATTACCCTGGCTTGGTGACAAAAAATGGTAATCTCATTCTCATTAGGACCCATGATCATGGTAGGTCGGCTCGTAATGAGACATCCTATCCCTCAATTAATCCTTTTATGTTAAAATAAAATACGATTATGATTAACCTTAAATACATTACTTAATAGGTGGGGATGAGAATATACTCCTTAAGAGCATGAGATGGCATGAAAAGTTGTTAATGACTAATATTTACGAATTGGTATTTCTATCCTAAAGACTCATTTTAGGGAAAACATCTCATATAATGACTGAAATATTCCTCGATATAATTATGCTAGGGTTCTCATGAGAGCTCATTATGGTTTTATAGGAGTGGTCCACCATAGGAGGATTTTCATCAATACCTTCGAAGAGAAACTTGTTAGGATTTCTTGGATTACAACTTGATCAAGTGACTAGGCCAAGGTTAGGTTTGTGGGTTTATAAGTGGAAAGTATTAATCATAAAAATGATAGGTCCCCCTGACTAACTCAATGGATGACCAAACAATTATGAATAGGGACCAACCCATCAATTATAGTCACTTTACAAAATAAAGAGGCATTAAGAATGAATTTCTTCTAACAAGACTCACCGTAATATTGCATAATAATGGAAATTTCAATAGTTGTTCCTTAGAGAATTGCAATATTAAGAGTGCTTCTATAAAAAAATTATTCCAAATGGAATTTTTATTTATTTTTTCTATAGTACCCTACCCTAATTTAGAGAGAGGAAGATCTCCTCCAATTGTAGGAGTACTTCCAATGTAACGATGTGCGTAACAAAATACTAAATATACTCATACTTAGGTTTAAAATGTAAACTTCAATGCATATCAGAGTATGAGAAACCAACTGATTTAACTAATATGGCACCAAGGGTGACGGAATGTTATGAAACCAGCTCCAAAAATAGAAGAAAAGAGAGATCAATGCCTTAGAAATAAGCCACTTCGAGGGGGAAACCTCCAATACATTACATAAATGAACAATTCTTTGATGATACAAATGACAAAAACTCCTTCTATATATATGAGTCCATGGGATCACAATATAATCCTAGTCAACATAACAATAATAATGTAAGGGAACAATAATAACAATATTTGGGTTACAGGGGTACAACAATAACAATAAGGGGGTTACACTAACAACAATAAGGGCCTATACTAGTAATATGGGGACCTAACATGCCCCTCTCCTTCAAAAAAGTGTTGTCCTCAATGCTTGAGTAGCTCTAGATGCTTCCGTATAAAATTCTCATCCTCCCATGTAGAATCTTCAGTGGGTAATTTCTTCCACTTGATGAGATACTCTGAAATTCATTGATTTCGTAGTTGTCGAGTTCTTGTTTCCATGACCGCTTCAGGTTCCAATATGATTTTTCCTTCCTCATCAAGTTCTGGCAATATTGTTTGAACTAGAAGTTTGTCATCTATAACCTTCTTTAAGCATGAAACATGGAAAACTATACGCACTCGCGAAGAAGTAGGAAGCTCCAATTTGTATGCCATAATACCAATCTTTAGCAACACCTTGTAAGGACCATAGTACTTTGGGACTAATTTATTATCCTTCTTAGCTTGCTTAAGGGAAATTTGTTTGTATGGTTGTAGCCATAAAAATACCCAGTCTCCTACATCAAAACCTCTCTTGCTACAATGTTGATCTGCCTGTTGTTTCATTCTATTTTGTGCCAAATTTAGGTTATCCTTTAACAGTTGGAGAACTTCTTGTTGATGCTCGATGTGATCTTCCACTTCTTGAACCTTAGAAATTTATCTTTAAGATGATGTGATGGATAGTGGATGATATCCATAAAGTGCCATAAGTGGGGTCATTTTTGTTGCAGTATGGAAGGAAGTGTTATACCACCATTCAGCGAGAGGTAACCACTTGACCCATTGTGTTTTCTTATTAGATAAAAAACAACGAAGATATCCTTCCAAACATTTATTCACTATTTCAATTTGACCATCGGATTGAGGATGATAAGATGAGCTATGAGCTAGTTGAGTACCCAAACAAGAAAATAATTCTATCTAAAACTTTCTAGTAAAAATGGGATCTCTGTCACTTACAATAATCTTTGGGTTTCCATGTAGCATTTGAATTTTTTCCATAAATGTAGTAGCAATTGTACTTTCTTTAAATGGATGAGATAATGCAAAAAAGTGTGCATACTTGGTAAGTCTATCAAATACCACCATGATGACACTCTTTCCTTCAGACTTGGGTAAACCTATGATAAAATCCATTAAAATCTCCTCCCAACGTTGAATTGGAAAGGATAAAGGTTGTATAAGACCGGAGTCTTAATTGTCTCAACTTTATTTTGCTGGCAAACCAAAAATTCCGCCACAAAATTTTGAATATCAGATTTAAGGCCATCCCAAAAAAATTCTTTCCTCACCCTCTGGTAATTTTTTATAAATCCCGAATGTCCTCCTAAAGGAGAAGTGTGCAATTCCAAAAGAATATTTTGTTTTAGTTGGGAATTATTACAAATATATAAGTGATATTTATACCATAAGGAATCATTTTTCCAACTAAATGTATCATATGTACTAGGATCTTGCTGCAAATTTTGAAGGAGTGTCCACACTTCTTCGTCCTTATTCCATTGATCCCTTGCTTCAGTTATCCAATTTGGTTCGATAATAGAAATGGCACAAAGTAATGCTTCCACATCTTCATCTTTTATTGAGAGTGCATCTGCGACAACATTTAGCTTCACTTTTTTGTAGATGATTTCAAAGTCATAACCCAACATATTTTTCATCCCATTTTTGTTGCTCTTCTGAAGATGTTCCTTGTTCCAAATAATGTTTAAGACTATCATGATTAGTTTTTACCTTGAAGTGTCTTACCATTAGGTACAATTTCCCTTTCTTTAGTGCATGTAGTATTGCCAACATTTCCTTCTCATAAATAGAATCCTATAAATAATTTCCTTTGATTGGACGACTTTCAAAACAAATGGGTCTTCCTTATTGCATTAAAACAAAACCAATTCCATTTCCTGTTGAATCACATTCCACAATAAATATTTTTGTGAAGTCTGTCGTAGCTAAGAATGGTGCTAGGAACATTGCTTGTTTAAGATGTTCAAAGGCCTTATTTTCTTCAGGAGTCCATGAAAATGCATATTTATTCAATAATGTTGTTAGAGGTGCCGCTACTTTCCCATAATTCTTAACAAACTTGCGATAATACCCTATTAGTCCCAAAACTCCTCGCAACTATTTTATGGTTGTGGGGACTTTCAATTCCTTAATGGATTTAATTTTGTTAGGGTCTACCTTAACACCCTCATGAGATACAATATGAGCCAAATATTCCAGCTCTTGTACTCCAAAGAAACATTTGGATGTTTTTTCATATAATTGTTTCTCCTCCAATAGTTTGAGAACCATGTCAACATGTTGAACGTTATCCTTCCAAGACTTGTTGTATATTAGTATATCATCAAAAAATACTAGCACAGATTTTCTAAGGAAGGGTTTGAAAATGGAATTCATAAACCCTTGAAATGTAGAAGGTGCATTGGTAAGGAAAAAATGTGTTAGTGAAATAGGAGGTCTATGAGCAAGACCAAAGTTCAGGATAGGGGCCAATAAGGTTTCCGCAGTATTCTAGCACAACGCCGACATTTTCACCCTACTCCAAGGAGCAGAGTGTCTCACTCGAGGCGTTCCGTGACCTTAGTAAGGTCAGGAGACATATCAAGTATCAAACAATTACAACCATGAAGAGAAACTAAAGGAACTTGAAACAACACACTGATATCACTACTATGTATAAGATATTACTCATTAAGCACGTTCAAGATGTTGAATTAAAATTTAAAACGGGGCATACATTCAATATAAGAAACTAATTAACACTTAACTCAAAACATCAAACACAACAAGAACAATATTTCATTATCGTTATCAAACGACATAGATCACTTCGCAGAGTCTATTACAGGGTGATTCAATACAACAGAGATCTAACAGAGCTCTCCTATGACTCCCTCACTCAGCCCTCTGCCGGACTAACTTTGTTGTCTACGCTGGATGATTACCTATTTCTTCTTTCGCTAACGTGACTATCAATATTTCATCTTTTCCTGCTCCACTATTTGCTGATTCTTCTTGATTACTGGGAGTCTTGCTGATTGTCTTTGTCTCCCATACTTTCCATCTGCGCTGTTCTCCACAACTACTGCACCACCTATCTTCCAGTTATCTACAACCATGACAGCTCCTTGTCTACTGTGATTGTGCTCTACCACCTGTTCCCTGCAACTCAAAATTGTTCCTTTTCCAAAAAAAAGGCCGCAATGGGCCCCGACCACACGCTATTGACTATCGTGTCAATATTTTCCTGCTACTGTGGCTTCCATTAGTTTGTCTACTTCTGAGGCTGACTCTTTCTTCTCCATTTCTTCGCTCTGTCCAAACAAAGGCCCCAACTCCGGAACCTTGCCCAATGCTGAAGACTTGAGTTTTTCAAACTTAGTAATTTCCTGTTGCCATTCTCTAATTAGATGGTCAGTTTCGGTGGCGACTCTTTTAACCTCAATTTCGTCTAAAATTGGCGGTATCTTGCTGAATACCTCTTGAATTTTTGTCCCAGCTTCAACTGTCATCTGCTGTATTACCTCTGCTTTCTGCTTGATTGGTGCCTTAGCTCTCTAAGGACCTACTTTTTGGTAGTAGAATTCTCCTCTATCTTTTGTATTCTGGTTTCCAATGCCTCCACTTCGTTGTAGAGTTGAGCTATGGCAGTGGGATCCGTGGGTTTTTTTATCTCTTGTGAAATTTGTTGAAGCTGTGTTGAGATAGGTTGGGATTTCATGGTTAAAAAATTAGAGCATTTGTGTAAATGCTTTAGTAGGTTGTAAGCCTCTCTGACTATTGTCCCTAGGGTTTCCTTCATATCGGTTACCTACTTCTTCTTCTCGGTAACCTTCTTAACATATATCACGGCGGGATCTGGTAATGCTGGTATTGCAGCTAGCGTTTGTCTGAGCTCTTGGTTTTCTTCGTTGAGACTTTCACATCTCATTTTCACTCAGATAAACATTTCGACCATGGATCAGGTCGATATGTCCTCCGACATCTTGTCATCTTGGGCAATTACTATTGGCCAGAGGTCCTCGAAGATATCTATTACCTTTTCCAGTTGTTCCTGTAGACTTTCCTTCTCCTCTTTTAGCTGATTGCGCTCTTTAGTAAGTGCAAGGACCTGTTGTTGTTGCTTCTCGAACGTCTGTTGGAGGTCATTATGCAGCCCTTATTCCTGCTGTGCTGCTCGCTGAATGAAGTTGTATAGTTGTTCAGTGCCCCAAGTTTTCATACTCTTAGCACCTAACATGTCATGGGTTGGCGATCTTTCTCTGAGGGGTTTCCCGCTGGCTATTGATCTCTCTAAGTGTTCATGCGGTGATGTGGGTTGGTTCTGTTGTGACAACTAACTTTCTAGGTTATTCATACTCTAGGTCAGTTGAATCTGTTGTAGTATTAAATGTGTTCAACTCTTTTGGTGAGGGTGTTGTATCTGCAGTAAAAGATCCTCCCTGAACTAATAGTTCCAGGAAAGTGCCCTGCCCCACTAGAGGTTGGTTAACCTCGGGTACCATAGCTGTACTCGAATTAACTTCTGCCTTGGTGTCCCCATTTTTTTTTTTTCTTAACTTTACTGGGTCTGAGATAGTTGCTAGGGTGGATGGAGTGCGGGTGGATTGGTCTTTGGAAGTAAATGAAGTATGGGGTGATGAATGGTGAGTGTGAGGTGAAGAGGTGTGAGTGTGGGGTGGAGATGATGTTTGAATATTCAAAACCAAGAATGGATTAAATGCAGGTAGCATAGAGGTGACCTGGGTGGCAGCCTTTGGCTCTCCTCGAACTGGCACTCCCGTATCCACGGGTTGGGTCTGATCTTCCTCAGTGAGGTCAAATATTTTCCTAAGCACTATAATTACTGATTTCTTGGCCTTAGGGGTAGCTACAGGTGGTTTAGGTGCCTTACTCTTAAGGATTGAAGTTACTGTGCTTGCTGGGGGTGAGTTGAATATGGTAGAAGGTAGGGTAGTGACGAGAGGTGTAATCATGGATGGTGATGCAGAATTTGAAGACTAGAAATCTGAAAAATAAGGAAACACAGGAGAAGAAATTGTGAGGGTTTGTATTACCCAATTGAAGTCCTTTACCCTCGTGTCCAGCAATTCCAGTAAAGGTGTTAGCTGCAGTTGAGAAATCCTACTCACTGTTTCCTCTGGTGTCTCCCTTGGTAGTTCTTTAGGAAACATTCCCTCGAATGAATAGTGATGTATTCCACTTCTGATCTCCATTCCAACTCCCGTCCATGAACAAACTTTGGTGTGGAACGCCTTTTCGTCAACCTAAAATTTTAATGGTCTCATTTTGAATGTGGTTTCATCCACGCAACTGGGTATGATATATGTCTCCTTGTGGGTGATCCCAAACCATATCTATGAGGAATATCTATCCAACAGGTTCCTCGAAACCCTTTGTTGTCTCACCACCACATCCACCATCTACTTGAACTAAAGTGAGAAAGCCTCCTCATTTACCTCCTTTGTGTTGGGATCGCCCGAGATTCTCCAGGGCGTAAACTTCATCGCCATTAGCTGGTCATTTGTGATTTTCATGAACTTTCTTACCCCCGGGTGAGTCCATTTCCACATCACAAATTCCATTATGAGGTAGCCGTAAATGAATCCTATGGCCCTTCTATAGTTATCTTCGCAGGCCTCAAAAAGTTCATTTAATAGGAATGTACAATAGTTCAGCTGGGTTCCGTGGAAGCAGTGTTTCACAACTGAAATGGTGTCAAGGGTGCATTCGCATTTGGTGTAGTGCCTCATCGTCTTACCCGCTATTAGGTAACAGGAAAATTTGACTATTGGATTGTTGATGAGGTCTATCTTCGCCCCTTTCCCTCCTCTTCTAGTCTCATATTTCTTATAGTAATCACAGTCTCCCGCCTTCTTGGCTCTCTCGGACACGTTTTGGAATGTCGTTGAGACATCCTTCCCTTCTGCTGATAATAACGTAAGCCTATTGATCTCCTTTGCATGTATCGGTATTTCTCACCCTAGCCAAAATGATCCATTCTGGAGTCTGCTCAGCAGGAATTTCGTACACTACATTGCTGCCCCCATTGTTCCAAACACTGGGAGGTTTCTGAGCTTCAGTATTGTCAATTTCTGGATAACTCTAAATTCCAGATTCATTCTCGTTGCTTCCCCTCCTCCAATTGTAGAATAATTCTCTATGTATACCTATCTCTTCATAGCTGGAAATTGATATGAATTCGTGAAATCTGTATCGATCAATGACGCATTGTCATACTTTCCCACTAACAATTCCATCCTCTGAATTATCTCAACGAGCTCAGGCTCAACGACTGTTGGTGCTACCTTTGTCATATTCGTCCTTATTTTGTATACCTGGAGTACTGTTCCTGATCTCTTTTTGTGAATTCCTGCTACTGGACTATCTCTTTGAACTTCCTCTGATGAAATTTCACTTATTGCTTCGGCTGTTTCTTGTTCTAACTGGGAATTTTCTGGCATTCTTGTGCTTTCTTCTTTCATGTGGGTTAATTAATGTAACCGACGCGAATGAGGTTGATAAGACCCCATAAATAATTAATTTTTCTATCTCTCCCACAGCTATAATCACGTGATTAGTTACCGCGGTGAGGTGTATTCTGACATTGCTGACTATGTCTTCGGATTTGGGTAGATGTGATGGGTAATTATTATGGCTTAATATGGAAAATTTATTACGGTATGGTTGTTACTAATTATGGAAGTTAATTCTCAAATCTGGGTGATCCTACAGACTGACATCGATATGATGGGTTATTAATGATGTTTGACACACTTGCTTTCTGACATGGATGACGTTGCTAGAAACTCCCCCCCCCCCCCACCACAATCGGTTGTGATGTGGTCTTTGCATCGCAACAGATGGTTTTACTCTCTATGTTATTGTGATTTCATTTTATTGGGATTCCTATTTTATTTCTCATCTCAGGTGCAAGAGAGTTATTGACTCAATATATTTCTATTCTACCCTATTGACTCCTCTTGGTTGTGAGAGTTATTTAAAAAAAAAAAAATGATGAAACTTACTCATTATAGGGATTCAAGTGTGCACCATTCACCCATCCTTGTAATACTTGGCCATCTAGCTACGCCAACCGAGCCGCGCCTAAATCTTTAATTTCAATGACATGGTATGGTCCCATCTAGTGCATTCTGAGTTTTCCCGGGAACTTTTGAAATTTGTTGTTGTACAACAAAAATTTCCCTCCGATTATGAAAATCTTATGTTTGATATGACGATCATGCCAAGCCTTCTGTCTTTATTTTTGGACTATCTGATGGAATTCCGCCATAAATCTATCTTCTTCAAGCTCTTGTAGCTCATGGAGGTGTTCATTGATTGAGTCTTCCTCTATCAGATGTAATATTGAAGCGATTAATAGACTCGGTATGATAAATTCAACAGGTACCACTGCTTCTCTCCCATTCACCAGCTAGAAGGGAGTCTGATTGTGTAACATTTTTACAATTGTCCTATATGCCCATAATGTTGCTGGTATCCGCTCATTCTATTCATCCCGATTGACATTGCATTTCTTGGTTTGTCCTTTTTCTAAGATCTTATTGAATGCTTCAATGGTTCCATTTTCCTGAGGGTGGTATAGACTGCTCTTATGATGTTGCACCATAAAATTATCTAACAGAGACTTGATTGTTGTATTGATGAAGTGTGTACCTTGATCACTGGTTAGGCTTCTAGGGTAGCCAAATATGCTAATGATATTTTCAAAAATGAACCTAGCTGTTGTGTCTACTGTGAAATCTTTCACTGGTGCTACCTCTACCCATCTTGTGAGATAATCTGTTACGGTAGTTATGTACCTTACCTGTGAATGTCTTTCTACAGGTGCAATTGGACCTATGAAATTAACGGCCCATTTTTCAAATGGTTGTAGTGCTCTTAAAATTTGAAGTGGAAACTCATCTCAGTGTGATGGACGTCCCATTCTCTTGCAGACATCACATTTCTTTACATATGCTTTACTATATTTATGTACTGTGAGCCACCATAACCCTTGTGGTGGGTTTTGTGCCAACATGCCCCCCTGCAACTCTGTAATGACATTCCCACAATATATCCTCTCTTTCATGGTCCATGATACATCTCCGCAAGACCTCGTCCAACCCCTTCTTATATAGCTGTCTTGCTATCAATTGATACTCAGCCACTTTCACTACCAAATGTCTTCTTTGAGTCCCCGTGTATTCAGTTGGGCACTGTCTTATTGCCATATATATTGCTATCTATTCCAAATAGTCTAGGATGGCTTCTACGCTGAAGAGGTCAACATCCGGTAACTGATCATCTAGGGATCCCCCATTCTCTCCATTTTATAGCCTTGATAAATGGTTAGGACCTATGTTTAACCTTCCTAGTTTCACTCTCACTTCGAAGGTGAACTCCTGGAACAGTAAGAGCCATCTACATATCCTTCCTTCAAGCACAGGCTTGTTAAATAGGTACTTCAATGCTGAGGGGTATGTGAAGAATTTTAATGTACGTCCCAGTAAGTAATGGCGAAACTTCTGAAGGGAATACACCGTCGCAAGAGCTTCTCATTCTGTTGTTGTGCAGTTCCTTTCAGCAGTCGAAAAATTCTTGCTTGCAAGATAGACTGGATGACCAACAGAAGTTTCTCCTGGATAAGCTAACACTGCTCCTAATGCAATGCTGGAAGCATCAATATGGACGTGGAACTATTTGTCCCAATTAGGATGAACCAGGGTGGGTGCACTTGCTAGCTTTTCTTTTAATGTATTGAGGGCACTAGTGCATTCGTCAGTCCAACTGAATTGCTCTGACTTCCGCAAAAAATTTTCCAATGGTGTTATTATCTTTGCATAGTTGTGGATGAATATTTTGTAGTACCCAGTATGCTCGAGTAGTGATCTTAACTGTTTTAGAGACTTTGGCGCTTCTATGTTAATAATAACTGCTACTTTTTCTGGATCCACACAAACACCCTATTTACAAACAACATGTCGTAGCAGCGTCCTAAATAGTACTGCAAAGATGCATTTCTTGATATCGAGGGAAATTTGGATTTTTCTGCATCTGTTGAACATTATTCTCAGCAAGGTTGGATGATTTTTCAGTAAATTTTAAATTGTCCAATCATCCATGTATACCTCAAGGAACTTGTGGATATATTCCTGAAATGCTGCTATCACTATTTGTGAAAACACCGCTGGAGCATTCTTCAGTCCAAAGGGCATGACATGGTATGCAAACGATCCCCATTCGGTTGTAAAAGTGGTCTTCTTCTTGTCTTCTTCGACTATTCTTACTTGATGATACCCTGAGAAACCATTAGTGAATGAATAGGCTTCATTTCCTGCTACATTGTCTAGAACCTCATCACTAAACGAAGTGGGAAATGGATCATGTATGCATGCGTTATTGAGGCTTCTGGAATCAACACATACTCTAATCTCGGATTTTTCCTTTTTCCTTTGTATGACAATGGGACTGACCCATTCTGCTTCCTCTACTGGAAAAATCAGCCCTGCTTTCAACATTTTATCTATTTTTGCTTTGAATTTCTCCTTTACCCTTGGATTTAGATTGTAAGGTATATGCTTCACTAGTCTTGCGTCGGGCTTCAAGACTATGCGTATTTCCCCCATGTCTTGTTTTATCCCCTTTAGCTCCGCTATCGAGGATGGGAATAAGTCTTCATATTCCTGTAAAAGGTCAAATATCACCTTAGTCATTTATGTATCCCAGTAGTCGCCAATGGACACTATTTTGGGTTTCTCTGGGGTTCTAATGTTCAGCTTCTTAGGTCTCAAGGGTAGAAGATGTAGTCCCTTTGTTGTAGGTTCTTCTTGTGTATCTCGCTCCCCTTCTTTCTCTTCAAAGATAAGTGTCGAAGATTCTCTAGTTCATCATCATCCATCTCAATATATATTTCGTTTGCATGCTACTGATTGTTTGATAATCTGCTCCGAGAGCAGTTGCTCTTTGTCTTCTTGAATTTTTGGAAAAAATAGTAATATTTTGATGGCTTGCAGTGCCTATGTAACTATTTTTGTTTCTCCTTCAAAAGAAAAAAATTGTGTAAAATTTTCCGCAACTACTTGCCGAGCACCAGTTCCTCTCTTCTTTTCTTCGGTTAAGTACCAGGCTTGTGGAATTGTGTCTAGTGAATGTATAAAATTGTGCATCCAAAAATATTCTAGATACCCTACTTTCTTCCAGTTGTACTCACAATTTTCTAAATGCTTCATGGGGTCAGAATCCACTTGGTACTTCTCAATGAATTTTGGTCCTCCATCTTCCTTGAATCTGGATCTTAGTTCTATTGCAACATCTTCCCATCTAGGAAGTGAGTTACAATGGTTGATCCACCATCTCATTGACATGTATTGCAGTGCTACATCCATAAGAGGGACTCTATGTTATATTGGTACTTTTTCTTGTAATTTTGTAGTGCTACCTCGACCTCTTCTAGGCTTCCTATGCGCACAATACTGTACTAATTTTCCATGCAGAGCTGTATTGGTGAGTATGTCAACTTTGGCCTCCCCAATGCTTCCCACATCTTTCTTGGTAAAATGTTGACATCTAATTCTAGGTCTAGCATGGTGTCTTTGATTTGAAATCCCATGACTTGAGTATTCACGTGGAATTTATTTCCTGTTCTTCTCTTATTTATTTTTATCCTCCTTATGTATTTTTGGTTTGAATCTCTTAACTCTTTCGGTTCTGCGTTTTCCTGCTCCGCAATCTCTAGATTTTTCTTTAGTTGTTCCAGCATTGGTGCATTGGTTACAATTTTAAAAAATAATTGGAACCATTCCTCAATCATTGTACTTGTATGGGCCTGCTTCTCTTTTTCTATGGTCAGTTGTGGAAGCTCAATGCCTTTTCTCCTCCCTATTTGGGAAAATGTTTCCACTGCCTCCTTAAAATATTGCTTCTGTCTATCTAGTCTGAAAATGGGTTTTGGAGATGGTGGCTTGATCAAATTTATCAGGTCTATATTCTGTGCATCCTCCCCTGTTCTCTTTCCTCCCCGGGTTATTATGGCTACATTTTTCATAGCCTGATCCTATACTATTCTTGGTTCTACATTCACTAGATTCGCTCCTCTATGTCTGGCTCTTTCCTCCCACCTCTTAATTAATTATGGACAATCTTTAGTTGTGTGTGTATTGAATATGCACTGAGAGCACCATGGTCTTCTAGGTAGTAGACATTCCCTTGCTACGTGTCCTTCTTGATCACAGTTGTATCACCTTACTGGTCCTCTTCCTCCAGTTATGCCTCCTCTCATTCCTCCTCCTCGTCCCCTTGGAGCCTCATTCATTCTATAAGATGGTATGTCCAATCATTCTTCCAGTGCATCAAGGGCTCTACACTGCTCTGTATTATGCATTTTGGAAGTGCAAAACTCACAATATGTATTGTTTGGAACATTGGAGTACTTTTTCAAAATTGGGCATAGTCATGGAGGATGACCAATGCCTTTGCATATTTCACAGTATTCGGTTGCGGTTTGATTTGTTGAGTGGGGAACCCTGGAAAGTGGGGTTGCGGTTGGTATAATCCCTGAGTGTTTATCTGTGCAAATCCCCCAACTGGAGTATCTTGTGTCCTTGTTGCTGAAGCTCCCACATTCCGCCCCCGCAACCTTGGGCATTCTGTGGCCACGTGTCCCTCCATCAGAAAATGGGTACACCACACATTGGGCTTTGCAGGTCGTATCAGTTGAATGTACTTCAATTTCTCTGTTAAACTAGCTATCTAATGTTGTAGCCCCAATATGGAAGGGTCTTGAACTGCTGCTCCTCCTCTGAACTCTTGCGGATACCCCGCCATAGTCTCTATCTTCATAGCTTTCTCCAGGGCATCTTATAAGGTATCAAAATTCTGCTATGTCAATGGAGTTCTCGTCAACGAAAGAAGTTCTTTAATAAACCAATCTCGTTGATGATTCAGATCAATCGGGTAACTCGTTTTCCCAATCGCATCCTTGAACCTCCTCATTAGGTCCCATGCTGTTTCACCTTCTTGCTGTTTAATCTCCCACAGCTCAGATAGCCCTTCCTGATCTGTCTGAGGTAACTTAAAGTATTTGACAAATTATTTCTTTACATCATTTATCGCTAGGTTTGGATGAGCTTTGGACCATTTAATGAACCAGGGAAGATCTCTGGTGTCTTCTGAACCCTCCATATTGCTTCGCAGAGATACCAATGTTGTTCCATGTCATTGTTGCCCCTCTTAGAGAATTCTAGGTATTGGGTAAACGATCCCGCCATATTTATTTGTATGGGTGGTACTAAAATAAAACCTCTATTTCCTGGCTGTGATATTGTATTACTAGCACTATAGCTAGTAGATATCTGTATTGTAGACTTAATACTTTTCAACTTTCTAAATTCCCGTAACTTAAAAAAAAAATTATTTGGTGCCTGATAGAGTACCAGGGGAAGGTTGGGACTAGAGCTACCTGAACTTTTGGGAATAGATTTACCTTGAATTATGGGTTCCAGCCTCTCTCAAAATAGTTTCTCCATCACAACATGAAACTCCACATCAGATATCTCCTTGGGGTGGGCGTCCTCCACATTGGAGTTTTCTCCCTTTTCTCTTTGGGTTGGGCTCCTATACACTTACCTAACTCCTTTGATGGTCCCTCCTATTCCTTGGGATCTCGTTTAACCTTCCATTTCCTTTGTCATCTGCGGTGCATTCTCCTTGTCCTTTCGACTCCTTTCCTACTTCTCAAACTCCTTCATCACTCTTTCCCGCCACTTCTCATCAATCTGCACCCTACGATGTGCTCATAGCTCTCTCAATCTACTGGAGGTTTTGGCATCCATATCCCTACTCCCCCTTATAAATTAATTGTTGCATCTCTCCCTCAGCTCCTTCCCCTAGTACTGGAGGTTTAAGTCTCCATCTTAGACTTTTGAAATTCTATCAAACCCTTGTCCACCATTAAAGCTTTAATCCACAACAGTATTTCCTTCAAAAGTTCTCCCCACAATCTGGATCTGAATATGTCTTCCGCTTTTGAACAATATTGGTAACACTCAGCTGCGAATTCGACAATGTATCCTTCCAAGGTAGATTGTACCCATAAATCTACAGCTCGGGTCAAATCAGTGTCTAACCAATGGAGTGCTACTAGGTTCTCCTGCGTCCACTTGTGACAGACCCTACCCGACCCCCCGTGAAGTGACTTGACTTGTAGTCTCTACAACCAATTATAAAGTTCTTCCGGAAAAATTCCCCAGAAAATTTCGTACAGGTCGCTTGTAGATTCAGAAAATAGGACCCGATCCTTGATAGTTTTCTCCCTCTGCTGTCGCAACTCTGCTTATTGCAATATGAACTGGTCTAAGTGGTTGTCCCACTAGCTTTGTACTTCTCTCTCGTAGATCCACAATACCATGATCTATCTCCCAAATAAATTTCCAGGTCCCGGAAGCAGAACCATTTGTTTCAAAATAGGAGGTCTCTGAGCAAGACCTGGGTTCAGGATGGAGGCCAACAAGGTTTCCGTAGTTGTCTAGCACAACATCAGAATTTTCACCCTACTCCAAGGAGCAGAGCATCTCACCCGAGTTGTGTTGTGACCTTAGTAAGGTTAGGATATAGATCAAGTATCAAATGGTTACAACCATGAAGAGCAACTAAAGGAACTTGAAATATCAAATAGATCTCGCTACTAGGTGTTGAGTCCCGAAATTGCATCTTTTCCATACACTTTTCCATACCTTTTTCACTCACCTAAACCTCCCAAATTGTCAATATCATGTGCAAAAGGGTATCTAACATGGTTTTTAATTATGTTTTTGTGTTTTCTATTTGATCTAGATTTTGTTCATTCAGCTGCGGAATCTTGCCACTTTCCGCAACTGCTGCAACTTTCCGCAGCTATTTTGTGGAAATCTATGCTACAGGTGTCTACAAGGGAAACGAGCCACATGGGCAGGCTAGGAATGACGTGGACATGGTTCGTGTCCTATTGGTTCAAGCAAACTCGTCCAAAGAAGCCGCAGTCAAAGGCGTCCACATGGAAGTCAACTATGGAGTTTCATGTCAGCCGGACTCTGTTTCGTGGCACATAAACATCCATACGGTCGTTTCTAAGTTTGCGGAGGTTAAATTGACATCTGTACAGAGCTCTGGAGTCGAATTCAAGCATCCACCTTCCGTAGATCCACTTTCCAACACGGCCATACTCCTATATCCGTGGACATAGTGGTCTACGTGCTCTCTGCCATCATGAACTTTAGGAGACAGTTACAGTTTATTGTTATATATAGAGCGTTTGCATACGCACATAAAGTTAGTTGTTAGTTGATAGTTGATGTTCGTGAATGTACTCTATTATCTGTTAGTCTGCTTTGTAGTGATTACGCTGCCCTTGAGCCGTAACACTACCATTCTGTAATGAACTACTTTTTAATATGAGAAGACTCTGTTTTTCAACTTAATTCGTGTTTGAAGCTCGTTACCAAGGCTGTGTAGAGGGCCCCTGCTCAGCTAAGGTTTTGTGTATTAGTGTATATTTCTTATTTCATTTCTTTAAAAGTCATTGTATTATAATCCATCCATATGTTCATACTTTGCAGTTGTTTCATTTCTGTTTATACATTTCCATAATTTCCATTTCATTTCTGTCTTTCATGTTTTATGATTGTTAATCACTGATCAGTTTTCTTGATTGCAGGTTTTAGATAGACAGCCCAGGCATTTTCATAGTATTTTGATTAATGACATGAAACTAACATTGTTCTGCTGCTAGTTTGCTTTTCATAGCTTTTGTTTAACTTCAGTCTTGCTTTGTACATTTCAGTTTTGCTTATCTGATTCAGTAGTTAAACTTAGATATATTAAGCTGCTCATAGCATCTTCAGTTGCCTCCGAAAGCCACAGCTGGACTGATGGTGAGGGACTGCATTATGAAATGTGTAGTTTAGTATTAGTTTCTTTTCTGCAAATTTAGATATATTGAGCTGCTCATAGCATCTTCAGTTGCCTCCGAAAGCCACAGCTGGACTGATGGTGAGGGACTGCATTATGAAATGTGTAGTTTAGTATTAGTTTCTTTTCCGCAAATTTAGATATATTAAGCTGCTCATAGCATCTTCAGTTGCCTCCGAAAGCCACAGCTGGACTGATGGTGAGGGACTGCATTATGAAATGTGTAGTTTAGTATTAGTTTCTTTTTTGCAAATTTAGATATATTAAATCATGTATGACATCTTCAGTTGCCTCCGAAAGCCACAGCTGGACTGATGGTGAGGGATTGAATCATGAGTGTATGGTTTAGTATTAGTTTATTTTCTGCAAATTAAATATCAGTTACACAATTTGTTTATGATTACTTCCGAAAATCATAGCTGGACTAATGATGAAGGGTCAGAAGATAAATTGATGTAATCTGATTTAGATTTATTTTGTTGCAATTTGAATTTCCTTAAGCATAGTTTCTTTTGTGTTTAGTTGGCAGCAAGAATAGTTTGGTTTTCATGCTCACTAGTTTACTGTTTTGATTTATTAGATTAGCAGCACCTTTTCATTTCGGCAGTACATTTTTATTTTCTTTCAAGTCTTGTCATTGTAATTTTCAATTTTCTTTTAAAGTTTCAAGTTGGTAAATCATTATAGGGGATATCACTTCCTTGAACAAACATAACCAAACTTGTTTTCATCTTAGAATTTCCATTTCACCTTAGAAAAACCAAAAACGACAAAAAGTTAAGAAATAGGTTATCTTCCACATATAGTGCGCCGCACTTCATCAGCTTACGATTCCCGGATTGACAAATTAAATGCAGCAATTTAGGACACACTAAATTGACCAAACACTAGGTATAAGATATTACTCATTAAGCACGTTTAGGATGTTGAATTAAAATTTAAAATGGGGTATACATTTAGAATAAGCAACTGATTAACACTTAACTCAGAAAATCAAACACAACAAGAACCATATTTCATTATCATTATCAAACATCATACATCACTCCGCAGAGTCTATTACAAGGTGGTTCAGTACAACAAAGATCTAATAGAGCTCTCCTACGGCTCTCTCACTCGACCCTCTGCCAGACTAACTCTCCTATCTACACTGGTTGATTGCCTAATTGTTCTTCTACCAATGTGACTGTCAGTCTTTCCTCTTTTCCCACTCCACTGTTTGTCACTTCTTGTTGATTACTGGGAGTTCCGCTGATTGTATTTTTCTCCCATACCTTCCATCTATAACTTTCGCGCCACCTATCTTCTGACTCTCCACAACTGTGACAACTCCCTTTCTACCATGATTGTGCTCCACAACTCAAAACTATTCCTTTTCCAAAGCAAAGGCCCCAAAAAAAGGCATGACCAAAAGTTCATAATGACCCTCATGAGTTCAAAATGCTGTTTTTGGAATATCTTCCATCTTCATTCTAATTTGATGATATCCTGAATGAAGATCCAACTTGGTAAAATAAATTGCTCCATGTAATTCATCCAATAATTCATCAATCACGGGAATGGGAAATTTATCTTTAATGGTGAGCTTACTGAGCTCCCTATAATTCAGAGACATGCACCATGATCCATCCTTCTTCATGGCCACCAATACTACTGGAGCAGAGAAAGAACTTTGACTAGGTTATGTTATACCAGCGTCTAAATTTTCTGCAATCATATTTTCAATTTCTCTCTTTTGGACATAAGGATATTTATAAGGCATGATGTTTGGAGGAACACTTCCTGGAATCAAATGAATATCATGATCATGATCATGAATAGGTGGGAGTACTTTGGGAGTTTCAAACACCTTGGAATGATTGTCCAAGACTTTTTGGAGATCTAAAGAAATAGATGATTTTGATGTTGGAACTTCTAGTGACCATAATTGTACAATTACGCCCCGTTGTTCTCTCTTCAAAAGCTTTGTCATGACATTAGAGCTTATTATATTTCCTAGCTTCCCTGCGATACCCCACAATTCTATTTCCTTTTCTTCCGAAAAAAATTTCAAGAAAAGTTCTTGAAAATTAAAAGCTACCGTCCCCAAATATTGTAACCATTGTACTCCTAGTACAACATCAGCACCTCCCATTGGGATGGAAAGTATTGGACTATTCAATACATATTCCTCCATGGCTAGCTTGATATTATGACATTTTATAGAGCAATTTATAGTTCCTCCATTTGCAACCATCACTTGACATTATGGTGCTTGGTATAGGAAGCAATTCAATTCCTTGGTTACTTACAATGAATAAAATTATGGGTACTACCTGAATCAATCAAGACTATTACCTTTTTCTTCTTGATATGTCCTTATATATTGAGAGTTTGAGGAGTGGTAATACCTGCAAATGAATTACATGATATGGTTGGGCTCATTTCTTCTTCTTCTAGGGTTGGTTCCTGGTGTATATCCTCTTCTCTTGAAGTTTCTTATTCATTTTCTTCCTCCTCTTCACAATCTATGTAAAATAATTTCTTCTCACCACACTTATGACCTTTAGTGTATTTTCTATCACAACAATTGTAGCAAAGCCCTTTTGCTCTTTTTTCTTCAATTGTTGTGTTTTTTCAACCTTGTAGGTTGTGAACTCTAAAGATGTGACACTTCCCTTTTTATAGATGTGAGTGGTAGGCTTCCTTGTCGCCATAATTTTACATTCAATTTTTTCTTTCCAATCGAATACCTTTTCCAATGAATTAGATTCCCAAACATGAATTTAATGTTGAATTTTGTCCTTTAAAGTCCCTATCAAGCCATCAATCATGTGC
Organism: Pinus albicaulis; assembly: GCA_034641835.2. Lineage (NCBI taxonomy): Eukaryota > Viridiplantae > Streptophyta > Pinopsida > Pinales > Pinaceae > Pinus > Pinus albicaulis. Next base: position 202,598,466 of record CM076578.1, on the reverse strand, counting down.
TCCTATTGAATATTAGTTACCCTTATATTCAATTTTTGGAAGTCCTCAATGTGCTCCACCATTGAACCCTTTTGTTTGAGATTTATCAATTGGCTAAAGAAGGTGTTGCTATTTGTATCCTCATAATGTGCTATCATTTCCTCCATAAAAATTGACCAAGTGACAAAATTTTTTACGATAGCAAAGCCATCGATACCATACAAATGTATTTTGTTCTAAATTTAAAGTTGCAATCCATACCTTTTGTGTGTTTTGCACAGTATTGAGATCAAAATATTGCTCCATCTGTAGTATCCATGTTACGGGATCCCTGCTATCAAACTTCATTATATCCATATTTGGAATATGGTGGTTCTTCCATCCAACATTAGAGTTTATAAAATCACGATTAACATTTATTTTGTTCTCATCATGAATTTCCTCTACTATATTTTCGCCATGAGGAAACATTTCTTGTATCAACTTCATCAAATATTCCATGTCTTCTTTTAGATCATTCTTCATGTTTTCCATGTTGTCTTTCATTTTTTCTTCCATGTAATCCATGTTAGCTTCCATGCCATCCATCTTAGCTTCCACGCCTTTCTTCAAAACTTCCATTTCATTTTTGTTGCTCTTTGCGAGAGAGAAATTTGGTGGACTTGCTCTTGTAATTTTGACATGTCATGTTGCAGTCCTTCATCTTCATGAGTCATAGTAGATCCTTCTAAAGGCTTAATGGGTGTTTAATTATTTTTAGGAGGAAATTTAGAACCCAATACTGATATATATTATAAAATATTCCCCTGGAATCAACCCAAATTGATTTTTCACACAAGACTTATGCAATTCGAAAAAAAAATACACACCTTTTTCTTGCTTTTAAGGAGCTCGATAATGAAACTAAATTATCTCTGTAATTGTGGATCTTTAATATCTGAAATTTGGCCATGCAGTAGCCCTATGAAGCATATTTCAAATTTCACAGGTCTGACCTGATTTGGATTCTTCAAGGCAAACTTATGCCCAATATCCCACAATGACCTAATTATGGACTCGTTCAATAGAGAAAAATTGTACGACATGCCACGTGTCACTGTTTCCTCCTTCAAATTTAAAATTGATATACAAGAAACTAGATTTTGTGCAATAGCGTCCATTTTTTACAGAATTCCAATCCGATGCCCAGAGAGATATTTATGACGATTTTCCCATGGTCACCACTTTGAGATGAAATTCGGGAGCCTGAAAAAACCATAAAATTCCACAGATCCTATCTCCGACAATATTATGAAACAATAGCTGAAATTTTTACAAGAAGTTCCATAGGATTTCTTCTTCTCTATATAAACATTTCAACTTCTGAAACTTATTAGAAAAAAAAGTTATCATGAAACTTCCATGATGACCTATTTTAGGTGAAATTCGGGAGCTTGAAAAAAACCCTCACTTGCAAAGATCATATCTTTGAAAATATTGCGAACCAAGATCTGAAATTTTTACATGTCGTTCCTCCAGATTGATACTTAGCTCTGTAAAAATTTCAGCTTTTGAAACTTCGTAGAAAAAATTTATAGCGAAAATTCCACGATGACCTATTTGGAGTAGCGAATCCCTAGAATCAAAAGCTCTGATACCAAATGTTATGAAACCATCTCCAAATGTAGAATAAGAGAGAGATCAACACCTTATAAATTAGCCACTTCGAGGGGGTGACCTCCAATACATTACATAAATGAACAATTCTTGGATGATATAAATGGCAAAACCTCCTTCTATATATAGGAGTCCATGGGATCACAACATAATCCTAGCCGACCTAACAATAATAATGTAAGGGCACAATAATAACAATATTTGGGTTACAGGGGTACAACAATAACAATAAGATGGTTACGCTAACAACAATAAGGGACTATACTAGTAATATAGGGACCTAACAAGGAATGGGGTGTATTGATGATTGTTTAGAACCAGGTTTCAATAGGACCCAAATATTCAAGGTTCTCCAACTTGTACAAGTCTTCCACAATTTGATTTTTATCTATTCAAATTGGCAACGATGGTTAAGGGAAATTCTAGGGTTTTTCCTTGATATTGTTCATGAGATTCAACAACATTTTTCAAACAAGTTCCAATAATATATTTCTCCTCTAATAGTTTATGGATTAAAGTTTCTTCCTAAGGTAAATGTTGTGTGGTAATAGGGAAATTTTTTGAATTCACTCCTCTCCCCTCTCTAAAATATATGACACTGCATTCAATAGGGGAGTGGGTAAGAAAATTAGGTGTTTTAAATTGATGTGAAACTTGATTGTTGAAATTAGGCTTTGGTTTCACACATGTTTGGCGTTATCACTAAGTTGGTATAGATGGGCTGCTCCACCAAACAGCCTAGAGTAACTGCTTCAAACCAGCTTTTGACTGAAAATTAGTCGCTTCGGCTTGAGAGGGCTCTTTCAAAGTAGCTATGATTTGTCAATTATGATGTAATCAGATGGCTAAATCTATGATATTATCTTGGATGTGATTGATTATAGGTGAAAAATATGTAGGGTTCACTACCATTGGGATTATGGAGTCAGTGTTAGGAAATTCAATGACAATGGCTCTCCTTGTGGAAGCTGAAGCTTGTAATGTTTCAATGATAGGACAACATACATACAGAAATACTGAATAGCTTAATGTTCAAAGCAAAGCAAAGAATGAAGAACATGAATTGTGAGTAATTAAACATCAAGATATTGAAAGTAAAAAAGTAAGATACATAGGAAAAAAGCTCATTGAAACACCAAAATAATCTTAGGTGAAGAAGAAAAACACAATCATAGTATATTACTGATCTTCAACAAAAACTTTACAAAGTGGTAGTGTTAAGTAACATTCTCCAACCCTGTATTCTTCAAATTACTACCTAGTAATAGGCTTAAGTCATTTACATGGGGTCTTCCCACATGGCTAGATCATCGAACCATTTGTTTTAACACCTCACTAAACAATAAACTAGATACTTGGAAATAAAACAGACACCTAATGACTTTAGACTTAGAAGCCTATTAGGACTCTACCTCCTTTTTATTACATTCACTAACTATGGAACTGGATAATTATATCAATAAAATCCAAGTGCTCGAGTGGCACTAACCATCATCAAGACATAAATAAACCCACTAGATTTAAAAACCAATCACCCTACTTTTAAGGAAAAGATAATAATGATATTTGGTCACTGTCTTTATCCTGAGCTGGAAAATATGACAACTTTGTCGAGGAGAAAATATCTGCTAGAGTATTCCACTGATACCCTTTAATGCCTCCACGTGGCTGGTTGACCTTCAATACACCTTCAAAATACCAAAATGCTACCAAATGCTGCTCACTGCAAAAATAGTGTAAAACAGGCAGTTTCGTAGCGTGGTTGTCTAGAAACTCCATTTCACCCATATATGACAATTTTCAGCTTTCTTCTTTGATTTGGATGTGTTGGTTATACAAAATGAACTAAATACAACTTTTCTCCATCTTTGATTTTTCCCAATACTGTGGTTTTTTTATAAAAGGTCACCTACAGGGATTTCGTAGCGAAATCTGGGCTTCAAGCCTGGAATTCACTACGAAATTGCCTAATTGGGAGAAAAACACAAAATTTTCCCTTTTCTCAAAATTTGACTTTTAAATCTGGAAATGATAGTTCTTAAATGCTGCAAAATTTTCAAAAAAAAATTAGGCCACCTCCTCAATATTTGGGAACTTCATCTTGAGCAGTAGGAAGCTGCATCTCTTCAGGCTTATTTATCACTTTGATTTTAAGTCCTCTTTTCTTCAGTTCTGATGCAATCATCTCCATTTGATCTTCTAATTCTTTGACCTACATTTTTAGACTTTTTCTTTCAGATTGTAACCATAATTTTCTCTTCTTGGTTTTTTTCATTACCCTTCTCAAAGGAAGTGTCCTTTTCAGCAAATTCTTGGCATTGGTTAGTGATTCATCATATTGTTTCAACTGATCATTTAATTCTTTCTTGAAATCTTCCATTATCTTTCTGTCTTCCTTGGCCTCCTGTAATTCTAACTTGATCTCAATGACTTCTTCTCTAGCCTCTCTTAACTTCTCCTTTAGTACCTGAACTTCAGTTTTTTCCACCATATTCTCTTTACCTTCAATGTCTTCAGCTATGAAAACTGGAGTCTCCTCAATATCTATAGCTTGAAGGATGTCTTCAAGGTTTCCCTTTCCAATTGCTTGACTTCTGGTCATCCTCCTGTGACCATGCTTACTGATATTTTGTTTGTCGCTTGTAGGTGAAGGCTGTCAGATTTCTCCCTCTTGTATAGGTTCTATTTCAACATCCATTGGATCTAGGATAGGCTCCACCTCTTCTTCATTTACACCTTTTGTCACAACTAGAGATTTATCATTTTTATTTGATGGAGTAGCTTTTTTATTTGGGGTTTTCTTAGATGTCACTGAATCAACTTCATAACCACTGAGGAAAAGGAAAGTAACCCAATATTTGTTTAATTTCTTCAATTCATCCAGCACTAAGAGTGTAATCAGGCCATGGTTAAATATTGACATCTCACTGGCTTCAGCACTGGCTTAAACCTTATCGGACATCTTCCCTAAGCTCCTAAAAAAAAATAAAGGAAGATCAAGGGACTGATTACCAGTGAATTATAATAGAAGCTTGAAATGGTATAGGTAAACCATATGAAACCTCCCCTCACAAGTAAATTACTTCTAGTTCACAAACATTAGTTTAGAATAACTCTCCTTCATATAACTCCTTGGAATCCCAGATGCCATGTCAGCTCCAATGTGTTCAGGTTTAACAAATTCATCACAAATCTGCATCTTGAATTTAGTGGCTTTGAACCACTCTTCACCCTCTTTTGGTAACTATGTGGCCCTAGAAAATGGTATCAAGTGACACTGTAAAAATTTAAAACCCCCACCTTCGAAGCTATACTTGTGAAATTAACTACGAAGTCCTTTGATATTTGAATATGAAATTCTTGGAGTTCCTGACAGAATTTCAGGCATCTAACATTGCTAAATGCTTCCATAAAACTGGGGTCTTCATTTAATAGCTTGAGGTCCATGGGCTCATATATCACACAAGAGCCTCCCTTGTTTACTTTATTCTTCATAGCCATCCTTTCTTATAACCACGTTGTCTCCTTCACTGTGACACCTACAGAGAGAAAAACTAAATAATAAGCTACCTGCAGTGGGAGTTAGCTTCTCAAAGATGATAGTGGACTGCTACATGCAAAAATCGAACAACGGATGACGGAGAGGTGCTTTGAGATGAGTTTAAAAAATGGAATTTGAAAGTGAAGAACATGATTCCAAATGTGGGAGTGAAAGATAATGATGAGGGTATTTATGCTTTTGCATACTTGGTTGATCATGATAACGAATTATATGACCTCACCTTTATCCCTAAAAATTAGAAATTTGAAAACTCATTGCCCTCTGTTTTAATGCAGAAAAACATGATTCTGCAACAAAAACAATTATATAACTTATAGATTCACTAGGGACTGGTCAAGTGATTCCGTAGCAAAATATACCATTCTATAGTTATAATTGCTGCAGAACCGTGAAAAAATAGACAAGTGGTATTACCTTTATTTGAAACCATGCAGGTGAACCTAAAGTGGAATTTGGTCGATATGACTAATATGACATGACTAATAGAGTGTTTTAGACTTAGGATAAAGGTTTATTCCATGGATTTTTCATCAATTTCATGAACCAAACTATTGAGACAAAATGAAACCTAGGTGAGTGACCCTATCAATCAAAATTGAAAAATTATGTGTGATAATAGTTGGGACCATAGAGTGGTGCATTAGACAATAATTGTATTTTTTGTGGCTCAATTAATGGATTTTTCATGGGGAATTTCCATAGAGAGGAGGCTACATACTATCCTTGAGGATTTTAGAATATTTGTCTCGAGGGATAGGGCCATTGTGGCCATATGGTGGGGTATTGAATCAAAGGAGGGATATAAGTTTTCTATGAATTTTTAGGGTTATAGATCTGCTGAGGAACCTGTTGGGGACAATAAATATTATTCCAAGTATTAAATGACGACAAGTTTTGAGTTATACCTGGCAGTCGATTTATTTCCTTACTCGATTCCTTAAATACATGTTTTAACCCTAACGATCATGGGCAATTTATGGAGTGATTCTCCTCTCATTTCTTCTATTCTTCTTGCAAATCATCCAATTGTAAATATAGGGAGGATTTTGTAGCAAATTTTAAAAAATGAGAGGAAAGTTCTCAAGAATTCTTAGGAGTCTTGGAGATTCCTCTTGAATACTTAATGCATAATTCACAAACATCATCATATGGTAAGTGAAAAATATCACATTCTCTTATCAGATTTAAAGGTTATAGATATTCATCTTTAATTCCTTTGAGTAGGAGTGTTTTCAATGTCTATTTTTCCAAATGTTTGTGTTTTTATTTTTGAAGGTTGTATCAAAATCACTCCACATAGTCCTAAAAAATTTCATTTTCCCCTTTTATTCCAAAATTTATTCACTAAAATGGTAGTAGTTTTGGTACTCCTCCAAGAATACATTCTTCATGTCCTCCCATGTTTGAATGTATTTCCTCTAAGCCTCATGAACCATCGAAGAGTTTCTCCTTTAATAGTAAGAGGAAACACTTGCAACCTTTGATAATTAGTACAATAACGATATCCTCTACAAAGTACTTCAAACTCAAATGAAAATGTATCTGGGTCTTCATTTTCCAAATCATGAAATTTAGGTAGAGAATATGGGGGAATATTGTGCATTTGTAACACTCCTCCTAGATCTTCGATAAGAAATTCAAAAGTAATGATGTGTGCCATTTCGTCCCAAAATAAAAGAGGTTATCCATGTACTACTTTGAGACTCATTCTTTGAATGTTCTAGCTAACCAATTAGTGAAATAGGTGCATTGGAAGATTGATATTAGCCTCAAACTCCTCATCAAAAGAATGCCTCATAATATCGTTTTATTTGTTCCTCAATAAGCCAGTTGGTACATTCTATCAGCATGTGGATAAGTATATATATGGTGTGATTCTTATAACACCCTAGAAATGAAAACAAAATCTACAAGAAAGAAACAAAAAAATTTCAATAAAAACTAGGTAAATAGAAACCAAACTGCAGTTGGTCACCAAGGTCAATCCCATAAGTGACTCCCTGAAAACAACGCAAGAATGTTGGGTGTATTATATGGAATATTAATGGACCAAAATTTAATGTTAATTTAGGGTATGTGGACTTCAAGAAATAGCACTAGAAATGCCAGAGAAAGACTCTAGCAACCTGCAAAAAAAACCCTAATTTTTCTAGAAATCGCTCACACCTTGAGTTCTTGCACTCAAAATAAAACTTTATAAATAAAGTTATAAAAGATATTCATGCAAAACCATTCCTTAGACACTACATTAGAATTCTTCTAAAATTAAAAACAATACATAAACTCTCGATTTAATTCCTACACTAGATTTGGAAATTTTATTAAAAGAAAAATAACTGATCAAACTGGACACTAGCCCCTTCACTCATTGTCTTATCAAGAAAAATGAGTTTTAAAACAAAACAAATGATTAAAATATTTGAAAAGAACAAAGGTCTCACTGCAGTAATTCCAAAATAATGCTTAAACAAAATCCATAGAAATATCTAAAATATTCCTGCACTATCTCATCTCCCACTCTTTTGTATTTACAATTTCTGCACTACTCACTCATCTCGTGCTTCTGATTCCTACACTACAAAAAATTCTCATTTATTGTACATTCAAAATTAAAGTGTCGAAGCCCTGGTTTTTTAATTAAATGCATAATATTTGATAACAAAAAGATATCTATCTCTATTCTACTTTCTCAAATCCAAAAATGTCTTAAAGCCAAAGATCTAAAATTGTGCATAAGAAAAAGATTTGCAAAAAGAAGAAAAGAAAACCAGACCTGAGAAACATCAATGATAAAAAAAAATGAATCAATTCTCAATCAAACCCTTTACAACTGGTCTATATAATTTTAAACATCAAAGGTACCTACTCCACACATCCCAACTAAACAAATTAATCATATAATGTAATATGTTGCACTCATTGACTTGTTACACTGTATGTAAGAGAATGTCATTGAAACCCAACTAATCATTAATATCTAGGTTATGCAAGAATTTACCCTCAATGTATCTTAGTAACTTAACACAAGAGAACAAGATCACAATAATAGGAAAATCTCATATATGAAAAAGGAATAGGTTTGAATCTTGTCCTTGAATATGACTTGAATATTTGCAAGAAATTTTATGGTTTAGAAGCTTCAATACTGCTGTATAAATGCTCTGTATCACAGAATATTCATGAAAGAATTAATATACCCTTAGTGTTTTAGATCTTAAGCAATTTGAAACTTTTATAGGGAAATATCATTAATATTGGTTTGTAAAAGCCTTTAGACCAAAGCCACCAATACCATAAAAATGATTTCAAATGAAATTTCTTCAGTCACCAAGTCATTTATAAAAATATAGTAGCTTTAGATCTCATACAACCCAAAATGTGTAATGATGGAACAAGGTTTCAGAGAATAAATTATGCTCAAATATAGGTTGTAAGCATTCCAATTCATATACAATTTATATCTTCGAAGGAGATAGAGAATTTAAAAGAACATATTTCATCTATTATTTTCCTCTGTAGAAAGTTCATATTATCGAGTGATCCCCATATACGTCCATTCTGGTGCAGGATCTCTATGGAGTGCAGGAAATGCATCAACAAAATTTAATGAAAATCAATCCTAAGAAATGCATATAATGAAGGTATAAAATTCAAACCAAATGTAAATATTGGCTATTGCATCAAATGAATCTATAAGTGAAATATAAAGGTTCATAAACTAGTAAAACAAGTGAATAAGTGGGGCATATGGGAAAAAATATGCATTTGATATAACAATTTTGGGGCCTTACAACAGGTACTATGCAAGTAAGGCTCAGGAATTCTATGAGATAAAGATGGGATTGATGATAGATGAGACGTACACAACTAATTTATTGGAGTCATTGAGGTATGTACGGTATCTTAAGGATGAGAAAGCCAAATTTCATAGCTTTGTAAGTGGACTACCATTAACATTTAGATATTACATTGAATATGATGAGCCTAGGTCACTTGAAGAATTCATTCAATAATTTGAAGCATTGTTAAGAGAAATCAAAGAATAAGACAAAGTATCATCAAGGTTGGAAAGGAAAATACAAAGCTAAAGTTAAATGGCAGCCGAAAATATCAAAGCCCCAGGATGTAGGTGAGAAAGAAAATGTTGCACCTTACAAGAAGTTTAATGTTTTTGGACATGGACATGGGTCATAGCCTGGAGGGTAGAAGAATAGAGGTGATGGTAAGGGACAGTTCCAGTGTTGGACATGTTGCAAGGAGCATCTCAAAATGAATTGTCCATAGAATTGGGGTGGTAGGCCTCATATCTACAGTGCACATGAAGCACAAATTGTTGGGGATGTTGGGAAGAGTATTCCTTGGATCTATGTAGCATTGGATAATAGGAAGGCAGATCACCAGGAATATATTATCAGTTTGGATGGAAAATTTTTTGATCAAGTTGTTTCTATTTTGATTGAACCTGGATCTAATTATAGTTATGTTAACCCTGAATTTGTGGATAAGTGTGGTTTGAATAAAGAAGTGCATGCAGAGTCTTGGGTAGTGTAGTTGAATACATGCAAAAAGAAAAGAGTTCATCATTTTGTAAGAGATTGTGAATTTGATTTGAATGTACTTCCATTGGGATCATATAGTATGCTTTTGGGTATGGAATGGTGATATATTCATAGGACTAAGGTGGATTTTTATGATAAGGCTATTGAATGCTTGGATGACAATGGGGAACAAAGAATCGTACAGGGTAAGAAGAAAGTTACATCAGTTAGAATGGTCACATCTATGTAGGAAAAGAACAGTCACAGGAAAGGGTGCGTTATTTGTAGTACATATTTTCAATGGAAAAGGTAAGGATTTTGAGGATACAAAATTCTTGAGCAGGTACCTAGTTCTACAACAGTTTCAGGATGTGTTTTTCGCAAATATTTTAGATTTTTGCCTCACAAGGAAGTTGATTTTTCTATTGAGTTGGTACTAGGGGCAACACCAACATCGAAGACACCATAAATGATGAGCACTCCAGAGTTAGTGGAATTGAAATTGTAGTTGAAGGAAATGTTTGACAAAGGATACATTAGGCCAAGTGTATCACTGTGGGGTGCACCAATATTGTTTGTGAAGAAGAAGGATGGTACTCTCAGGCTATGCATTGAGTACATGAAGTTGAAAAAGATAACCATTAAGAGATATTGATGACTTGTCTGATCAATTGAAGGGAGTAACAATGTTCTTGAAGATTGATTTGAGATCAGGATACCATCAGGTACGTATAAAAGAAGAGGAAATTTACAAGACAACTTTCAAGATCATGTATGGTAATTATGAGTTTGTTGTAGTTCCATTTGGTTTGACTAATTCTACAACTACATTTATGTGCTTGATGATAGTGTGTTGCGTCATTATCTGGAAAAGTTTGTTATTGTGTTCATTGATGATATATTGATATATTCTAATAATGAGGAAGAGCATACTGAAGATTTAGCAGTATTATTGAGATTTCTAAGAGAGCATCATTTGTATGCCTATATTAGAAAATGTAATTTCTTTAAGATATAGGCACATTACTTGTGGCTTGTTGTGTCCAAGGAAATCATAGTGGCAGCCTTGGAAAATATAACGACTATCATGGAATGGGAAACTCCTAGGAATGTGGATGAGGTAAGATCGTTTATGAGGTCAGCAGTTTATTACATGAGGTTTATCAGGAACTTATCGTACATTGCTTATCCTATCACATCATTGCAAAGGAAAGGTACTAAAATTGAATAGATAGAGAAATGCACATTCATTTTAGAGCAGTTGAAGAAATTATTGAAAAATTCTCCAGTTCTCAAGATCACAGATTCAGATAAAGAGTTGTTGGTGTGCACCAATTTGGGCAAGAGAGGACTTGGTGGATTCCTTATGCAGGAGGGACAAGTGGTATGTTACGAATCAAGGAAAATGAATGAGCACTAGAAAAACTATGTTACACATGATATTGATTTGGAAGTGATCATCCATGCTTGGAAGATGTGGAGGCACTATCTTATTGGCAGGAGGTTTGTATTGATGAGCGATCACAACAAATTGAGGTACTTATTTGAGCAACCGAATATGAATTACAAGAAATCTAGATGGTTGGAAATGATCAATGAGTTCTAATTTTAGATCAGGTACATTAAGGGAAAGGAAAATAAGGTTGCATATGCTCTTAGTAGAAGAGTGCAGGTAAACCACGTAGAAACCATGAGTTTTTATGGGACAAATCTATAGGATCAGATCTTTCAGGAAGGATAGTAGGATGAGAGGTATAGGGAGCTTATGCATAGGTTACAAAAGGGTACATATGATTAGGATATGGACTATCATCTCACAACAGATGGTTTGGTGAGATTTGTGGACAAGATCTATGTTCTAGAAAACTATGAGCCCAAGAAGCTTATCTTGAGGGAATTTCATGCTAAGCTGTATTCAGGTCACCCAGGATATAAAAATACGTTGGAAATGATAAAGAAGTTACATTATTGGTTAAATATGAATATGGAAGTGGCAGAGTTTAAGGAAATATGTTTGGACTATCAACAGGTAAAGGAAGAGTGCAAACATCCAGGTGGTCTACTACAGCTGAATTCGATTCCGAAGTGGAAATGGGAGGTCGTTTATATGGATTTCATTATAAGATTTCTAAGGACATATATACAACATGATTCCATCATTGTTGTGGTGGCGCACTTCATTCTAGTGAAGTCTACATATTCAGTTAGTGATGTGGCATAGGGATTCATTAGAGATGTAGTGAGGTTGCATGATGTACTGAAGAATATTGTGTCAGACATGAATGCTAAGTTCACTTCTACATTCTGGAAAGAGTTATTTGTGGGTTTGGGTACAAATTTGGCCTTCAACACAACTTATCATCAGCGGAAAAATGGACAGGAAAATAGGGTCAATAGGATTTTGGAGGAAATGTTGAGAATGATTGTGATGCATAAGCAATGGAAGTGTGAAGAGTATCCACCTCTGGTTGAGTTTTATTACAACAATGGGTATCAAGAGTCATCGTGAGGATGATTCTATTTGAGGCACTATATAGGAAGAGTTGTAATACTCCCATCAAATGGAGTGATTAGGTGAACAGGGTGTTGATAGGACCAGGCATGTTTCCGGAGGTGGAACAAGAAATGCAGATTATCAAGAAGAATCTAAAGTTAGCACAGAATAGACAGAAAAGTTATGCAGATCAACATAGATTGTTTAAGTAGTCTAAGGTTGGGGAACATAGTACTCGTGCATCAATTTAAAGAGATCCTTGAGGATTGAGTCATGTGCACAGCTGGAAACTTGGTATTGTAGGCCTTTCGATATCCTTGAGAGGATTGGACCAGTGGCCTATCGAATTTCACTTCCTCCAACAGTGAAATTCCATGATGTTTTCCATGTTTCATTACTTAAAATATATGTAAAGGATGTTGACCATGTTATTAACTAGTATGTAATGCAGGTGGAAATAGAAGGATAATTCTAGCCAGAACATCACTGTATTTTGCAGAGAAAGATGGTCATGCTTCGAAACCGAGTAATCGAGTAGGTTAAAGTGCAGTGGAAGCAATTTGAGCCTAATGAATCTACATGAGATATGGCTGATCAGATGCAAGCTATGTAGCCTTCCTTGTTTTCCGATTGATGTAAAGAAGTTTTGGTATATGTATGTATGTATGTAGATATTGCATCGAGTTGTGTTATAAAGCTCCAATAAGTGGTATGGGTGTCATGTTGGTTATTTTTTCAGAATGTTGTTCATTGCAAATATTACATCGAGCTAAGTTATAAATATCCATAAGCAATATGTTTTGGTTTTTAGCGATTTTGTTGGTTGTAGGTCTCATTGGACACCAAGGATAATGTTCTCCTAATGGGGAGGGGTCTGTCACAACCCCGGGTTAAAAAATTCATGTAATAAAGTAAATAAAGGAAAAATAAGACCATGGTCATGGAACATGTATTCCAAGTTGAATGTTGGGAAAACATCCTAGTGTGGGTGTTCATTTTATTTATTATGGCTAAGGGAAATTGGCAAAGGTCATGGTGAAGGATTCGAAAGGAAAGAGGCATTAATTGGAATTTTATTTATGAAAATAATGGAAAATAGGAAAAGAGGAAGGTGAAAGGTTACAGGTTGCATGTGAGGAGGAAAATGCATGAAAATAATGGAAACTTGACGAAATTAGAGGCATTATTGATAAAAATGCTTTTGAGGATCAGTACACAACTTTTGTCAGTTCAGTTTTGAACTCTCTCTCTATTCTCCCTACTCTCACATACTCTTTCACACTTAGAGTTTTCTTGGAGCATTCTAGCATTGGATCAAGAAAATAAAAGGAAGGATGAATAAGGTAAAGGTAAGAAAATATCAAGCAAGGAATATAAGGATCAAGCGGCTATAGCGGGATTAATTGCATGTATCGAGTTGCATGCATGATTTCCCGTCTCATTTTGGCATGCATGGTACATGCATGTGTGTATTTGGTTCTCTTGTTGCCATTATAAATGGTTTTAATAGGTGTGCTTGATTGATGAATAGAAGGATATATGGTAAATCCTAGACACTGGAGACATAAAAACTCCTTACTATTTAGGTGGAGAGCTCTGGAGGCATCGATGCTTTTTTAGGGCCCAGTGATCCGTTTATAGGATTGCGGTAAAGCCTGTCTTGTATGTTGATTGTTTAGGCCTAGGAATCACTTGGTGGGATTGCGGAAAGTCATGAGGAAGCCTTGATTGGTTTTGTTGTGAGTCCCACATTCATGCTTAGAATATGGCACGGGGGTGATTGGCTAAAAGAAATATTTTGTTCAACCCAGTCTATGGTCATGTGGTACATGGAAGTCACTGAACTGATTGTATTTTTCATATGTTAATAAGAGCTCTTTCCTCTTGTGTATTATGTGTAAATGTTATATTTATTGTGTGATTTTAATATTTTCCCTATCATTGTTATTTTGTTGGTTATATGTTGGTTATAAGCATGGTTTTATGAAAGATCATAGTCATGGCTCTCATCATGTTCTATTTTCTATTTGAATGAATATTGAATGTATGAACTAATAGATGGTAATGCAACTACTATGAGAGGACATTAGTCGTTTATTGCGATTCTCAGGTAATTATGAAGTCCCTATGCTCATATGTGTATATATGACCTATAGATTGCAGGTTCATGATGTCTTTGACATAATTCCTGTCATGGCTAGGCCTTGTCAGGTTAGGTCCTAGTTAAATATTTGCATTAGAGAAATTTTCATCATGTTATTTATCATTTAGGAAGTTTCATGAAGTTATGGACAGTGGCCTGAGTCCTAGCCCTAAAAAAGTGGCTCAGAATATGGGGTTGCTAGCACATAACTGCCTGGAAAATTCTGTAATTGCATGGATCCAGGATCGTGCATACAATTCGAGGGATTCATCTGCATAGAGGGTTTGTCCTTTTTGATACTAGGGTCATAGATCATTTAAACAACACGTTGTCTCAGGGGTTGAGAACCTAGAATGATTCATTGGCTCCTAAAGTTCCTGTAGCATCCGAGGAAGGTTAGATTGGTCTTGTCTTGTCAATTAAACTTCCTTATATGTACTTCAGGAGTTGGATCATATCATATTAACTCTTAGTCACATGTTTTCCTTGGTGGACCGGTTAGCTTAGGCAAATGTGGGATTTGGTAGTTACACTCAACAACATCCTTCTCAAAGATCCAGTCCCACTCAGCTACCTATATCACCATTTCCAAACCCACATGAGGAAGTGGCTCATCCCACTTACAATACTAAGGTAAATACTTCCAAACAAATCCTCTTGATCTAAATGGTGTTCATACTAGATCAAGAAGAGATTCCAGAAAAGGGATTCTCTTGATTTCATTGAAGGACAACATTTAGAAATATAAGATTCACATGAGATTGAGAAAGTTCCATCATGTTTACCATCAATTCCTTTATGTTTTCAAGAGAATAATAAAAAAATAGTAGAAGATTTGAATGTCATAGAAAAATAATACATGAAGAATGATCCAGATGAGCAAGTTAACCAAGGGTATCGAACCTATATTGAGGTTTGGTTCCAGAAAATCAACAAGATTTAGCATCACTCTCTTCTTCAACAATGCTTGATATCATAAAATTCAAAGAATTTGGTCTCTAATATTCAGGTACATGTCAAATCATATGTTTTGAGCCTACACATAAGTTTATTTTTTATATTTTTATGCACATGGCTCAATTCGAAGTATTCTTATACTTGAAAGATATTTTTTTTTTCAAGTAGGGTGGGATAGAGGAATAAAAGAAAAAGAGGAAAAAGAGGAAAAGAAAATAGGAAAAAATAAAATCTCAGGTGAAAACCTTCTTTGAGGCGCCTAATATTCACTCACTGATTGAAAACCTCCTTGAGGATGTCAATGGGTTGGAAAAACGAAAAATAAAAGAAAAGATACAAGGTGAAAACCTCCTTTGAGGTGGCTAGGCACACCTACTAGTTGAAAACCTCATTGAGGAAGCTAGTCGGCCTACGAAAAGAGAAAATAAATGAAAATAAATGAAAATAAAAAATTTATTTTCTTCATGTATCTCTCTCTAATGAATGCAGGTTCTCTCCAACCTTTGCAAGCAAAAAGAACAATTTAGCAGCCAAAGAAAAAAAAGGTTGTTCAAAAACCTTGTCAAAGAAAGTCAAACTTGGGATTTATCCTCCTTTTCCCAGATGCTTGAACATGACCAAGGCCACATTAATCCATCACCCTCATCCATTTCCAACAACCATTCATCATTCCCAAGCCTTTATCATTCATTTTCCTTGTTTTCCTAAATTTCTACAGGAAGGTTATGTTTTGCTATAGGACTGTCAAAATACGTAGGACAAAAAATGTTCTTACCATATCTCGAAAACCATACATCAATTAGATGAAATATTAAATCGAAATATGCATATGGACAATGGTAACATGTTCATGAAAATTTTGAAAATTCCAGTGCACACTTTTTGGGAACTTGGTCGCCATAATCTGCAACCATTTTTATTTTTTTTCGAGATTCGTGCATCCGTTGGCAAAGGATTTTTATGGGGAGATGCGTAAGGGTGATGGAAATGCTCAAAAAAATATTCATCTCAATCCAATCTGCCATTTGAGATATATGGATAAAATAATTATGCTATAGGAGCGTTCGAGAATTGCTATAGGAGTGACTAGAATTGCCACAGGATTGTGATCGACATAGAGAGAGGGGTTAGATACTATGTTTTCCTCGGGGAAATGAAGAGATAATTCTACAACATCTCCATCATCCATCCTTGTGACACCATTTATTCACTTCTCCATTGAAAATTTCATCTCTTTCCATGAAAAATCTCCATTTCACCTCTTCTTTCATTACTTTCATCACAACCAAGGATTTTTATCCTTGTCCATAGATTGATCATGAATTATCAGTGTTTTTGGAAATATTATCTAAAGGATATTATTTTCATAGAAGGGTTTTTGTGAATCCTATAGGAATAAATACATTGTTGTAATGGTCTACAATTACCCTATAAGACCACAATTGAGAGCACTAGAATGAAGAACAAATCATCATGAAGACATTGGAGAGTCATTTCCTCAATATTGGGCAGTTACATGACCTTTACAAAGCTGCTATAGGATCATTTCTCATCTCCAATAGCAGTAACATGATCCACCATAAACAAAACCTATAGTGACAACACTCAATCAAGAACATATGAATAAAATATGTACAAAAAAAATCCCAAAGCATAGATGAATCATGGAGCAAATAGTACATGAAATGGCCGCTCAAATAAGCAATATATCAATCACCATTTTTGGAGCAGCATGAAGTCATCAAGGCAACCAGAGTTCCAGAATTCGAAATCAGTCACCATGGGCATATAAAGATTACAACCTTGATCCTTCAACAACTACAGGTTCTCTTGATTAGTTACTACAAGATTCCTGACCACCCAAAAAAACAGTAACACTTGACTCCTAGAGAACCTACATGAAAGAAAAATACCTACATCATCGAGTTTAAGCCAAACAAAGAACATATAATTTTCATATTTTTTTCAAGAAATTGAGGAAAGCAAGGGAGTAAAAGTAATAACTTCACAATATACACTAAAAACTAACCGCACTCATGTCCAGATCATCCATGAACGTAAGACACTCCTCCCACATTTACCTACTTTCACCAGTTTTCCTAGGGTAAACATGAGCTAAGGGTCACTATGATAAGACTCAACCCATTATATTACCTTAAGGAAATGGAGTATACAACTTAATACCTTATTTACTTCCATTAGGTGTTACCCAACCCCTCCATGTGTCCAAATCCTAAGATAACTCTCTTTTTCACTCAAATAGAGGCTAAACCACTCCCTTGTAAATGAATCCAAGCGATTGTAAGCCTCTAGTGGCTCCCATAGGCATTCCTGCCAGTGAATATGGAATTTTCTATTAAGTTCTATGCTAGCAAACCCGAGTTTTGAGCCACTTTTTTAGGGATAGGGCTCAGACCTCTACCCAAAACTCAATGAAACTTCCAGAAATGATGAATGACATAGAAAAAATCTTATAAAACAAAACTTAAGCTGGGAGTTTACCTGACCTCTCCCAACTAGGACTAAAATTTCGTCAAACACATGATGAACATGCAACCTATAGGTAATGAATGCATATATGGAAATAAGGATCTGGAAATTTATCTGAGATTTAATGAGGACCGATTCCTTCTCAAAATAGCTTTCATAACACTAATTAGGTCATGCATTTGTTATTCATTCAGGTACAAGTAGAAACATGATTATATCTATGACTAAGATCTATCATAACACCATGCTTATAGCCGATATATAACAAAATAAACAAGAATTATAGAATAAACAGTAAAGCCACATAATAACAAGTACATTTATTCATCACAATCAAGAGAAACTTAGATCTTATTAACCATATGCAAAAGGCAACCAGGTCTAGGACTTCCACATACCACCTTACCATAGATTGGGTTGAACCAATTATTTCTTTCGGTCAATCACCCTCATGCCATATTCCAAGCATGAATGTGGGATCTCATGGGATAAAAAAATCCATAAACAACTAATGGAATCCATAGGTTATACGACTTCCACCCTCACCATACTGTGGCCTCACCTAAACTAGTTCTGAGATCACAAAACCAAATCAAGCTTGGATGCATCAGAATCCCTTCACCGTCCCTTGAGGAATTGTCCTATCTCCACCCACCTATTAAGGGCTTCGTAGATAAAACCATCTCCCTCGGATCCAAAATCTCACCTGTATCCAAACATAACTAAGAGCCTTTATTCCTACAGATTTAGATTGTCTTGGGATGAGAAAATATGCATTAGGGAAATTTGGAGGTCTAAAATGGGCCTCCTAAGAAAAATGTACAACCAAAATAAAATTTATAAGAACCAATAGGATTGAAGATGATTATGTCAACCATGGGGGATGATTCACCAATTTTCAAGTAAAAGGGTGAAAATATTAAAAAATAATAAAATAGTAAAACTACTTTTTTAACTCATATTTTCAACCTATCTCCCAAATTTTTTACTCAAATGTCGAGCGAGAGCACTCATTGGATGAAAAATTTAATTCCTCATCCAAGGAGTACCCATGTTGCATACTTTTGATGGACCCCGTTACACAAAAAAATGAGAAATACATGAAAAAATGTGATTGCAATCATGTTTTTGATGTATTTTTTATTTTTCGTGTAGTAGGATCTATCTAAAGTATGCAACATGGGTACCCCTTTGATGAGGAATCAAAATTTTCATCCAATGAGTACTCCCGCTCAAAATTTGAGTAAAAACTTTGGGAGATAAGTTGAAAATACGAGTCAAAAAAGTGGTTTTTTCTTTTTTCCCTCGAAAATTTGATGATGTAATCAAATCTTATTTTATTATTTCCACTATTATTTTATAATTTCCTTAGGAGGCCCATTTTATACCTCAATTTCCCCTAATGACCACTTCACCCAGATCTAAAACCTTCTAGAAATCCAAAGCTCAACCAAAAGAGAATCCCATCACACCATGGCTATCCAAAAATGGAAAGGCAAGGCTAAAACTGCTGTCAAAACCTAGAAAAATCCATGCCACCAACAAAAAATAAACCAAATATACACATGAATATACCATGCTTCCCAAAACTAGCTTAGAAATCATACATGAAACTTATTACCTGCAAGTATTCATGTTGAAGTTCCTTGATCCAACTTTCCTTGCTTGATCCTTACTTTCCTTTGCTTTCCTTGTCCTTCCTTTTGATTTATTGCTTTCCTTCTCCTCTTGGTGCTCTTCTCCTCTCTGATACCAATCCTAAAATTCAACTGAAAAAATGATACAAATTTATGCTCTGATGTCTTTTTATTCTTGATGACTCTAATTTATTAAATGTTCCTTCAATTTCCTCCTCACATGCAAAATGTGACCTTTCATCTACCTTCTCTTCTAATTTTCTTTATTTTCGTAAATATAATGCCAAAAATACCTTTTTGTCCTTTTAATGCCTTTTCCATTTCCTTTTCCTATTTCCCCTTAGTGATTAACACATCAAGTGATTCCCAATAGGGTATTTTTCCCAACATTCATTTTGGAATAATTGTCCCATAACCTCGGTATTATTTTTCCTTTATTAACTTTTATTACATGTTCCTTTAACCTGGGGGTGTTACAAACTCCTCCCCCTTAGGGGAACACCATCCTCAGTGCTTTATGACATCTACAACAAGCAAGATCGTTGAAAACAAAAAACATACTGCTTATGGAGCTTTATAACCCATCATATTGCAGTATTTACAATAACAACCTGCTCAAAAGAAAAACCATCATGAAAAACATGACAAAACGAAAACCATACCTATTAGTGAATATTTATAATGAAACTCATTGCAGTATTTACAATATCAACCATACATATATATATATATATATATATGTACAAATACCAAAATAATTTTCCTCCACCAAAAAACAATGAAGGATACATAGCCCCCATCTGATCAACCGTCTCCCATGTAGCTTTATCGAGCCCAAAGTTCTTCCACTTCACTTTTACTTGCTCAATTTCTCGATTCTGGAGCATGAGTTGTTTTCACTACAATATTCACTGAGGTTCCACCTAGAATTATCTTTTTGGTTCCACTTGTAATACATACCAATTAATAACATGATAAACATATTTTACATATCTTTTAACCAATGAAACATGGAAAACATCATGGAATTTCACTGTTGGAAGTAGTGAAATTCTATAGGTCAATGTTCCAATCCTCTCAAGTGTCTCAAAAGGACCACAATAATGTGGTGCCAACTTGGAACGTGATCTGATCCTCAAGGAGCTCTTCTTGTGCTTGATGTGAAAATAGACATGCTCCCCAAACTAAAATCCTTAAATTACCTATTTTGGTATACATAACTCTTATATATGTCTCGTGCTACCTTTAGAATCTTCTTGATAACCTATATTTCCTATTCCATCTCTTCCAACATATTCGGTCCAATAAGTACCATGTTCACTGGATCACTCCAGCTGATGGGAGTGTTACAAATCCATGCATATTCCCTCAAACATAATCATCCTCAGTGACTCTTGATAACCATTGTTGTAAGAAAACTTGACCAATGGAAGGTACTCCTCCCATATCCTCATTTGATTCATGACATACATCCTCAACATATCCTTCAATATCCTGTTGACCCTCTCTATCTTTTCGTCTGTCTGTGGATGATAAGATGTACTGAAGCCCAAATTTGTCCCCAAACCTACAAACAACTCCTTCCAAAACTTGGAAGTGAACTTATAATCCTGGTCTGATACAATATTCTTCAGAACACCATGAAACCTCACTATCTCCCTGATGAAGACTTGTGCTACCTCATTACCTGAATAAGTAGTCTTCACTTGAATGAAGTGAGCTACCTTTCTCAACCTATCAACCACATCCATGATGGAATCATGTTGCCTCGATGTCCTCGGGAGACTTGTAATGAAATCCATGGAAATAACCTGCCATTTCCACTCTGGAATCAGAGTATAGTGAAGAAAACCACCTAGATGCTTACACTTTGTCTTTGCCTGCTGACAATCCAAACATCTAGCCACAAACTTTGTCACTTCCTTCTTAATATTCAGCTAGTAGTAGGAATTCTTCTTTATTTTCAATGTCTTATAATATCCTAGGGGACTTGAATATGGATTGACATGAAACTCCCTCAAGATAAGCTTCTTGAGTTTGTTGTTGTCTGGCTCATAGATATTGTCCTTTAATCTCACCAAGCCATCTACCATAAGATGATAATCCACATCCTGATCACCTGTACGCTGTTGTAACCTATGCATAAGCTCCATGTACCTATCATCCTGTTATCCTACCTGTATGATATGATCCTATAAATATGTCCCATATGATATCACTATTGCAACATGGTTCAATTGAAATTTCTTGATGAGAGCATCTGCAACCCTGTTCTCCTTTTCCTTAATGTATCTAATATAGAAGTAAAAATCAGTAATGGTAGCCAACGATCAAGCTTTCCTAGAATTCAGATTCTATTGGTTGAACAAATATCTCAACGCACTGTGATTGCTCATTAATACAAACGTCCAACCAAGAAGATAATTCCTCCATATCTTCAAGGCATGAATAATAGTTTCCAACTCAAGATCATGAGTCACACAATTATACTTGTGCTCATTCATTTTCCTAGACTCATAGGATACCACCTATCCCTCCTTCATAAGGAATCCACCAAGCCCTCTCTTGAAATAATCAATACCCACTACAAACTCCTTATCCAGATCTACAATCTTGAGGATTAGATCATTTGTTAACAATTGCTTCAACTTTTCCAAAATGGCTGCACATTCCTTTGTCCATTAAAACTTCTTACATTTTATTTGCAATGATACAATATGATATGGAATGCGTGATAAATTCTTTATGAAGCTCCTATAATAACCTGCTAAACCCATGAATTATCTGACTTCATTCACAATTCTAGGAGATTCCCACTCCTTGATAGCCCTTACCTTTTCTAGACCTACTACTATGCCTTTCTTGGAGACAACATGTCCCAAGTAATGTATCTTTGTCTGAAATAAATTGGACTTGTTAAGCTTGGCATACAATCTATGTTCCCTTAGAAATCTCAACATGTCTACTAAATGCTTGTCATACTCTTCCTCATTCTTAAAATATATCAATATATCATCAATGAACATAATAAAAAACTTGTATAAATAAGGGCACAACACACTATTTATCGAGCACATAAAAGTGGTTGGAGAATTAGTCAAACCAAAAGGAACTACAACAAACTGATAATGTCGATACATGGTCCAAAAATCAGTCTTGTAAATATCCTCTTGTTTGATGTGTACCTAATCGTATCATGTTCTCAGATCAATCTTCAAGAACATTGTTGTTCCCTTCAATTGATCAAACAAGTCATCAATCCTCGCCAATGGGCACCTATCCTTGATCGTTCGCTTTTTCATCTACCTATAATCTATGCAAAACCTGAGATTACCATCCTTATTCTTCATGAATAATACTAGCGCACCCTAAGGAGATACACTTGGCCTAATGTATCCCTTATCAAGTATTTCCTTCAACTACAAATTCAACTCTACTAACTCTAGACTGCTCATCCTGTAAGGTGTCTTTGATGTTGGTATTGCTCTTGGTACCAACTCAATAGAAAAGTCCACTTCCTTGTGAGGAGGTAACTCTAGAATCTCCGCTGGAAACACATCTTGAAATTGCTGCAGTACATGACCTTTGGAATATTTCTCTATCCTCAACATCCTTACCCTTGTCACTGAAAACATGCACTGCAAACATCACACAACCTTTTCTATAAGTGCGCTTAGGCTGCATAGTGGTGACCATCTTCACTAATGTAGGCTTCTTCCTTCCCTGCAGAATTCTCTTTTCTCCATTGTCATCAGTGCTCTATTAGTCCTTTCATAAAAATCTACTTTAGTTCTATGAATATACAAATCCAATCAAACCAAAGCAAACTATACGATCCTAATGGCAGTACACTCAAATGTGCTATTGTAGGCATACCATTCAACTCAAATGCACAATCTCTTACCCAATAATGAACTTTCTTCTTAGTACCTGTAGCCAATTTCACCAACCAAGATTCTACATGCACTTATTTTCTCAAGCCACACTTATCCACCAGGTCAGGATTAACATAACTATAATTATATCTAGGATCAATCAAAATAGAAAAAACTTGACCACAAAGCTTACCTTCTATCTCAATAATGGATGCGTGATGATCTTCCATCTTGGTTTCCACATTTTCATAAATCCAAGGAATGTTATGACCAACATCCTCAACCATTTGTGCCTCCTGAGCACTACAGATTTTAGTCCTACCACCCTGGTACAATGGAAAATTCATCTTGTGATGATATTTTTCACATATCCAACACTACAATGGTCCTCTACCATCACCTCTAGTCTGTTGCTCGCTAGGTTGTGACCCATGTCCCTTCTCAACTGCATTAAAATTCTTGTAAGGAACCAATTTTTCCTTCTCACCTACATCTTGAGGTCTTCCCCGCTTTGGTGGCCACTTCCCTTTAACTTTCTCATTTCCTTTCAAATCACACTTAGGCTCAACTTTGTGCTTTGAATGCTCATACAATGCTTCAATTTCTGTATGGAATCTTCCAACTATCTAGGCTCATGAAACTCAATCCAATATCTATATGCTGCTGGGAATCCACTGAAAAATATCATAATACTAGCCTTCTCATCCTTGAGATAAGGCACATATCTATACTCATCATCTATCATACTCATCATCTATCATAGAACCCATCTGCAACTCATAAAAATCCTTAGCTTTGTCACTATAGAACCTCTCACGATAGGTACTTCTTCTGAAAGTGTCACCTAAACTCATCCTAATCAAGTATAGGTCCCAGAGCATACCCTTATGAGTATACATCATTCCTTTTAATACTGAAGGTGGCTATCATGGCTTTCATGTTCTGTGAATAGTTATGCAATCTGAAGAATTTCTTCATTCCAAGAAACCATGCTTCTACATCTTCTGGATTCTTTATCTCCCCATAAAATTTAGGAGGCTTCACTTTCTTGAACTCCTCGAGTAGATAATCCCTCCTCCTATAAGGATGATGATGGTGATGATTGTGATGATGTCTCCTGGATGAGGAACTAGAATGATTTCCATACATACCATTCCTTAAATCGGGTGTATCCAATGATATTCCACTAATTAGTGTCCCCCTCTATCCAACGTATCCGGGCCGAGTCAGCTACATCATGAGGATCATTAGTATTTTATTAGTATTCTCTTCCTACTCTTTGCTTGGCTTGATCCTCAACCAATCAACCATACCTATCTATGAAATTATGATAAGAACTCAAGAATCACTACATTAACTTCTGCCTGCCTTTCATGAGCCCTTGCAAGTATTTCCTGAACCTCAACCAACCTGTCATTGTCTACTTGAAACTTTTTATCTCTTCTCTCAATCTCCTCAATGTATCTTCTATATCGGGAGAATACACATCTCATTTTTTCCCATCTAATATGTAGGGATATTCACGGGAATCGTTGTCTACCATTTTTATCATTGTTGTATCTCAAGAAACAATCCCTTGGCTGTGGTAAGGAATCAATTCTTAAGACATTTTACAAATGTATGTCACAATTACAATATCAAATGGCATTTGTTTCACACCTTTGGAATTTAATCACTTAATAACCTCAATCATCCGAGATAATGAAAGCCTTCACAATGCCATAAACTGTTGATATTTGAATGAAATGAAAAGAAGAACTATAAGGAAAACTCAAAATGATATGATGAAAACACAGAATCTACCACTTTTAAGTTTCAAAGGAAATTCATGGAGAGAGAGGAAACTCCAAATAATATGTTGTAAACATAGGATCTATTACTTTAAAGTTTCATCAGGAGTTTGCTAAAAGAGGAGAAACTCAAAATTATATGTTGTAAACACAAAATCTATTACTTTTAAGTTTCAGGGAGAATTTGTGAAGGGAGAAGAGATGAAGTGAAGGGGCACAAATTAAGGTTGTTTAACTCTTACTCACAGGTGTAATTAAGAGACCAACTGCTACATTGATTCACTTCATTCAAAGAGGAATAAACATAGATCGAAACTTGAAAGACATATCAACATCAACGGGTGTAGGAAACTTGATCTTCTTTCATTTATTTCTCAGAAAATTCAGTAACAAATTAACAGTCATCCAGAGGTCCAAAACTCGGAACCCCTTTTCTTTATTTCTATCTACTTAAATACATCAAAGTAGTTCATAACTGTTGAACTTCTTGAAACTACTCGACTACCTAAACTGTTAAGATTACTTATGCAATCATACCGAGAAAACAAAATACAACTGGAAATATTGTTGGTTTTGTTGAATCTGATGTTGTTGATGCATCCTCCCCTAGTGCTAAGGTGTCATTTCTGGTTATGATGTAGTAGTTGTGCAGTTCTGTAACGATGTTTTTGAGCCTTGCAATAGGTATGTATTTACTCTTGGTTAATGTCCTTTTTCCTCTTCCTTATCCATCTTGTGCCATGATATAATAATATAATGAAAGGATTTTGATAAATAATGAATGAAAAATGATCCTGATACGATTTAACCGTCCAAACCCAATTTACGTTTTTTTCATGTGAAAATAACGAAGGAACAACATGACTTAATCACGGGGAAGAAGACACGTTAAGCGGTCGAATCAAGATAAATCGGTAAGAATTAGCCTGAACGAATAGACTATCAGGGGACACAGCATTTGTCGTGGATCCCTCAGGATCTCCTGATCTTGAGGGATCACACTTATCTTTCATTTTAGCTATAAAGGGACAAGGAGAGCTAGTTATCAAGGAGGATGAATAATGTATCTTTTATTTCTGTGTAATTCATAATTTTAATTCACAGAACATAGTTCTGAACAACAAGATCAGATTGTGATGTTAATTGACTGTGATGATTAATATATAATTAGCGTTGCTGTTCATTCAAGTATTCTGGAGTAGTTAAGCAGTATTCGGTGGTGGCTACGGGCCCGATATCTGGTGAATCTCATTTCTGTTTCCTGTGTTATACTTTTCCTTTCATTGCAAGTGTATTCTTATTTTCCACTTTGCAAGTGAAGTACTTTTGATAATTCAGATTTCTGGTATTTATTTCCATTGAATACGCATTTCCAATTTATTTCCATTGAATACGCATTTCTAATTTATTTCCTTAAGGAATTAGTTGCTATTTAAAAGAATCGAGTTTGATTATTTAAAGTGTAGATAGTTATTTCCAATACCTTCTTTCTGTTTAATAGTTTAGATCCAGCTGAAAGAGCTCGGTTAATGCTTCAGTGCTCTTGATTGATTGTCATTTGAATTAGTTGAATTAAGAATGAGTTACAATTTTGGGTTATAATGCATAGATGAATCACTTCCTTTAAAGCTTCAATATTTATGATTGCATCTATATTAAACGATTGGCTTTAGCATTACTCTTTGTATGAATAGCTTGCACATATTGTGTACACACTTGAGATAAAAGGACTTACCCTGGTTGATAATTAATGTGAGGCAATTAGGAGTTTTTAAAGACACGTGTTAGCACCCAAAATTTTGGTGCCATTACTGGGGAGTGTGTTGTCACTCTGTAAAAAGAGTAATGTATGATTGATGTTTTTTCTACTGAAGGAGAATTGGGTATTAAAAATAGAAGGTAAGAACCTGCATAAAGAACGAGTAAAATGCTCTCTCATCCGCCCACTTTCTAGCAGAATTGCGTGAGAGTTTAAGGTAGGAATGAATGTTTGTATTTATGCATGAATGAATAAGAGGGAAAGACCTGAAAAAGACAAAAATCCTCCTAAACCTGAAAAACGTAAGGGACCGGTGACCCTTGGACGATCAACTTTTATCGAAAAAATCTTAAGAAAAGATGAGTCTTAGTCATCAGTAGGATCCCGAATTATTGCTGCCAGACATCCTAATGACTTCCTTCAAGCCGTAGGACCACCATATGTAGCTAACACTGATATTCACAGTAATACTGAAGGGATTGAATAGATTTTTCAAGATACTGAGAATTCAAAAACTCACCCTTCACAAGAAGGAAATTCTTGCAACCTCTGTGAAGGAGAAGTAGAAACAAACAATCTTGAAATTAAATTATCAAAACCTAGATCTCCTAAAGTAGTGACTGAATAGAGGACACCTAGTATTCTAGATCAAGGTAGTGCTGTTAGAACTATTCCAGCCTCTTGTAGACATCCTAGGAATAACTCTCCAGCTCCGGAGATCCCTAAAGAGTATTGGCATATTTTTGACCAAATGGCTAATAACCAGCAACCTCAAACTGTTACATTGCAGTACCCTATTTTTGACACAACTATCAATGCCCCCATGAAGGGTATCCCATTACAAAATATTCCTATTTTTCATGGGCTAACTTCAGAAGATCTCGATGCATTCCTTTTCGAGTTTGATGTCTTATGCAAGGGTTATGATTACACTACCGACCCCTAGAAGTTGAAGCTATTCCCCTCTGCTCTAAAGGGAGAAGCTCTGCGTTGGTTTATGGAACTTGGTGGAGGCACCATCAATGATTTTGACCAAATGAAAACATATTTCCTTCAAAAATACCAAGATTATTTCCAAACTAGAGAACTAAAAGATGAAAATTTTCAAATGGTAGCTAAGCCTAGCGAGATTCTAGAAGAATATGTAGAGTGTTTCCAATATAGTCTGTAAATATCTCCTTACACAAATCTTCCTGATAATTTTCTAAAAAACACGATGATCAGAGGTATGAAAGACCAATGGGTAGAGACACTAAATATAATGGGTAAAGGTGATATTTATCAGGAAAACTATAACAATATTATAGATTTGTGCATCAAGTGTTCCAGGGGAAGTACAAGGCTGAAACCAGTCGGACGCGATGCAAGCCCCAGAGATAGCAAAGCCTCAGGAGGAAGCATTACACGAAGCGAAATCAGTAATCTATTGGAGGATTTCAAGACTGATATCCTAGGGACCCTGGTGACACAATTGGATGTCATGCGAGCTAAGAAAAAGCAGGTTATAGCAGAACAGAACTTGGCTATTTTCTGCCCCCGTTGCAGACAGAAGCACAGTCATAAATAATGCTCCCTAGATGCGATACGAATATGTGCCATATGCACTAAAGAACACACCACGGAAAGTTGCCCATCACTTCCAGGATTAAAAGCGGTATTTAAGGAAGCGGAAGAAGAAGTGGAACCAGTATATCTATTGAACCAACATCGTCAATGGAAAGCGCATCAGACAGGTATGCCTATTGATCCATCTTCGTTCTTTCCTCCCTCACAATATAATTCTCAGCAATATTCAGGGGCAACATGGCAGAATCAACAACCTTTTTTACCACCTCAAGCATTTTTTATGCCACCATGGCCCAACCAGTCAAATCCAAATAATAATAATTGGAAAAATTCCCCTTACCCACCACAATGTTGGAAAAACAACCCTTATTCCTCCCAATGGTCCCCTTCCACATCACAAAACCAGAACTGGCAATCAAATTGGCAAAGATCTACGAACTAGCATATGGGGACAGCTCCTTTGTCTCAACCAACTTTACCAGAACCTTACATGTTGTAGCAGAATCCTCAATCTAATATACGACCACAACTTCCAGCTCAACCTAACCCAAATCCTAACAACATACCAATTCGTTCAATACAAATCATTGAGGGCTTGGACCCTGAAGATGAGTTGAAAGAATGTAACGAACTTAAGTTGAGATATAGACACATAATCACTCTAGATAAGGATAAAGATTTGTAATCTGAAGAACCACACAAAAATAAGCCTCTGAATATAGATGATCAAAAAATAAAACAAGGGGAAGATATAGTCAAACAAAAAAATTCTGAAGAAATCATAACTACTTCCCCCCCATTCCTAGAAAGTTTTCTGATACCACGCCCGATTGAATATCTTGACTTTGATCTTTTGGGTGAACTTAAGAACATTTGTATAAAAATTCCCCTCCTCTTGGCTATCTAAGATATTCCAATATATGCCAAAAATATTAAAGAATTGTGTATAAATAAGTCTGAGGAAAGAAAAAACAATCCCTACTGTCCATGTTCTCTGGACTTTGTCTGATTTATTACTAAGCAAAGAGATTCCTATAATTTTAAGTGGATCCCAGAAACCCCATTGTCACAGTCCAAATAAATGGCCATTATTTTCCCAATGCTTTAGTTGACTTAGGGGCAGCCATCAATATTATCACAACTACAACTTGTAACATTCTTGGCATCACAACCTTGGAACCAACAACTACCTTACTGGAACTAGCTAACCGCTCAGTCATTAGACCAGAAGGAACATTACAAGATGTGATGGTCTCTGTAGACACTTGGGAATACCCGGTAGATTTCTTGATTATTAATCCTAGGAACCAGCTAGATGAACATCCCTTAATATTAGGAAGGCCTTGGCTAGTGACTAATG
Organism: Pinus albicaulis; assembly: GCA_034641835.2. NCBI lineage: Eukaryota > Viridiplantae > Streptophyta > Pinopsida > Pinales > Pinaceae > Pinus > Pinus albicaulis. The sequence goes on along the minus strand of CM076578.1, from coordinate 202,568,660 downwards.
ATGCTTATATCAGTTGCCGGACAGGCAGTATGACTATAACCAGAGGGAATGATGTGAAAAATTTATCTTTATACCCTCCTGCTCAGCCAAGCTTGAATATTATGAAAACCAGGAAGAAACCTGCAACATACTTAAAAGAAAATATTCAGTCACCATTGGCTGTGGTGGATGCCCTTAAATTCAGAAACCAAACTGAAGACGATGTCATTAATACTTTTATCAATCGTCCTACCATAGTATCAAGTTTGAAATGCCACATGATTAAAGCAGTCCTTGACAATGAAATCGAAGAATATCCCCTGAGAGATATCAATGACCAAACAATACCAACAACCACTATTTATAATAGCAAACTTATCGAAATTAAGCCAGGGAAGATCCTGAACATTAACAGTAATCTGAGTGATGATCAACAATAGAAACTTTTTCAAGTCCTTAGGAAAAATAAAGGGGATTTTGCTTGGGATTACTCAGATATGAAATGGATTTACCCTCAGCTATGCATGCATCACATCTACACTAAAAAGGATGCAAAAACCATTCGAGAACCTCAGCGTAGATTAAATCCTCCCCTAAAAGATATTGTTAAAGAAGAACTTCAAAAACTGTTAGATGTGAATTTTATCTATCCTATATCTGACAGTAAATGGGTTTCTCCATTGGTTGTTGTTCCCACAAAGAATGGGAAATGGTGAATATGCATTGAATATAGAGAACTCAACAAGGCAAAGAAAAAAGACCATTTTCCCCTTCCATTTATTGATCAAGTCCTAGATACACTGGCAGGGAAGAAATTTTTTTCTTTCCTGGATGGCTTCAGTGTCTACAACCAAATTCAGATTGCCCCTGAAGACCAGGATAAGACTACCTTTACTTGTCCGTGGGGAACATTTTCTTACAGGGTATTACCTTTTGGATGGTGTAACACACCTGCCACATTCTAAAGAGCCATACTCAGTATTTTTTTAGACTTGATAAATGAAGGATTGGAAGTATACATGGACGATTTCACACCCTATGGAGATGACTTCGAGCAAGCATTACAGACATTGGAAAAATTTCTGGAACAGTGTATTGCTACCAGCCTATGTTTAAGTCATGAAAAGTGCCATATGATGATGACAGAAGGCCTGATCTTGGGTCATTACATTTTAGTAGCTAGAATTCAGGTAGATGTGACAAAAATATAGGTAATTCTCTTACTAGCTACTCCCTGCACTCAAATAGAGGTACGTAATTTTCTGGGCTTTGATGGATATTATCGTAGATTTATCAAGAATTTTTCACAGATTGTTGCACCATTATATGCCTTAATAGGAAACAGTGATTTCATATGGACTGACAAATGTGACACTGCGTTTACAGATTTAAAATGGCTAGTATCAACAACAACAGTATTACGAGGCCCAAACAGGGATATACCTTTCCAGATTTCATCAGATGCATCAGACACAGCCATTGGAGCAGTTCTTGGCCAAGAAGAAGACAAGAAACCCTACGCTATATATTACATTAGCAAAAACTTAACCCCTGCTGAATTGAATTACACAGTAATAGAGAAGGAGTTTTTAGCTGTTATTTATGCTATTAACAAATTCAAACACTATATAGTTGGATACCCTGTAATTCTGTATACGGATCACTCTGCTATCAAATACTTAGCTAATAAACCCATTACGAATGGAAGAGTGACATGTTGGTTGCTAATTTTGCAGGAATTTGATATAACTATACGGGATCGACTAGGGAAGGAAAACCTTGTGGCAGATTTCCTCTCCCGAGTGCCAAGAAAAAATGATGCAATAATAGTAGAGGATCAGTTTCCGGATGAACCCCTGTTTGTTGTAACCATGAAAACGCCATGGTACGTAGATGTGGCGAATTATTTAGCAGTGGGAAAACTAACTAAACATCTGACACCCAGAGAAAGGAAATTGATAGTACAACGCAACACTCAATTCTCCTGGATTGGAGGATACCTTTCTCACATAGGGGCTGATATGCACTTCCGCAGGTGTATCAAGGAAGACGAAATTCATGATATCTTAAAAGCCTGCCACGATGGACCTTGCGGTGGACATTTTGCAGACCGCAGAACTGAACGTAAAATTTTACAAATGGGATACTATTGGCCCACGATTTTTAAGGATGCTAAGAAATTTGTTCAGGCCTGTGATAGTTGTCAGAGGATGGGACGCCCTAGCAAATCTGATTAGATGCCCCTACATCCATAGCTAGTCATAGAACCTTTTGAGCGTTGGGCATTAGATTTTTTTGGGCCAATCAACCCATCATCCAACCAAAAATCATATATATTGGTTGCAACAGAATAAGTAACTAAGTGAGTAAAAGTAGTAGCATTACCAAGAGCCACATAAGATACTGTGATAAACTTTCTTTTCAAAATTTTTGTATGAAATGGGTTACCCAGAGAAGTAATCACTGATGGAGGGCCACAATTTGTAGGCCACAAGATCGCTGCTACACTAAAAAATCATCATGTTATTCATAGAATTACCTCTCCATACCACCCGCAAGCGAACGGGTAGGTAGAAAGCACCAACAAATTAATTGAAGCTATTCCAACGAAGACTATCTCATCGCACAGATGAGACTGGGCTACTCGACTACCAGAAGCCTTGTGGGCATATAGCACAACTTGGAGGAATACTAATGGATACTCCCCATATCAGCTGGTATTTGGTAAGGAACCTATTTTTCCCATAGAGTTTAAGATACAAACACTAAGGATAGCCCAGGAAGTGGGACTGGATTTAACTGAAGCCCAGATTAATATATTACAAAAAATAAATGAATTAGACGAAATACTGCTTTTGTCTCTGCATCATAATGCACTTATTCAACAACAAAGAGCCAAATGGCACGATTCTCTAATCAAGAAAAAGACACTTCATGAGGGCGACTGGGCACTTCTCTATGATTCCAGGTTTCAAGACTTCCCTGGTAAATTACAGACTAGGTGGTTAGGTTCCTATGAAATAAAGGAAGTACATGACAATGGCACTCTTACGTTGGCCACCATTGATGGGTCTGATTGTTCTTTTAAAGCAAATGGGCATCGGGTGCGCCTCTACCAAAGACCACTCACAAGAGAATCTTTTTGTCAACAGATACGCAAGGACTCCACCATGAAAATTTTAGCAGTAGAAGATAATCCTTCGACAGTTTCATATGTGTAAAAATTCATTTCTTTTTCTAAAAAAAAAAAGGGAAAAAAACTGTAAATAGGATTGCTGATTCAATTTGTTTTTTTCTCTGCCTATTTTGCTGTTCCATCTTCAGAACAACACTTTTTGGTTTTGTTGTTCCATCTTCGGAACATCACTTTTTTATTTTTCTGTTCCATCTTCGGAACAACACTTTTTGATTTTGCTGTTCCATCTTTGGAACAACACTTTTTGATTTTGTTGTTCCATTGTTGGAACACCATTCTCTTTTGTTTTTTGTTCCAATTTTGGCACAACACTCTTGTTTCTTGTATAATTTTTGCGTTCTGAACAACACTTTTTCTTATATATATATATATATATATATATATATATATATATATATATATATATATATATATATTTCTCAAACACCTCTTTCCTCTCATGGACTTATTCCTAGCTCATTTCAGCCTTATTTCTTTGATTCCTTTTATGGCCTAAAGTACAGTACCTTCATGCGGATAAGAATTATGGATTTTATTAAAGCAGGTGAATATTTTTAACGTTATGACCTTTGACAAAGACAACTTCTTGATGATAGACTTAAAACAATTGAAAGGGACACAATTATTTATATTTCACTTTACTGTACTAATTTCTACTGTATATGATACTGATTGATCATATTTACCATGCTGGTTCTTCTCTCCTTGGTTATAATTATCTGTCTATTATTAATGGGATTATGGGTATAATATTTCTTATTATTGACATGCTTCAACTTATTACTCCATCCCTACTCTTAAGGAGTACTGAGTGTCCCTCTCTTTATCATAAAAATATGTAATGAAAACTAAATTTTATCTACAGATAGAGGATAGGGGGTCTCATTAAGAAAAAACCTACCATGTTCATAAGGATCTAGCAATGTGACATTCCCACTATGACCACCACACCAGGGTTATGATCCATTGGATGAATAAAACATCCTTGGAACAGGAGGTCTCATCACGAGCCGGCTTGTTCACTTTTGCTACCTCCCAGTGAATGGCAGTATGGTTATCTGGTTACCATGCCAGCACACTGGTCTCTTCTGTAGAAACGAAAATGAAAATTTTCAATTATAAATTGAGGATCCTGGCTCACATGGGTTAAAAAGAAACTCTATCGAGGCTATGGATTCCTGCTTGCAGCAGAAGCTCTGCTTATGGTATTGAAGTTCTATTTCCTTAATCAATAATTCTTATAATACCCTCTTCCCATTTATCTTTTTATCCGAGAGATTATTTCCTCTAAACACTTCCTTAATTTTAGCCTTTATGCATGCGTTCATGTTTTTTACTCAATCATATCGTGTACAGCCGGATTATCATCGGCAAAGCCTTCTTTTGTACATATTGTTGTCCTCTTTCCTTATCACATAACTTATCATCAACCAAAGTGTCTTGTCTCTTGTCATTTACTATGATTATACACCATGATTTTACTCTATCCATCTCTCTTATTGTCCCATCATTTATTTACGTACTCTGTTCCATTTACTACTGTACCCTTCATCCTTATATTCCGCCATCGGAACAACGATTCCCCGTCTATTCGCTCGTAGGCAACCTCTCATTTCGAAGGGGGAGAGAATTTCCATTATACTTGTGCATGCGTTGTCATTATTTCATTGAATGATAAGATATTCCATGATCATGCAGCATGCGGAAATTTAATAACACAATTAATATCAACTATAACAACTTGTTGTTCTATCGCTTTAAGTGTTGTGTTTTTAGTATTGCTGCGTTTTTTCAGTATTACTGCATTTTTCCATTACAATCATCCTTTGCAATAGTAGGAAGGATTCAAGCATTATGGGTGGTAAGGAAGTGGGCCGCAAACCTTTAGTGTTAGAGGTCTCTGACAGAGCTAGGGAATTTCTGATTCGTGTAGGGTGGATATCCTATCTCACAAGATTTTAGCCCTCAAATGAGGAAATTTCCATTGAATTTCTACAACATCTACAGAATGGGGAATCCATGGTGAAAGGTAGAAGAATTACACAAACAAGAATATGTGAGAATAAATCAATAGGAATTCAAGCCAAAATCGCTCCCACTCGAACAATAGCCACCCAGGTTAATTTGCATGAAAACTTGGTAAATGTGGCTGTTCAAATGGAGGGTTGGTCCTCCCATAATAAGGAAATAAAAACTGAAGAGGTATTCTATCACAACATTAGCACTTAGACAGAAGGGAAATCCAAGGACTTCTTGTCAAGGAATGACCCTATTATTTTAAAACTTCGAGAAGAATTGACGCAAGCCCAACTTGCTTTAGAGAAACATCAACAACAAACAATCTCCCTGCAACAATACTAGAAGTTCCAAAAACAATTGAGGGAATTAGCCCTAGCAGAGAATGAGGCTTTTGATAAGGCTAGACAAGGAGAAGAAAAACTAAAGAGGATGAAAACTAAGTTGAATAGCGTTAGGGATCAGTTAGACACCATGTGTTCATTATATTCGGATATCTTGACCTGTCGATATCCTGCTATGAACTATGCCTTGTTTTTATTAGAATGATATTTATTGTTAAAAAACAAAGCTGTTAGAGCCAGTAAGACAATTGAGCTGAAAAAAATGGAGGATTTTATAAATTGTTGTAAGATACATGGAGTAAAGGTCCAAAGGCTTCTTTCTGAATTTTATTTGCATAATTTCATATTAGATAAAGAAGTGGATGTGAATCCTAGCCCTTTTATTGGAGATATTCAATTTCAGGCTTTTATCTCTTTTGTAGTCAACCAACTCAAGTGGTTGAAGGCTTATAATTCGTTCCAAAGATAGGAACACAGCTTAGATATTTTGGTAAAAAGTGAACCTACTCACTCTCTGCAATTGTTTACTAAGCATAAAAGATTGATGACACAGGAAGGCGTGCTTAAAATTTTAGAGCCCATACATAAGGAAATTGTGCTGGAAGGAACAACATATTTCCTCTCTATTCAAGAAAGATCCCTGGTTGCATCCAAAATGAGATGGATGGTTTCAAGAAACAAAGTTAAGGAAAGACAACCATTTAATTATGGAAATTTCAAAGCTGCTGCGAGATGGTTAGTCCCATACAACAATATTCTCTTAAAAGAAGTACCCTATTGGGTGGGATGTCGCTTTAGAAGCCCCATTATTTGGTATCCTCCTGAAGGGTATCATCCTGACTATGAGTTACCTGAATGATAAGAAGCGGTAGCCTTTGCCAATCTGGAACGACATCATGGTCTCGGGCCTATTACGGGCGATTATTCTCCATCCTACTCTTTAACTTCTTTGCATAAGAATTATTTATTTTTGACGGGGACATGAAAAAAGCTAAGTAGGGGAGTATGTTGAGCCTCACAATAGGTATGTATTTACTCTTGATTACTGCCCTTTTTCCTCTTCCTTATCCATCTTGTGCCATGATATAATAATATAATGAAAGGATTTTGATAAATAATGAATGAAAAATGATCCTGATACGATTAACCATCCAAACTAATTATCATTGTTTTTCGTGCTGAAAATAACAGAAAGAACAACAGGACTTAATCACGGGAAAGAAGACGTGTTAAAAGCGGTCGAATCGAAGATAAATCAGTAAGGATTAGCGCAAGAACAAACATACTGTCCGAGGATATCCTTTTAGCTATAAAGGGATAGGGAGAGCTAGTTCTCAGGGATCATGAATGATGTATCTTTCATTTCTGCATAATTCGTAATTCTAATTCACAAAACGTAGTTCTGAACAAAAATATTGGATTGTGATGTTAATTGACTAGGATGATTAATATGTAATTCGCGTTGTTGTTCATTCAAATATTCTGGAGTAGTTAAGCAGTATTCGCCGGTGGCTAAGGGCTCCGTCCCTGGTGAATCTCATTGTTGTTTACTGTGTTATACTTTTTCATTTATTGCAAGTGTATTCTGATTTTCCGCTTTTCAGTTGAAGTAATTTTGATAATTCTGATTTCTGGTATTTATTTCCATTGAATACACATTTCTAATTTATTTCCTTAAAAGAATTATTTGCTAGTTAACATAATTGGTTTTGATTATTTAAAGCATAGATAGTTATTTCCAATACTTTCCTTCTATTCAATAGTTTAGATCCAGCTGAAAGAGCTTGGTTAATGCTTCAGTGCTCTCTGTTGATTACCATTTGAATTAGTTGAATTAAGAATGAATCACAGTTTTGGGTTATAATGCATAGATGAATCACTTCTTTTAAAGCTTCAAGATTTATGATTGCATCTATATTAAACGATTGGCTTTAGCATTACTCTTTGTATGAATAGCTTGCACATATTGTGTACATGCTTGAGATAAAAGGACTTACCGTGGTTGATAATTAATGTGAGGCAATTAGGAGTTTTTAAAGATGCCTGTTAGCACCCAATAGATGCCTCAATGCTTGACTTGACCCAGTTGTTGTGCCTCCAACAGTACCACTATACATTCTTATGTCTGACTCTGCCTATGCTTTTTTGCTTCAAACACTACCATCATGTCACCTGCTACCTGAATCTACCTCTTCTATGCGTGCCTCCTGTTTTTAGTCATTTCTTCTCCTTGGCCCTGCATCGGGTCACTTACCCAAGTCTCTCTGCCATGTTTTGTCTTCAAAATACATACGCACGCAATTAACAATGATTTACTTTAAAACATATCAAACATACCTCAAACCACTTACATATACGCGAACAATGGTTGTAGGGTCCCACAATATGGTGACCAATCACGGTGCATCACATATCGACGAATTTAACATATAACTTAAATGGTAAACAATAGAAACACCAATGTGAAGTTGCGACGTAATCACCATCATATATCTTCGATAGATCTAATGGCCCCATTGTACTGTCTCACACTGCCATCTCCCATCCTGATCACATCACAACAAAAATACTTTACCTTGCAAAGTCTTAATGCTAAACTCTAAACCTGTCGATGTGCGATATGCGCGGAATAGTTGTGGCAACACGTGGCTCCTCCCTTTATCACATCACAAGTTTTGATTCTTACCGAATCGCAAGTAATTTTGTTTAACTGCGAAGTCCTGAACACATAAACTAAATAATCATTGATGTGAAATTGCACTATGCGGACACATGTCCACTTCGAAACTTTTCAAACTTAACTTTGCGATGCAACCTGGTCCGTCCATCTCTCCCTTTAATTCTGTGACTTAATCCTTGCCATTTGATCGCTTCCTTTGGGAATCATCTAAAGGTTTTCTACCTTAACCAATTTCTTTGTTTCTTTGGTTGTCACCACTCTACAAATTCATCTTCTCCACGCTACTCCCTGTGATAGTTCATTCAATGAACTCATGCGACTCCATCTTTCTCCAAGGTGTTAAAGCCCTCCTGAGCTTCATTTTGGTTATCCAATCCTCCGACCTACCTTCACATCTCATCACGAAATGTTAATGTACCAACATATAAATCAAAATTCTTCTTTGACATACAAACTTTTACATTTTCGAACATATATGATTTTTTGGTGTTTTGAAAAATATTTTGAAGGTAAATGAAAATGAGCCACAACATCTGGCTCCACCTGGGGATAGTGATTTTTTCCACGGAAGTGCTAAGAACCATAGACTAGTGCCTTATCCATTGGGAATGGAGTCAAATAATGCTTGGTGACATATGAACAATGAGCAATCTAGTATTTACAACGGTGGAATGTTTAATTTTAATGCTGGAAATAATGCTTCAGATACTACCCATTCACAAGCAGTTGTACTGAATCTCCATGTAGATATTCCAAAATGAATGTGTTATTTGACCTTGCCTTAGAGATTCTGTATGGACCATACCACAGAGGTTCAAATTTACCATGCTTCCCCTTTTCTTCTCATCTAGTGTCCCATCTCAGTACCAAATCTCCTGCTTGAAAGAGAACTTCTTTTGCTTTTCTATCAAATATAGACTTCATATTTTCCTGATAAGTAATTAAGTTATCCATGAATTTATTTCTGTTTTCACTTGATTCAATTATTTTGTTCAATCTTCTTACTAGAGAATTAGGTTTTTCCCGAGCTTCTTGAAGAAAAGAAATCACTGGTTTGGCCAACTTAGTAGGAAATAGTGCTTGGGTTCCATAAACCAGTTCATAGGGAGAATTTCCAATAGATCTCCTTGTAGTGACTCAAACTGCCCAGAGGGAAAACTTAAACTTCATATCCCAATCCTTCTGATTATCAGTGATTGTCTTTTTCAAGATTCTGACCAATTTCTTATTTTAGGACTCTGCCAATCCATTCCCTTGGGGATGATATGCCATGGATGTGATACAATTACATTATATGTTTGACATAAATTAATGAAATGAGTAGAGTTGAATACCTGAGAATTATTAGTCACAATTTTGGCTGGACATCCGAATCTGCTGAAGATGTTTTCCTCCAGAAACTTCATCACTACTTGGTCATTTTCCTTCTTCGTGGGTATTTCTTCAACCCATTTTGTAAAATAATCATTGGCAGTCAGGATCCACTTGAATTTTCCACTGGATGGTGGATTTATCTCTCCAAAAAATTCCAATCCCCATTGCTTGAAAGGTTCTTCAATAAATACTGGGATGAGAGGTAATGGAGCAAGTTTTTTCTTTTCAACAAATAACTGGCACTTCTGACAACTTCTGGCCAATATATAAACATTTGCAAATAGGTTTTTCCAATAGAAGCCTGACTTGAGAATTTTATGAGCATTGACCTTCCAGCTATAATTTCCTCCACATAGACTTTCATGATATTGTTTGGTGACTTCAATAGATTCTCCTTCGGTCAAACATAACAACAAAATACCAGTAGGATATTTCCAGTATATCTTTGCCTCTATGATAAAATATGGCTGAGACATGAGCTTGAGAGCTCTGTATTTTTTTCTATTTAGTGAAGTTGGACAGGAAAAGAAACACATGTAATGCAAAATATCTTTATACCAATCAGGGCACAAAAAATTGTATTGAGTACCTGTTTTGGAATTTCTTTGACCTTCTTCATTAACATCTCCATCCACTGGTGGCAACAAATTAATTCCTAAGGCTTGAAAATTTTTCTCTGTCAACAACTTTACTAACTCCTTTCCCTTGACTATCTTGGTGGGTTTGATTTCCAAATCATACTCTTGGATTTTTGCTATCCACTTCCCCCTTTTTCCTTCAACATCACTTTGGACCAACACATCTTTCACAGTAGAATTAGGAACATAAGAAGTTATTTGGGACTGTAACACGTAAGTCCTAAAGGCTTTCAGTGCTTTGACCAAAGCATATACTTTTTTCTCCAGGATATTGTATTTGAGCTGAACATCTCTGAGAACTTTACTGAAAAATGCAAATGGATGCTCCTTACTGTCTTCATTTTTCTGCAACAACACAACAGCTATAGTAGTGGGGGATGCAAATGAGAATACCTGAAAGGATTTTTGATGGTCTGGACTTATCAGAACTGGAGCTTCCTGTAGTGCTTCCTTTATTCTAGCGAATGCATCTCTTGCTTCCTTATCCTATTTCACTTCTGCATTGTTCTTCAACATATCTGTTCTACTTCTCATGATCTCAGCATAATTGGGAACAAATCTCCTCAGAAAGTTTATTTTCCCCAGGAATATTTGGATATATTTCTTGCTTCTAGGTAAAGGAATCGTCTGAATGGCTTCCACCCTTGTTGGGTCAATATTTACTCCTTGTTTAGAAACTATGTGACCCAATAATTTACCTTCTTCTAAGGAAAATAAAGATTTCTTGGGATTTAATGACAGACCAAACATTCTGCACTTTTGAATTTTTTTTTGCAAATGCTCCAAGTGTTCATCATCTGACCTTGAGAAAATAGTTACATCATCTAGATATATAACTACAAACCTATCACTAATGAAGGCTATTCCCGTGCCCCTTTGAAATTTTGCACATGCGTTCATAAGGCCAAATGGAATCTGTTGGAGTCCTGTAATTTGGCAGATTGGTAAACCAAATGACAGGGTAACATCAGACCAAGTTTTGGAGCCCTAGGACCTAGCCTTCCTGGACTCTGAGAGGGATCTCTCTATTATGCAAAGGATGTAAACTTGTTTGCTTTTGTATATTTCATTTTAGGCTAGTTGTTTAAGTATGTTTTTAGTTTGTTTTGGGTTTTTTGAGGGGAAATGATCAAAGGATAAATAGATAAAGAGTTCATCAAATCAACTAGGCTATGGGGTTGAATAAGGTCAATACTGTCTCAATGATGGACAAGGTATTACTGTAGGGCTGATTTGGTCGAGATAAATGGATTCTTTGGGTGAAAGTGAAATGAGGTGAAAATTAAGTTTGTGAAAGACAAAGATATTTTAAGCATAAATAGTTAAACAAAAATAATTCATGAGTTAGGGCTAACCATTAATCTCTGTGAACGAAAATAAAACTGATAGATGTAGAAAATAAACAATCTAGTGATACATAGAAGTATAAGACCCTCTAACTTTGGGAAAATCACCTTCAGATTTTTGGGAAAACAACTAAAATAAACTAACAACTCGATCAATGAAGAGGGAACTCCTAAACATCATATCTCGAGTTATTGGGAACTTTGAAATAAGACTGCAAAGCATGGGAAAAGGGCAATATAGAAACAAGACCTCTTTGACTTAATTAAAACAATCAATAATTCAGAGAGAGATTTCAGAGATGGAGTTTTTATTAGATATGAGTAAGTAGGGCGTACCGTGAATCATACTACATAGCATGCATAATAACCATTAATGAAACAAGTAACAAGTTCTTAGTGACCAAAGAGAAATTAAGAATTCTTTGACATGACCAAGAAAGATGAAAACATTTAAGCTGCAATGAAACAGGAAATTTGAGGTGCCTTCATAAGCATATCTCAAAATTATTCTTTACTGAACTACATAAAGTAAGAAACATGAAAACATTTATGAGAAACTAAGAAAATATAACAAATAGGGAACACGATACCATTCACCAAGCCATGGAATCCTACATACAATCCTCCTCCACCATCAAAGTCAAGCAAGAGATCAACCACTTCATAAGACAAGTATTTCTTCAAAGCTCATAGTGATATGTATTTCTCTCTATAAAATCAAGTTCTTCCTCCTGTTACAATGAATCCTCTTGGATTATATAGGTGAAAGAGGAGGAAACCAAACTAGGGCAACTAGAAGGCCATTGGCCAAAAACAAATATTTAAAATTGTCATTGAGGCCTTACAAGGTCCAAGGCACAAAATATCCTCTAAAAATATCTTTTCGGAATAAAATAGCAAAAAGGAATCAATTTTTAGGCCTGACACAAGAGAAAAACTTGCCTAATGCACATTTGGCTAGGCATCTTCAGAAAAATGCATTTCAGCAAAATTCTACAGGAGCGTAGCAGTAGAAAAAAGTTTGTATTGCAGAGGACTTTTGAGGGACTTCCTGATGTCAAAACGAGGACCGTGATGGCTCTTGATTTGGAAATTTCTGAGTATATTACCTCCAATTTAATGCATCCAAAGATGACACTGTCATCAGTTGAGGATGTTCCAATCAAAAATTGCGGCGCCCATGAATTTGTGCAATTAGGCCCAAAAATCACAAAAAAAAAGATTATGTCAAAAATAGCTCAATTTTGGTGAGAAAACCCCTTAATGGTTTTTAGAAGCATGCATGGAAGCTTCAACCAAAGTTCCAAGCCTAGCTATGTCTTTTCCTCCTTTTTTCATCGAGCGCCTTCTTTGGGCAGTTTTGAGCTTTTCTTGGGCAATCTTTAGTTTTCTTCGGGAAAATTGATTCAACTTCTTGTAATGCCCAGTCATCTTCCTTTGCAAACCCAAATCTTTGTTTGCCTTGTCTTGTCCTCCAAATGTTTGTTTTCTCTTTCGAGCCAAGTCTCTTTGTCATTCTATATCTCTTCACAAGCAGCTGTGTGAGAGGATATTGCTAAGCAAGGGCTGATTCTTCTTCCCTTTGCCTCTCCAAAGATTTTCTAAGACCTATCGTCCTAGGCCTTTTCCTTACTGGTTCTTCTTCTTCTTCAACATCAACAAATTTGCCCATGTATTCCTCAAGTTTTACTTGTGACTTTTGTGCTCCCCGTCGATACTTGAGTGCCCGGGCCTCATAGATGGCCATTTTCCCACTCATTTGTCTATTTTGCAGCTGTAGGAAGTGAAGGAGGTCCTTTGACCTCTCTAGGCCAACTTCTAAATTCTGAATTTGGGATTCCCTGTTTTGCAAAAGAGAGTTTAGAATTCTGATTTGGTCATCTTCAGCATCACTATCCACTTGGATTATATCAAATCATCTTTCTTGTTCATGGCTGCTCTCCTGCTGCTCAACCTTTTCCTTACCCTTGCTTTGAATGGGCTTCTTTGCTCTTGTATTTCTTGGTAATTCAACAATAGGCTACTTAGGAAACTTTCCTTTACTCCGGAGTGCTCTAGTAACATTTATAGTTACAACTTGAATAGACTTCTTCTTTGTAGATCTAGTGGTTTTAGGCTTTACCACTTTTGGAGAAAGAGTCATTGCCCCTTGCCTAGGAGAGGCAACTAGCACATGTTTTTGAGGACTCTTTTTATGGTCACTGTTTTCACTGTCTCCCTTAGGGATATCATCATTTGGCTCATTTTTTTTGTCTTCTTTATTTGGGCTGCCTTGTCCATTTTCCTTGCTTTGAGCTTGACTGTTTTTAGGACTGTTTTCCTCTTTTTGTTTCATGCTGCCACCCTGCTCCTTGCTTTCATGCTCTTTATGTGAGCTGTTGTTATTCTGACTGTCCTCATCCACCTCTTGAGTACTATCTTCACTATCTGTATGTGGAATGTCCCCATGCTTATGGTCACTGCTTTGCTGATTGTCACTTGTTTTATGCATACTTCTCTGTTGAATGCCACTATGCTTATGCTCACTGCTTTGTTGAGGTTTGTTCTGTTCCTCATCATCTTCATGCCTGCTTTCATTAGACTTTTATTTTTCACTATCAATCATAGGGGATTTTTGCTTTTAAGGAGTAGATTGACTAGAAGAAGGGGAGATATATTGAGTGGATGGTGAGGAAGGTGCATTAGATGGGCCATTGGATGAAGAGGCAGTAGTGAAATAAAGATGGGAGATGAAGGATTCCCAAGAAATTCCTTTTTGTTCAAGTTGATGGAGGATGAGAATCATTATGAGAAAATGATGAAATAAGCTAGTCTTTTGTTGAGGAGGGGGTTTCTTTTGGACAAATGTGGCCATTTTGTCAATGCTCCTACAGAGGAAGAAAGTGAGATTCAATAGCTGAGTCTGAGTGAAGTGCATCTCCCTTTTTCATATTCAATAGCTGTGTTCGAGTGAAGAATATCTCCCTTCACATGTAAATTATTTTATGATGACCTTCATTATAGGCGCATAACTGTTCAATAGATGAGAAAAGGGGAAGCTAGCCTTGCATTCATTTTGGTAAGCTAGTTTCAAGAAGGGCTTGTAGTGGTCTAGGTCCAAATAGGCTTGTTTGAGCCATTTCTCACCAAGATATGGGATCTTGGTTGCCTTTGACACTGATCTAGGGGTGAGCAAAAAATCAAGGCCTGCTATGTGAACATGTTCTCCTTGCAGTCTTAAGGCAAGAAACTGTGTCAAGGGAGGGTGATTTGTGACTTCTTGGACTCTTTGGAAAAATTCAAGGCACGCTACCTCATGAAATTTGAAAAGGACTGAAGGGGAATCATTTATCTCCTGAGTTGTAGTGGGCTCAAACTGGTTATGACACCCCCCTTTGTTGGCTTTCCTTGGAGGCATTTTTGCTTTAGATTTCCTTCACTCTCTTAACAAACAGGTTTTTGACTGAATTAAGCTTTTCTTCAAACACTGTTTCACTTTTTCATTTAGTAAACCGAAGACCTTTGAAAACAAACTTTACCACTCTCCCTAAAATCATTGTTTTCCCTTTTTTGGAAATAATTTGTAATCATGCCCTTTCTAACTGAAAACATACCTTTCTCTTCTCAAACAATGTTTCCTCTTTCACCTATTCAACTAGCACAAGTTTTTTATTCTGAAAATAGGCCTCCCTTCCCAAAAACTGTGTTTTTCTTCTCACTCAACAAACAAGCCTTTTGCAACCAATAAGACTTATAGCCCTCTAAAATCATTGATTTTCTTCTATGCTTTTCAATAAAAAATTTAGGCAAAGAAACAAAAATACCTCTTAAAATGTGTCTCAGCTACTTTTGGAGATAACTTTTCTGTGCAAAATTCTGATTTTTTTGAAAATTTGAGGGCTCTTTGAATGCTACTGCAAACCCTGTCACTATTCTATGGGTGCCTGGGCACCTTCTGCACGCTAGGCTGGGCAGGGATGCATGCCAAAAGACTTGGCCATGCAGAGGCAGCAGATGGGCTAGCAAGGGTGGCAGTGGCTTAGGCGAGGCAATAGAGCCGTGTGGAGTAGTGGCCCTAGTGGAGGCAAAAGAGCATGCAGAGTGGAAGAGCAGAGGCCAAAGGGCAGTGAGCTGGGCACTGGGTCGGGCAGGGCTGCTGGAGGCAGCAAAGAGCGTCACGTGTAGAGTGGGCACTGGGCCGGGCTAGGCGAAAAACGCGTCGCGTGCAGTAGTGGGCGCCCGGGCGCTTACAGAGGCGCGTCGCGTGCAATGAAAGGCACGCGTGTCCTGTGTAGAGGACTTCAGAAAACACTTACAGGCACAGCATGATATTCTTTAGGAGCATCGCGTGCTTAGTAAAACTGCCAAGGCGTTAAAATTTTCTTTTCTCCCTTGCTAAGTGTTTGCACAATGAGCTATGAAACATTTTGATCGAGTCCTTTATGCTTTATGATGGTTTTTAAAACACGTTTTACCCCTTTTATCTTTGTATTTTCAAAGAAAGGTTTTGTATTTGTTGAAGGATGACTGCTTTACCTTTTTTTATTTACAGGGTACACTACTACATTTGGCAGAAATTTCGACACTTGGTTCCGACGCTTTTGACCAAATTTCGGAAATTTCTCCAAATTTTTTCCATCCCGCCCGAAACCGTCGCTATACTGACGTTTATAGAAAAGTGTCGCAATACCGACACTTAGAAAAGTGTCACAATTGCGATGTTTGGAGGAAGACGTCGCAATTGCGACACTATGGGCAAAGCATCGCTATTGCGACGACTGCCTCCAAACGTCGCAAGTGCAACACAATGTCTAAGTGTCGCAATTGCGACGTTTGGAGGCACCTGTCGCAATAGCGACGCTTTTTCCGCCGTCGGTATAACGACACTTATATGCGCGCTACATAAAAATATGAAAATTATATGCACGCTACATAAAAATTATTTTATTGTTTCGTATCCGTCGCAATAGCTACATTAACGTTTGATATCACGCACGCATTCACCCTCTGCTCTTGCAGAACAGCATTCGCCCTCAGCCTTCACTCTCAGCTCTTGCAGAACATCATTTTCCCTTAGCATTCGCCCTCAGTGTTTGCCCTCTGCTCTTGCAGAACAACATTCGTCCTCAGCTCTTGCAAAATGGTAAGTTCTTACTGCAGGCCCTTCCTCATATAGTAGGGTTGACTCTATTTGGGTTTTTTTGGTCAATTCCATTGGATTGTGTTAGGATGTAGGGTTCTCCCTAGATGTCAAGAATCAAGATTCAATACCCTCTATTATCTTCATCACCCAATACAAGACTTAATTTTTTCCCAAAGAAACGCTTATTAATTTGGCATCCATTATTTCTCCCTGCTTTAAAAACCTTACATTTAAATGAAAACAAGCATTGCATTTCAACTACAAAAATATATTAGCGTTCAAATGTACATGTGTGCTACATTAACGTCTGATATCACGCGCGCATTCACCCTCAGCTCTTGCAGAACAACATTTTCCCTCAACATTCACCCTCAGCTCTTGCAGAACAACATTCACCCTTAGCATTCGCCGTGAGCTCTTGCAAAACAGCATTCACCCTCAGTTCTTGCAGAATAGCATTCACCCTACATTTTCCCTTAGCTCTTGCAGAACAGAATTGGCCCTCAGCTCTTGCAGAACAACATTCGCCCTCAGCTCTTGCAAAATGGTAAGTTCTTACTGTAGGCCCTTCCTCCTATAGTAGGGTTGACTATATTTGGGTTTTTTTGGTCAATTCCATTGGATTGTGTTAGGCTGTAGGGTTCTCTCTAGATGTCAAGAATCAAGATTCAATACCCTCTATTATCTTCATCACCCAATACAAGATTTAAATTTTTCCCAAAGAAACGCTTATTAATTTGGCGGCCATTATTTCTCCCTGCTTTAAAAACCCTACATTTAAATGAAAACAAGCATTGCATTTCAACTACAAAAATATATTATTGTTCAAGTGTACATGTGTGCATCACTTGTGTAGGGTATTCCTTTCCACTTTCACATTATCCAAGAATGTGTGCAGTATAGTTCATATTTTTTGTGATTTAGATTATCTTGAAAAAGGAAGGGTAAATTATTTCCCATGTAAAAAGAAGGTTTTCCCTTTTTACTACTGGAAATGGTACAACAAAGTTCCATTTCTACCCAAAACTCCTATGAAATAGGAACCAAATAAAGGCCATGTCCTCAATGGACATCATTTGGCTTTGAAAATGGCCATTGCACCGTGCTGTTTCTTATATTACATCACGATAGTTTCTTAGGTCATTTCTTGTTTCTTGAGATGAAAAATAACCAAATAAATTGTGAAGATCCTTTCAAGAAATAAATGACCATTTCTCAATCATATCTCAACTATTTTTTATTTTATTCAGTGGTTGCTTACTTTGAGAGAAATTTGACATTTTATAAGGAATATAACATAAAAACACTAAATGGGAAGGAATTGATGAGGTAGATGACCTTTAGCTGTTGTCAATTAAGAATTGATAATACACGATGCATGTTCTGTACTAAAAACTAGATTCCTTCCTGGAGTTAGGACACAGAGTATTGAATCAAAGTTGTAGTTTCTAACTTCTTGTATTGGTTCATCAATCTTGCAATTTAGACATTGCATGTCTTCATTTGATCCGGATTTATGCAGGAACGCAACATAATAAAAATATAACCATAAATACAGAGATGCAGTGGAAATAACACTTCATTTCATTAATATCAAAGAACTGAAATTTTCTTACAGACAGAATGGAAATAAAACTAGTTAGGGCGCTGGTAGCTATCTCTGAGAAGAGATGTGGCGGCTACAAGCCTCTGAACTGAGTTAAAATGAGGCTCGAGGGCCTATTTATTATTGAGAAATAATGGAGAACCCTAAACATCCAAAAACCTAACCCTAGGAGATGAAGCACCAAAACTATGGGCCCCGTTTGGGTAAATTGGTGTTTCAACTTCCCAGGGACGTAACTTTGGCATACTATCTCCGTTTGACGCACATTATACATCATTAGAAATCTCTATTTGAGGAATACAAATTTCACCACAAATATCATTCTAGAATGGAATGATATTCGCTGGAGGCGTGATGCCCAAAAAACGTCGTTTAGGGCCTCAAAACGGCTCCAGAAGTTCAGGACCTGAAAAACTGCTAAAAATAGTAAGTTATGCCAAAACTGAAAAACTGAAAGAGACAATGGTGGGGGCCCAAGTGGAATAGGCGTGTGGCCACCAATATCGACCTGGATCATTCCTCCCCCCTTAGGAAGCAATGGTCCCCATTGCGTTAAGTTCCTCCATGAGATGAGGAAATTTCTGCTGAACTTGGTCCCTGGTGAACCACTTTCCTTGGTGCAGGAGTTGGCCAGCTTTGACAACCCAATACAGTTGGATCTTATGTTGGCGAGTGTTATTGATTTGAATGTCCATGATACAATCTGTGGTGGCCTGTTCCATGCAGTCTGGGTTTAACTCTGTTGGTGTGAGTTGTTCTGCAATGTCCGAGGTGTCTAGTAGAGGTGGGAAGTAAGGACGAAGGCGATCCACATTGAAGACTGGGTGTAGACCAAGGAATGGAGGAATACTAAGCTCAAAGGCGTTGTTCCCTATAGCCTTGGTGACGGTGTACAGCCCGTATCGGAGCGGGCGAAGCTTGCGGTGGGGTCCAGTGAGGCGCTCCTTCTGCAAATGTAGCCATACTTTGTCACCCACCTGGAAGTTGTGTGGCACCCGGTGTTGATCATGGCGCTGCTTGTACTTTGCATTGGCTCTATCCAATATATCATGAAACTATTGGTGTATGTGTTGAATACACTCGATGAAGCTACTTGCTTTGTCAACTTCAGACTGGACATGAGCTGAATCGGCCTGAGCAGCTGCAAATGGCATGGCTACGTCAATGGGACATAATGGCTGGAATCCCAAGCCCACCTGAAAGGGGCTATGGCCAATTGAACTGTGGAGAGCCCGGTTATAACTATGTTGTACATAGGGGAGGCTCTCGTCCCATGTGCATGGATGCTTTGAATTGTACATGCGCAGAATGTGTACAATCATTATGTTGACGACCTCTGTCTGGCCATCTGTTTGGGGATGGAAAGCTGTGGACTTGGTGAGCTTGGTATCCAACATTGACCAGAGGCTGGACCAAAATGTGCTGAGGAACCTGCTATCCCGATCTGATATGATAGACTGTGGGATCCCAAAGTGCACCCACACTCATTCAAAGAAGATTTTAGCAGTGGCTTCTGTTGTGATATTCTTCTTACAGGCCGCCATAATGGCCATCTTCGAGAATCTGTCAACGACCACGAAAACACAGTCATTTCCATTCTTAGTAGAAGGCAGGCCCGACATGTAATCCATGGAGATGGATTCCCAAGGTCGAATAGGGGTAGGTAGTGGAGTATATAGGCCTTGCTTCTTGATGGTCGGTTTGGCAATGGCACAAGCAGTGCAGGATCTGATGTGCTTCTTGACATCCTTTCAAAGGTTCGGCCAATAGAAATACTTCTGCAGGATTGCTACTGTTTTCTCGACCCCGAAATGCCCAGCGACTCGACTGTAGTGTGCTTCCCATATCATCTTGGCACGCTCGCTTGAAGGAACACAAAGGTGTCCGAGGTGACATAAAAGTGCATCTTGGAGGTGAAAATTTGGAACTTGCGTACCCCCCAAGAGTGCCTTGTAAGTGTGGCCAAATTCTGGGTCACTCTCATAGAGAAGCGGCCAATCAGAAGTCTCGTGCCCACAAGAGTTGAGCACGGTGGTGAGTGCCACGATCGGTGGTCGGCTGAGGTAGTCTGCAACATTATTGGTGCTACCCTTCTTGTACTTAATGTTCAAATGAAACTGTTGCAGATATGTGGACCACTTCTGATGGCGATCATTTTGCAACTTCCCTTGTGTCTGTATGAACTGCAGGGGCCGGTGGTCTATGTGGATGATTGTTTCCTTCCCCAAAATGTAATTCTTCCATTGTCGACAGGCTTGCACAATGGAATACATTTCTTTGTCATAGGTGGGATACTTGCGAACTGTCTCAGACAATGTCTCACTGTGATATGCCACTGGATGTCCCTGTTGAGTAAGAACTGCCCCAATAGCATAGTCAGAGGCATCTGTCTCGATCTCAAATGGCTGCTGCAAGTCTGGTAAGGTGAGCACTGGGGCAGAACAGAGGCGATTTTTCAATTCTTTGAATGCCTTCTGTTGAGGTTCCGACCAAAATAATTTTTTCTCTTGCTCCTCTTGACTTGACAATGACATGACTATGAGAGAATCCCAAGCACATGAATATATTTCACTGGTCACAGAAAGTCATAAGACCGAAGGCTGCATTTCTGTTATGGTAGGCGAGAGTGGCCAATCCCGAATGACTTAGTCTTGTTTGGATCCACATGCACCCCATTGCCTAATCAATAATGTATCCCAGATATTGAACTTGGGTCATGCCAAACGTGCACTTCTCCAAATTGGCACACAAATTTTGTTGCCGCAGTGTTTGGAGGACTTGTCGGATGTGGTGAAGGTGCTCTTCCAAAGTCTTGCTGAAGATTTGAATGTCATCCAAGTACACCACTACAAATGAGTTGGTGAATGGCTGCAAGATGTCCTCCATCATCCTCATGAAGGTTGCGGGAGAATTCGTCAACCCGAAAGGCATGACTAGCCATTCAAAAAGGCCTTCCTTGGCTTTGAAGGCAGTCTTCCACACATCAGAGGGTTCAATTGGTACCTGGTGATACCCAGACTTCAGGTCAATCTTGCTGAAATATTTTGCACCTTTGAGTTGGTCCAGAAGGTTATCAATCCGTGGGATTGGGTACCTATTCCGGACAGTGATCTTGTTCAGCGCCCGATAGTCAATACAGAGTCTCCACGTCCCATCCTTCTTCTGTACCAACACGATCGGGCTCCCACAGGGCGATGAACTTGGTCTGATGTGACCTTTCTGCAACAGCTCCTGAATCTGCCTCTTGACTTCATCATTTTCCAGAACAGAGCGTCAATAGATCGGTCCATTGGGTAGCGGCCCACCTGGGGTCAGATCAATCGGGTGCTTGACTTGGCAGTGCAGAGAAACCCCTATGGGTGAGGTGAAGATGTCCCCGTACTCCTCCACGACCTTATCCATTTTTTGTTGTCGTGCAGAGGGGCCCTGTCTGGAGGTCGTGGCCACAGTGTTCTTCTTGCCCTGGGGGCAGATCATCAGGAAAACGAATTTCCTGGTTTGGGAAATGAGCTTACTGCATTGTTTTGCAGTAACCAAAGAGATAGTCATAGGAGGTGGTACCTCTGGTATCCTGTACAACTTATTTCCCAAAGTAATAATAACAGCACGAGGTCGAGACTCATACACAGCATGACGCTTCCACAAGTATGGTTGTCCTAATAATACATCAGAAACATCAATAGGAGCAACATCACATAATACCTCATCCCTGAAGGGCTTGATGCTATAGGGAAGGCGACACTGCTGGCTGACGCGGAGATCTCGTCCTTGGTGAAGCCACCCGATGGTGTATGGATGTGGGTGAGCTGTGGTCGGCAAGCCCAACCGCTTCACGGCGTCTGCTGAAATGAGGTTCTTTTGGCTCCCATTTTCGACAATGAACTGTACAGGGGAGCCCTTTACCCACATTTGGGAATGGAAGAGACGTTACTCCTCCTCTGGATCTTCTGGTTCCTCCTTCTGGATCTTTGTAGTGGCAACAGTGGCATTGGGCTCCGCATCAATAATATGTTTCCCTTTTTCATTCCCCTTTTTAGGTTCTGATTCGGAGTCGGAGCATGCATCTGACTCAGAAGCCCTCATCTCGGCCACTAGCGACTGCTTGGCCCGACACTCACTTGTGTTGTGAGTGGAGCTCTTATGGAACTCACACCACTTTTGGCTTTACGGTGTTGTTCTTTTCTTGTGGCTTTGGTGGGTTGTCTTTAGCCGCCATGCCTTGGCTCTGTCCTTTGTTCTGCGGTTTGGAAGCACCTTTTCCTTGCTTTTGATTCGCAGATCCAAAGTCTCGATTCTTCTGTTTGAATTTCTGCTCAATCTTGGCAGCATACCGGTATGTCGTACCAAGCGAGGAGATGTCGAGGAACTCCATTTCCTCCTGAATGTATCTGTGCAGACAACTGCGATACTTTAGCACCAAATGTTTCTCCGAATCTTTGATACCCAACTTTGTGCGCAGGGTATGGAACAGATTCGTCAGCTCGTGCACATCTTGATCCCTTTGTTGTCGCAGCGTGGTCCATTGTATGTACTTGTCCTCATAGCTCCCCACGGGATAGTACTGTTCCTTGACGGCGTCTCAGAAATAATTCCAAGTTGGTACGGCCGAGAACAGAGAGGGTTCTGTCTGGTCCTTGTTCTCACAATAGGTTTCCCACCAGTCCTTAACATGGGGGGTAGCTTTGAGGAGTGCAAAAATAATCTTCTCCCGGTCTGAAAAGTCATGAACAGAGAAATATCCTTCTAATAGATTCAACCATCTATCTACGGCATCTTCGTCTATTTGACCCTCAAATATGGGAATGTCAAAATTTACTTGTACCTTAAAGGGAGTCGCAACTCCAGAGTGGCTACTGGATGCAGATGCGCCGCCGGTGGGCAGCCGTTGAAGGATCTGAGCAAAGCTATCCATCATCGCGTTCCTTTGTTTTTCGAGGGCCTCCTCGAGCAATATTTGGATAGGATCTCCTGCTCCCTCATCTTTCTTTTCGTCCCCCATGGGCGTCCGTCGAGGTTTGCGAGGCTGATCTTGCAAAGGTTCCACCAGATCAAGCCCCAGCTCCTTATACCCCGACCTCGTTGGGGACATGCAAAGAAGGATCGAGAAAAAGCAGACCGCTCTGATACCACTGATCCGGATTTATGCAGGAACGCAACAAAATAAACATATAAACATAAATACAGAGATGCAGCGGAAATAACACTTCATTTCATTAATATCAAAGAACTGAAATTTGCTTACAGACAGAATGGAAATAAAACTAGCTAGGGCGCTGGTAGCTATCTTCAAGAAGAGATGTGGCGGCTACAGGCCTCTGAACTAAGTTACAATGAGGCTCGAGGGCCTATTTATTATTGAGAAACAATGGAGAACCCTAAACATCCAAAAACCTAACCCTAGGAGATGAAGTGCCAAAACTATGGGCCCCGTTTGGGTAAATTGGTGTTTCAACTTCCCAGGGACGTAACTTTGGCATATTATCTCCGTTTGACGCACATGATACATCATTAGAAAGCTCTATCCGAGGACTACAAATTTTTCCATGAATATCATTCCGAAATGGAATGATATTCACTAGAGGCACGATGCCCAAAAAAACGTTGTTTAGGGCCTCAAAACGGCTCCGGAAGTTCAGGACCTGAAAAACTGCTAAAAATAGTAAGTTATGCCGAAACTGAAAAACTAAAAGAGACAATGGTGGGGGCCCAAGTGGAATAGGTGGGTGGCCACCAATATCCACCTGGATCATCATTGCTTCATGTTTGAATAATTTGCATCATATCGTACAATAGGAAATTAGGAATTATGATTATTATTACTTTATGAATATGTTAAGTTACTTTTAAGTTTGCATGGTTTAGTGTGAAATTATTATAGTGTGCCCCTAGGCCCAGGTGAAGGAATGCCAAGGAATGAGAACCGTAGTTTTTAAATGGTATTGTTTCTTATACCCAAAAACCCCTCAACATCACTTGTTATTAGTTCTTAACAATAGTGTTGTAAACAATTTGAGAATTGATATAGCAAAATCTCGCACTTCTCAAGATAAAGTCCTAAAGCTAAAGTGTGATACCATGTGTAATTCAATAGCTCCATTGTCACCTCACCAACCTCTTTTCACTTCGGGCTAGCTCTCCTCCAACTCAAGGGGGGTTCTCCCTAGTAGATGTTAGGGATCTAATGGCTCAACCAAACCAAGTCAAGAGCCCCCTAACTCTCTATGTTTACTACTATCAATCAAAATATTGAACAATAGGGTCAGACATGCATCCTGAAGATAAAATTGCCAGGGTATTTTTGGGTAATTTCAAAGGGAAAGTCCCCAAACACATATAATCAAGGAATTGTAATGTGATTTCAAACATTAAATATCAACAAAATCGTTTAAAGGATATTGAAAGGAAAAAGGTGATGGAAGATAGAAAGTGCCTTACTTAAATGCTCTAAGGATTTTTCAATAGTTGCTCCAAAGGCTTCACTTCAAGGCCCTTCAAGATCGTCTCCAACAATGCTATACCATCAGCTTCAACAATGTTGCTCCAAAAATGTCCTCAAGGTCTTCACAACAAGTTTACTAGAAGTTGCTCCAACAATATATTCGATAAGGTCTTCATTGTCAACTCGTCTCTTGTTTGGGTGCCTTAATGTGCAATGACATGTTTCCAGGATTGAATTCAATGCAAGGCATATTTGAAACTCTAACTCTGTCTTCCGTTGTCTTATTAGAAATTATTTCAGTTTTCATTTTGTGTTTTCAAGTTAGATATTGTTTTCAAGTTTTTACATTTATAATTTTATTGCAATGTGGCAGACTGATCAGAACAGTGCAGGAACAACCCCGAGACGGGATGATCGCAGAAATAGGCCAGCGGAAGAACATGTAAAGTGCCAGCATTGCTCTATCTTCAGGTATTTTAGCTATTTACATAATTGAAATAATATTAATTTTGTTCAAATATGCAGACACCTAGCCATGGTATGCCTGATGATTCCCTATTTGAGGAAGGGGTTTCTTCATCCCTATCTCTAGTGTTCTTATTGCGAAAAAAGACACGAGATACAAGGTCGGAGTTTAATACTTTGATAGACGCACCTCAAACACCTGAAACGGAAGAGAGGATAAAACATCTTATGAGCCAGCTAGAAAGATATCAGGTAATAATAAAAATTCAAAAGGATATTTTTTTTGTTCTGCATGAGATGAATTGTGATAGTTTGATTTTTAATTTTTACATTGACTAAACTAACAAAAAATTCTTTTGTATGTAGTGTTTTCTGGCATTTGCTGAACCCGGTGTTGGTGGTAGTGGGACACAAGGGCAAGAGATTGCCCAAAAACCCTCTCGTACACCTTCTACTCCTTTAGGTGCTAGCCAAGAAACACACCCTGCCCAAGCAGACACCCAGCCAACCGCTGAACGTGTTGGCAATGATGAGGCCGATATGGCCAACTACATTATTGCGTTTCCTGGAGCTACACGTGTCAGCTCCACAGGGACCATTAATGGCACGTTGTTGGTGAAAGATGAAGGTGTCCCTATAAAGCATGTACAACTCCTAGGTAAATTTTAATATTTTAACTATTTCATGTACTTTATCTAAAACATATTTATCATAATTTTTATTTTTAAATTAATGATAATATATTTTTTTTTTCTGTGTAGGAAACAATGAGTTCTACAGGTTTCTGGAGAGCCATGCGTTGGTAATTTTTGGCCCAACCATAGGCACAGGGTGGAATTCCCAGAATTCCAACCTGAAAAAGGAATTTCTAGAGTATCTAGAAGCCCTTTTTGGGGTTGGCACATTTGACAGAACAGCGGTGGCTCAGGTAACTGGAAAATATTTGAAATATACCAGGGACACCTATAGGACGCAACTGCAATTTAACCCTAGATATGAGCGTCCTCTTGCAGTTCCAGAGAGTGAGTGGAGAGCACTCATCCATGACGGAAAAGAGAAAAGGGCAAAGAAAGAAGGAAAAATGCCAACTGGACCCGCAAGGTAAATTACAACTTTAATTCAATAGCTTTAATTTTCTCTATGTCTAAAATAAAGTGTGCTACGTCATATCTGACTTCAATCTTTTGATGCTAGGTTTCCTGACACCTCAAAGGCAACCAAAGCTAGGATTGAAAAAAAGGGCCATCACAAGCTAGGCCAGGGCGGCTACTTGAAATTAGCTGCAAGAATTGTAATTAAGTAGCTAAACATCTTATAATTAAATGTACCGCCTTCCAACGTTTTTGTAATCCTATAAAATATGATTAAAAATACACAATCATATGTAATGTAGGGTGATGACTTCAGAACAAAAACTACAGAGGAAGATAAAAATATCGCTTTCCATTTCGACTATCAAGCTATAGTTGAACATCGCAGAAGCTTGGGGCAAGTCCCAAGATCCAGAATGGCTGATAAGGTAAAACATTGACCTTTCAATATGTTTTTTTTCGTCCATAAATTTAATGTCTAAAAACTTTGTTTAAATTAGGAGAGCAGCACTACCGACGAGGCAAATAACCCAGTTTTAGAGCCAGATGTAGATGATCCTCACGTGCAACCTGATCATTGTAGTGGGGACCAGGCCGACAATGCTACTATCAGTGAGGGCCGTGACGGTAATTAATTTCCACTTATAATTTTTTCTAATTATACCTTGATGGTTGTCCTTATAACGTTTTTTTTTAAATGACAGAGAATGTTTCCCTTGAGGATCTTACCACCAGAGAGGAAGACAGGGCAACAGTGTCAACGGCGACAACTGGTGCACCAGGTAAATAATCTCATTGCAATTTTTTTTATTAATATTACCGAACTAGTTCAATGATATTTAAAAGCTGATAATTAAAATTTAATATTATCTGTTTTTGGAGGCGATGCCCCGTCACTGGATGAGACCAGACATCGTGACAATGCAACTAGGTCAGCGGCGACAACTGGTGCACCAGGTAAATAATCTCATTGCAATTTTTTTTATTAATATTACCAAACTAGTTTAATGATATTTAAAAACTGACAATTAAAATTTAATATTATCTGTTTTTGTAGGCGATGCCCCGTCACTGGATGAGACCAGACATCGTGACAATGCAACTAGGTCAGCGGCGACAACTGGTGCACCAGGTAAATAATCTCATTGCAATTTTTTTAATTAATATTACCGAACTAGTTCAATGATATTTAAAAACTGACAATTAAAATTTAATATTATCTGTTTTTGTAGGCGATGCCCCGTCACTGGATGAGACCGGACATCGTGACTACGCAACTAGGTCAGCAGTGCGGGTCGAAAGGCACGAAACAGGAGCAGAGCATGATGATATTGATGATGTAATTAGGAGCTTTAGAAATAGGAAGAAGAAAAAGAAAATTCGATAATGTAAAATATTGTATTATTATAAGACAAACGTTACCATACTTGGAACGTTTTTTGCGTTATATAAAAAACTCATTTATCATACTATTTTTATTGAATATTTTTTTTATGCTCATGAAAGTAAAAAATGAAATATAGATTGGGTATTGGGGAATTGAGAGTGATGTGAAGGGGGGAGGGGGGGGGGGGGGGGGGGTGGGGGGCAGGGGCCATAAGAGCTTCCACCTTCACATGGTTAGCCCTGTTTAGTAGAGAATAATTTATTGGAGCAATTTAATCTTGGAGCAAACCTCCCTCGATCCAGTGTAGCAACAAAAAATTCACTATTGACTTAGTTGCTACTCTTTCAGATCGTGGGAGGCTTGTTCCAAGTTCATGCGACTCCAATAAATTGTTCTTGAAATGAAGAGGAGCTTATTCAGGTATGTTTTGAAATTTTCAACATATGTTCTAACATTATCATAGTAATGCATCTTAGAGTTAAAAATACTACATCAATTACTTGTATTTATTGTATAGTTAATGATGGATTTTGATTGACTTGGCAGTGCAGGTACAAATCCTCTTGTAGTAGGGAATTTGTTTTTGGGGATATAAAGGAGAATTTGATGTAGATATCCCATTGGATGCATTCATAGATGGGCACGAGAGGTCAAGAATTTAAATTAAAAATATGCAACCTCTAGCATGGCAACCTGAAGGCCACGAGAGACACTGGTTAAAGATTGTTTTGTGCTGGCCTTAATATAGTCGTGATTTCTTTCTATTATCTTAATGCAAATATATAGTCTGGTCTCATTAAAATGAGGATTATGGTTGTATTTCTCTTTGTTTGTTTCTCTCTTAATGCTCCAGAAGTTTCCAAAAGTTGCAATAGTTGTTTAGTTTGCCTGTTACAAATTAAAAGTGGTTTTTAGCAATGGGAGTCATGTTTTTTAAGGTTCATACTAATATGAAGATCTTGTAATTCTATATTCAGGATAAGAGAAGATGGCCTCTTCTTTGGGCAGTATGACAACAATTGCCACATCTACCTCATTGGGTAACAATGGAAAGGGGAAGAAGTTGGGTGCAATGTTTGATAATTATAGTAGACAATTGTCTTCTCTTTCAGTTTTTTCACCCATTTCCTTTAATTGCTCAAGCAGAAGAGGGAATATGAGATTAGAGAAGGTAGTTAATACAAGAGCTATGGAAAAGGAGTTGTACTTCAACAAGGATGGCTCAGTGACAAAAAAATTGCAGGTCAAAGAAAAAATTATGTTTAAAGGAAGGTCACCTACACGTGAAACTTCACTGCGGTGGATATTTCCTTGTCCACTTATATTCGATTTTAATGTGTTATTTTAATTTTTCATGGAGGGTTTTTTTGGCATATGGTCTGGCATTCAATTACACACCTACCGAAATCATTGTCAATTTGTCTTGTAGGCGGTGTGAACAAACTTGCTGATCTTGTTGGAGTCACCCTTGGGGCGAAGGGCAAAATGTTGTCTTGGAGAGCAATCATGGTTCTCTGAAAATAGTTAATGATGGTGTGACAGTAGCTAAGGAGGTAATTTGTAGATGTGTGATCTGGTTTTATTTTTAACGTTGTATTAGTTCCCCCTCTTAAATGTCTTAGATTTGGTAGGCATAATTTGAAAAATCAAAGGTGAAAGGAAACATATTTGTTACCCAGTGGTCTACTTGGCCTATGGACTAGCCACATTAGAGTAATGCATAAAGATTTTCACAACAATAAAACGAAAGGGTTATGGCTGAGTCAAATTTTATTGTTATTGACAGTGTAATGAAATGTATCTCAATGCTATGGTTTTGGCCTTTTTATTGGTTGAATTAGAGGACCCAATTGAAAATATTGGGGCCAAGTTGGTAAGGCAAGCTGCGGCAAAGACAAATGATTTAGTTGGGGATGGAACCACAACATCTGTTGTTCTTGCACATGTTGGAATATTGAAAAATTCCAGAACAATGAATGGAGAATAAATCTCCCTTCTTTTAACACAGAGAAAATAAAAATTTCTTTGACAAGAGACAGAGTTTCAATACTTTTAAAACAAACTTCTATTCCCTTCAATAACTCAAAAAAAACTATTACACTTCTTCCTCACTGAGAGTGATTACAAAATTATGACTACTACAAAACGAAGTGCATAAAACCAACTCACTATCTGTTCAAAACAAACATACTCTGTCTCTAAAATACTCTGCTGTGTTTTTCACTTTCGCACTGCTGTGCATACACACTTAAAAAGTTACACTCAGTCTTTCACTTTTTACACACTGTTGTGTAATAAAAAATTTACGTACTGTCTATAAAAAAAACTACCAAGCTTTTTTGTCCTTTTTATTTTTATATTTCGTAACATATAAAACATATTATAATAAACCCTCTTTAAAATAAAATAAAATTGAAACTAAATTCTATAGCCCACCTTTCATTTTGCATATGATATATATATAACATATGTTTAAAACATATGTATATATTAAAGCATACATAAAATTAAATTATCAAAACATTAAAGAACCCTTTCCGTCGGACTTCAAAAGTCTGAATAGATTGAATTTCAAACCAAATTCGCGTTCCAAAATGGGATGCTAACGTCTGCCTAATTTGTAACGTGAATTCTCAATCCAATGTACCTTATAAAAAATTTGGGTCCGGTTTTCAGGTCTTCAGATTCCCTTCAATTTCATGCGATCCAATATTAATGCTCCACGTGTCCTCCTTTTGAATTTACAAAAATGGGGGGTAAATTTTTGTTTGTTTAATTTCTGGTTGGTGAATTGCATTAATGATGGTTGTTGTGTTTAAATAAAATCCTGTACAGAAATATGGCTGCGGCCGTCTACAAAAAAAACTTTCAGGAATTTTAAATGCTGAATTAAATTTCTGGATTATGTGGAAGTTCAAAGAGTGACATAATCCCTTCCCCGCAACTAATTTATAAGATAGTGGAAAGTATGGTGAGAGGAAAATTGTGGGATTTACAATCAACCATATTCACTTTGAAAACAATGGGGAATTAAGAGACCATTATACCTAACAAGTCCTTATAAATATTGAAGCCGAGGCACAAATACATGACAACAACCTTTATATGAGAATTATTTTATTTGAGTAAGGGAATAGTAGTTGTAACTTAAGGTTGCAACAATGGTTCCATAAAACAATTACTTGTATCCGACTGCAGTAACTATGGATTAAATTTGCAACAACTGTGGCTTGAGGTTGCAGAATTTGTGACTTGGGGATGCAACATTTGCAACTTAGAATAAAACGCATTATATATATATAGATATATATATTAAGAGATTAATATACCTAAAAAGTACTTGTCAATATTGAAGTTGAGGCATCGATACACGGTAACAATCTTTATACGGGAATTATTTTATTTGAATAAGGGAACAATCGCTGTAACTTAAGGTTGTA
Organism: Pinus albicaulis; assembly: GCA_034641835.2. Taxonomy (NCBI): domain Eukaryota; kingdom Viridiplantae; phylum Streptophyta; class Pinopsida; order Pinales; family Pinaceae; genus Pinus; species Pinus albicaulis. The sequence goes on along the minus strand of CM076578.1, from coordinate 202,537,537 downwards.
ACAACGGTTCCATAGAACATTTGCTTGTATCTATTTGTAGTAACTATGCGTTAAAGTTGCGCCAACTATGGCTTGAGGTTGTAGGAGTTGTGGCTTGGGGATACGATATCCGCGACTTAGAATAAAAAATATTATATATGAAAGAAAGTATATATATTAAAAGATCATTATACGTAACAAGTCCTTGTAAATATTGAAGTTTACGCATAGAGACATGACAACAACCTTTATACGAGAATTATTTTATTTTAGTTATGGAACAACAACAGTAACTTAAGGTTGCAACAATGGTTACATAAAACTATTGCTTGTATCTAGTTGTAGTAATTGGGTGTTAAAGTTACAGTAGCTATGCCTATGACTTAGAATAAAACAAATTATACATATATATATATATATATATATATATATATATATATATAGAGAGAGAGAGAGAGAGAGAGAGATATTAGAAAATATATTACAACAATATTTATTTAACTAGTATGTTAAAAAAAAAAAGTTTACCCAGTCGCAGGTGTGGGGGCATCTGGAAAGGTATGGATACGAATCCATTTAGAATATACATGGCATCAACACCCAAATCCGTGATTATTTTTTGAATATGGAATATGAAAAACAAGAGATATATGCCTAAACAAATTAAGAAATGCTACTATTTTGATCACTCACACATTTACATATGCTATTGTCTACGCACCTTCTATTGGTGGATGATGTTATCCTATTTCTTGTAGGATATAGTAGATAGGACTAGTATGTGAAGACTCATTAGAGCTCTAAAATAATTTTGGGTTTCATTTGGAATATAAGTAAACCTACTCAAGTCTACCATCACTTTCAATGATTTGGAAGATATGTTAGAAAAAAAATCAACCAAGTGCACCCATTTCAAATACTTGGGATTTATGTTAAGATTTAATGACTATAGGTATGGAGATTGGTTCTTTCCATATCAAAAAGTGGGAAAAATAATCACAATATGGTTATCCTTAGGTGGCACATTAACCTTAGTAGTGTCCATACCAGGATATTGGCATTCCCTAGCTTATATTCTTGTTGGTATCTTGGGAAATATTAGAAAAAAATTCTTTCATTTTATCTAGAAGGAAAGGAAAAGAAAAGGAGGCATCCCTATAGTAAAATGGAAATGGATTTCCAAGCCAAAAATCACATGATTCGTTGGATACTAAAGAATATTCATCATTTTTGGAAAGCATTATTTTCCAAGAGTCTTTGGAGAATCATAAAACATTTAGGCTTGTGGCAGGATGTAATAAAATCAAAGTAAATAGGCAAAATTTTATATAAGGATATATTTTACAAAAGTTCCAACAGTTCTTCCCACCATTTATCTTCTGGTATTCTAGTCCGTTGAAGTTTTCTCAATGTTTCATCAGCCTCAGTATATCTGAAAAAGGTAGGTTGAATTGGAAACAAATGCTTTACTTCATGCTCAAGATAAAATAAATTTTCCAATCTGTCATGAAGAATTTTTTCTGTTGGCAATGCTGCTTTTGATGTACTGGTTGAAGAATTGGCCTGATTGTCAGCATACTTGTCCAATTTTTCAACATAGCTTTCAAGGTCCATTAGTTTATCCTCTGAAACTATAGGACTGAGCAATCCTTTTTTCAACAAAATATCAAATCTTTCTCTGAAGGCAATGATTTCTTCTTGCATATCTGAGCACCTTAGTTCTAGATTCTACATAAGGGTTCTCTTAGTAAAAACTCTTTTTATTTCCAAAATTGTTGTGGTCCTGTCCTAAATACCAAGTTTTGCAAGTTGGTGTCTGGTTTGAAGGTTTAGAAACTGTATGAGTTGATTTTCTTCCTCGGGCCTATTTCCCAATTCTTCTCTTGTACTTTGAACTTCTTCTATAGAAAATTTGACTAAATCATTCTGTTCATACATAATTTGAATTGAAGACCAGACATCCTTTATTGATTGGATAATGTTGTCCCAAAGAATTTCATTTATTTCCTTTAAAGGTTTCTCCAATGTGAGATCCTTTTCCAATGCTTTAACCAATTTTTCTAATCTTTGGACCTCTCTTGTTTTATCAACAACACTCATTTTTGAGAGATCATATCTTTGTTCTAAATTAATAAGTTGTAACTTTGTGTGTTGGAGTTCTGTTACTCGAAGTTTCAATTCATTCATTGACTTTATTAATTCTTCAGAACTCAAATTGGAAGTATTTACCTGTGATAGGTCTGTTGGCTGACCTGTTGTGGATGTACTTGTACCTATAATTGCCTCTGTTGTTGATGCTAGAATAGTAGACTGCTTGTTCTTTAATGCCTGTTCAAGCTCTTTTTCTGTTTCATTTAGTTGCTCATTCAGTTTCAAAAGCAAGTCCATCATTTCTTCTTCAGAATTTTTCTTTATCATCTCTTCAGTTTGTGGATGTCTTGAAGCTGGCAATTTCAACTTCTTTCTCAAAGCTGCAATATCATCATCTTTTTTCTTGATTAGGGCCTCTATACCTTTGACATATTTAGGATTGTGACCCAATCCAATGATTATTTCCTCCAATGTATTTATCCTGTTGTCTTTGGCCTGAGAAGAGGCTTTTTCAAGCTGCAATTGTGCATTAGTGTTCTCCAAAGAATCCTGCAACTTCTGAGTTGCCATTGCTTTATCGGTCAGAGTAGAATAGATCATTTCACCAGTATGCTTATGTAACTCAATCTAATCTAAAGGATGAATACCCTTTGCTAAGACTTCAAAATTTGTTCTAATATAATCTGCAGCTATTTGAGGTTGCTGCACTTTTGGTTTGAAGTGACTCATTATCATTTTGCCTTGCTAGATGTCATAAGCTGACATCAATCTTTCTTGTTTCTGAGGAGCCATCTTCAAATACTGATTGTAAACCTAGAGTCTTAGTGGATCATTCTTGGCTTTTATATTGATAAAGGTTTTCTTTATATCTCCTGCATCTTTAAATGGTGGTTTGAAAGAAGATATTTCAACACTCTGTTGCTTTTGCAACTCTTTTCTCTGTAAAGTAGTGGATGCCCCACTGACTGTACTTGTTTGTTGACTATCCAAATCCTCTCTCTGGCTATCAGGAATTTCTTGAACAAAATCTACTTCTGGAAGAGGATTTAATTTTTCTCTTTTAGCATGAGGCTGTTCTGAAGATCCACCAACAGGGGTAGCAACTTCAGCATCTCTCTTCTTGCCTTTTTCTATATTGATAGGAGTTTGTAAAATTGAAATTTTTGGCTCACTGATCTGAATAGGAGGAATTTTTACTTGACCCTGTTCTTTAGAAGTCTCAGGTTGCTCTGTAATTGTGAATTTTTCAAATACTTGTATGTCAGGCACCTTTTCTTTTCCTTTAGATTGTACTGTGGCCAATGCACTGATCTCCTGTAAATTTTGCTGAGAATTCCCTGCAGAAGAAGGACCAATACCTGGTATATGCACCTGTCCAAAAGAGTCTAAGTCAAGTATTTTCTCAAGGTCTTTCATTACATTTTCAACATTGACCTGCTCACTATCCTGTTCTACCAATGTTCCTTCCATCCATTCATCCATATTGGCATATTTTTCAATTTCTGGAATTTTGTGATGAATGTATGGTGATAGTTTATTTTTCATTCTTCTATCACAGATAAAGCTATTTGGGTCATAAGGCACCTAGTAAATTTTTTTTTGTAATCTGAGATATTCTTCTAAGATTCTTTCTGCTTCCTTTCCAGCATCTCTAGAGTTACAAACAAAGGGACCTAATTGACTTTTGATCCTGAGTTGAGCCTTTTTCTTTGCATTACAGAAATGAACTATATCTGAGTTAATCATCTGCCTGAAATACTCTAGTGCAAAGAGTCTCATGGGGAAATATTTGGGCAACTTGAATGGGCACAATTCACATCCATATATTCTGATCTCAGTGTGATTTTGATACAAGTACCAGTCACCTACCCTATATTGTTTTGAGAGCTGTAGAATTTTCTTGATTTCATTATTGACTCTAGGAGGGGAAACTCCTGTTAACAAAGTGGTTGTAGGGTGTACAAATAGGTCAATAAACTCATTATAGGAGTAAGGAGAATTAGAGGAATTATGGGTGATGGCAGACCAAAATATCACAGACCTAGGATTTCCTTTGGCATCAAGTTTCTGAACATGTAAAGGGAAACTTTCTGATTGATAATAAATCATGAGATGATATATAATAGAAGAATATTTGAACACTTTTTCATTCTCAAATCTCATGAAATGATCATGGATTTTATCAGCAATGTAGGATGCAAAGTCATACTTGGCAGCAGGGGACTGTCTAGGGGTAAATATAGACAAAAATACTAGGGTTAATTGATCAACATATTCACTAGTATTGAAACCCATGATAAAGGATATCATATTCAGAATAAGCCTGCCCACATTAGTGAAAAACGTATAACCATAGGGGGGAGGGCCTTTGGGTTGATGCTCTGGTAACATGAAGGTTTGACAAATGCGATTTAACTCTTCATGGGACAAATTGGCAGACTTTTCAAGTAATTCTCCCATGGACAGGGGAGTGAGGGCTTGACCAGGTTGAAATTGCAGCATTTCATTTATCGACTGAGTAGTGATTGGGAAAAGGATGTTCTAACTCAAGGACAAAACTGCTCTTTGATTGGGGTCATAGTTTGCATGGCAGTAATGAATTAACTCAGGAAAAATATGGACAGAGGGGAGAATATACATGGGGAGATTGGATTCCCATAATCCAATAATATCAGAACCGTTTATAAAGTTATCTCTGCAGCGGCAAAAGGTTCGAAGAGGATTATCACTAAGAACGAGGTCTTTAATTTGAAAATCTCTATCTGCTAGGGGCAGATAGTCTAAATCTCTGTGAGGGGCATTCAAAGGTGCGACGTTCAGAGCCACTGGAACCTCCATTTCTGGTTCTTGTGGATTCATAAATGAATTTCAGATTTTTTTGAAGAACAAACACAATTACAAGTTTTGGGAATGCAATTTACAATTTTGGGGATTGAACAAGACCAAATTGAACTCTGTTTCTGTCTTTTGTGCGGAATTTAAAACAAAAGCTAGGATTTCACAAAGTTTTAACGAGAATTGGGGTAAATACCTGTTTTTTGGGAGATGAACAGTGATTAAACAGGTACATGCTATGGCGTACAAACTCTGGATTACTGGTATGCAATTGTCTTCAGCAAAATACAGTTGATGGCACTTGACAGTTTGTTTTTGAAATTCTCTGCATGAGACTTTGGTCGTTCACAGAATAATGAAAATGACGCGGGAAAAATTGTTTTATTCACAAATTCCAAAGGGTGATGGGGTTTTATTTATTTATTTAATGGATGACATCAGCAAGTACGGAGGATGGGTGACGGGAGGCAAGCGGTAAGCGGTTTCCATCGCACCGCCTTTGGGGAAAAGTGGTTTTGGGTGGAGGGCGAGCGATTTCATGGAATGATTGACGCGTGGCATGGCATTGTTTGAAAACCATCGGGCCATCGCGCATTATTTTTCGGACGCGGATGGCTAGCGATATCATTAATAACCGTTGATCTCAGATGGGTTGATCGAATGGTGATGGGGACGTGGAAGTGATGAGGATTAATATGGAGGGCTCGACGCAATTAAACATTAATTAATCTCATCGGGGGGAATCTGATTAGCGGAGTTAATTAATCGTGAGGATTAATCAATTTGTTTATAAAAATGCAGGAAAGTGATTGGGAAATTATTTAACCAAGGTTAGCGGTTAAGGGAGGTATTGGGGATTTTACAAAGGGTTTATAGTTTTAACCTTGGGAAAGGGAGTCGGGGGATTAAAATGCACAGGGGAAGAATTATTTTTGTATTAAAAGACGTAATAAAACATGTTTTAATTATTTTTTCGATATACTTTTATTATATGATAATTAAATCAAATTAATCTAATTACCATAGGGGGCGGAATTTAATATTACTATATATTTAGCCAAAGGGGGCATAAAGTGGGTTTTTTATTTAAACATGTGGGAATAAATAACTTTGGCTAAAATTTATTAATGGGTTTTTGGGATATTATATAAAAAGGAGTTATATATAATAGGAGAAGGTTATTTGTGTAAGGATTTAATACATAAAATCAATGTTAATATGACAAGGGGACAATGTAAACTCAAAATACATTAATATAACTAAGAAAGTGAAGATTTAAAAGCAAATTGCATTATAATCACTTCATCACTTAGACTTGGAATAAAATGTGATTTTGCGGGTTTTTTATGAAATAATGCATAATTTTCCTAAGTAAAATGGGGTTTTACTAAGGGAAAGATGTTTAGATATGAGTGAATGTTATGAAGAATGACTTCAAGTACTTAGGCTTTTCCAATTATTGGGCTGAGGGTCCGGTCCCTCCAAAAGTCAAGGAAATGCCTTGAGCCCCTCTAATTTTAAAATACCTTAGTACTTAGGGGAAATTAGTGAAATCTTTAGGGGAAGATGAGAAGGGAAGTTATTAACTTTGACTTTTCTTTGCTTTGAATTTCTTCCAGTATAGTGTCTGCCTTTGCACTTTGTGATGAAAGTAAATATTAACACATTTAGAGTCATTGTCCATCACATGCAATTCTGCAGCATCATCTACCTACCCTACCTACTTTACTCTACCATTTTTTCTTCTTTATTAGTGTTCACTTAGACTGGCAAACCCTTATCACACTTTCTTTTCTTTTACATGTAGAAATCTATATAAGTCTAACCTTATTACATCCAAGGGCTCAGATTAAGCTATTGAGCTCCTTTTATTTACTCTACCTATCTACTTATCTGCCAAGATTAAACAGTTTGGTCAGATTCTATTTTCTATCTCTAAAACATGAAATTGAAAGATGAAATAGCCAAGCTTAAACTATTTGACTATTCATAAATTGTGGCATAGGATACAAGTTGCACACAATTTTATTTATTACATAAGAGCAAAAAGTAGTGGCATTTAGACTTGCACACTTTCCTTGGCCTTTCTTTTGGTGGGGTTCATTTTCTTTTACTTTTTTGGCCATTTTTATTCTTTTTACCCTTTGATTTTTCTCTTAGGATATACCCTCTTTACATTTTTTTAATTTTTTGATTTTTTGATAATATGGAAGACCTTTGCAACAAGAAAAGGTATGAACATATTACATAGCCCATCAATTCAATCATGAAATATGACACATATTGGTATAGGAGTCTAACACTGGCTCCACTTGGGGATGGCTTTTCCTGGTGAAAAGTCAAGAACAGCAGGTCAGTTGTTCTCATCCATTGACCTTGGTGAACCTGTAAATGTCTTCTATCTTCTGCAAACTGAAATCTGATCTGAAACTAAAGCAACACACAAAATTTTTCAAACCAACTTAATGAAAAACTAGCTGAAAATTGAAAACTAAAAAAAAAATGCTCAAAATTCTGAGCTTATTGGCACTCATCTACCTACTCAATCTACTAAAAATCTTATTGAATCAGGTAACACAAAAATTCCAATGAAGCCAATCAAGTATCTGTAACAATAAATGGATAACTTGATTGCTTGTGATCAAAATTGGAAGTATATTATGATCATGTGCCTTTATAATATATGATATGATGTGTAAAGGCCACTTTTGATGTATTTGATCCTTATAGAGAAAACATGTTTGCAGATTTGGGCTAAAAATATTCTCCATATAATCTGATATAGGATCAATAAAAGTATGATGTATGTTATTTACTTCTAGGCCTTCAATGACTGGTTGCTCAGTTGTATTCTGAATATTAAGCCTTGAAACTATTTCTTCTGTCTTGTGTTTGAAAGAATAATCATCCTCAATATGCAAGTCAAAATATAGTACAATTTCCTTTTGCTTAGGAGAAGGAAGATTTTCAAAGAATTCTTTAGGATTTCGGAAATTGTATGACTGAATTTGAGAATGAAAAAGTTTAATTTCATTTTCATAATTTTCAGAAATTTTCTCAAGAACACATATTTTCAGTTTGGGAGAATATTTTCTTGATTTCAAAAGAAGAAATAAAGCTCCTAAAAAATCCTCATCAAGTTGAAGTTCTAATATCTCATCCCTCAAAATAGCTAGTGATTGTTTTGTGAAATTATCATAATTATCATCATACTGATCATGTAAGTCTAAAAAGCCTTCTAAGAACCTTGATTTTCTTAGGAATAGGTCATTTTGTAATAGCTTGCATCTTTTGAGGCTCCAAATTCACTCCTTCCTTTAAAACAATATGAACCAAATACTCGAATTCTTATTTCCCAAAAGCACATTTGGATATTTTTACATAAAAGTGATTGTTCTCAATAATTTATATAACTTTTCCACATGTTTACTAGTGTGGTATTCCCATGATTTATTATAAATATGTGTATTATCAAAGAAAACCAACACAAATTTTATAAGATGGGATCAAACAAAATTGTTCTTAAGTCGAGCCCGCCGGACTTCAAACGGTGATAAACCATAATTCAAACCAAATTCGCGTTCCAAAATAGCCTACTGACGTCGGCCAATTTTGTGACGCGAAAACCAAATGAATTCCTCCCTAATCTTTTTCGGGTCCGAAGTTGGGCTGGCATACAGAGGGAGAGTTGTGACGTGAATTTCTTATCAAATTCGCCCTAATCTTTTTCGGGTCCGGATTTCCACTGCGTGAGCGGCCCAAACAAAGATCCGCTCCAATCAATTTCTGCCACGTGTCCTCAATCAGAAATTGCCCTGCTCCCGACTGCGGGTGCATTTGATGGCGTTTAAGGCGATGGGACATGGATGTGGCGATTTCATATCAATCGCATTAAGTTTTAACGCTGTTCAATTAAGTTCCAAGGTTTTCACATCTAATCGCATTAAGTTTTAACACTATTCAAGATTGGACCTCCACTCTTGTTAGTGATTCCGCATGCTCCAATATGATCCAGCCTTCGGCTCTCATTAATGATCAGATATTAGTTATGACAGGCGTCCTTCGATTGCATTGTAGTCGCGTCAATAAAATGGAATTTCGCTATGGTTTTTTAGATGAGATGGTTTCTGGGTTACACTGCTTGTTCACTATGATGAGAAGGAGAAGTGGCCAGCTGAACTGCTGCGTAGACCTTGCTGCATATCTGCATTTCTCTCGGTCTGGTCCTTGTCTGTCTTCCTCTGTTTCTTGGAATTCTCCTTCTCCGTCTCCTCTTGTGCCCACTGCTAGTGAGACTGCACCCATGCCTCGCGTGCGTCAAAGGATGCGTTGCCGTAGGGGGAGCACTAGAGGTCAACTCCTGCGCACTCCCTCCATCCCCTCAACTGAGTTTTCTTCTAGCTAGTCCAGTGATTATTACGTAGGTCGCTATCCAAATACTAGGAGTGGGCGAGGTCGGGTTGTAGGATCTGGCCACTGTATGGACTCCCCTGCTCCTCATTTCCTCACCGCTAGTTCACCTTCTCCCACGACGCGCACTGCGCAATTTTCCTTTAATTTCTCTCTCAACCGCCCATGAATTACGGCTTCAGTCACTGTGGTTTTCTGCGAGGAGGCCCAAACGGAGGAAGAATGCACCCGTCCGGCGGGTCTGAGCTCGAAAAAAGCCGGCCAGCATTCGGGCCTTCAGGAGGGGAGCCGTGGCATGAATGTGGAGGTAGCACCTAGCGATCCTGGACCTTCCGAAGGATGGTGCCAAATCGTTGAGGAGCCGGAGGAGTAGTTTGGTTAAATTATTTTTCTTGCTTCCCGACCCAATTAATTGGGCTTGTTTTAGATTATTTTACTGTGCTGGACCTTTGTAATATTTTTGAATTCTGTAAATTAAACGTTCAAGACTGGTTTCCCCGTATGAGGGTAGTCTTCTTAATTTTTTTATTTTTTGATGACAAATTTGCCATGAGTCTGGGCAATGATTTTGACTTCGGTGAATTTTTATTCCCACTGTTAATAGATTAAATTTACTTAGAAAAAAAAAATGTTGCCCTATTTTTTGAGATACAGAGCCATGTTTATGGTCTACGTATTATACTCTTTCTTTGTATATCTAGTACAGGAACCTTTTTGCTATGAAAAGGGTGGATGCTGTAGCGGGCTACTAATGGAAACAAGCGAGCCTGAACCTTACATCTCGGATGCAACAAATGGTTACCAATTTTGGAATCAAGCAAGCCTGATATTACAAGCGAGCCTAGGTTTCTGCAGATGGTTATCACACTCCTCACATGATTAGTGTTTTTCTCTGTTCAAGGATTTTGGGTACTTTAATTTGTATTTGGAACAATGGACGTCAGTACTCTATCTGTTGCTTTACTATTCTACATACTGCTATTTCACTTTCTTATAGATGCCTCGGGCATATTTGGATGCTTTCTCAGATTGTCGATAATCTCCATGTGGATTGTTACTGGGTTTTATATCAAGTCCCTGTATGTGACATGGGGTATTTTTCTATCACTGTCTGGGGTGGGACTTCCACTTTTCTGGATGGATATTTGGGTTCCAATCTTCATATGTGAAAATTTAATGACTTCATGGACTGTTTTACTTCATATAATATATTCAAAACAACGTTTTTTCTCTTGTGAAAAAAAAATGATTAATGTTTATCACTCTGCCTTCAAAACTAGCGATGCTGGTCTATGTTGCTGGTTTATTGATATGGTCTGATGGTATTTTTATATTTTGGACATATCACACTCCTCACATGATTAGCGTTTTTCTCTGTTCAAGGATTTTGGGTACTTTAATTTGTATTTGGAACAATGGACGTCGGTACGTACTCTATCTGTTGCTTTACTATTCTACATACCGCTATTTCACTTTCTTATAGATGCCTTGGGCATATTTGGATGCTTTCTCAGATTGTCGATAATCTCCATGTGGACCGTTACTGGGTTTTATATCAAGTCCCTATATGTGACATGGGGTATTTTTCTATCACTGTCTGGGGTGGGACTTCCACTTTTCTGGATGGATATTTGGGTTCCAATCTTCAGATGTGAAAATGTAATGACTTCATGGATTGTTTTACTTCATATAATATATTCAAAACAACGTTTTTTCTCTTGTGAAAAAAAAATGATTAATTTTTATCACTCTTCCTTCAAAACTAGCGATGCTGGTCTATGTTGCTGGTTTATTGATATGGTCTTATGGTCTTTTTATATTTTGGACATATCACACTCCTCACATGATTAGCATTTTTCTCTGTTCAAGGATTTTGGGTACTTTAATTTGTATTTGGAACAATGGACGTCGGTACTCTATCTGTTGTTTTACTATTCTAAATACTGCTATTTCACTTTCTTATAGATGCCTCAGGCATATTTGGATGCTTTCTCAGATTTGTCGATAATCTCCATGTGGACCGTTACTGGGTTTTATCTCAAGTCCCTGTATGTGACATGGGGTATTTTTCTGTCAATGTCTGGGGTGGGACTTCCACTTTTCTGGATGGATATTTGGGTTCCAATCTTCATATGTGAAAATGTAATGACTTCATGGACTGTTTTACTTCATATAATATATTCAAAACAACATTTTTTCTCTTGTGAAAAGAAATGATTAATGTTTATCACTCTGCCTTCAAAACTAGCTATGCTGGTCTATGTTGCTGGTTTATTGATATGGTCTGATGGTCTTTTTATATTTTTGACATATCACACTCCTCACATGATTAGCGTTTTTCTCTGTTCAAGGATTTTGGGTACTTTAATTTGTATTTGGAACAATGGACGTCGGTACTCTATCTGTTGCTTTACTATTCTAAATACTGCTATTTCACTTTCTTATAGATGCCTCGGGCATATTTGGATGCTTTCTCAGATTGTCGATAATCTCCATGTGGACCGTTACTGGGTTTTATATCATGTCCCTGTATGTGACATGGAGTATTTTTCTATCATTGTCTGGGGTGGGACTTCCACTTTTCTGGATGGATATTTGGGTTCCAATCTTCAGATATGAAAATGTAATGACTTCATGCACTGTTTTACTTCATATAATATATTCAAAACAACGCTTTTCCTCCTTTAAAGTTTCATTTTTTTTTTTTTTAAATTGAACCCGTCGTCGTCGCTATACCGACGCCTTGTAAGCGTCGGAATTGAGACAGATTAAAAACTTCGGAAGAGCGACAATATAAAAACGTCGGACGAGCGACATTCAAAACATCGGACCACATTTCGTCAGAATTGCAATAGTTTACAAACGTCGAAAGAGCGACATCCAAAACGTCGGACAACATTTCGTCAGAATTGTGACAGTTTACAACCATCGGAAGAGCGACGTCCAAAACTTCGGACCACATTGTGTCAGACTTGTGACAGTTTACAAACGTCGGAAGAGCGACGTTCAAAATGTCAGACCACATTTCATCGTAATTGTGACAGATTACAAACGTCGGAAGAGCGACGTTCAAAACGTCGGACCACATTTCGTTGGAAGTGCGACATTTTACAAAGGTCGAAAGTGCAACGGATTGGGAAACGTTGGAAGAGTGACGCTTGTTTGGAAGCGACGGAAAAAGTGTCGATAGTCCGACACTTTTTAATTGCATCGGAACTGTGACAGTATGGCAAACCATGTTTTTCCTGCCCTCGAACTGTCGCTCTTGCGACAACTATGTGTCGGAATAGCGACGAATTGGCCGTCGGAATTTCCGCCAAATTTTCTAGTGGTATCTCCTCAACCAAATCTGAACACATCTTCAATAGCCTTTTCTCCTTATGCTTTGTTATTTAAAGAAAATTATGAAAAATACTGATTCTCAAACTCTGTCTATCACTGCAAATTTTTCCCAAACACTGTATCAATACTTGATGAATTTCAACCCTCTGCTTGTTATGAAGGAGGTTATGCAATTGAAATCACCTAGGTCACTCAAAACCATTGTTAGGCCCTCTGTTAGTTATCTTTTAAGGAGGTGATCTTACATTATAAAAACTCATCTTCAATAGGTACAGTGTCTTCCTTTGTTTATTTGAAAAAGACATAATGAGTAAACTGTGATCTTTTCTTATCACTCTAGAAGACTTTCAAATAAAATGTCCCTTTTTGCTTTATGAAACCTTACCTGCAATATATGTCTTTATTGCACCATATCACTTTGAAACTTAGACAAGAGCAATGTGATTTGTTCATGATAAGTGCTCTCTGTCTGTATTCCTGAAGTAACCTCTTTTTCCTGACTGTGTTTTCATAATGTGCAGTGAAATTGTCTTTGACTGATTTTAAAATTCTAGGCTCATGGTAAGGTATAAGAAGCAGTTGTCCTCTTATGCCTTCATGATGATGCCTAATTGCTTTTAGACTTCTCTCTGTCAAGACTGTCTCTCTTGCCTAAAAAAATAGTGATTTGCAGGGTTAGGTCACCTTTTTGAGAATTTATGCAGCAATACCTTTGAATTTAGCCATGGAGTGCTGATGATAAGCATCACTTAATCCTTTGTAGATCATTTTCCTCAGGCACCTTTTGGATTTAAAACCATGCATGTTTGCTTTCTTTCACTTACTGCACTTCATCTGATTCATGATGGAAAAATACTTCAGCATGAGAACCTTGTCTGAATTTGTTCCTTTGTTCATATTCTGCTTCTTGTCATCACTCAACACACCCCTGCAGAGATGTATAGATAGATGTCTTTGAACTTTAGATAATCTTCTTGATGTATCATGCAATCATGCTTGAACTGATCATCTTTCTTCAGACAGGAAACCTCTTTCTCTTTCCCTGATTTGAACATTTTTGAGCTCTCCTAAAACAATATACAGTGACTATTTTAGTGGTGTATGACCTATGGATAGACAAAGGATTTTTTTTTCCAAAAAATGAGATATGAAGGTTGAATGATGTTGAAAACAAGGTTTCTGGCTTAGAGACAGTTTTGTCAAGGTATTTACCCTAAACGCAACCACCTAGACTTAGAGATTTTGTCATAGATTCGGAAGAGTTTCTCAAGCATAATCAAGTCATCATATGACAAAATAATCATTGAGAGAGGGGTAGACAACTTGTCCATTTTTTTACAGTGAGCTGTGTGGAAACAGGGGATTTTGAATATTCAGAGATACAAGGCTTGTGACAGCTATAGACAGGGATTTTTTGCTGATTTAGGCCAGGACTGAAAACTGAAGACCAATTTCATCACAGTATGAAAGAGAGGGGTAGGAAGACAAAAAATTGATTGAGGGGTTTTATAGATGACAAATTGACTGATCGAGATTGGTTTCTAGAAAACCTAGACAAGGGATCTAGTCATCAAAACAAGCAAAAATACTAATGACTAACAGTAGCTCCATTTGGGGAGGGAAGCTCCTTTTTAGGAGGTGTCCAGAACTGTAGATCTCTGGCTTGTGAATACCAGTGCCTTATCCATTGGCGCAAATTTCTCTCTTTCTTGTTGCTATTTCTGAAAATGATGCTTTTCTGAAAAATTTACAGCATGATTAGCATCAATGTCATCTCTACCTACCCAGCTATTATTTCCTAGCATTTTTCCTTCTTTAGGTGCATTTGGACTAGCAACCCTTTATCATGATATTTTTGAAAAAAAGAAAAACTATCTAATTCTACACTTATATCCTCCGAGAGTTCAGATTAAACTGATGAACTACTTTGATTCTCTACCTATGCTAGATTGACTATCAAGATTAAGCTATTTGACGGGATTTCATTCACTAATCTAAAACATGAAATTGAAAAATGACCGAATCAGGATTAGTCGGTCTGATTTGTCATGTGTATGTGGCATAAAATACAAGCTTCACACAAATATTATTTTCGCACAAAATGAGATTTAGAAAAATCAGGGCTAGGATACATAGTTTGTTTTTCATTCCTGCTTTCCTCTTTGGTTCTGTTTTGAGCGTGTGGAACCAATATCTTTTCCTAATGTACTTTCATTGATAAGTCAAGCTTACACAATTTGACTATCACTTCTTTCACTAACTTATTAGCAATCAATTTAAAACATGTCCAGTTATGATTAGGCTAGATAACTGAACAAGACATCTTTTGAGCACTAGTAGTGGCATTTAGACTTGCTCACTGTCAACATGACTATTTTTTGAACATGGGGATTTTCTGTTGTTTTTAAAACTGCCCTCCTTTTCTACTTTTCTACTATTTTTGTATTTTTTTTTTTTTACTTTTTATTCAAACAATCTAGAACTGAAAATATGCTCACAAGGTTGAGCTTATTTTTCACACCTATCTATCCTAATATAACTTTACACATGATGTACATTCATTAGGTGAAATATTTTTTCCAGTATAGCCAATCAAGTAAGTGACTAGATGATTGTTTTTTGTTCCACTTCTTAGGTATACTGGCAGGCCACTCCCACTTTGTCTTCTTCTGAAAAGTAGCGCCCCAAATTTCCTTTAAGCTCTGCCACAAACTATTCTTGGCATGTTTTACTCATTTTTTAAAGGTCTCTAAGGAAAAAGCAAAGGGGTCTTAGAATAATAACTGGCCTAGACAATTTGAGAAATAGACCTCATTTAGGATTACTCCCTCCTTTACTTGACTAACCTTGGGATTATTTTGAGAAATAATCTCTTCTCCCTCTTTATGATTATCTGATTTGGCAACTCCAGAATGCAATGTTATGCTACCTTCAAGAAATCTTGGTATGCCCTGATTGAGTGAGATGATTTCTGTTTATGAGCCATTGTCCTGATGAGTAGGACCATTCTTTGGCATCAGGTCTTCTTGAGAAGATATTCTAGTATTAACATCAATCTGTTCTGTACTTTCAGTAGATAAGTCAGCAGTAGAACACATATACATATCTTCTTTACAAAAAAATTTGGATGTTGGTTGTATGCTTAGGATTTCATTGCTTTTTTCTTTTATTAAAAGGGTGGTGTTTTTCTCTTTCTCTGGATAGAACTATGATGTTTCTCTTCCTTTTGTGACTGCTCACAAGGATGAATGTATTCTTGAGGAGGTATTACAACCTCAACAACAATTTGTTCCATTGTTTATTTATAAGCAATTTCTTTAGTAGGTAAGGTAGGAATGGTACAAACAGGAATATTTTTCTTATATAAAGGTTCAGAGGCTGGTTTTACTCTCAACATCTTATCTATATCTTCTTTAGTTAAAGGAGGAGGCATTTTCTGTTTTCTTTGGATTGAGAAACAATTGTTTTCCTTCTCTAGAGAAGACTAATTATGAGGTTGGATATCTTCTTGAGCCTCATCTAATAGGCGTGATGAATCATCACTTGTGTCTTCATAGAGAGCTTGTGGGTTTTCTCCTACTTCCTGATGGATTTTATCTTCAATCCATTCTTCGTAGTTGCCATGATAGTTATTTTGGGTATGAAATTCATGAATTTCCTCTAGTAGGTCTTCAGGATGCCAATTTCCTAAATCTTCATCAATGTTCACAAGGTATTGAATGAGGTCTTCAGATTGTTCACAACAATTTTCAGCTAATGACAGAGATGGAGAATATTTTTTATAGTGTTCATAGAATACCTTGTGGAAATCCTTCAAAGAAAACAAGGTGCCAGGGTCGTGGCCTTCATACCATTATCTTGCCTTTCCTTCTAATGTCCCCATGAACATTTTCATGAGGCAGTCCTCATGCCATTCAACCTTTAACCTCCATACATGTATATGAAATTTGATGAGATGTAACAAGGGGTCATCAAATTTTTCATTTTGAAATATAGGCAAGTTTTTTATCCAATTTATTTGAGGCATTTTATGTGGGAATCCAGGGATATGATTTCTATTCATTGGAGCATATATATTTTGTATCCTTAGATCCATGTTTGTAAATGAGAAAGGGTCACTAGATCTTTTCAACCAATTTAGAGTTCTCTTCTAGTGGAGTATTTTGGTCTAATGAGGGTTGTGGAGTCGCCAGGTGGAATATTTGAACTTTGTTGTCCACCATCAACATGATTGGGATTGCTCAATGCATTCCTAGGGGAGTTTATAAGGACTAGTGGAGTAATAGGCCTACTGGAGGCTAGTGGAGTCACCGAGTGGATGTTTTTAGTTATTTTGAGGGTATATGTGTATGGTCCACCACCAATATTGACAAAAAACCAATCTAAGGATGTTTTGGGGTTTTCTGAGTTTCTATATGTAGCCCTAAGCATTGTAAGATTGTCCTATAATTGAATCATCATTTTTCTAAGATTGTGAAAGAGCTAGTTTATACTCTTTGGACAACACTTAAGTTTTCTAAGTTTGACTGAGACTTTGAGAGTTCCTAAGGGATACCTAGGATGTTTTGACTCAAAGTCCCACCGTGATCGCCATTATGTTAGTGTGGTAATGAGGTGGCTGAAAATCACTGGATATTCTTTAATTGAGGGATTCTGAAGTCCTAAGGTATACTTAGATTGTCACTAACTCAGAGTCCCACAGTGATCGCCATTATGTTAGTGTGGCGATGAGGTGGATGATTCACTGGATATTCTTGAAGAAAAGGTATTTTTGGAGTCCTAAGGTGTACTCATATTGTCACTAACTCAGAAAGTCCCATCGTGATCGCCATTATGTTAGTGTGGCGATGAGGTGGCTGATTCACTGGATATTCTTGAAGACAATGGATTTCTAGAGTCCTAAGGTGTACTCAAATTGTCACTAACTCAGAAAGTCCCACCGTGATCGCCATTATGTTAGAGTCCCGTAATTTGGCAGATTGGTAAACCAAATGACAGGGTAACATCAGACCAAAATTTGGAGCCCTAGGACCTAGCCTTCCTGGACTCAGAGAAGGCTCACTCTATTATGAAAAGGATGTAAACTTGTTTGCTTTTGTATATTTGATTTTAGGCTAGTTGTTTAAGTATGTTTTTAGTTTGTTTTGGGTTTTTTGATGGGAACTGATCAAAGGATAAATAGATAAAGATTTCGTCAAATCAACTGGGCTATGGGGTCGAACAAGGTTGAGACTATCTCAATGATGGATAAGGTATTACTGCAGGGCCGATTTGGTTGAGATAAATGGATTCTTTGGGTGAAAGTGAAATGAGGTGAACATTAAGTTTGTGAAACACAAAGATATTTTAAGCATAAATAGGTAAACAAAAATCATTCATGAGTTAGGGCTAACCATTAATCTCTATGAACGAAACTCAAACTGATAGATGCAGAAAATAAAGAATCCAGTGATACATAGAAGTATAAGACCCTCTAACTTTGGGAAAATCACCTTCAGATTTTTGGGAAAACAACTAAGATAAACTAACAACTCGATCAATGAAGAGGGAACTCCTAAACATCATATCTCGAGCTATTGATAACTTTGAAATAAGACTACAAAGCATGGGAAAAGGGCAAGATCGAAACAAGACTTCTTCGGCTTAACTAAAACAATCAATAATTCAGAGAGAGATTTCAGAGATGGAGTTTTGATTAGATATGAGTAAGCAGGGCGTACCATGAATCATACTAGACAACATGCATAATAACCATTAATTAAACAAGTAACAAGTTCTTAGTGACCAAAGAGCAATTAAGAATTCTTTGACATGACCAAGAAAGATGAAAAGATTTAAGCTGCAATGAATCAGGAAATTTGAGGTGCCTCCATGGGCATATCTCAAACTTATTCTTTACTGAACTATAGCAAGTAAGAAGCATGAAAAAATATGTGAGAAACTAAGAAAACATAACAAATAAGGAACACAATACCATTCACCAAGCCATGGAATCCTACATACAATCCTCCTCCACCATCAAAGTCAAGCAAGAGATCATCCACTTCATAAGACAAGTATTTCTTCAAAGCTCATAATGCTATGTATTGCTCTCTATAACATCAAGTTCTTCCTTCTGTTATAATGAATCCTCTTGGATTATATAGGTCAAAGAGGAGGAAACCCAACTAGGGCAACTAGAAGACCATTGGCCAAAAACAAATATCTAAAATTGTCCTTGAGGCCTTACAAGGTCCAAGGCAGAAAATATCCTCTAAAAATATCTTTTCGGACTAAAATAGAAAAAATGAATCACTTTTTAGGCCTGACACAAGAGAAAAACTTGCCTAACGCAAATTTGGCTAGTCATCTTCAGAAAAATGCATTTCAGCAAAATTCTACAGGAGCGTAGTAGCAGAAAAAAGTTTGTCTAGTAGAGGACTTTTGAGGGAATTCCCAATGTCGAAACGAGGCCCGTGATGGCTCGTTGGAAAGCGCTGGATGTCTACATTCTGGAACTATTTGATTTTTTCAAACTTATGCTGGGAAGTCTGTCAAAAATTGAACTGAGTGAAAAAACCCAAGAAAGTAGCACTTGCTGATATGTGAGGCAGAATGTCAAAAAATGACTGTTTTTTTTCTCTTTGAGGGATCAAAACACATTCTCTTGATCTGGAAATTTCTAAGTATATTCCCTCAAATTTAATGCATCCAAATATACCACTCTCATCAGCTTAGGATGTTCCAATAAAAAATGGCAGTGCCCATGAATTTGTGCAATTAGGCCCAAAAATCACAAAAAACAAGATTATGCCAAAAATACTCAATTTTGGTGATCAAACCCCTTAAGGGTTTTTAGAAGCATGCAAGGAAGCTTAAGCCAAAATTCCAAGCCTAGATATGTATTTTCCTCCTTTTTTCACCGGGCACCTTCTTTGGGCAGTTTTGAGCTTTTCTTGGGAAATCTTTAGTTTTCTTCGGGCCAATTGATTCAACTTCTTGTAATGCCCGGTCATCTTCCTTTGCAAACCCAACTCTTTATTTTCCTTGTCTAATTTGTCTTCCAAATTTTTTTTTTCTCTTTCGAGCCAAGACTTTTTGTCATTCTCTATCTCTTCGGTAAGCAACTGTGTGAGAGGATATTGCTGAGCAAGGGCTGATTCTTCTTCCCTTTGCCTCTCCAAATCTTTTCTAAGACCCATAGTCCTAGGCCTTTTCCTTACTGGTTCTTCTTCTTCTTCAACCTCATCAAATTCGCCCATGTATTCCTCAAGTTTTACTTGTGCCGTTTGTGCTTCCTGTCGATACTTGAGTGCATGGGCCTCATAGATGGCCATTTGCCCACTCATTTGTCTATTTTGCAGCTGTAGGAAGTGAAGGAGGTCCTTTGACCTCTCTAGGCTAGCTTCTAAATTCTCAATTTGGGATTCCCTGTTTTGCAAAAGAGAGTTTAGAATTTTGATTTGGTCATCTTCAGCGTCACTATCCACTTGGATTATATCAAATTCTATTTCTTGTTCATGGCTGCTCTCCTGCTGCTCAACCTTTTCCTTACCATTGCTTTGAATGGGCTTCTTTGCTCTTGTCTTTCTTGGTAATTCAACAATAGGTTGCTTAGGCAACTTGCCTTTACTCCGGAGTTCTCTAGTAACATTTGTAGTTACAGATTGAATAGTCTTCTTCTTTGTAGATCTAGTGGTTTTAGGCTTTACCACTTTTGGAGAAAGAGTCATGGCCCCTTGCCTAGGAGAGGCAGCTAGCACATTTTTTTTAGGACTCTTTTTATGCTTACTATTTTCACTGTCTTCTTTAGGGCTATCATCATTTGGCTCATTGTTTTTGTCTTCTTTATTTGGGCTGCCTTGTCCACTGTCACTAATTTGAGCTTGACTGTTTTTAGGAATTTTTTCCTCTTTTTGTTTCATGCTGCCACCCTGCTCCTTGATTTCATGCTCTTTATGTGAGTTGTTGTTATTATGACTATCCTCATCCACCTCTTGAGTACTATCTTCACTAGCTGTATGTGGGTTGTCCCCATGCTTATGGTCACTACTCTGTTGATTGTCACTTGTTTTATGCTTAATGCTCTGTTGAATGCCACTATGCTTATCCTCACTTCTTTGCTGAGGGCTATTCTATTCCTCATCATCTTCATGCCTGCTTTCATTAGAATTTTCTTTTTCACTATCAATAATATGGGATTTTTTCTTTTGAGGAGTAGATTGACTAGAAGAAGGGGAGACATATTGAGTGGATGGTGAGGAATGTGCATGAGACGGGCCATGGGATGAAGAGGCAGTAGTGAAATCAAGATGGGAGATGAAGGATTCCCAAGAAATTCATTTTTGTTCAAGTTGATGGAGGATGAGAATATTTATGAGAGAATGATGAAATAAGCTAGCCTTTTGTTGAGGAGGGGGTTTCTTTTAGACAAATGAGGCCATTTTTTCAATGCTCCTGCAGAGGAAGAAAGGGAGATTCAATAGTTGAGCCTGAGTGAAGTGCATCAATAGTCGAATATGATAGGAATAGACTCTAGAATATCTCCCTTCACATGTAAATTATTTCATGATGACCTTCATTAGAGGTGCATAATTGTTCAATAGTTGAGAAAAGGGGAAGATATCCTTGCATTCATTTTGGTAAGCTAGTTTCAAGAAGGGCTTGTAGTGGTCTAGGTCCAAATAGGCTTGTTTGAACCATTTCTCACCAAGATAGCGGATATTGGTTGCCTTTGACATTTATCTAGGGGTGAGAAAAAAATCAAGGCCTGCTATGTGAACATGTTCTCCTTGCTGTCTTAGGGAAAACAACTGTGTCAAGGGAGCGGGATTTGTGACTTCTTGGACTCTTTGGAAAAATTCAAGGCACCCTACCACATGAAAGTTGAAAAGGACTGAAGGGAAATCATTTATCTCCTGAGTTGTAGTGGGCTCAAACTGGTTATGATACCCCCCTTTGTTGGCTTTCCTTAGAGGCATGTTTGCTTTAGATTTCCTTCACTCTCTTAACAAACAATTTTTTGACTGAATTAAGATTTTCTTCAAACACTGTTTCAC
This sequence comes from Pinus albicaulis, assembly GCA_034641835.2. NCBI lineage: Eukaryota > Viridiplantae > Streptophyta > Pinopsida > Pinales > Pinaceae > Pinus > Pinus albicaulis. The sequence continues at coordinate 202,515,842 of CM076578.1, read as the reverse complement.
TTTTTCATTTAGTAAATCAGAGACCTTTGAAAACAAACTTTACCACTCTCCCTAAAATCACTGTTTTCCATTTTTTGGAAATAATTTACATTCGGGCCCTTTCTAACTAAAAACAGACCTTTCTCTTCTCAAACAATGTTTCCTCTTTCACCTATTCAACTAGGACAAGACTTTTAGTCTGAAAATAGGCCTCCCTTCCCAAAAACTGTGTTTTGATTCTCACTCAAAAAATAGGCCTTTTGCAACCAATAAGACTTCTAGCCCTCTAAAATCACTGATTTTCTTCTATGCTTTTCAATCAAAAATTTAGGCAAAGAAACGCAAATACGTCTTAAAAGATGTCTTAGCTGTTTTGGGGGATAACTTTTATGTGCAAAATTCTGATTTTTTGGCAACTTGAGGGCTCTTTGAATGCTTCTGTAAACCCTAGCACTATTCTGTGGGCGCTCAGGCGCCTTCTGCACGCCGGCAGACTGGGCCATGCAGAGGTAGCAGATGGGCTAGCAACGGTGGCATTGGCCTAGGCGAGGCAACAGGGCCGTGTGGAGTAGTGGCCCCAGTGGAGGAAAAAGAGCATGCAGAGTGGAAGAGAAGAGGCCAAAGGGCAGTGAGCTGGGCGCTAGGTCGGGCAGGGCTGTCGGAGGCAGCAGAGAGCGTCGCGTGTAGAGTGGGTGCAGGGCCAGGCAAGGCTGCCGAGAAAACACGTCGCGTGCAGGACTGGGCATCCGGGCGCTTGCACAGGCGCGTCGCGTGCAACGACAGACGCGTCGTGTCCTGTGCAGAGGCCTTTAGGAAACACTTACAGGCATCGTGCGATATTCTTCAGGTGCGTCGCATGCTCAGTAAAACTGCCAAGGCGTTAAAATTTTCTTTTCTCCCTTGCTAAGTGTTTGCACAATGACCTATGAAATTGTTAGAAAATTATATATTATGGAGCAATGCAACACATAAAATATGCGAAAAATACAAGCACACAAAACACATAAAACCAGAGAGACATAGATATATTTGGTTCACCAATTTTGGGCTACGTACACCCCGAACAGCCACTCCTTCCTTTCTATTATCCAACAAAAAATGAAGAGACAAAACCTACAGCAAATCTGCTGTAATATCCTCTGTTCTCTCTCACAGTCTCCCTATCTGTTTCTCACTCTGAGAATACACACATAATCCACAGCCGCTATAAAATACCCTCATATATACAAGGGGGTTGCCTTCTAGGGAAAAAAACCCTAAACTAAACATAACTTCTACCGTCAGATAATCTGCCTATGAACGGCCCAGATTGACTAGAAATTACTATAATTTTACAAGGCAATTTTACATCTGTTTTTAGCTTCGGGGGCACTGCCCCCGAAACCCCCTGTTGGAAATGTTGTCATTGATGGCAAAGGATATGGAAAAGGAGGAGTACTTGAAACAGCAACAAGGCAAAGAGAGCATGAGACATGAAGCAAAGGCAGTTTTATAAGGGTCAGTTGATTCGAGATCTGGAGAGGCAGCATAGGAGCTTCAGGAGGAAGGAGCAGCATCAGTCAAGGAGCAGAGGTATTTGATTTGAGAAACTAGTTTTCAGTGTGGGAAAATATTATAGAAGAAACATTCGAGGTTCTGTGGCAAAAAGGAGACATTGACTGTCTGGAAATTGTCTATGAAAGTATGAAAAGAGTGTTGAAAAGTTACCTCTTATGCACAGACCATACCAGTAGAGGCCATTAAAGGAGTTATGTAAAATGATTTGTAATTTGTAAGGAGTTTGAACAGTATCCAAACTGGAGGGTAGTGGCCTTCGTATTGAATATCTGACCAACCATGAAATTGTAAGTGACTTCATGTCTTCTTGGTCGAATTACATGGGGAATAGTTGAATTCTGAGAGTTAGTATGGACTCTGCGTTCTTGGTTGAATTAGAAATTCTGTGCAAGGTCTATATTTTTGTGTTTAATAGCAAGTGCTCGTAGTCTATGTAGAGGAGGACTATAAAATATCCCTCTCGCCCTTGAGAAACTGTGTGTGAAGGGTCGTGGAAATTCCCTGCATACAAGAAGGAATTCGGTGTTGTTGAATAATTGTAACAAGGATGAATGCCAATGTTCGAACCAGAAGCAATTAAATATGTTGGAATTAATATCACAATGACTCGACCTTGGAGTGGGCAAGAAAGGTCCGCATGACTGATATATAAGCCGAAGCATCGATTCGAAAGGAATCGACGCTTTCAAAAATAGAGCATCTAGTTCAAGTGCCAAGGTTACGTATGGCGAAACTCTGCGTCGGAGTCTAAAAGAACTTTTTATGTATAACGGGTGGAACCTGAGTGTAAAGGAGCAAGGCGGAAACTGGCGCGTCGAGGAAGAAGTGGAACCGTGATCGAGAGGAACAGTAACGACTGTTTGGAGCTGAACGGTGGTTTTTATCATACCGCTTTTGCGGGTTGAGTGGTATTCAAGAGTTTGGCTCTGATTACATAGAACGGGCGACACGCATCCCTGTAAGACTCCACAAAATCGCTTGTCAATGCACACCATCGCGCGTTATTGTTCGACTCAGAATGCCTAGCAATATTGTTGAACGACGTTGATCTGGGAAGGGGTCATCAGACGACGGTCACTTGCTATAGATGCGAGAAGGTTACCCAAGGTACAGCGCGCCATCGCGCGTTATTGTCCATGCAATTTTCTCGAGCGATATCCGTCGGATCATCAGAAGTCGTGCAATGTGATTTCCGCCGTTGGATGTGGTAGATTGTTAACGCTGGGGCCCAGTCCAACTCGCAACTATTGAATGTTAACTCTCCTGCCAGTTTACCGCGTGATGTCCGTAGGATCGGAGGTTGAAAGAGTAATGAATTATCCACCATTGGATCATGAATGAAGTCGCAAGGTGATAAACAAGGTATGGCGCACATATTGAATTGAATCATCGCAACCAAACCATCACATCGCAACCATCACAACCATCGCATCCATCGCAACCATCACAACCATCGCAAATATCGCAACAATCCCAATATCGCAGTTGGTTGAAACTGCACAGCAACTATCACAAATAGAAGTTTGCGATTGCGATTAATCGCATCGCATAAGATTCATCGCATCAGAGTAATCACAAATTTCTTCCAGAGTTGTTCATTAATATAAATTCCATGGTTTATTAAGAAGGTTAGAAAGGGTTTTATTGTTGATGGTTCATGATAAATATTGTGGGTACTCTGTTATTAAAAAGGTGTTATAAAACGCCGAGCATTGTTTTATGTAACGGTTGCAATTGTATTGAAATATGCCGCGTGGTCTGTGGACCCACAGGCCTCGGCTTAAGGTGGAGGGCGATTATTAATACAAAATGATTGCGATATATGTTCGTTCTTCTTGCGGAACTCACCACATCAACAAGACACTTACTGTGTGTAAAGGGTTGGAATATGCCCAGATTTAAAGTCAGCAGTTACACTTATATAAAATGCATTGATATAAAAAGCACAGTTACACGTATGAAACAGTTACACCACAGCAAAGGGCAGAAGACAAAACATAGATGAAAAGAGATAAAACACAGTCACAGAAAAGACAGACACAGTCAAAGAAAAGACAAACGCGCAGCGACCCAAAAGACTAAATGAGTTGAGCTGGAGTTCTCATTGTAATTTGAATATAAATGTTTTAATTGATTTTTATTGTTTGTGATGCATTGGCAAGTCTCTGAAAGAGAACAAATATCCCACCGTAATGTTAAATTGATACCTACAGTCATATTTTCTGAATGAGCGGATAAAAGAGATGAGAAGGAAGAAGGCAAAGAGACATGGATGTCCATTTCGAATTCCTAGTAGAATACAAACAGCCATGAAGCTATTTTTGTATAAAACAGGGTAATATCCAAGAAGAGATGGTTAACGAAAACAGTGTGAGAGAAGAAGAGAGTGTGTAGCAGAATTGAAGAGAGTTGAAGAAAATAAGAAAGCTTCAAGAGATTAGAGAGTGCGAATATAGAGAATGCAGAGTATGAAGGACTGAGGAGAAAAGACAAGAAGAAGGAGGAGCTGAGCAGAGAAGAAGGAGGGGCAGAGCAGAGATGATGCAGGGCTGATATGAGGACTGATGAATAGCAAAAGAGAAGGTACAGAACAGAGCTGATATCCAAGGTAAATCAACAAGTTTTTTTCTTTTGAAAGAGTAAGGAAGTTGGAGCTTCCCTATCAAGTTGTATCTTGATAGATGTCAGTTGTAGCTGACTGAGGTTGGATCCTCCTGTAGGTTGGTGCCTATAGAAAATATATGGAAGTTGGTGCTTCCACATCAAGTTGTATCTTGATAAAATGTCAGTTGTAGCTAACTGACGTTGGAGCCTCTTGTAGGTTGGTGCCTACAGAAAATTGATGGGAGTTGGAGCTTCCTTGCAAGTTGTAGCTTGCAGAATTGAGGTAGGAGCCTCCTGTAGGTCAGTGCCTATAGAAAATCAGTGGTGAGAGGGAGTTGGAGCTTGCCTTTGCATCACAACAATAATAAGATGTGGTTTCTCCCTTTATGGGTTTCCACTTATATCTGGTGTCTCTGTGCATGATGTCTATGTCTTGATGTGGTTTATCTAATCTACTTAATACTTGTTTCTCACATATTAATACTATTGTTACATTAACAAATCTGCTTGACACTTGCTACTCACAAATTAAGATTGCTCACATATTAAGTTGATCATGAAATGAAGGTGTAAATAAGTTTTAAAGGAAAAGTTTTAAAATTCCATGTATGTGTTAAACTGATTCACCCCCCCCCCCCTCTCAGTTTAACTAAGGGTTCAAAAATTGGTATCAAAGCAGGTTCCTTTGGTGTAAGATTAATAGCTTGAAGGAGATCTGGTTGAGTCATGGACTATCAAAATGTACCTGTGCTAAATACAACAAACTTTCCTGAATGGAGAGATAAGGTTAAAACAGGTTTAATGGCTGATGAACCTGAGGTATGGAAGCTTGTTTGTGATGGTTACTGCACAGACTCCCCCACAGTGAAAGAACAACAGAGAAATTTCAAGGCAAAATGTGTGATATATAACAATATTCATAACAAGGATCTTGAGTTAATAATGGATTTAACTTCAGCAAAAGAAATCTGGGATAGACTGCATTTCATGCATGGAGTAGACACTGAGGATTTCATTGTCAAGACAGAGAAGAGAATTAAGAAAAAGAGAAATTCATGTCAAAAGGAAGATGTTCAATCAAATCAGGTACCTGCTAGTGTGAATGACAGTAAGAACCATGAAGAAATTGCAGCTGAGGAAAAAGCCAAACTTGACATAGCCTTGACTGAAATAGAAAGACTGAAGAATGAAAACACAGACCTGAAGACATTGGTGCAAATATGAGATGAGAGATAATATGAAGATAAGAAAGAGATTGTTAGCCTGAAGACTCAACTTGAAGAAGCAAGGAAAATAGAAGACACTCTGCTGCAACAAATGAGAGAGAAAAGTCAGGAATGTGAAAGATTGGAAGAAGTAGTGAGCCTGAGAAAGAATTTAGAGAAATCCCAAAGAGAACTATTAATGAATACACCTCTAATGAAAAGCACTGGGAAATTGGACAAGATGTTAAATGCTCAAAGATCTCCCCTCATAAAGGCAGGCCTAGGATATGTAGGAGAAACTAGTAAGTCCCAGATAGAAGATAATAGGAAAATTATTTTTGTAAAAGCGGTAAAGAACAGTGAAACAACTCAGCAAATTCCTACAGAAGTAGAAGCCAGCAAGAACATGAGTTGCAGAGAAAAAAATAGAATCAAGCAGCAACATGAAAGAACAGAGAATGAGAGGATGAAACAATCAACTGCTAAAGGCTCATATGCTCCTAAAGATGAATTGAACAAATTTGGAAGTTTTCAAAGGAGGTTCTTCCCTCCTATGAAAAATAGCACATGTTTCTCTTGTCATAAACCTGGACATAATGCAGCACAATGTAAGAGAAGGCCCATCAACTTCAACCAGCAAAAGATGCAGCAAAAGAGAAGACTACCTCAAGCAAGAAAATGGAAAGGACAATCCTTCACCAGGTACACAAATCATTTCCATGGCTACTGTTATGCATGTAATAATTTTGGACATAAAATTGTTGATTGTAAAATGTATTCAAGAAGAGAAACAAAATATTATACATCAGCTCAAATGAACCTTGGTAAAATAAGATGTTATATATGCCTCAAAATTGGTCACAAAGCAAAGGACTGTAATCTGCCATATACAATAAAGAACTCTAGACAGATGATGGGACCAAAATAGATAAATCAAAACTATGAATCTAAAAGAAGAGAAAACATTATGGTGAACCCCAATAAGGTATGGAAGGAAAAGAGAAAAGGGGAGCCTATTATCTCAATTACATAATGAATCCTCCATAGTCTCAGGGGGAGCTGCTCTAGGAAACAAAGAAAATATCCAACCAGTGATAGATATGAAGCAACATCTCAGGGGGAGAGCAGTTCATATGTAGTCTCCACAAAAAGTAGCCTAAGAAGAGCTCCATGAAATGAGAACAACTATGACATCAGGAAGAAAAAGGAAAATTCCTATAACAAGAGAACTAGAGATGAAGAATAATATCTGAAGCATTCAATAGCTAACAGATTAATGAGTAAGAAAAGAGATTATCATCACTGTATCATTACTTCCTTCATCTATGTAAATTTCCCTTGGAGGAGTACAATTAAGAGAGTGATCTGCCCATGAATATTCCAAGCAAAGAATTGAAAATGTCTTCACGACGATCATCATGTCAGAACAGTTGAATTGGTAAAGCATCAATGATTCTGGAACTGTCATAGAAAAAAAAAATGCAGTGACATTCTTTCAAATCAGGATGACAGAATAAGTAGCAGGTTAATGATGCCAAGGTCTAATTCAATATATTGATGGTTGTTGGTGTGAACAGTGAAAAGATCAATAGTAGAAACTATGGGTTCATGTGCTAGCTAAAGTGAAATCTATGCATGGTTTATCAAAGTAATATCAATTGGTGTTTAGGTACAAGAAGCATGCTTATCAACATATTACCAAGCATTCTCAATGAAGCAGCAGTATGATACAGGTCCACAGGATCAAAGGACTATGGCAAGAATGCATCAAGGTAAAATTCCCAGGGTTATCTGCATTCATCATGAAAAGGGAAGTAGCAGTGCTAAAGGATCAGTATCTGACTTACACTTGAAGTAGTATATTGAGCACCGAAGCAATATCTTTTTCTATATATAATTTCATGCCTTCTTGAAGTTGGTACATGTATATATTCAAGGCCTCTTTCTTAAGATCAGTTACAAAACTATGTGAAATCTGTTTGTTGAGTTTTCAATTAAACATATTGAATATGCTTTTGTGGAAGTTCATTTTGATAGAACAGTCAAAGTATCTGAAGAATAAAGGACTAGTTGTGATTACCATCTGAATCTCAAAAGTTTTTTTAAATCATATAAATCCTACTTCAGCACAAAGGATTTACTGGTAATCCACCTTTAAAGAGAGATTGATTATTGACATACATACCATTATGTCATAAATAAAACTGCATAGTTGATAAGTGAAACTGACCAATACATTGAAGGGTTTGTTTTGAAAGCACATTTTACAAGAAGGAAAGTCAGTTGGCCTCTAATATTGAAATATATTGCCTATTCTTACAATAAGCTGTAAGCTCTAGTTTGATTCATTGTTCACAATAGCAACAAGGACCTTTCAGTCTTTAAATGTAATATCCTTGTCAACATCCTAGCTCATATCATCACCAACAGGCAGGAAAGGTGTACCATAGCTATAAAATATATATTGGCATCTTTATCATAATTGAACAGGTGTGGTACTGTAGATGAGTATTGCAGGAAAAGACATATTCAATCTACAATCTTCTTCAACAGAAATATATTAGCTCACTACATCAGACAAAGACAGAAGTATATTTGAAGCCTTCTCAATATTTTAGTTTTTGATTCAATCATACATCTCTGATTAGATAAATCTGGTACAATGTGTTCTATGAAGTGTCATTATCTTCACTTTTAGCTCTATACAAGTGAAAGAAGTCTATGCGTTTGAATTGTATCAATTTACAGTGTATATTCAAGTTTAATAATCCTCAAAGTGTTCTCTCAACAAGTCTTGTACATCTGTCTGGAGCAGCATGGTACAAAGTCAGCAGAAGAGGACCTAAACATAACTCAGAGAGAGGAAATGAAAAAAGCAAACTAGGAAATGAGCAACCCTTTGCCATTGATGTCAAAGGGGGAGGAAAAGCAAAAAGGGGCTTCTAAAAGGAAAGCAGAGGAAGTGTATTGCCATCAATGCCAAAGGGGGAGACTATTAGAAATGTTTTCATTGATGGAAAAGGAGATGGCAAAGGAGGAGCACTTGAAACAACAACAAGGCAAAGAGAGCATGAGGCATGAAGCAGAGGCAGTTTTAGAAGGGTCAGTTGATTCGAGATCTGGAGAGGCAGCAGAGGAGCTTCAAGAGCAAGGAGCAGCATCAGTCAAGGAGCAGAGGTATTTGATTTGAGAAACTGGTTATAAGTGTGGGAACATATTATAGAAGGAACATTCGAGGTTCTGTGGCAAAAAGGAGACATTGACTGTCTGGAAATTGTCTATGAAAGTATGAAAAGAGTGTTGAAAAGTTACCTCTTATGCACAGACCATACCAGTAGAGGTCATTAAAGGAGTTATGTAAAATGATTTGTAATTTGTAAGGAGTTTGAATAGCATCCAAATTGGAGGGTAGTGGCCTTCGTATTGAATATTTGGCCAACCATGAAATTGTAAGTGACTTCATGTCTTCTTGGTCGAATTACATGGGGAATAGTTGAATTATGAGAGTTAGTATGGACTCTGCGTTCTTGGTTGAATTAGTAATTCTGTGCAAGGTCTATATTTTTGTGTTTAATAGCAAGTGCTCGTAGTTTGTGTAGAGGAGGACTGTAAAATATCCCTCTTGCCCTTGAGAAACTGTGTGTGAAGGGTTGTGGAAATGCCCTGCATACAAGAAGGAATTCGGTGTTGTTGAATAATTGTAACAAGGATGAATGCCAATGGTCGAACTAGAAGCAATTAAATATGTTGGAATTAATATCACAATGACTCAACCTCAGAGTGAGCAAGAAAGGTCCGCATGACTGATATATAAGCTGAAGCATCGATTCGAAAGGAATCGACGCTTTCAAAAATAGAGCATCTAGTTCAAGCACCAAGGTTACGTATGGTGGAACTCTGCGTCGGAGTCTAAAAGAACCTTTTATGTATAACGGGCAGAACCTGAGTGTAAAGGAGCAAGGTGGAACCTGGTGCATCGAGGAAGAAGTGGAACCGTGACTGAGAGGAATAGTAATGGCAATTTGGAGCTGAACGGTGGTTTTTATCGCACCACTTTTGCGGGTTGAGCGGTATTCAAGAGGTTGGCTCCGATTCCATAGAACAGGCGACACACGTCCCTGTACGACTCCACAAAACCACTTGTCACTGCGTGCCATCGCACGTTATTGTTCGACTCAGGATGCCCAGCGATATTTTTGAACGTCGTTGATCTGGGAAGGGGTCATTGGACGACGGTCACTTGCTATAGATGCGCGAAGGTTAAGCAAGGTACGGTGTGCCATTGTGCGTTATTTTCCGTGCAAGTTGCTCGAGCGATATCTGTCGAATCATCGGAAGCCGTGCAATGTGATTTCCACTGTTGGATGTGGTAGATCGTTAACGCTGGGGCCCAGTCCAACTCACAACTATTGAATGTGAACTCTCCTGCCAGTTTACCGCGCGATGTCCGTAGGATTAGAGGTTGAAAGAGTGATGAATTATCCACCATTGGATCATGAATGAAGTCGCAAGGTGATAAACAAGGTATGGCGCACATATTGAATTGAACCATCGCAACCAAACCATCGCATCGCAACCATCGCAAATATCGCAACAATCGCAATATCGCAGTTGGTTGAAACTGCACAACAACTATCGTAAATAGAAGTTTGCGATTGCGATTAATTGAATCAAATTCGATTCATCGCATCAGAGTAATCACAAATTTCTTCCAGAGTTGTTCATTAATATAAATTCCATGGTTTATTAAGAAGGTTAGAAAGGGTTTTATTGTTGATGGTTCATGATAAAGATTGTGGGTACTGTGTTATTAAAAAGGTGTTATAAAACGTCGAGCGTTTTTTTATGTAACGGTTGTGATTGTATTGAAATATGCCACGTGGTCTATGGACCCACAGGCCTCGGCTTAAGGTGGAGGGAGATTATTAATACAAAATGATTGCGATATATGTCAGTTCCACTTGTGGAACTCACCACATCAACAAGACACTTACTGTGTGTAAAGGGTTGGAATATGCCCAGATTTAAAGTCAGCAGTTACACTTATATAAAATGCATTGATATAAAAAGCACAGTTACACGTATGCAGCAGTTACACCACAGCAGAGGGCAGAAGAGAAAACAGAGATGAAAAGAGATAAAACACAGTCACAGAAAAGACAGACACAGTCAAAGAAAAGACAAACGCGCAGCAAGCCAAAAGACTAAATGAGTTGAGTTGGAGTTCTCATTGTAATTTGAATATAAATGTTTTAATTGATTTTTATTGTTTGTGATGCATTGGAAAGTCTCCGGAAGAGAAAAAATATCCCACTGTAATGTTAAATTGATACCTACAGTCATATTTTCTGAATGAGTGGATAAAAGAGATGAGAAGGCAGAAGGCAAAGAGACATGGCTGTCCATTTCGAATTCCCAGTAGAATACAAATAGCCATGAAGCTATTTTTGAATAAAACAGGGTAATATCCAAGAAGAGATGGTTAACGAAAACAGTGTGAGAGAAGAAGAGAGTGTGCAGCAGAATTGAAGAGAGTTGAAGAAAATAAGAAAGCTGCAAGAGATTAGAGAGTGTGAATATAGAGAATGCAGAGTATGAAGAACTGAGGAGAAAAGACAAGAAGAAGGAGGAGCTGAGTAGAGAAGAAGGAGGGGCAGAGTAGAGATGATGCAGGGCTGATATGAGGACTGATGAATAACAGAAGAGAAGGTACAGAACAAAGCTGATATCCAAGGTAAATCAGCGAGTTTTTTTCTTTTGAAAGAGTAAGGAAGTTGGAGCTTCCCTATCAAGTTGTATCTTGATAGATGTCAGTTGTAGCTGACTGAGGTTGGAGCCTGCTGTAGGTTGGTGCTTGTAGAAAATTGATGGGAGTTGGAGCTTCCTTGCAAGTTGTAGCTTGCAGAATTGAGGTAGGAGCCTCCTGTAGGTCGGTGCCTACAGAAAATCAGTGGTGAGAGAATGTTGGAGCTTGCCTTTGCATCACAACAATAATAAGATGTGGGTTTCTCCCTTTATGCGTTTCCACTTATATCTGGTGTCTTTGTGCATGATGTCTATGTGTTGATGTGGTTTATCTAATCTACTTAATACTTGTTGCTCGCATATTAAGACTGATTTTACATTAAAAAATCTGCTTGACACTTGCTGCTCACAAATTAAGATTGCTCACATATAAAGTTGATCATGAAATGAAGGTGTAAATAATTTTTAAGGGAAAAGTTTTAAAATTCCATGTATGTGTTAAACTGATTCACCCCCCCCCCCCTCAGTTTAACTAAGGTTTCAACACCCCCCACCAGGGGGGGCTCCGAAAAGCACTACCCCCCCCCCCCTGGACCCCCCATGGAAGCAATTAATTACGGGTGATGTTGCTGCCCCTTTTAAGGTACAGGGGTCCAATGCTATGATACAAAGTAAACAAGATAATCAGGCTCCAGACCCAACAGAAACATTTTGATCCAGTCCCTTATGCTTTATGATGGTTTTTAAAACATGTTTTCCCCCTTTTATCTTTGTATTTGCAAAAAAATGTTTTGTCTTTGTTGAAGGATGACTGCTTTACCTTTTTCTATTTGCACGGTATCTCCTCAACCAAATTCGAACACATCTTCAACAAAATTTTCTCCTTATGCTTTGTTATTTAAAGAAAATTATGAAAAAGACTGATTCTCAAACTCTGTCTATCACTGCAAATTTTTCCCAAACACTTTATCAATACTTGATGACTTTCAACCCTCTGCTTGTCATGAAGGAGGTTATGCAATTGAAATCACCTAGGTCACTCAAAACCATTGTTAGGCCCTCTGCTAGTTATATTTTAAGGAGGTGATCTTACATTATAAAAACTCATCTTCAACAGGTACAGTGTCTTCCTTTGTTTATTTGAAAAAGGCATAATCAGTAAATTGTGATCTTTTCTTATCACTCTTGAAGACTTTCAAATAAACTGTCCCTTTTTGCTTTATGAAACCTTACCTGTAATATATGTCTTTATTGCACTATATCACTTTGAAACTTAGACAAGAACAATTTGATTTGTTCATGATAAGTGCTCTGTGTCTGCATTCCTGAAGTAACCTCTTTTTCCTGACTGTGTTTTCAAAATGTGCAGTGAAATTGTCTTTGACTGATTTTCAAATTCTAGGCTCATGGTAAGGTATAAGAAGCATCTGTCCTCTTATGCCTTCATGATGATGCCTAATTGCTTTTAGACTTCTCTCTGTCAAGACTGTCTCTCTTGCCTAAAAAAATAGTGATTTGCAGGGCTAGGTCACCTTTTTGAGAATTTATGCAGCAATACCTTTGAAGTTATTCATGGAGTGCTGATGATAAGCATCAATTAATCATTTGTAGATCATTGTCTTCAGGCACCTTTTGGATTTAAAACCATGTATGTTTTCTTTCTTTCATTTACTGCACTTCATCTGATTCATGATGGAAAAATACTTCAACATGAGAACCTTGTCTGAATTTGTTCCTTTGTTCATATTCTGCTTATTTTCATCACTCAACACACCCCTGCAGAGATGTATAGATAGATGTCTTTGATCTTTAGATAATATTTTTGATGTATCATGCAATCATGCTTGAACTGATCATCTTTCTTCAGACAGGAAACCTCTTTCTCTTTCCCTGATTTGAACATTTTTGAGCTCTCCTAAAACAATATACAGTGACTATTTTAGTGGTGTATGACCTATGGATAGACAAAGGATTTGTTTTTCCAGAAAATGAGAAATGAAGGTTGACTGATGTTGAAAACAGGGTTTTTGGCTTAGAGACATTTTTGTCAAGGTATTTTCCCTAAACACCACCACCTAGACTTAGATATTTTGTCATATATTCTGAAGAGTTTCTCAGGCATAATCAGGTCATCATATGACAAAATAATCATTGAGAGAGGGGTAGACAACTTGTCCATTTTTTGACAGTGAGCTGTGTGGAAATAGGGAATTTTGAATATTCAGAGACACAAGGCTTGTGACAGCTATAGACAAGTTGTTTTTGCTAATTTGGGCTAGGAATGAAAACTGAAGACCACTTTCATCACAGTATGAAAGAGAGGGCTAGGAAGACAAAAAATTGTTTGAGGGGTTTTCTAGATGACAAATTGACTGATCAAGATTGGTTTCTAGAAAACCTAGACAAGGGATCTAGTCATAAAAATAGGCAAAAATACTGATGACTAACAGAATCCTTGAATACATGAAGGTGCCTGAGGGTGTCGTGAAATCAGTCTTATTCTGATCTTCTTTCTCTACTGCTACTTGATTATACCCAGAAAATCTGTCAACCATAGACAATCTGTGAGCTCTTGTCACCTTCTGTAAGACATAATCCATTTTCGGCAAAGGATAATTATCTTTTTTAGATGCTCTGTTCAAGTTCCTGAAGTATACACACAGTATTATCTATCCATTCTTCTTTCTTACATGGACCAGATTAGAAACCCAATCTGAATATATGATAGGGACTATAATTTTTGCCTGCAATAATTTCTTCTCTTCCTTTTCGATTGGAGCTAACAGCAATAGATTGATCTGTCTGAGCTTCTGTTTGTGTGGTTTGATTCCTTCCTTCAATGGAATCTTATGTCGAATTATGCTTTTGTCATATGTTTTCATGTCTTCATATGACCAGGCAAACACATCCATATATTTCTTAAACAGATCAATGTATCTTTCTTTGTAGTTTTTGGGAACACCTTTGAAAAATTTCACTATTTTGGGTTCCTGCTAAGTTCCCAAATTAAAATATTCCATCTCTTCTTCTTGATGTGCTTTCTTTGAATCAACAAAAACATCATTAGCATCGAATAATATTTCAAGGGGAACCAACCCTATAGGGAGCACATTATCTTTCAATTGGATAATCTTTTGTTCACCTATTGACTGTTTAAGGTTTCTTATTTATGTTTTCTTATCTGTTTTTTCTTCCTCTTTGTCTATTTCAACATCTTCAAAGTTTCCAATCATGGTCAGGAACTAATTTATTTGTTCATCATCCTCAAACACCTGCCATTTTTTCACATTGTCGGGGTTAGAAGGTCTATGTCTAATTTCAATGTCATACCTTAGCCTTGGATTTATTGGAGGTTTGAAGGTGTTGGCTGCAAATGCTAAATAATCTGTCAATCTATTATCCTCCCTCGGAATAAGTTGAAGATTGAATGCTTCAAAATAGTTTTCTATCAGATCCCAAACTTCATTCCTATATGATCTTAACCTAGGATGCTTGGTCTGATAATGATTTTTAATCTACCTTATTATCAATTCAGAGCCACCAAAAATTGAAATGCACTGAACTCCCATCTATTTAGAAACTTGAAGGCTTGAGATTAAGGCCTCATACTCAGCCACATTTTTTGTGGAATCAAATTCTAGCTTAAAAGAGAAAGGCATGATGCTACCTTCTGGTGATATCAACAAGAATCCAGCACTTGCGCCTTCCTTGGAGTAGGCACCATCAAAGTAGAATTTCCAAATATTCCTTAAGTGTATCTCATTATTTACAACTGATGAAGAGAGCTGCTTCCCAGTGTCTTCAAAAAATTATGCATCTTCATGCAACATGAAACAAGAAATATCTTATGTTTCTTGACTATAAATGGGGGAATTTCCTGCATCTTTCTTAGAGGTGGTCTTCACAAACCTTTTTTCCTTGTACAATCTACTTTCTTCTCCATTAAAAACTAGAGTGATAGCATAAGTGAAATCTAATTTTAGAACACCTCCCAGATTTTATCCCCAGGATCTTGACAAGAGAATTCCAAACTTGGTTGGGATGTCAGCAACCATTACATCCATGACTATACTATTTGTTGGGATTTTTGCCAACGAAACTGCTAGATCTTTAATTAACCCAATAAATTTCACCCTTTTGGAATCAAATGAATACAGATCCCTATAAGGTTTGGTAGTCTGCAAGTTTAGTTCCTTCATGACAGACAATGGCATGAGGTTATGGGACACTCTTGAGTCAAACATACAGTTATGTAGAGGAAAATTGTGAAGCAAAAGAGAAATATAGAAGGGTGGAAGAGAATGATCTACTTATTCTACATGAGGACCAAAGGTGACCACTGGCTTTTCTTCTTCTAAGTTCACTGTGTCACTTATATCTTCCATCTATGTGAGATTGATTGTAATATTCCCAAATTTTCAAATCATATTTCGAATATCAGAGTCCTTCATTTTCTTAATAAATTAAGTAAATAAAAGGGTAGAGGGACCCACAAACCTCAAAGATGAATAAAATCCACTTTTAATGTGTGTATGTGGATATTTTAGATCTAGATCTAGAATCATGGAGTAGTGGAGCAGCTCCATTTATGGATATCATGTCTCATTTATGAGATAGGTTATGGAAGATGAAGCAGTCAAATAAGATCATCGATCTCAAATATAAAATCATGAGGATATCTGATAAGGTCAACTGAGATCATAGTGCATTCAAAGAAGATCATGAAGCACTTATGATAAGATAGTGGAGGAAGTGGTGCATTTAATACACACATGATGGAGAGGGTGATCACCTCATGTGAACATGATGGAGGACATGGATCAACAATGCAATCAAACTTGGAGACTTTTGTACACATGTACAGCATAGTATTGGAGTGGGCCTAGGCTATGGAAGGCTCATGCATATAATGAAGGTGAAGGCACAATGGAAGGATAATTTGGATTATTCATTTCTTGATCTATTTAGATCTAGATTTGTCTTAGGACATTTCTATGCAGACTTGGGTTGTTTAGCAGAGTTTGCAATGATGTTTATCACAGGGCGTTCTCGAGCGGGAATCCCACCTCTTTCTTTGAGTAGCTCCGGAAAGAAGATTGTTCTTCATCCCTTATTAGGCATTGGCGCTATCTTCAGGAGGTTGTTTCTAGCATTCAGCTAGGAAACCAATGTAGAATTTATCCTACCACTTTGTTCTTCAGATCCAACCTTTTAGGAGCAGCAGATTTACATTAGGCATTCAAGCCATTGGGTTTTACCTCCATGCAGTAGCATTCCCTTCAAGGATTGTGCAGTTCAGTCCTGTAGATCTATTGGAGGAAGGAATTTTCTAGTATTTCAGTTGGAAATCCTGTGAGGTATCACCTCCTCACATTGGATATATTGTTTCCATCACTCAGGAGATGATTTGACATATCTAGTAGCAGGATATTGAGCCTCCCTCTCTGTTGTGTGGATTAATCCGTCTTGCGGACAAGACCGATCTCCCTAGTACTAAAATTATCTAGCAACAAACAGCCAAATAAACTAATCTTTCTCTAAGCATATATGATCTACGAAAAGCTCTATAGAGGTGTAAAAGACTTACCGTATGTCCAACGCTTGTTTGAAGACATTGTTGTCCCTCACGCACTTGAAGGAGTTTTCCTCGTAAACCTGCAGTCAAAAACAAGAAAAATATTACATAGCACCTATATAGAAATCATCATAAACCATTCTTATCATAGTGATCAAGGAATCTATTAAATAAACCATTAACTGAAAGCTTATTGAGAAAAATGAGTATATTTGTATTAATTTTAAAAGAAGGAAAACCTTACAACCTGAGCCTTGATGTTGCACAGGCCTTCCCGAGGTCCGAAGCAGGAGTCTCCTCTACTTTTATAAGCTTTGCACTCCTCCAACCAAGATGAATAGAGGTATGTAATCTCTCCTCACAAAAGTCTTAGTTAATTGAGTCTGAATCTCAACAGCACTTAACTTCAAATATTCTAAAGCTTGAACTCCCTTTGAGGCTACCCAATGCCTCTTTTTATAGTGGAAAAGAGGAGGTTTTCTGTTCCAACTATGAAGGGATAGAATCCTCCTTCAAAGGGATAAGCTCCTCACATCAAGGGGTTAGCTCCATAAGGTAAGGGATACATGCACCTCATAAGAGCGGTTCTGCCACCGCAAGATTCTTTCTAGAGGATTCTAGAATTTACTTTTATTGAGCTTTTTTGAATTTACTTGTGCCTTTTTTATCTTACAGGGGTCCACACCTTTAACACAGACAAAGTGCATTCAGGTATGCAAGAGAGCTGAACATTAGGTGCGGGACCGCAAGTAAGATAGAGAGAAAGTGCGACACCAAAGTTTAGGAGATTTTTAGGAACTTTTCTCTGATTTTCAAGGCTTGACATGAGGAACTGATATGTTAGACTTGCAAAGGGAGAAGTATGAGTAATAATGAGCTCATACACATAGCAGAATGTTAGGATGACAATTTTTAGTGTAACAGATTGCCCCCTAAAGTGAAAAGTCTGGAATAGATGAAACTGAAGTCTGTCATATATGAAGAGTGCAATACTTTATCATTTCAAGGATCATCCTGTGGACACCCCAGTCGGAACCTGTAAAAACATTCAATGCAAAATATATATATGTCATCGCTGAGGTAGGCATTCCCATACTCAGACCAAAACTAACTAGAAACTAATTCAAACTGTTTTGATACAGGAATGATTTTGAGTACATCACAGTATAGACATGTGTAGACACAGTATGGACGCAGCGATCTGTTTATAAATAGTCCACTGTATAAATGATAACAAAATTCCTCGCAGCCTGGATGGTAGAAACTAGATCCAGGGTCTTGATTTCCACATCTCCAACTAGTATGATTCTATCCATGTGAATGAATGTGTCGAAGTCGAACATGGTAGAAACCACTTGATTACCAGTCAATAATGTAAACTGTTAACAAGTGTGAGAGTAACCACTAGTAATGTCAATGGCTCTCAAAGTACTCAGTACAATCCATGAAATGTGAATAAATGAGCTGAAGTCGAACATGTCACGGAATCATTCAATCGAAGGTCAATGATGCAACCTGTCGTCGAAGGCGAGAAACCTGCCATTGAGGCATGCAGATTTCAAGGTACTGATGATTTCTAGATCAACTTCCTAGATAATGAGTTGTCATCGATAGAAAGTGATCCGTCGTAGGTAAGCCCACAACACGAAATCATAGATCAAGTTTTGAAAATATATTGGAAAGGACTGACTCAGGGATGGTCAAAATGGATGACAGATATTTTGCAGATGAATGGTTTATTTGAACTATCCTCTTGAACACATAACGACACTGCAGATGGCTTGGTGACAATTGACCCAAAGCTAATACCCAGAAACGGGATGAAGACTTTCAAATGAGGTTTGATTAACTGTTAGACAAAGGATTCCCCAACCCAGGTGAATGAAAGTGTCATGTTCAAGAGTGGTTAACTGGATTTTCGAAAATTTAAAATACAACAAACAAGTCATTTTTCTCTCTTTTCCCCCACCATTTCTGGCAAGTAACTCTTTATTTTTGACAAGCTTGAGGAGGATAAAATTTTCTTGTTTATAAGCTCATCCTTCGGATGAGTCCAACTTAGTTTAAGATTCGAACCCTGAAAGTTGGTCCGTGTGTTTTAAATTGAACGGGTCCTTTCATTAAATTTTAACGTGTCACAATCTCTGAAAAAAATCGATTTTCAATTTTAGGGAGTCAGAAGAAAAAACTTTAGAAAACTCCATGGGTGTAATTTTTCGTAAATTTAGTCTCTCGAGCCTGAAAAAGGATAAAATAAATGCGAAGAGAACTCTGTGTTTGTAATAAGTCAACGCGTGCTCACCTTTAAGTAAATAGTCCATTTCAATCCGTAAAAGGGGTAAACTTATACTGAAGGGACGATCATTCATTTACTTTAACGAGTTTGAATAATCAAGTGTTCAGCAATCTTTTCATGTTTAGAGAGTCTGAAAAGGGCTTTAAAAGAGAACTCCAATGTTTCACTTTTTCATAAATTTTTTGAAAGAGTCCGAAAAAGTGATAAAAGTATGCTCTTTTGTTGAAAAATGATCAATTCTCCTGAAAAATCCAATTTCTGCACAAAAACTTGAAACATTACACATACCTATTTAAGATAAGTAAAAATTCTTTCAAAATACCCTTTTTTAAAGTGAAAAATAAACAAATTAAAAATTCATTTATTCGAAAAAACTTATAAAAAGGACTTTTTCAACTTCATTTTTACCGTTCAAGTTCAGAGTGAAAAGTAGAAGCTTTTGGGTAGAAACGTTCCTGTGAAGATTCTAGAAAATTCGTCCGACGAAATCAAGAACCGTCAGTCCCAGGTAATCCACGACCTCTTAATCTTGCATTTCATCCATTTACAATTCATTTTTAGGCTTTAGATTTTATTTTTAAGGGAGAAACATAGTTTAAGAAATCGCCTGCGGAGGTCCGCAGGTGCCACACATGGGAACTGTGGACCTGAATTTTTCCTATGTAGAAAAAAGTCGTGGGTCTGCACTTTTCCTACAGAGCGCATGCATTCCTACGCACTGTGTACAAAGGGAAAGTGCGGTCCCCACATTTTTAAATTTCAAAATCCAATCTCTCTTTTGGTGCCCAAAAATTTTCAAATTAGATTGTTCTAACATATCTTTTTATGCATTGTAGGATTAGCAAGATTTTGATTTGGAGAGAACGTGAGCATGAGGATGTGGATGATGCTGCAATGCTCCATTTTCCCAGAATGCAAGCATTAAGAGCATGCGGTTTGTATAAATTTTGGGCCATCCAGGGAATGAGGGCACAGGTAGATCTCTTGACATGGTTGGTAAACAGGTGGAACGTGCAGGACCAGTGTTTCATTATTGGCGGCCACCGGCTCGAAATTGAGTTGGACGATATTTATTTTCTGACTGGTTTTTCCAAGAGGGGCAAACAACTTTCCTTGTTTGGGACTAGGCCAGGTGGCCAAACTGTCGCTAGTCTTCGACAAGAGTTCTGTAATGATGAGGCAGACCCCAGGGACAAACGGATTGATATAAAAACTATCATCCGTCCCGAGCTGAAATTTATTTCGTTTACTGTTACCAGATTGTGTGGGAGTGCTACACTGCATGTAGCTACCGATTCCCAGATGCGCATTGTTGTGGACTGTTTTCGAGGCACCATTTTCAACTGGTGCGAAGCTGTGTTGGCCAATGTAAAAGGCCAACTAACTAGAGCGAAAAATGGAAAACTAAATAACTTTGGATATGGATCCATCATGGTCACTTTTGCTCTAGAGAGGATCCCCATGTTGGCTCCGCAGAGTATTCCTGTTGATGTTGGTCGACCACGAGAACCTAGGATGGTTTGTTGGGTTGCATTGATGGCCCGTCACGGTATTCAGGGCGCTGAGATTGTTCGATTTCCTCCTTCATATTTTCGTTGGCTAGACCGCCAAATTTTTTTCATTGAGGACTTTCCATACGCCGGGATAGATTCCGCGGTGACCGAGAGATGACTCTCCCAGCAGGGGAACAGTGGGATGAATCAGGTAAAATCATTTCCAACAAATTCTAAGTTCTAATTTTTTTGTATTTTGATCTTCTTTGAAAATTAATAACCAAAATTTTTTGAATACAGATGTGGGCCCACGGCGACCAGCCCATCTCCAGCCTTATGACAGAAGACAACCAGTTGCAGCTGTACCAACCCCAGTAGGCCAATCAGCAGAAATCTTGTCTGATTTAGAGCATCATCTAGAGCGTCTGACTCTAGATATTCCAGAGACGGACATAGATGAGATTCCACTCAGATTGCAGAGATGCGTGATTGGTGTTCCAGGACCTTTTAGAAGGTTCCTATGTAGGGTGGCCCGGGCAGTGGTCTCTTATCGTGATCACCATCAGTGATGGGATGATCGTGTTGTAGACTCATATTTTTGACTTTTTGTGTTATCATTTTTCCAATCATAAGTTTTTTCCAACCTATGATCGAAGACGATGTATATTTTTTGAAAACACTTCTATACTATGATATATCACTATTTACCGGTTATTTGTGTACATGTTATGAATGTTGTTTGTTTTACTGTTTTGATCATTGCAAATGTCGATTTATCATACTAGAAGCAACTGCATCTGCTAATGTATTTAAATGTCTAGTAATATGTTGATATTCAATGTAATCAAATTCTAATATTTCCAGAAATGAATACAAAAATGGCCATAACCTAACCATTGGATTTATAATGGCATAAACCACATTAAGTTGTAAATCTGACAAGTTCGGAAATCAACACCATGGTAAACTCGAGATTCCAAATGATATGGATTAGGATAATAACTCAATGTTACTATGCTCGCGATGTTATTCGTTGTTTAACCAAGGCTTACCCCATGCATGGATACTAACTCGTCGAGAGGGTGAATAGTAACCATTTGTGGAAGAAATGTTTAGTGTACTACGACAAGCACCATGTAACGAAAACTAATGTAGGTTTGAAGGAAAATGCGACATATGCAATTATCTAGGTCATGTGATCGTCTAGCAAGGAATAGTAGTAAAAACACACTTCTAAACTAGGCACGCTTTTCCAATCTAAGACACACCACCAGTAAATAAATCTAATCTAATAAAAAATCTCCATACCAAGTTTAAGCATAGTATCGCTTCAGATAAAGTCCATTTCTGGGTTTATCTAAAGGGACACCGTCAAAATCTATCAGCTCATAGGGCCCTTTTGCCAGCTTTCGCTTAACAATGAAAGGACCATGCCACATAGGCACAAATTTCCCAGCTCCTAGCTTATCGTTGGCTTGATCATAAACTAAGACTAGGTCTCCTTCTGAAAAATTTCGAGGGGTAACACTTCTATCATACTGAGCTTTTATTCGTTTAACATGAGCCTCGTTTGCTATTGCAGCATTTCGTCGATTCTCATCCAAATGAGCTAAGTACAAGAAACGTTTCTCCTCTTCAGAAGTAGCTGGGAGTAATTCTATGGCTAATTTCAGTGACGTAATTTCGCATTCAATCAGCAACACAGCTTCCAAACCGTAAATGAGTTGAAAGGGAGTGAAACTAGTTGATGTTTTTACTGAGGTTCGATACGCCCAAAGTGCTGAAAATAACATAGAATGCCAATTCGTTTTGTGAATACCAATAATTCGTCTAATCATGGTGAATAAAACTTTATTTATGGCTTCAACCAGACCATTGGCTTGCGGATAATATGGAGTGGAACTATCGTTGCACAAGCCAAGTTGATCTGTAAGTTCAGTCATCATGACATTCCAAAAATGAATTCCATGATCTGTAATAATGGCTTGAGGAACACCAACCTAGAAATTATGTGATTAAATATGAAAGTTGCAGCAGTCTTGCCATCAGCCACAAATTTAGGCATTGCCTCGGCCCACTTAGTAAAATAATCTACTGCTAAGATAATATATGCATGCCCCCCAGCCGAGTGAGGGTTACATGTAATAAAATTGATACCCCATTTTGCGAAAGGACCAACAGCAATTATGGGATAAAGAGGAGTGGGTGGCGCGCACATCTTACGATCAAAAAGTTGACAATTGTGGAATTTCTGGACTACATAAATACAATATTTGAATAACGATGGCCAGAAATAACCAGCGCGCAATATCTTTTGGGCTGTGGCATACCCAGACATATGACCGCCACATGATCCAGAATGGCAGTCATTTTAAACCTTTTCAGCTTCTTCATGAACAAGACAGCGTCAAAGTACAAAATCCGCTCCATGACGATAGAGTGTATCACCAATAATATTGTACTGTTGGGATTGGAAGCGTATTTTTCGTCGTTGAGATCATGAGATTTCAAGCTGAAAAGACTAGGTTTAGAGATAAAAAATAATATCTCCATACCATGGATCGAGAGTACTGATAAGAAACAGAGATTCGTCCGCAATGGGCTCTTCTGCCACAGTTTCAATATCAGTAGAGGGGAAATCACACATCAGTTCCACAAATAACAAAGATTTCTTTGCCTTGGATTTCTCAAATTCCAAGTCAAATTCCTGCAGGATGACTATCCATTTGGAATACTTGCCCCCAAGCAATTGTTTGGTTAAAATTTACATCATAGGGTTGCAATCAGAAATTATTGTGGTTTTACGTAACAAGATGTAGTGTCTAAATCTTTGGATAGCTTGAACAACTGCCAATGCCAATTTCTCCACATGTGTGTATTTGATCTCAGTCGGATGCAGATTCCGACTAAGATAGTAAATCACATGTTCAATGTTAGATTCGTCTTCCTGAACTAAAACCATCCCAATGGTGCAATGAGAAGCAGCGAGGTACAAAACGTAATGCTGGTTGTAGTTGGGAGGATGCAATAATGGTGAATGGGTCAACGCGTGTTTAAGTGCATCAAAAGATAGATCAGCGATCTCATCCCAAAAGAATGGAATGTTCTGTTTCAGCAACGGGGTAAAACCTTTTGTAAGCTCGGCATAGTTAGGAATGAACCGACGTAAAAATTTTGCTTTCCCCTGCAAACTTTGGAGTTGGCGTAAAGTCGAAGGAGGAGGTAATTTAACAATAGCTTCGACCTTCGACGGATCGATGCGAATGCCTGCTTTCGAAACAACAAATCCCAGTAAGCGACCCGACTCTAAACAAAAAACACATTTTTGTGGATTCAGCCTAATTCGATAATGACGACACCTCATAAATATGGCTCGTAAGTGAGTGAGATGGTCGGCCCTACGTGATGAATGAGCAGGTAAATCATCGAGATATGGCTGCACAATGTGCTTAATGTCATGAAATGCACAAGACATTGCCCTTTGAAAATTTGCTCCAGTGTTCTTCAATCCAAAGGGTAGCTTGCAATAAGAAAACGTCCCCCACGGACAAATAAAAGCTGTTTTTGGCTGATCAGTAAGGAGTATGTTTATTTGATTATACCCAGAAAACCCATCCATAAAGGAAAAAATGTCACTGCTGGCACAATCATCGATTATTTGATCGATATAGGGAGTTGGATAATTGTATTTAGGACAAGCTCGATTAATATCCCTATAATCGATACATACTCGTATGGTTCCTTGTTTTTGAGTCACAGGAACAATATTCGATACCCAATCCGTTAAGGGAATTGGATAAATGAAACCTGCACGAAGTAATTTTTCAACTTCTGCTTTGATAGCATCAAATTTTCTAGGATGTATCTGACATAGACAATGATGAACAGGTTTCGCATCCAGGTAAGTCTTGATTTCATGTATGAAAATTGACGGATCAATTCCTGGCATTTCTTCATAGGACCAGGCAAACACATCACGAAATTCTTGAAATAGGTCTTTATAAGTTTGAATTTCATCTTCAGTACAACAAGCACCTATATGAATGTTTTCAATTATTCCTGGCTTTACTGAAATGTCAATTGGAATCGTTAGAGAAATATTTTCCAAATTCAACTCAGAATCAGGATTTTGCAATGGATTCTGGGGTTCTTTGACATATTCAGCTGTAAAAATTGAAGTGAAATCATCTTCAAAATGATCAAGTTCAGGTAAAAACGAAGATCGGTGATGTAGATCTTCCCATGGAGATTCATCAACAGACAAAAATTCACAAATCTGCTCATCAGTATGAACAAAATCAAGAAATTCCGTTGTGGCTGAACTGGATGTAGAAAGTGATTCCTCATGGATCCCATTCATTGGATCAATTTCGATTGAAGAGGGGTCGGAAAGTGACTGTACAGCCTGGTATGCAACTTCAAATGGACTCAAAGGCATCATGCCATCAATTGAATCTAACTCGGAGTTGAAAGGTACGATCCAAGGATCATCAAACATAACAGTGTCTGACGAAATCATGTGAATAGTTGCAACAGAAGGCAATACGTTAGGAGGAGGAAAGGAAAAAGTTCCTAGTAAACCAAAATATTTAATCAGACCTACTCTAACATCCTTATAAGGGATAGCCGCTTTACCAACGTGCTGAATTGTTTCTGTAGAGGCTAGGTCGGAAGAAAAATAAGTTAACTGATCTATTGTAATGATCCTTCCTTGATATGGAAATTTTATGAGTCGAAAGACCGAAGAAACAACAACAGTCATAGCATAAGTCCAACTACGACCCAGGAGAAGGTTGTAATCCAGAGGGGCATCAACCACTTCCACATCTAGATTTATGATTTTACCTTCGACCCCTATGGGTAAATCTTGCAAAATACCAAAAGGGTGGAAACCTCGACCATCAAAAGCCTTAAGAATCGTCGGAGATTGGTTGAGTGTAGGAGAACCAAGCGATTTCCAACACTGAATCGACATAATACACGTTAAAGCTCCCTCATCAATCACAATCCGAAAGATCAGTCTATTTTTTACTAACAATGGAATTTGGAAATCCATTTGGTGAGATAAGCGAGGTGTACAATTTTCTAAATCGAAGATTATAAGGTTAGAATCCTGAATATCTACAGCTCCTATGGCAGAAAAAAGAAATTTACGTTGTGCTGGGCATGATTGCAGCACTTCCAAAGCTGACATTGCTGAAGGAGAAATAGCTAAGTCTTCAATAATGTTGTAATTCTGAGCAGCTCTCACATGTGGATTGAAAGTTGATTTACGAAGAAGACCTTTAGCAGGCAGTTTGATTATTAAGTCTGGATTTTGTTTCTCGATTTGTAGCGGACCAGAAATAGGAGGAGGTGTAGTTGATGTATTTTCACTAGAAGATTCTGCTTCTTTACCATCAACAGGATTCTTAGTACCATAATCTTGCGATCGCGTCGCAATCCTTACATGAGACATCATCAAAATTGGCTCTTCTGAGGTAGTCGGGGTGGAACCAACCATTTTTCTATCTTGAGTTGGAAAAGGATCCTTCAAGACAGCAGGTTTTTGCAAACCTTTAACAAATTTTGCAACCTCTGCTCGATGTTGGCATTCCTTAGTAAAATGATCCTCGTCACAAATGTAACAAGAATAGAAAGGTTTGCGCTTTTCGTCATTGGATTCATTTTTATCAGTTTTCTCTTTTGAATTCTTTTTATTTTTATTCTTCCCTTTCTTTTTACCATCAGATTTAGATTTAGTCGTAGATGTCTCTACGACATGAATGTCGGCAGAAATTTCGGGGGAAGATTCTCCTTTCGGGGAATCTGGTAAAGTTATAATAGGAGAATAATTTTTTGAATATTTCTTCTTACTTTTAGTATTGACCGTACCAATCATACCATCAACAGCTATTTGGCCTTGTTTTGGAAGGTCGGGTATTTTTTCGTGTAAAGTACCTGACTGCGTATAAATGAGGTCAAGGTACGAGGTCAAGGTACTGAGCTTGAGCAATTACTTGCTCTTTAGTAACAACACCAGCCTTAGCTACATCTTAAGTAATCTTGGGTAACAATGATTTAACAAACCATTCTACCAAAATTTGATCTGAAATGTAAACTCTCACCAAACGCCGTCTACGTCGCCATTCATGAATATGATCGGAAATATACGTGGACGTGGATTGTTTTAGTGAAGTTAATAATTTCGTGCCATTTTCGTATCTGACAGGCAACTGAAAATGAGTCAAGAAGGCAGTTTCTAACTGACTGAAATTATTAAACGAGCCTCGTGGTAACTCAATGTACCAATTGGCTGCAAGACCAATAATATTTCTTTGGAAAAGACGCAAGCGAATTGAATCATCAATGATTCAATTAGACGCACACCAGAGGTGATAATTCATGACGTGATTTGATGGATCCTCTCCTGACTTACCTTCGAATTTTGGTATATCACTGGGCAACTTATGCGGAATTGGCGGCCAGTACGGATAATAGAAAATTGGATCATTCGTAAGGCACGTCAAATCAGGTAAATCCAAAGTTGCAATAAATGGTAACTGACGGTTAGGATCACGAAAACCTTGAGTAGCCAAAGCAGTTCCAGGAGGTGGATACCCAAGATAACTGGGAATCGGATTTGTGTTAGGAATTGTGTAACCTCCCGGAAAACCAGGATTAACTGGACCAAACTGGGGTTGTTGAGGCTGTTGATAAGTATAGCCAGGGTACGGTTGATACTGATAACTTGGATTTTGTGAACCGAGACCAAATTGAGGATACCCCTGGTATGGTTGATACGTGAATTGTGGCTGACTTGTGACAACTATACTTGTACCGGCTTGTCCTGCAGGCATCTGAACAGAAGTCTGAACTGAAGGTCCTGACTGGGGTACAGAGACTTGAGGGATTTTCACGGATGCAAGGATAGATGAACTCATAGTTTCAGATACTCCAGAAATAGGTGTTACAGGTTGAACAGACGTTGCAGTAGTTTGAGGCGGAGTCTGAGGTGTACTAGGCGCAGACTGTTGAACAGAACTAGGTGCAGGAGTTTGAATAGTAGGCTGGACAGGTTACTGGGTTGGACCAGAAACCAAAGGTTGTCCAGGTTGGAAAGGCAACTGCAAATTAGGCTGCATAGGTTGTCGATATTGGGAAGGATCCCACACCATATTCATTACGGGGTAGTTTCCCACAGAAGGTTGAACGTAAGGACCATAACCTAGTTGAACGTAGGGTTGATAAGTAAGTGGTAAATTTCTGTCTCCTTGTATAGATGTCTGACCAGAAGGCTGTTGGTAACCTTGAATTGGGTATTGACCTTGAGGTTGATAACCTTGAGGTGCGTATTGAAGCTGGGGTTGATAAGGACCCTGAGGAGCATATTGAGCTTGGGGTTGACCCTGGGGTATGTACTGTCCTGAAGGTTGATATCCTTGAGGTATGTAATATCCTTGGGGTTGTCCCCCAAAATAATATGTTTCCACAGTTTGTCCTGGGAAAAATCTACCTTGATGTTGCCCCCCAGGTGGTAACTAACTTCCTAAAGGTTTCCCTCCAGGCGGTAACTGACTACCTTGAGGTTGCCCCCCAAGCGGTAACTGATTTCCCTGAGATTGCCCTCTAGGCGGTAACTGACTGCCTTGAGGTTGAGGATTTGGAATATTACCAGTCATCATAAAAGTTTGATCTATGTTAGACATTTCAATTTTAATTCCACTTAAACTAGATGATAACACGTTTTCAATCGGTTGAGGAGCTGCCCCCGAGAAAGTACTAGACAGAGCCTGATATCCCGCAGGAACATAAGGACCACCATGTAAAAATGCTTCCGGTGTCTGGGAAAATATGGATGACTCTCCTGCCATAATGGATGACGGATAGTAACCTATGGGTGTTGGATGAAATGGAACTCGAGGTGGAGAAAAAGCAAGACCCGAATTCTCTAAAAAATTTGTTAAGGATAGATACAAAGCACTAGTTCGAATAGGGCTGTAGAAAATCGATTCACGTTCCCTAATATTTAAATACTGAGGGGATTCGAGAAGAGATAACTCTTCGTCTGGATTAATAAGTTCTTCAATAGAGATTAGTTCAAATGGAAGATCGTCAGTGACAATATTTCTTACCCTAGGTGAACCAGGATCGCTAGAAGTTGGCGTAATAAATCCTGAAGATGTTTCCAAAACAGAAGGTTCAGTTTCAGGTTCAGAGATTTCAGGTTCGTCAGCTAGTTCACTGGAAGGATAAATACTACCAGTAACTTTAGAAAATGAAATAGGCTCTTGAATGTGTTCTGTTATGGGTGTTTGATAATCAGGATGAACTACTATAGATGAAGTTCCAACTTCTTTTGATTTAATCCTACCGCTACTAGATGATACCAGAGCACGAAGCCCTTCAAGTTGACTTGGTGTATATTCAGGGGGTTTCCCTTGTAGTCTCTGGGATTGTCTCGGCAATTCTGCTACGATTAAATATTAACTAATCACACGCAAACAAAGAAAATTTCAATGAAAACACCTAAAGTCTCTAAAGAAACAAACATCTGAATCACACGCTTAAAAATCTAAGAGTTCAAACCACACACAAACAGTAACTTCCCGTACTAAAAAAACTAGTTGGTGATGAAATCCAACTTAGTAGAAATTTAGTACAGAAAGGGCGGTTGGAACAGTTACCCCGACAACTTGCTTAATGAAACAGACTGGCACAAGTTTCCTCAGAAAACCATATCGTGTGAAGAGAACCCCCTAGAGAGTCCAAGTGAGTCTAGTCGACGTCTGTTCCAGGTACAGTGAGATCTTTCCTTCACCGTCACCTTAGGAAATAATCTTTAGTTTGTGGACACTACGGTTACCAACAGTAACAAATATAACTGGGGGAACAGTCTACGATCCGATCCCACGCGCAAGGGCAGAGTAACAAAGCTCAATCCCCTTGAAGGTTCCTTGACATGGTAAATCTGAGGTTTACCAACAAGTGACCCCAGGCTCCTCGACAATGGTTAATCCGAGGTTTACCATTTGTAATGCGCGCAAAATATTCTATCTTCCCCAATGAAACAAAATTAATTGTCTCAAAGGTTCGTACATGATCTCGTGATTGACTTCTTTAAGAGAAGCTTCCCAGATTATACAAATTACAATTGGATTTATTTCCTACCGCAAGATTTGTCTACTTGTTTGTTTTTACTATCTTGGAGAGTTAATTACTCCCTACTCCAAGATACTAGCCTAAGCTATGTTGGCGATAAGAGCCGTAGAAAATAAAAATCTTTCTAGATGAATTTTAATTAAGCGTTACTTTTAGGAGTTGTTTCTTAATTCAATGGGTGCGGAAATGAAACTCTGATGGTGTGAAGACTCGTCTTCCAAAAAACATTAAAAATGCACCTAAGAATGATAATCAAATCGTTTCCTTTCAATGAAATTCTAGTTAAGAAAGAGTTGGAGAATGCAATTATTTTAATAAACAATTCCTTCTTTAAACATAAAGAATAACTAAAAGAAAATAATTTTGTCTTTCCAACAATAACTCAAAATGAGAGAAATTATCAAAGCTCATAAGAAAATCCTTTCACTTTCAAAAACTTGAAGCTACAAAACAAGTTTCCTCCAAAAGAAATCTACAAATTTTAAAAAGCACTCAAAACTATAAAACTAATTCTGAGATCTACAAATTTTAACAATCTAATTGAATAAAAGCTTTAAGATTTATTTTTTTTTGAAGAATTTTTTACTTAGTTATTCAGTAAACTAAGGATCTATTCATTCAGAATAACAAATAGATCAAAAACACTCAAATATGTTTTTATAAAAAATGAAATTCAAAAACCAATAACAAAGTTTCTTTTCGAAGATTTACAAAGAAAAAGGTAGCTCTATTTCTCAATAAAGGATGCTTTCACAATCAAGTCAGATTCAGAAAAAAGACAAAAGACCAATGTAATCTTAGGTACTTCAAACAGTCAATGCTTCAAATCACTACAAATACCAAGTGAAAAACAATCCAAAACGCAAAACTTCTAGAAAATCATCAAAACACCAATATTGCTAAGATTCATTCACAAAAGGCTTTTGACGGAAACGATCATCAATCTGGGCAGAAACTAAAAAAATCTAAATCAAAATAAAGATAAACTAAAGAAATAAATCTATAGTTTTTCAAAATTTTAACAAGGTCCGCAGGCTTGCAGAAGTAACAGGTGCGGTACCGCACTGTTTACTTAAGAAAAAATGCGAAACTGCCCGTATTGTGCAAAGAAGGCAAAGTGCGGTCCAAGGAAAAATTAGAGAAAAACATAAAAGATCTCAAAATTTTCAAAAACAAAGAAAACCTAAGCTACCCAGGCAAATTTCTATCAATCAAAAACTAGGAAAATTTTTTCCTCAAATCAAAATAAAAGAGAACCAAAAACAACAAGTTCTTTCCCTAGCGGAGTCCCCAATTTCTTGTGTGGATTAATCCTTCTTGCGGAAAAGACCGATCTCCC
Source organism: Pinus albicaulis (assembly GCA_034641835.2). Lineage (NCBI taxonomy): Eukaryota > Viridiplantae > Streptophyta > Pinopsida > Pinales > Pinaceae > Pinus > Pinus albicaulis. The sequence continues at coordinate 202,484,908 of CM076578.1, read as the reverse complement.
TAGTACTAAAATTCTCTAGCAACAAAAAACCAAATAAAGTAATCTTTCTCTAAGCATATATGATCTACAAAAAGCTCTATAGAGGTGTAAAAGACTTATCATATGTCCAGGGCTTGTTTGAAGTCGTTGTTGTCCCTTGTGCACTTGAAGGAGTTTTCCTCATAAACCTGCAGTCACAAACAAGAAAAATATTACATAGCACCTGTATAAAAATCATCATAAACCATGCTTATCATAGTGATCAAGGAATCTATGAAATAAACCATTAACTAAAATCTTATTGAGAAAAATGAGTATATTTGTATTAATTTCAAAAGAAGGAAAACCTTACAACCTGAGCCTTGATGTTGCACAGGCCTTCCCGGGGCCCAAAGCAGGAGTCTCCTCTAATTTGATAAGCTTTGCACTCCTCCAACCAAGACGAATAGAGGTATGTAATCTCTCCTCACAAAATTCTTAGTCAACTGAGTCTGAATCTCAACAGCACTTAACTTCAAATATTCTAAAGCTTGAACTCCCCTTGAGGCTACCCAATGCCTCTTTTTATAGTGGAAAAGAGGAGGTTTTCTATTCCAACTATGAAGGGATAGAATCCTCCTTCAAAGGGATAAGCTCCTCACATCAAGGGGTTAGCTCCATAAGGTAAGGGATACATGCACCTCATAAGAGCGGTTCTATCACCGCAATATATTTTCTGGAAGCTTCTAGAATTCCTTTTATTGAGCTTTTTGGAATTTACTTGCGCCTTTTTGATCTTACAGGGGTCCGCACCTTTAACACAGATAAATTGCATTCAGGTACGCAAGAGAGCTGAACATTACGTGCGGGACCACAGGCAAGATAGAGAGAAAGTGCGACACCAAAGTTTAGGAAATTTTTAGGAACATTTCTCTGATTTTCAAGGCTTGACATGAGGAATTGATATGTTAGACTTGCAAAGGGAGAAGTATGAGTAATAATGAGCTCATACACGTATCAGAATGTTAGGATGATCCTATGTACAATAACTGGTTATGAGATTAGTATTATGCCTTGCTTTGAGACAACAGATGTATTACCCTGCAGATCTACAACACTGTCACTTAGTAGCTATGAAAATGAAGAGGCCCCATCATTCTTGGAACATTCTGAAGGTAGCTTAACTCATGAAGCAATGAAGGTAAAGACGGTAGATGGCAGACAGCTTGAGATGAGGAATATTTTCTCCTTTCTAGATGACCCTTTCTCAATGAGCATCTCACAGCTTAAAGATAGACTTCTACCTGTAGCAGATCCAAAACTTCATTGGTTTTGGAGGGCCTTTGGTGAAAAGAGAATCTCATTGAGAGATCTAATTGGAGGTGCACTTCAGCATTTCATGAAGTGAAAAGTTCTTCATCAATTTGGGGAGGATGGTATTCTACAAAGGGAGGATACCATGATTATGCAGAACATCATTCATCATCCACATTGGGATGAGTGGGTGAGGATGATAAGCAAGGGGTTGCATGACCACTTGCAGATTTATGACATGGGCTAGCAAGCTTGGCTATGTTGGTTTCCCTTGGGATATTTTTGTCACTACCCAAAGGCTCCTATTTCTTTGATCCATGCCTTGAAGAACACTTATGAAATGAAGAAGGAGGCATGGTTGCCCTGGATGCTCTTGGGTGAGTATGGTTACCACACAACAGCTCATATTTTTCTGATTCATGCCTTGTATATCAATGATAAAATGCAGCAGAAGAAGGCATGTTCATTTTGGTTTCCCTTGAGAGAGTTTGGGCACCACGTGACATCTCCTATGTCTATGTGTTCTGTATTGGGTAAAGCTTGGCATGATGCTCTCATGATGTGCATTGATGGTGTTTATTTGTATTGGGTTGATGTGACATTTCGCATGTCAATTAGTATGTTTTTGTTCCATGATGCACATGAGGAGGAGAGAAAGCAACAAGATCTCTTTTTGCTTTGGTTGCTTTTGGGGGTGTCTGGCTTGTCCATCTTACATGGAGGAGATGGAGGATGGCAGCAAAGGGCCTTACTCCGTTGATTACTATTAGGAGAATATGGTTTGACATCTTTGTCTACCCATATAACTCCTTTCCTTCTTCTTTTGCATAACGTTGGAATGATGCTTGGATCCAACGAGGTCAACAGGGCTAAGGATGAGAGCATATCAATGCTCAATCAAATTCATAAAGAATGGGATGAAGAGATTTATTGTGAGATGGAGCTCTTCCTTTGTGGAAAGAGCCACTTTATTTTATATATCTCATGTATTAATGATGATGTTGGACATTGTATGGTTGTCATTTGGTACTTCATGGTGGGAGGAGGACATCTAACCATGCACTTGGAAGTCATTTTATATATTTTTGAAATACAACTTTGGAACCAAACATGCATAACACATTGTAGCAAATGGAGGAAGCCTTCCTTATGTGGATGCCATTTGGAGGGGAACAGATGGCTTTGCATCTACTTTTGGAGTTGCTTGAGGACAATCAACATTTTTCTGGGGGGGACTATAATATTCCCAAATTTTCACATCATATTTGGAATATTAGAGCCCTTTATTTTCTTAATAAATTAAGTAAATAAAAGGGTAGAGGGACCCATAAACCTCAAAGATGAATAAAATCCACTTTTAATGTGTGTATGTGGATATTTTAGATCTAGATCTAGAATAATGGAGTAGTGGAGCAGCTCCATTTATGGAGATCATGTCTCATTTATGAGATAGGTTATGGAGGATGAAACAGTAAAATAAGATCATGGATCTCATATATAAAATCATGAGGATATTTGATAAGGTCAACTGAGATCATAGTGCATTCAAAGAAGATCATGAAGAACTTATGATAAGATAGTGGAGGAAGTGGTGCATTTAATGCACACATGATGGAGAGGGTGATCACCCCATGTGAATATGACGGAGGACATGGATCAACAACGCAGTCAACCTTGGAGAATTTTGTCCACATGTACAACACAATATTGGAGTGGGCCTAGGCTATGGAAGGCTCATGCATATAATGAAGGTGAAGGCACCATGGAAGGATGATTTGGATTATTCATTTCTTGATCTATTTAGATCTATATTTGTCTTAGGACATTTCTATGCAAACTTGGGCTGTTTATTAGAGTTTGCAGTTCTGTTTAGCACAGGGTGTTCTCTAGAGGGAATCCCACCTCTTTCTTTGAGTAGCTTTGGAAAGAGGATTGTTGTTCATTCCTTATCAGGCATTGGTGCCATCTTCAGGAGGTTGTTTCTAGTATTCAGCTAGGAAACCAGTGGAGGATTCATCCTACCACTTTGTTCTTCAGATCCAGCATTTCAGGACCAGCAGATCTACATCACGCATTCAGGCCATTGGGTTTTACCTCCATGCAGCAGTAATCCCTTCAAGGATTTCAGAGTTCAGTCCTGTATATCTATTGGAGGAAGGAAGATTCCAGTGTTTCAGCTGGAAATTCTGTGATGGATCACCTCCTCAAATTGGATATATTGTTTCCATCACTCAGAAGCTAATTTGACATATCTAGTAGTAGGCTATTGATCCTCCTTCCATGACAGCGCAATTTTCTGAAGTTGTTGTTCATCCAAGAACTATTTTCAGTGGAGGAGATTGGAGGAGCTAGATCTTGAGCTTTTAGCCCAAGGATCTAGTGAAGGGATCAAACCTTCTTGCATAGATATAATTGTACATCATTACAACCATCATATCATCATATCTAGCTTCAGATCTACATTCCCAACAACATATATGTGAAGCCCTAACAGGGTGGTTTTCTTAGACTTACAGATCTGAGAAATCCCTTCTGAGTTATCTTGGGAATCCATCATTGAGCCCAGATCTACAATTTCAGCATCATCGAAGCTCCCATTCTGCCTATATCTGAATTTTTATCTTTTAGGTAGTTGTAGTCCCTACAGTTGTAGCAGCGATAGTGCAGTTTACCTTCCAGCAGATCAGCAGTTACACAGTCCCTATTGGGAAATCATTGCAGGGTCATTCTATGCCACCCTTGTGGCTTGAGTGTCTCATATTTTGAGCACTGTTGTACTTTATTTTTTCACCTCCAATATAATAAAATGAATCAGCTATTTCTATGCATTATGATGTGTATATAGATTTATTGTTTACTTTGCTGCTGTTCTTATATTGTGTTTTATTATTACTGCATTCTCCCTTTTGGGATATTACATTTATAAATTCTGAAATTTCTTTCTTGTAAGTTGGAATTTTAGCTAATTCTAGAAGAGGTAACTGAATTTTAACTTTCTCCAACTCTTTTTTCAAACTGAAAGCATGAGTTTGCTTAACATTATTTTCAGGTTCTTCTTCACTCTTTCCAGAATTTTCCGCTTGTTCGGGTACAGGAACAATTCTCTCCAAAATATTAGTGTCAACTGATTTGTGCTGGGAAGATTCACCCTGCTGCACATTTGTTCTATTAAGTGAACTTATAGGTTGTTTCCCATTACTCACCTGTTTCATAGGGTACTTTTGCTGTGGAGTCCCCATTGGAGGAGGAATGGAACCTTGTTGTTCACCTTCATTATCCTGCACTCTAGGTCTCTTTCTAGACCTTAAATCATAATTTTTGTGTAACTCAACTTGCATGAATCTGTGAGTTGCCTACAATATTCATCCATTTCATCTTGATCAAAAGATACTTCAACTTAAACATATTCTTCCTCACAATCTTCCTCTTCATCCTCTTCTATTTCATACATAGGAGATACCTGATACTCGGCCTCGCTTTTGTCATCTTCTGCTAGCTTTACGGGTGCGTGTTGCTTCTATATACAATGGTGCTTGAATATGGTCTTGATCTCTTATTTCCCTCTGCAAAATTTGCAAGGGATGTATTTTGAATTGAAGGTTAAACCCCCCTCGGTTTTGTTGTGCTTGTGTTTGGGATTTTTTATTTTCCAATTTCATCTTAGCTAGCTTATTGGTTAGATGATTCATCACCTTTGTTATATCTTCAATTCTCAAATCTTGTGATGATTCTTCTTTTTCTTTCCCCTTCTCTTGGACCGGTTGTTTCCCTTTCATCTTTCCAGCTGCAGTCATATTAGCTTTGATCTCTAAAAAATCTGTCTGTATCTACTCAAGAGTAGGGGCTCTTCTCTCTCTCAATGTAAAGCTAAAATCAACTTCAAAAGCCCGAGAAAAAACTACCTTTTCTTCTACAGGGGGGGTAAATTATTGTACAATTTTTTGAATCTTTTTACAAACTCAAAAATGCTTTCATTAGGCCTTCTTTTAATTGCATTAAACTATGTCAATGAGTAACCATGATCTCTCTTTGCTCCCCATCTCTGAGTGAATTTAGTTTCTAACTCTCCCCAGTTATTTATTGAACCATTTGGTAAACCTTTGAACCATTTTCTAGACTCTCCATCTAGAGACTGCACAAATAGTCTCATCACAACATCAAGATGTTCTACATTTAAATTTTCAGCAAAAGTGCAAAACAATGGTAAATGTTGTTCTGCAGTTACTTCATCTTCTCTAGTGAAACGAGGAAGAAATTTGAGGAATTCTTGAGGCATGGAATTCATTGGTTGCACAAGATTTGGTGGAGCATATATGTTTAACAAAAAGGTTGGTGTTGTCATATTTACACCTTGGTTAACTGTTCCTTGGGTAGTTGAGGTTGATGAACCTATTGTGAAAGTGAATGAGGGTGGAGGAAAAACTGATATGGGAGTAGGTTGATGAACAATGGCAGAAGAACCAACAATTGTATTTGGTTGAGCTTGAATGAAGGTAAAAGAAACAAACTCAAAAGAATGTTCTTCTAACTTAGGTTCTTGAAAATGAATGTGTGTGAAAGGAGAATATTTTTCCAATAAAGAGAATTCCTTGGAAATATCTTCAAACAAAGGTTTATGAGAACTATTGTCAGGAGCAGACAATGTAGGATCAGGTATTGAAGGAATTTTAGGTTTCTAAGCCTTTTTAGAAACCAATCTCTCTAGGTCTAGAAAAGTAGGTATTATTTGTTGTGAGGTATCTGACCTCGTGTGAGGCCTTTTGAAAGCCAAAATTTTGAAAATAAAAAACACAACCCAATATTTCCTCCTCACTGAACAACTAGAGGAAATAATGTGAAAACCCCAGGGAAAACTAAACTTTGTTTCTTCATCCCAGACAACGATGCTAGAAAATTTTGTATCTCAACAAACAATCCCTTGGCTGTGGTAAGGAATCAGTGCTTAAGACATTTTACAAATGTATGTCACAATTACAATATCAAATAGCCTCTATTTAACACCTTTGGAAATTAATCACTTAATACCCTCAATAATCTAAGATAATGAAAGCCTTCACAATGCCATAAACTGCTGATATTTGAATGAAATGAAAAGAAGAACTACAAGGGAAACTCAAAATGATATGTTGAAAAAACAGAATCTACCACTTTTAAGTTTTAGAGGAAATTCATGGAGAGAGAGGAAACTCGAAATAATATGCTATAAACACAGAATCTATTAGTTTAAATTTATATCAAGAGTTTGCTAAGAGAGGGGAAACTAAAAATAATATGTTGTAAACACAGAATCTATTACTTTAAAGTTTCAGGGAGAATTTGTGAAGGCAGAAGAGATGAAGTGAAGGAGCACAAATAAAGGTTGTTTAACTCTTACTCGCATATGTAATTAAGAGACCAACTGCTACATTAATTTGCTTCATTCAAAGAGGAGTAAACACAGAGCGAAACTGGAAAGACATTTCAACATCAACAGGTGCAGGAAACTTGATCTTCTTTTATTTATTTCTCAGAAAATTCAATACCAAATTAACAGTCATCCATAGGTCCAGAACTCAGAACCTATTTTCTTTATTTCTATCTAATTAAATACATCAAAGTGGTTTGTAACTACTGAACTTCTTGAAACTACTCGACTACTTAAACTGTTAAGATTACTTATGCAATCATACTGAGAAAAAATATTAAAACTAGAAATATTGTTCGTTTTGTTGAATCTGATGTTGCTTATGCGTCCTCCCGAAGTGTTGAGGTGTCCTTTCTGGTTATGATGTAGTAGCTACACAGTTATGTAATGACGCCTCGGTGCTCGACTTGACCCAGCTGTTGTGCCTCCAACGATGCCACTATATGTTCTTCTCCCTGACTCTGCCTATGCCTCTGTGCTTCAAACGTTGTCATCATGTCACCTGCTACCCGACTCTTCCTCTTCTGTGTGTGCCTATTGTATTTAGTCGTTTCTTCTCCTTGCCTCTGCGTCGAGTCACTTACCCGAGTCTCTCTACCGCGTTTTTCCTTCAACATACATACGTGCACGATTAACAATGATTTACTTTACAAGAGATTGCACATAACTCAAACCACTTACATATACGCGAACAATGTTTGTAGGGTCCCACAATATGGTGACCAATCATGGTGCATCGCATATTGATGAACTTAACATATAACTTAAATGGTAAACAATACAAACGCCAATGTGAAGATGCAACGTAATCTCCATCATAGATCTTCAACATATCTAATGGTCCCGCTGTACCATCTCACACTGCCATCTCCTGTCGTTGTCGCATCGCAGCCAAAATAATTTACCTTGCAAAGTCTTAATGATAAACTCTAAACCTGCCGATTTGCAATATGCGCTGAATCTTTGTTCCAAGACATGGCTCCTCCCTTTACCACATTGCAAGTTTCGATTCTTACCGCATCACAAGTTATTTTATTTAACTTGTGAAGTCCTTAACACATAAACTAAATAATCACCGATGCGAAATTGCGCTATGCCAAAACGTGTCCACTTCACAACTTTTCAAACTTAACTTTGCGATGCGACGTGGTCTGTCCATCTCTCACTTTAATTATGCAACTTAATCTTCATCATCTGATCGCTTCCTTTGGGAATCATCTAAAGGTTTTATGCCTTAACCGACTTCTCTGTTTCTTTGGTTGTTGCTGCTCTACAAGTCCATCTTCTCCACGCTACTCCCTGCGATAGTTCATTCAATGAACTCATGTGACTCCATATTTCTCCATGGTATTAAAGCCCTCCTAAGCTTTATTCTGGTTATCCAATCCCCCGACCTACCTTCACATCTCATCACAAAATCTTAATGTACCAACATATAAATCAAAATTCTTTTTTGACATACAAACTTTTACATTTTCTAACATATATTCTTTTTTTTGTTTTTTGAAAAATATTTCAAAGGTAAATGCAAATGAGCCACAACAATCATCATATTTACTTTTCTTCTTCATGCATGCATACCATGTCAGATAAACTAAATAGATATCAAAATCAAATCCATACCTCATTGATGTTCTGGGGAAGATTATATCATATGCAAGATAAGTCCACATTATCATGTACATGTACAATCATAAGTATATCCATATAACATCATATCAACATCATGCATGAAGATATCAATGACATACCATGACCCATTGCATGAAAACCATAAACTTGACATATTAGACTTTACCTAAAGAGAGTGCAACCTGCTGTGATACTACCTTGTAATGCACTCCTCCCACATTTACCCATTTTTACCAGTTTGCCTAGGGTAAACATGACTTGAGGGTCACTATCATAAGACTTAACCTCCTATATGGCATTAAGGAAATGGAATCGACAACATAAGACCTTACTGACTTTTCTCAGGTGTTACAGGACCTTCAAGAGCAACCCAACCCCTCCAAGTGTCCAACCCCTAAAATAACTGTCTTTTTCACTCAACTAGTGCCTCAGTCGCACCCTTGCCAAGGAATGGAAGTGAATGCAAGCCTCTAGTCTCTCCCATTGGCTTGCCTACCAACAACCCTAAATTATGAGCCAATTTTTCAGTGGATAGGACTCAGTAATCTACCCATAACCGAATGAAACTTCCAGAAAGGATGAATGAAATAGAAAAAAAGCTTATAAACCAAAATTTGAGCCATGACCTAACTTGACCTCTCCAAAATGGGACCGAATTTCCACAAAAAAAAATTATTAACATTCAACCTACATTTAATGAATGCATATATGAACATAAGGATCTGAAAACTTATCTAAGATTTAATAAGAAAGACCAATTCTTTCTCACAATAGTTTTCATAATTCCAATTAGGTCATGCCTTCATTAATCATTCAGTTATAGGTAGAAACAATATCAGATCAATGACTAAGATCTATCATAAAACCATTCTTATAACCAACATATAATTAGATAAACAACAATGATACAACAACAATTAAATCCACATAATAAGAAGTACATTTACTCATAAAAAACAAGAGAAACTTAGCTCTTATTAACCATATGCAAAAGCCAACCAGGTCCGGGACTTCAAGTACCACTTGACCATAGATTGGGTTGAACCAAATATTTATTTCACCTGATCACCCCCGTTCCATATAACAAGCATGAATATGGGATCTCATGGTGTTGGCTCGAGGGGTCCTGACCCAGGTTCGGTAAGAAAGTTTTGCCAACAAACCCCTATACTACTGGCCCTTTCGGCAGTGACCTGCTTTCGAAGGTCAAAGTCTCACCCGAAGTAGTATGGGCGGGTGCTGGAACCAGATTTCCGCACCCTGAGAAAGGATGGGTAAGGCAAGCAGAGCTGCGTCCTGTTTCTGTAATTCCCAGATTACCTTGTTCTGCGCAGGGTTAATTATGTTTCTATTCACATCCACGTGCACTAGATCTACAGTTATATGCTTATTATATCATCAACACAGTAGTACATAAACATAACATAACAGATCTAGATCCAAGAGCACAATACACAGATCTTTCGCAGCTTAAGGACAGGAAACGCACAATACAACAATTACCAGTAATTCATATAATAATAATCACAGATTCAGTTCTCTAACAATCTTTCGCATTCATTAATTCATCAATTCTTCCTTACAATTCCAATCCCCTTCACAACCTATGCACACAACAGCAGGGTTTGCACACAGCTGGACTAGGATTTCCGCGCACACAACCAACAAGAGTCCGTTCCCCAAAACCCAAACAGATCGCTTAAACAATAGATCGCATCAATAGCTCATCATTTCCTATCCTTTACAACACAAAATGCATCTCTATTTATAACAATCTAGCCTCGATTTTCCTATGGTCCATAACCAATGGTTTTCGAACCCCTGGTTTACCCTTTGACCCATTACAATGCATTCGGGGCTTTGACCCACCCCAAAACCCCTCCGCTAGGATAAATATAATCAAAAATATCAAAATTGGACCACTTTCACAGCTTGTTAGGAGACCCCGTTTCAACACATGGGATAAAACCAATCCATAAACAACCAAGGGAATCCAGAGATTAAACCACCTCCACCCTCATCATACCATGACCTCACCAAAACTGGTTCCGAGATCACAAAACCAAACCATGCTTGGATGCCTCATAATTCCTTCACCATCCCTTGAGGAATTTTTCTATCTCCACCCACCTATTGAGGGCTTCCTAGAGAAAACCATCTCCATCCCCAACCATTGGGATTTTCCTGAGACCACCTCACTCGGATCCAAAACCTTCTGGCAATCCAAAGCTCAACCAAAAATGAATCCCATCACACCATGGCTATCTGGAAATGGCAAGGAAAGGAAAAAACCACTCCAAAAAATTGGTAAAATACATGCCACCAAAAGCAAATAAACCAAATATACACATGCATATACCATGCATGCGAAAACCAACTAGGAAATCATACATGCAACCTGTTACCTATAAGTATTCCTGTTTAAGCTGCTTGATCCAACTTTCCTTGCTTGATCTTTGCATTCCTTTACTTTCCTTGTCCTTCCTTTTATTTCTTTCTTTCCTTCTCCTCTTGGTGCTCTTCTCCTCTCTGAGACCAATCTTGAAACTAAACTGACAAAAGCCTACAAATTGATGCTCAATTTTCCTCATTTTTCTTCTTTTTTCCTCAAATTTATTCTTTTTTCCTCAATTTTCCTTCGATTTCCTCCTCAAATTCAACCTGTGACCTTTCACCTCATTTTATCCTAATTTCCTTTATTTTCATATATAAAATTCCAAAAATACATTTTTTCCTTTTACTAGCTTTTGTCAATTTCCCCTTAGCCATAAACACATCAAATGATGCCCACTAGGATATATTTTCCAACATTCAGCTTTGACTAAGTGTCCCATGACCTTGGTCTTATTTTGCCTTTATTAAATTTTATTACATGAACTTTTAACCCGAGGTTGTTACAATGAAACCATCAAAGGTTCATCACTAGCAGTGTCAGAACCACCGAAGGCGGCTTCAACAGTCATATCAACAACCTCAATATCACCTGCAAAAAAAAAATTTAAGGGTAAGAATCAGGTATGAAATCCTTTAAACCTTTCCTACAAAGGTATTTTAGCTTGAAAAACATTGCAAGTGTATGAATGAAAAGGTTTTTTATAGCAAAAATTAGTAGTAAAGAAACCTCAACCTTATCTAACAACTAAATTCACTTTTCCACCAAGACCCTCACATGTGTGGGAGAGGAACAAGACAAAAGTGAAGAGCACTTAAGAAAGTGGGTTGCAATTTAGTCTTGATGGAGGATAAGGAGTACGAAGGGGTAGATGAGGGCCAACTCAGTTAACTCAAAGCATTTTAAGTTTATTTTGCATGCAATGAAAAAAAAAATGAAAAAAGAAAAAATAATGAAACAATCAATAAAAAAGTAAAAATAAAAGAATAAAAAGTTGGACTCACCAACCCTTAGCATGCAAAGAATATTTGTTATAGGATTTGGGTTGGTTGCTACAAGAGTGTTAGAAGTATTACAGGAGTACCAACAATGCTACAGGAATACCAATAGTGCTACATGATTGCAAAGGAGGTGCTCCATGATTGGGCCAAGAATAATGTATAGAAGAGTCCAAACCCTCAAGAACATTCCTCCAAACCCCCCAAAACATAAGAAAACCATCCCATGAGGGGTAAGTGGCATATTCTCCTTCCAATTTTCATATATTTTTTGAGTAAATTCTGCCTGCTACAGGAGAAAACATAATGCTACAGGACGTTAACATAGTGCTATAAGGGATCTCATATATAAAACATTTTCTACTAGGGTGTTGGATAACGGTTAATTAATTGCTACAACATATGAAGAGACACAAAAGAGTTGCAAAGGATTTTCTACAGACAACCTGGGTTGCAAAATGATAAATTCTCCAAAGGTGAAAGGTATCTGAGTCACCATGTTGGTCATCACATCATTCCTTTATTTTTCTTTAGTTTATTCACTATCATTTATCCATATGTAAGAAGAAAGAGCTCTCTGTTAAGTGCTTTCAATTCCAAAATTTAATGAGCAAAGAGAATTCAGATTTCCAGTCAAGAGCGTTCATGAGAATTTGATGGATAATATGATGTGTCATGGCTAAGAATCCAAAATTCACTTCTGCAATTGACAACCGAATCCACCATTCTCAAAATTATTCCTTTTTGAGAGATGCTACAGAAAACTCTGTGTCTTGTAGCAACCCTTGTTTGCCACCAGATTGCTTCTTCTTCTTCTTCGTTTTTTTTTTTTTTTAGAGGAGTTTTACAAATGATGGAAGGCATATAAATTGGGGAACACACTCATGTGTGTTGTGGGAGGTATCAATGGCACATAGACTCCTATGAATTAAAAACTAAGTGGTACAAGCAAGACCCTAACTCTACACATAAAATTCACAGAATTCACTATCTGCGACTATGGGAGGAGGATTTAATAAGAGAAAACCCATCAGCATAGAGATAATTCATCAACATCTTGAAGTGCTTACCATTTTCAAAAATTTCCAAATGGGATACTTTTAAAGGATAAGGGGGTATGATGGTGAGATTGCACTTGAGTTTGTAGTCAATTTAGAATATCCAAGTGGTCAAGAGTTTGTATCAGTAGTAGGAGGCTTGGACTTCAATGAGAATGACACTAGTAATGAGGCAACGGATGCTAAGAAATTCATATTTTCATAAGGAGAAGTTCCAGAGGAATAAAAATAATACAAACCAAAATAAAGTAGTTTCCCTCACCAATAGAAACCATTACAATTGAAGAATCACCTAAGAGGAAGAAGCAACCTAATCCTGCATTAGAAGTGCCATAAGAAACTAAGATAAGGGAAGAAATGAAAATAGAAGAGTAGCAGGAGGAGCAACACATAGACCAACAAATAGAGAATGAAATAGTTTAGCATACATAAATAACCACATGGAAATGGGGGTGAATATGTTGTTTAGACAATGAGCAATAGTTTCTGTAGGGGGGTATGATGGCCTCCAAATTAGACACAAATTAAGGCTCATATAACCTTTCTTAGGCACATAGAGACTATATTAAATCTCTCCTTCTACACTTAATAATGTTTTTTTAACTTTATTGTGTTATTAGGCAGGTTTAGAGATAATTGCATATTGTGTGCCTAATATTATTTATTTTCATAGACTATTGAGAGAATATTGAGTAAATTTTGAATGAGATAATATAGGGACTTTCTACCTACTACAGGTTGGAACAAGATTTGATAATAAATGAACTAAATATCATAAAATTATTGACAAATTCTAGAGCTCCACTGATTGAGAAAATATAGTAATGTGTTCTTTGTCATTTAATGAAGATTCCTAGTGTTGGAATCCAGATCCGCTTTTTGAGGGATTTTGGAGGGGAAAGCTGCCTCCTTTCAAGAAGAATGTTTCCTCATCATTTTTTATAATTACCAATTCGATTTTTTCCTCTAGGTGCATGTATTTCTTAGTCTTCTTATGCAGAAAACTTGTTATTTAACAACACCACTTTCATTTCTAGCAGGGATGTACTTGGGTGGATTCAAATAATGAAGTTTGGTGCCATTTTTAACTTCTAAATCTTGGTTTCCTTCATAGGATTTTGATTATCCTTGGGCTTGGTCATTCGGGCTTGGTCATCTCAGGTGCCTCAAAGCCTTGTTGTACAATTTATTTAATTCCTTTGAATGTCTTTTTCACTTGCATCTCTTATTTCTGTATTTATTATTCATGCTTCTTCGTTGTAGGTTATATTGGTTAAATGATTGAAGTGGGTTTTTTTGCAAGTCATTTACAAAGTCACAAGCAAGATGCATCCTTAGATCAACTTTGAAAATTCATATTCATCATTGAGCTACTTGGATTGATTTACTACCTCACAAATCTAGAATTTCTAGAAGTCCCTTGTAGCAAAATAGTAGTAATTTTCTGCTATTGCTGAAAATGTATTAATGAGCTTCGTTTGACTTTATTCCACTTGCGTTGGGTCATAAACACATTCACGTTATTTAAAAAATTTACCTCATAACATTTAGACTTGATGAGGTTACACATTTGGTAGGTTAACTAGCTCTCTAATTCTTAAATTTACGATTTTAGAGTACTAATTTTCTGTTATTTTTGAATGATTTCACTTGGGATGGAATCCTAGGATATCCTACTTAATAAAAAAAAATCATCTCATTTGCATTTATTTTTCTTGTGAATCCATCAAGTTATCTCACTCTTGTAGCAATCACGTCACTCTTGTAGTAGTCTTGTAGCACATGTAAACTTGACCAGATCTGCTCCAAAAGATTGGTTTTTTTCCCTTAAGCTTGAATAATGATCCCTAGGCTCTAAATTCATGATTGAGGAAGACCAAAGACCACTCAAGATTTTCATTTTACCCCTTCAACAAATCTCAACAATTTGGGTTAATGGACACATTTATGAATTGGATAGCACAATAATGATTTCCTTGATTGCCACATGAAGTATCTAATGAACTCTAGCAATGGATCTAACCTCTTTGGATTCCAATGGTTGATTACATTCTCTTTCCTTCATGCATGTTAGATTAATTTATTTTCTTTATTCTTAAAGCTAGGGTTTGCATTTCAAGCACTATTATTTCAATTCCATAGACTATGTTTCATTTTCAATGCAACTTTTACATTCTGTAATTAGGCTAGTGTTTAATTTCATGATATTCACTTCATTACATCATATCAACAAAAAAAGGACACATTGCATGATGCACATATAGCGCTGAAACCTCTTAAGTTTGTATGAACCATGGGTTGATAATTTAAGTTGGTAGCCTTGGGAGTTGCAACATTCTTGTTGCAATACAATTAATACACATGGGTTGCATGACCTAAGTTATATGAAGGTGATCTTCTCAACATCTCACAAGACTTTCCTTCATTTTGACGAGGTTAACTTCAAGCCATGAAGGGCAACAAACCTTTCTCAAGTTCAAGCATGTATAATGTATCTCACAGTTCACATATAAAAGTCATCGTCACATAATATAATAAGCCACACAACTTTGCACGTTGCAACATTCTTGTTGCAATACTATCCGTTCACATGGGTTCGCAGGGGTTGCATGACCTAAGTCATATCAAGGAGATCTTCTCAACCTCTCTCAAGACTTTCCTTTATTTTGACGAGGTTAACTTCAAACCATGAAAGGCAACAAACCTTTCTCAAGTTGACATGTATAATGTATCTCATAGTTCGCATACAAAAGTCATTGTCACATAATATAATAAGCCACACAACATTGCACAAGCTGTTATTGAACTTTTTCACAAAGGATAATACGTTAGAGATCTTGGTCGTACAAACATTTTCATAGTCACTTCCTCAATCAACAAGAAAAGTCCTCGACAGTACAACTGAAACGTTTTCCTAGTCACTTCTTCAATCAACAAGCAAAGTCCTAAACAATACAAGTGGGTCTCGGCCTAGTATACATCTTTAGTCAATGAGTAAACTATACTTTCCATAGTCATTTATTTCAGGTGGGCCTTATTTCAGGTCGGCCAATGTGTGATGTTAAACCATATTATATCAGATTACAAGGGAAAGTCATCATGCAATGACACTTCGTGTTGAGCGAGTCATAAGCAATAACAAGCTATTGTATCAGCGAGCCACATTTCAACCACAATAGAGTGCGATCCAACATTTCCATAAGGAATAGCGACGCCATCATACGAAGCCATAGAATGCAATTTTTCTGTTGTATAAATCAATTATGCAATCAAATCGCAGGAATGATTCTTTTTAGGAGAGTGCGAGATCCAAATTTGAGATTTGGAAAAATAGATGTGGATCCAAAAAATATGCCAAATCTGAGTTATAAAAATACGATCCATTGTAATTGTTATCTTCCATGTGCTTCATGTAAAAGTAACGAGCCATGAGTTTCAACAGAAGTATGAGATCATAGAGTCTCGATGCTTCGAGCAAAAAGACACGATGCTACAGAATGTGAGTTCCATATACAAACCATCGAGTGAGCTACAATGAAAATATTTGAGCCACCATGGGGAATACAAATTGGACCTAGCATAGGTATATGCCCGACCCATATAATTATATTGAGCCACAGAAATGTGAACTAATTTGGTGGCCACTATGGTGTCATAGTAAACTTTATACGAGCCTTTAAATTACATTTGCAAACCATTGTTAACCATATTAAACAGGCTTTGCACACCACAAATTATAAAACAAGCAATCAAGCAATCAATGTCATAGGATGCAATCATTCCACACAGACATATAGAACACGAGTCGATGAGCTATTGTTAAGAATATATGGTCAATGTATAATGCTAGCCACAATGAATTCTATCAAATTTCAGAAGAAGATCTAAGTCTCTACAGAAATGTATGTGATCTCTGTCATATAAAACAAGCTAGTAATATGATACCATAGTTATGGTTCCAATACAGTGTGATTTCACTTCGTGAAGCCAGTAAAAAATACCAAAACGGTTCCATATTGATATATCATTCACAAAAGACTTAAATAGTCACCACAGGAAATATGCGAACTTAGATTATAGAAGTTGGATCCATATATGAGCCAAGAATAACCCATGAAAAACAGATGTGTGATCCATTGTAGTCTTTGGTGTATACGAGTGTGCTCACAAATTATATTCCCAGAATTCAAAATTTCGTTAGTCGAAAAGCCACAAAAATTTGTCCAAACAACGACTTTCAACGATTGTTTCAGTTAAGATTGATTCAAAATCCAACAAATTGTGATTTTCAAGCCTCGTGCAAATCTTAACTTTGATACTTGTTTCAGTCAAGATTGATTCAAAATCCAACCAATTGTGATCTTCAAGCCTTGTGCAAATCTTAACTTTGATACTATGTTTAGAAAATCAAGGTGTTTTTCTAAAAGAAATTTGATTTTCTTCTTTTTGATAATTATTTGTGAATTATATGCTTATTCTTATTATTTGTTAGATGTTTTTCTTATTTATCAAATAATTATACAAAAGTTTCAATATACAAAAAAGTAAAGATCACAAATACATAGTATACGACACAAAAAATTAGGCTCCAAGCTAAATAAATACCCACCAAAGAGAAAAACCCAAAAACCCTTCCTTATAACAATGAGTAGTATCAAAATCAATCCTACCATCCAAGATAAAGTCAAACCCTCCTCAAACCATGCCTTCCACTTCTCTACTTTGTCCTCTTTCTCCACTTCTTACAGCTACAATAGATAATTTCATGTATGTAAATCAAATTAACCAAGGAGGTCAAAATGTCTCTCACATATATAGCTTCCCATATTTAGCTAAACATGGGGTCCAACCTGGTGTCACTTGGGGTCTAGAGCCTAAAGCCTACATGATGGAGGGGGGCCTACTTGATCTTTTCGTGAACTTATATACCATTTTTTTTTTTTTTGGGATAATTTTAATGTAACTTGTCTTTATTACACAGAAACCTAATTACATTTTCCTAACACTATCAAGATTGAACATAAATATTGATAATACAAATATTCCGATACACTATCATGCTTCAAAGCCATATCAAATCTTTGTTAAAATTAATAAATGAAAGGTTATATATATATAGGGGCAGCAACAAAGGCGACCATTACGCTACATAAATTATGTTGCAGGAGGGCCGCATAGAATTTCCCTCTAGCTCAGGTTTAGCTTACGCATAGGTATATTACAGAGGAACAAGCAGAACACTCAAACACCATTCAATTAGACATTTTCCGGTCAGTCTCCAAAGACAACTGCTTAGGTCGTTTCAATTCATGCTTGCATCTGAGATAACAGCCTGAATTTCAACCATGCTACTTCAACAAGAAAACAAAGACATTCTTCTTCCTGATGTATGAATCAATGTTCCATGCCTATACTGAATTTATAATATCACAATGAACCAATTAGACCCCAAATCAAACATCCAGTCGACACTTTGAACAAAATAAACTTCAATTTGAGACCTCTCATGCCCATCGAATCATCACAGAGAATTAGGGCCATAGGGAACTGAAGAGATATAGCGAGCCATAATGCATGCCACAGGTGTGGAGTACATGACTCAAAAAATTAAGTAGAAACTAGAAACTTAATGCCACAAAGATTGAGATCTGTGAAGAGCTGTGAGCTATTAGACAACCACGTAGCATCCTTCATATGCAAGTCATTAAAAGAATTAGAGCCATGGTAGATGAAATGCCACTGTAATTGTCAATATAAGCCGCAGAGTACTAAAGATCACATAAATGTGTGTCCTAAAGAAGGCCAATGAAACGAAGACCACACGGATGGCAATAGCTCATATCAAATACGTTGCTCATAGATTTGCCCTTCCGGAGGGCCGAGAGCTACAGCAGGATATTTGATTGCGTGCCGCTGAACTTGAACATTTGTTACCTGCAACAAGCCAAATTGTAGACCATAAACCCTCAGCACAAAAACAAAACTAAGCCAAAACCCTTCAAGTTCTCCCTGCACGTCAGATCTGTCAATATACCACAAAGCTGACAGATCGAATCACTTGCTACTTTAAATAGAGGGGAAACATGCATCGTTTTTATAGAGGCCGAGTATCCCCTTGAATAGGGAACCTGACTTCGACTTCAATTGTTGGTGGGAAAATTGAATTTTGAAATTTCAAATTTATGGAGCCAAAAATTATCTTGGATCATTTGAATATACCCACAATATTAAATTAGCTTTTTCTTTTAATTCAATAATTAATTTTGTCCCTTAATCAAATTAGCCAATATTGTATTTCCACTTCATTCAAGTTTTCGGGGTTTTTAGCCACAATGAGGGTGCACCAATTTTGACTAGGCATATTTCTCAAACCCTCACGGCCCATGAGAAGCTCTATATATCAACGGAATTATGAAGAGAATATGATGGTGAAGTTTATGAAGGAAAATTCATTGATCTGCTGCTCCAAAAACTCCAACAAAAAGCGAGGTATGAATATTATCTAGAGAATCCAAACTTTAGAGCCAACATTTTACTAATGCATTATCTCATTCATGACAATCAACTTAATGAAGAGAATATGATGGTGAAGTTCATGAAGGAAAACGCATTGATCTGTTACTCCAAAAACTCCAAGAGAAAATGAGGTAGAATCCAAACCTTAGAGCTGGCATTTTACCAATGCATCATCTCATTCATGACAACCAAAGTAATGAGGTTAACAATGTAATGAGGACAACAATGAAATGACGAAAACTATGTAATAAGGACAACAATGAAATGACAACATGCTACACCTATATGCCATCCAACACTAGCTTTGAAATTAATGACAACATACTCAACACTTATAGACCAATTTTGTTATGTAAATCTGTTTTGGACAATCTTAACATGATTCATATTTATCAAAGAAGTAATGATTGTGCTACTAGTCTCATTTCATGAATGGACGGTCATGGAAGTAATTTTGAGGCCTCGATTGGTTGAGTGGATCAAATCTTCTAATTAACACTTTTAGATTACCCTACTAGTTTGGCCAGAAAATAAATCCCTTCAAATTAATTTACAATAACTACAATCCAGTGTCCATAAACTACATTAAAAAACAATTTCAGTGTTTTTATTTAACTTCAAGAATCATTTTCAACCTGCACATAAGAGAAAGTAAGCTGGTAACGATATACATTTAAGAAGACTTTCATGCACTTTTCTATAACCAATGAAGTATGGGATTCGAGAGTGATGCCATCAAACACCATGCGTCTACTGTTGGGTTGCATAATTCTATCCAATCATGAAATGCTAATTTATGTACCAGGCTGATCAACCCACTGAGATATATGGTTCCACAGATATGAATGAATCCACGAGTACATGGCATGAGTGATAACGTACAAAGATAATGATGCAGAAAAAAAAGACCAACACATGCACTTTAAATTATATATTATGTATAGAGATAGATATGATTTTACTGTAAATATCTTTTGTATTTTAGATTCCATTATTTGTTCATTTGTCCAATCATGGAGTGATTTATGTACAATGCTGATCAACCCACTGAGATATGATTCCAGAGATGAAGAATGAATAAATGGCATGATCGATAACGTACAAAGATGATGATCAAGAAAAACAAAACAAGGCATACTTTTTTAAAGTACAATATAAAAAGTATATAAAAAACAAATATATAAAATATATAAAAAGTTGGTTTTACTATAAACTTTTCTTGAACTGTTGTCTCGTGGATTCCATTATTTTTTTCTTGCAGAGACAAAACATACCTTGAGTGGTTGGGAATTTTCACCTCAGATGTGAGGCATGGGTATCTATGTTTCAGTGAAAGATTCACAGTTATTTTTTTAAATAAATAAAAAATTTGGTTTTACTATAAACTTTTCTTGAACTGTTGTCTCGTGGATTCCATTATTTTTTTCTTGCAGAGACAAAACATACCTTGAGTGGTTGGGAATTTTCACCTCAGATGTGAGGCATGGGTATCTATGTTTCAGTGAAAGATTCACACTTATTTTTTTAAATAAATAAATAAATTTTTATAATAATATATAAAATAGACCTTTTATACCTTCTCAGGTTCATATTTGCTACTTAATATCGGATCCCAACAAAGGCTCAAACTCTTGAGATTCTTATATTTCATGAACACAGTATATATTGATGAATCGAAATCACGAATAGTATTTTGTAGTTCTTATATTTCATGAACACAATATATATTGATAAATCCAAAGCACTAATAGTATTTTGCAGGTCTTAAATTCCATTAACAGTGTTGTTATTTTATTCAATATCTTGAACACAGATAACGAGTCATATTTGCTGCTCCTTAAATTCCATCCATATACCACAAGTGTCCTGGTTTTCAAGAACATAAATCAAATTTATAGCAGGATATAGTAAAAAACTGTGCTACCACAAGTGTCCTGGTTTTCAAGAACATAAATCAAATTTATAGCAGGATATGGTAAAAAACTGTGCTAAAAGAGTTAGATACTGGGATATGGCCACTTTTTTATTTTTTATTTTCTTTGTGGGACAAACTCATTGAGTCATTGCCCACTTTTGCATTAACATCAAAATGAATTATAAAAAAAAAAAAGGCACATCCCACTAGGAGCTTCTTTGCAATGGTTGTGACATATTATTAGATATGTTATTGATGAGTATCCTTTTATCAGATACTTTAAAATCTGCAAAATTCAATCTGAGAGCTGATAAAATTTCAATCATAAAGGTAGCCTGACACTGAGTTGTCTACGTTGCACTAGTTGCAGTCTAATAATGTCACTATTGTGAACAGAGTGGGGACTTTGCTCATACAGGGACAAAAAGCTGGTCTTTATCTTATCAAACTAAATTGTCTGAGCTTTGGCAGGATTATATATATATATATATATATATATATATATATATATATATATAGATTAAAAATGCATTAGTCAGAGAATTACTGGAAACTAGGCTAAGAATAGTGCACCACAATTAATTTAATTTAAGCTGGTTCAATTCTTGTTTTCATTAAAATAAATGTTTACTTAATAGATGGAGTTAATAATAAATTATATTGATATTGTTTCAGGACATTCAGGGAACAGGGAGACCTTGGAATATAGATTTCTCGGGCATCAATTTCACTCTAAAAACAAACTCATACATCAGATCAACCAGAACTCTGAAGTCAAAACTTAAAGATGGTAACCAACACTTTATATGCTTTCAAGGGAAAAAGGTGGGGCTACCTATTTTCATTAACCTGAACATCATTTCAACAAGTGAAGCTGTAAGTCTTAGTAAGGACCAAAGGATCTTTGTGACTTTTTGACAAATTTTCTTCAAAACACGTTAAAGTCACGGGATTAATGAGTGTTTTTACGTAGAGATGTCAATTTGGATCACGGTTGAGGTTCGATGGATAGCATAAATTATAAATCATTAGAAGGAAAAAGGGATTAGAAACTAATTCATAAATAGTTGCATGGCACGTAATTCGGTGTTTTAATATTAGTTATGTAATATATTTAATGGGCACGTAATTCGGTGTTTTAATATGAGTTATGTAATATATTTAATGGGAATTTGTTATAGGTTTTATATATACCCAAAAGTAACTAGTTTGTTTTATTAAATGGGTATATCTATATATATTCAAAGATAGTAAATTGAAAACAAGATCTATTTTGGGGTATGATAGTGAGGTGGGAGGAGCCTATTGTGAGTTATTTATATTTAAAATATGTTAGTTTATGGAAATCGGAAGGATATGGGATGTGTTGGTTTTGGTTTATTTATGTTTGAAAGGGTTTTCCTCATTAGTACGAAATTATATGTTAAATCATTATCTCAAGGTGACATTGTGGCTTTAGGAAATGTTCTTGTGACTATTGAACTTTGTTTAATAATATAAAATGACTATTGAACTTTGTTTAATAATATAAAATTATTTACTTCACACAATTGAGTCTATTCTCTTTGGATATATACACATCCACACAACAAAAAGATTTGTACATACATTAATGAACATAAGTTATTCATTAGTAAGCACATCTAATATAAGGCCAAGAAATAACTTGGATCTACTCGTAGGTGAGCTAGATCTATTCAATTACAAGTGGAGTTATTCTTGGTTTTTCTTTGTGGAGAATAATCATAAAATTAATGTTAAGATCACTTAACTCCTAGTGTGGTAGTGATATTATCTTCAAACTTGATATTTTGGCATATGGTGCCTGATTTTTTTTATTGAATGTTGGACTAATACATATTGATGCTTTTCCTAGCACCTTGATGCCACTTAAGGTTCGATATGGCTACCTTTTCATTTCTTTATGGTGTTTTATGATTACACTATTATTGAACCTTAGGGATTCAATCTACACTATGTCTTTTGATACTTATTTGAAATTAGTGGAAATCATTCGAAATTTTTATTTGGAACACACACAACACTAATTATGGAGCCTAAACTACCTAACCTAATAGGGACATTGAGTAAGGCACATAATAGAGGAAACCATTCAATAGAATCAACCTTGAAATACCTTGCATGAAGCGGAAAACACTCAATCTCTTAAGCTAGGCTACCAGGCTATGTAAGTTGTGATCTCTCTCTCTCTCTCTCTCTCTCTCTCTCTCTCTCTCTATATATATATATATATATATATATATATATATATATATATATATATATATATATATATATATATATAACAACTTTATTAGATAAATCACAAGATAAAATCTTTTCTCTGACCTTAATTAGTTTCAATCTCAAGAGCACCCTTTTCACCACCATATATTTTCTTGCACTACTAAACTACAAATCCATTTGTCTCATAAAAGATATGATTGCTCCAAAACAAATAAAAACTTACTCTCTCATTTTGTAACAAACCTAGGTTAATTTTTCATGTAATAAAGGATAGTAAATGAAAAATAAGACCAAGGTCATGGGACATGTAGGGAAAACACTTTAGTGGGTATCACTTTAGGTTTATAGTGGCTATGGAAATTGGCAAAGGAATTGGAAAAGGAAAAGAGGCAATAAATGGAATTTAATTATGAGAAATAAAGGAAAATAGGAGAAAAGGATGGTGAAGAGAAAAAAATTTGCATGCTAAGGAAATTAGAAGGAAAATGAAAAAAAAGAGAGGCATCGATGATAAAATGCGTCCTAGAAATAATCCACAAATTTTTCCCATATTTTTGTTATTTTTGGCTTTGGATCAATTGAGAGAGAGAGAGAGAGCTCCAAGAGGAGAGAGAAAGCAAGAAAACAAATGAAAAGGAAGGAAAATGACAAGCAACAGAAAGAAAAGGAAGGAAAAAGAAAAGCAAACGAAAGTGAAGGAAAACAAGGAAAAGGTTGGATCAACAACTTCGACAGGAGGATCTTACGGGTAATAGGTTGCATGTGTGATTTCCTTGCTGGGATGTGAATGCATGGTACATGAATTTATTTATTTGGTTCATTTGTTGTCATTGGCATAGGTTTTACCTAGTTTTACAGTGGTTTCATCCTTGTCTTTCCATTTCCTAGATAGCCATGGTGTGATGGGATTCATTCTTGGTTTTGGAACCAAGTGAGGTGGACTCAAGAAAATTCCGAAGGGTTGGTGATGGAGATAGTTTTCTCCAGGAAGCCCTCAAATGGTGGGTGGAGACAAGAAAATTCCTCAAGGTATGGTGAATAAATTCTAAAGAATCCTAGCTTGGTTTGGTTTTATGATCTTGGGACCAGTTTAGGTGTGATCATGGTAACTTGAGGGTGGATGTGATTTAACCTCTGGAGTCCCTAGTTGGTTATGTCTTGGTTTATCCCATGAGATCCCACATTCATGCTTGGAATATGACACATTGGTGATTGGTTGAAAGAAATATTTGGTTCAACCTAATGTATGGTTGGGTTTTACATGGAAGTCCCTGACTTGGTTAGCTTTTTTGTAAATTAATAAGAGATATTTTCCTATTTTGATTTATGAGCACTTGTACGTCTTATTATGTGAATTTTTTGGATGATTTTTCATGGTTAATATTATGGTTATATGATGGTTGTAAGCATGGTTCTATGATGTACTCTAGCTATCACTCTTGTTGATGATTTTATGAGTATTTAAATGATTGATGAATACATGGGCTTACAAGTGTTGTTGTATCTACATGAGAGGGCATTAGACCTTCTTGGTGACTCTCAAATGAATTTCAGAGATTTAAGGTCAGATATGCATTCATGAACTGTAACTTATATGTTTACCATATGTTTTACAGAATTTCTAATGTGTACTAAGTATTCTAGGCAAAGTTTTTGCTTCAAGTTTGAATGCTTGGCATTTTTATCACCTTAATCATGATTCTGGAAAGTTACATTCAGTGGTCTGGAGGCTTTCCTAAAAATGTGGGATAGATCTCATGACAACATACACTGAGCATAGGAAATTGGGTAATAACCACATGAAAGTAGGCCTATGTGTGTGTTTATAGCCTCATATCCACATGCATGCAGTATTATAGGTGTGGTTGGGGAGTAAACTATGTGAAAAATAGTTCTAGCTCAAGGATTGATCACCTAGGGTGGTTTGTAGGCTCCTGAGTGGTCTGTAGTCCCTGAGGGTTGATTGTAAGTTGTTATTTTGTAGGCCTTACTTCCACAAATGGAACTTAGAGATAGGGTCATGTCATAGTAGCACTCCGCTCACATTCACCCTAGAGAGCTTGTAAAAGTGAGTAAATGTGAGAGGGGCAGTTAAATATTGGTATCAGAGTGGGTTTTGTTCTCTTTGGGTGATATTTGATACCATAGATTAGTATCAGAGCTTCCAGGTTCAAACACTTGGACTGGATGGGCTATATGTGATTGTTATGCATACATGTCAGTCATATGCATGCATTGCAGTGGCTATTGTTTTCATGTATATAGTCGGTGTTATAGTTTGTGTTATCATGTATAATGTGAGATGTTGATAGGCTGACATGTTTATATGATTATGTGTATATACATGTATATCATGCTAATCTGGCATGCTTTGTGTAGACGAGATAGCCTCCCCTATGTTTGTGCATGTTTCCATTTGTTTTATCTAACATGGCATGTTTGTAGGAAGAAGAATATCATAGAAGACAAGTAGAATGGTGGATTACAGTTCACGCAACTCTCCTTAAAAATTATCTCAAGGATATGCATATTATCTTGACATAGAAGATACATTCATAATTTTGAAGGAAGAAATCAAAATTTGCAAGGAAGATAATAACAGAATGATTGAGACACTTGAAAGGCTTGCCAGAGCTCAAAAGAATAAATTTGAGGTTAATCCAGTGATTCTTCATAGATTATCATATTTGCAGAGAAAGGGACAACTAAGGACCAATCATGGATAAGAGGAAAGGACTAATGGGGCATATGGTAGCAAGTCTCGATCAGGATATAAGTTGGACAGGGATGACACAATCAAAGGTGGCATATGGTGATCTAAAAATGAATGTTAGTTACTGTTGTGCTAGTTTCATTTCAGATATAAAAATTTTCTTTGCATTGTTTTACTTATCCTTCATGAGTTTTTTTAAGAGCATATAATTGGAAAATAGTGTACTTAGTGAAATTATGAGTTTGTCTTAATCTTAAAAAGCATAATTTTAAATGACAGAACAAAAGAAATAGTAAAAAAATCAAGCACATATAACAAAGCTTAACACATAGTATTTTGATAAAGGAGTTCACCCCTCCTAGGCTACATCTCCTTGGTTAAGCTTCATAGTGTGACCTTTGTATTAGCTTCAAGTGTACTCAAATTTATGTTAAAAGCTTTAGAACCTCTTGGAACATGTTACAATGAGTTTAAAATATCATAATCACCCAAAAATTACTATATGTTTGCAGAATTTGGACTCTGGATGCTCTGGAAATGACCCCAACACCCAGTGGCCCTAGCCTTCAAAAATCTTCAAATGCAAAAAACACCTGTAAATGACCTTTTCTTCCTTTGCAACCTACTCCATTGACTTCCTAGCATGAAAATTAGCCAAGAATGACTTTTACTGAGCTCAATTTGGTCGAAAATTGAGTGAGTTATGACCAAAACCAATTTGCCCCAATTTCTCGTCTAAAACTAGAAAGACTGCCAGTTAATTTTCCAAAATTGGAAACACTGCCAAAATTGGCGCGCCTCCAGAAAATCTTCCAACTTAATTTTAGGCTTAATTAGTGCTAAGCGCGTTTAGGGTGGATAAGCACGATTTAAATGGGTAAGCGCAATTTAATATGTTAATGATAGATTAACGTGGGTTAACCACATTTTAAGTTGAATTAAATGCATTTAAAAAAAATCCTGCTCGATTTGCATCAGAGCTCTTGGTTATGCGCCATGGTCACATAGCATGGGGGCTAGCCCCTTTTTCAATCTGTTGGAACCATTTGAACAGAATAATAATTGGCGCACACCATAGTCTTTCAAGACTTGATGCGATGGCTTGGTGGTTCGTCCAACACACACCTTTGGCATGGGAAATGTGAAGGAGAAGAGCAACAACATGACATAAATTTCTGTTGATATACCATCAACGCTATCATTGTTGAGCAGTTTAGATCTATATTGGAAATCCCAACTTTTGGTGGATTATTCCAAGATATTCACACTTTTATGATACTTGATGACCAGCTGCATGAAGAGGGCTATTTAGTCCAAGGAGGAGTCATCTATCATCATAATAGGATATTCTTATCTAGAGCCTCCAAGCTCAAGGAGAAGTTACTACAAAGAGCTTATAAAGAGTTATGTTTCAGCCACATGTATTCCATGAATATCTACAACATCATCATGAGGAGCTTTGATTGGGAAGGCTTGAGAGAAGAACTACATCATAATTTTCAAGGATGCATGAACTATGTGGAGTTGGGGCAGCAACATGACTCTATGAAGGAGTTATTTCATCCATCTCTTCCTTCTTTTGAGAGAGGAGATAGATCCATGCACCACTCCATTTGTATGAGGAGTATTGTTGGTGAAGAATCTGATCATGTAAAGCATGTTTTATTTTCTGATTATATATATTCCTTCACCATGTTTATGCAGGCCATGGCTCCAAGGAGGAGCAATACATCTTGTAGATCTCATGGCCAACAATGGGCCACAAAAATTTCTGAATATGGCCACTCCCTTGATGAGCAAAGGGAGATTTCCTATCATGATGAGTGCTTTCCTAAAGCACCAAACATATCTCACACTTTCAGCCATAGTGAGGTAACATGGGAAGCAAGTAAGAGGTGGGGAAACCACTTACCATATCTTGATCTGATGCAGGCAGGAGATGCACTGCGTTGGTACCATATGTGGGACTATGACCCATCTCCACATGCTCAAATTTCTATTTGTATGTATGTAGTTTTGGTTCCATACAATGATGATATGCTTGTACTTTTTATGGGGATGTATGGAGGGAGGTTGGAAAGCATGTATGTATCACATGGGATGGAGACTCTCTATGTATCATATGCTACATGTTTCAGGGAGAGCATTGGTTCAACCATGTTTGTTTCATTTGAGTTATTGAATTCTTGTGGGATGGACTATTTACCTCTCATAAGAACTTTGGAGGAACAATTTATGGAGGGTTGGATTGGTGAACACATAGCTTATGGAGGAAGCTTAACACATGATGATGGTGCCACCAATGGAGGAGGAGCAGAGTTGCAGCACTCACTTTATCAGTTGCTTGAGGACAAGCAACATTTTGGAGGGGAGGACTGTAATATTCCCAATTAGTCCCAAGCTAATGGGAATATTCATTTTTGTTTTATTTTTCAGTTTCATGAATAAATTTGTAAAGGAGGATCAATAAAACTCCTAAACAATCAATAAATCAATGCCACATGTGAACAAGGCTAAATCTGGGCTATTTAAATAAGCACCCTTAGGTGTGAAAGGGGATGAATCTTTTGACTGGGTCAACCATGACCAAATCAAAAGTGTTGTCTTGGAGGAGTGGCCATTAATGAGGCACAACGCAGTTTTAGTTGGAGGTGATCCATGTGGAAGGAGCTATTCCATTGAGATGATTTAAGGTTTTGCAAGCTCTCAAACTTATAAAAGGAAGAGGATGGCACCATGAGAAGGTTGTTGATGATTATATTATTTCTAAAGATATTTTTTATTTAGACATTTCTCATTCTCTGGCTGTTTAGCTGAGAATATTGTTCTTTAGCACTTGGTGTTCCTGATCGAGAATCCCGTCTCTTTCCTTGAGAGGCCTCTTGGATGAGTTTTCATTTCTTGTCCACTATCAGGTTGAAGGCGAAGCTTCTTCTTCCAACTACAACGCAGATCCTGTTGAGGGTTTGGTTTTCTTTGTAAGCTGCAGCAAGTGGAAGCTATATCTACTTATATCTAGGCCATTCTAGTGCTCATTTTCAGTGGGGAAGGCTTCTATCCCATTGGAAAGAGAGTATTGGATCATTGGAGATGCATTTTCAGATCTTGGCTTGAGGCCAAACTTTCTCTAGAGCCTACAGTGCAGTCTTTCTTCCAGAACTGCGTTATTTGTGTGGGTATTGTTGTAGGGTCTTTTGGCACACTTTTTGGAGGATCAGTTTTCATGTGTTGGGGATCTGCCCTTCACATTTGATATCCATTGGAGTGGATATTCATATTGTATTTCAGATCAGATCTGTATGTCACTAAATTTATGAATAATTCTGCAAATCTGCATCATTAGATCTCAGATCTACTCCTTGTACTTCATGTTTTGCAAGTGGGAGTTGAAGAAGAGCCTATCTAGTGTATGGATCTGATACATATCTAACTTTTTATACATAGACCTAGAGAGATCTGAAGTGTAATCTACAACAATTGCAGCCAATAAAATAATGTTCTCAAGCTTTTTTCAGTCTTAATACATGGTTGCAGTACCTCATTTTGAGGATTTTCTTCCATAAAAGTCTTTTATTTCCTATTATACATCTCATGGGCTCTCTTGTGCATATATTTTTTTGATGTAAATGTAAATTAAGAGCCTTCATATTGTCCTCCTGCTCTTACTTAGATGATATGCATTATTTCTCTGCATATTTGACTATTATTGCTGCATTCCCCATTTGGGAATATTACAGTGGTATCGGAGCAATCATCTTAGCACAACTTGTGCTTTCTAAGAAGCCAATATGTCTTTAGAAGAAGAAGAGCCTCTTACTAACAGAGAGAAGAGGTATCTAAAAATAAGAGAGAAGAAATTTGATTACACAAATGATGATAAAGACAAGGGTAAAGCCCCTAAATCTGGAAGTGATGAAGAAGGAAAGGACTTTGCAAAGATCATCTTGAGAGCCATGCAAGATCTTGCTAGAGAGATCAAAGAGATGATATTGGACAAAATCAAAGAATCTCCTAAGAGATTTCATCTTGGAGAAATCTATGGCATGTCTTACCACTGGAATGATCAACCAGTGCATCAGCCACAAGTTTCCCAACGCTCTACCATGCCTACCTTTTTGGCTGTGGGAAATGAATGGTTTCAATACCAAGCATCCCTTGAAGACTATTTTGAAGAATATGAGTCTCAAAATTGGTGATTCAAAGTTCACTTGAGTTTTCAAGAGTTTTTTCACCTCAAGGACAAAAGAAGACCAAGGCATCAAAATGGAGATGGTGGATTCACTTAGAACCATGATCAACATCACTCTATGGGCAGATTCGTTTTACCCAATTTTGATGGGTCATCCAAGTTTTCTTCCAAGCATGGGTAGAAAAACTTGACATCTATTTTCAGCTGAACAAGGTTCCATAGATGGAGGCTATCAAGATTGCAGCACTGCACTTTGAAGGTGAAGCACATGACTGGTGGTTCCATGGCTTGTCTACATTGGGTCATGCCAATGTGATTGCATTTTTAGAGTTCATTAGAAGGCTGGTGGAAATGTTTGACAGAAGAGATCCATAGGCACCATTTATGAGCCTTGCAAAGTTAAAAAAATCAGGTAATACTGTTAGGATGAATCTTTAGTGTAAGTGTAGGAAAAAATACCCTTTTAGCTGTGCATAACAAACAACCCTAACAGAAAAATATGGTTGCTAATATCTTCAGATCTGCAGTTAGTTAATCAAGATAAATGTTGTAAAAATCTAGATCTATGCATAAAAAGACATTAAGCATTAAAAATAAGGTTTTGCTCCATGTATCCAATAGACAAGACAAGAACAATATTTTTTGAAGAATTTTATATTAATGGCACCTAGGAGGAAAACAAGAAAGGTGTTTCCAATTCTCCTCAATGGGATGGGTTCTTGGAAGTCCTCAGCACTTCAGATCTAGAATTTCTCTCTCTTGTTGGTGTAGAAAACCTAGACAAATATATAACTCAAAGGGAGCTCACAAAGCAAATAATAGAAAATATGACAATGATAATGGCTCAAAGTCAGACCAAGAGTATAGATCCAGAGTGATCTAAGAGGCAACAAAAGGTCATGAATGGTAGGAACAACCCTTCTATTTATAACAAAATATTAGGTCATTCTAGATCTTGGTGCATGATCAAAATAATATTAACCAAATCTAGATCCACCTTTTATGGAATATTTTATTATATTTGTTGGAGGGGAAAGGAATTTGACTTGGGTCAAATCCCTTTATTTGTAAATAATAAATAAATAAATGATTTATTTATCATTTTAAGGAAGTGGTTGAATGATAATTAAATAAATAATGATCTATTTAATTATTTATAAATGATTTAGTCAAATTTAACAAGGAATATTATTTAAATAAGGTTTAAATAATTATTCCTAGAAAATAATAAGATAAATAAGGAATTATCTAATTAATTTCCTTGTTTTGGGTTAAATATGACCAGGAATAATAATTAAATTACTATTTAATTAATTATTCTATGAGGAAAATAAAAAAAATATAGATTTGTTTAATATTTCCCCTTGGGGTTTCCTATTTAGACCATAAACAACCTAATAAATGTGTTTTATTAAGTTATTGTACATAGTGAAAGTAAGTTTACTTAGGGTAAAATTGGTCTTACATGGTTTACTTGGGTCCATCTAATGATAATAGGTTAGATGACCAAAAAATGGTGTAAAAAATACATAGTCTTACATTTTTGAATTTTTAAGATTATCTGTTATGGTTCCTGATTTTTTTGCAGCAAGAAGGGTGTACATGTTCATAGATGGTTTAGATGAACCTTTTCATGGGTTGGTAAAGTCTACCAAGCCCATTACTTTGCATGATGCCATTGAGAGGGCTAGAGACCTTCAAGATGCCTTGCCAAAAGCAAAGGAAAACTTTCAGCATAAGCCCTCTTTTCCTTCTAAAGGAAAGGAAGAGAAAGCTCTCCTTCAGAGGAGAGCTCATACAAGAAGCCTCTTGATGATGAATTCCAGAGTGATAAAAGGAAGAAGAAGCTGTGCTTCAATTTCCAAGGATCGTGGGCACCAGGACATAGATGTGCTACTATAAAAGCACATTACATAGAGGTATTCTCAAATATTGAGGAGGAAGAAGAAGATGAACCAAGAAGAGGTCACAACGGTGACACTGCTGGAGGAGATCCAACACCATCAGGAGATGGGAATGGAGCATTTTCTCCTATTGGAGGGACTCTTGCATATTTGAGGGGAGTACCTAAGTACTTGACCTTAAGAGTTCAAGGTTCAATCTTGAATCAAAGGGGTTTCTATATTGATTGATAGTGGGGCCACCCACAACTTCATTGATGCTCATCTTATACAAAGGAGGGCAATACCCACTGATACTTTTGAGGGATTCTCTGTTTTGGTCCCACGAGATAGAAAAATGCAATGCATGCATTATGTCCCATCACTTTCAATCACTATGGGAACTTACACTTTGGTTGATCACTTCTTTGTGGTTGACATACCAGACACCAATGTGATCTTGGGTGTTCAATGGTTGATTACATTGGGGAAAGTCACCACTGATTTGGAGGCTGTAAAAATGGAATGGGTGGACAAGAAGAGTGGTTAATCTCAAAGGATAAAAGGCATGCATACATACCCCTCACATACCACTTCCACAGAGAAATTAGAGATGGATTTGCGTAGTGGAAGAAAGGACTTTACAGTCCCATCTATCATGTTCATGAGATTTCTGCATGGGACACTCTTATCTAGTGGCAAACCACCTGGGAGGCCACCTGATTCAGATTTTGTGGGGAAGACCTCACAGCATGACGCTCCAAGCTAAGATCCAGAAGGGATTGGAGCACTAGAAGACAAAGCTATAGCGTCGGGATTCTTGGGTAAGCTCAAGGAGGAGGGAAATCTTCTTCCCTTATCATCATCACCCACTCTCATGTTTGGTTATGTGCTGTGGGAGGAGAAGAATGGAAGGGATGGCCTTCCAACACACACCTTTGGCATGGGAAATGTCAAGGAGAAAAGCAGCAACATGACAGACATTTCTGTTGATATACCATCAACACTATCATTGTTGATCAGTTTAGATCTGTATTGGAAATCCCAACTGTCGGTGGATTATTCCAAAGATATTCACACTTGTATGATACTTGATGACCAAATTCATGAAGAGGGATATTTATTCCAAGGAGGAGTCATCTATCATCATGGTAGGATCTTCTTGTCTAAAGCCTCCAAGCTCAAGGAGAAGTTACTACAAAGAGCGTATAAAGAATTTTGTTTCAACCACATGTATTCCATGAAGATCTACAACATCATCATGAGGATCTTTGATTGGGAAGGCTTGAGAGAAGAACTACATCTTCATTTTCAAGAATGCATGAACTATGTGGAGTTGGGGCAGCAACATGACTCTATGAAGGAGTTATTTCAGCCATATATTCCTTCTTTTGAGAGAGGAGATAGATCCATGCACCACTCCATTTGTATGAGGAGTATTTTTGGTGAAGAATCTGATCATGTAAAGCATGTTTTATTTTCTGATTATATATATATTCCTTCACCATGTTTATGCAGGCCATGGCTCCAAGGAGGAGAAATACATCTTGTAGATCTTATGGCCAACAATGGGCCACACAAATTTCTGAATATGGCCACTCCCTTGATGAGAAAAGGGAGATTTACTATCATGATGAGTGCTTTCCTAAAGCACGAAACATATCTCACACTTTCAGCCATAGTGAGATAAAATGGGCAGCAATTAAGTGGTGGGGAAACCACTTACAATATCTTGATCTGATGTAGGCATGAGATGCATTGTGCTGGTACCATATGTGGGACTATGAACCACCTCCACATGCTCAAATTTATATTTGTATGTATGTAGTTTTGCTTCCATACAATGTTGATATACTTGTACTTTTTATGGGGATATATGGAGGGAGGATGGGAGGCATGTATGTACCACATGGGATGGAGACTCTCTATGTATCATATGCTACATGTTTCAGGGAGAGCATTGGTTCAGCCATGTCTGTTTCATTTGAGTTATTGACTCCTTGTGGGATGGAATATTTACCTCTCATAAGAACCTTAGAGGAACAATTCATGGATGTTTGGATTGGTGAACACTTAGCTTATGGATGAAGCTTAACACATGATGATGGTGTCACCAATGGAGGAGGAGAAGAGTTGCAGCACTCACCTTATTAGTTGCTTGAGGACAAGAAAAATTTTGGAGGGGAGGATTGTAATATTCCCAATTATTCCCAAGCTAATGGGAATATTCATTTTTGTTTTATTTTTTTGTTTCATGAATAAATGTATAAAGGAGGATCAATAAAACTCCTAAACAGTCAATAAATCAATGCCACATGTGAACAAGGCTAAATCTGGGCTATTTAAATAAGCACCCTTAGGTGTGAAAGGGGATAAATATTTTGACTGGGTCAACCATGACGAAATCAACAACACTGTCTTGGAGGAGTGGCCATCAATGAGGCACAACATAGTTTTAGTTGGAGGTGATCCATGTGGAAGGAGCTATTCCATTGAGATGGTTTAGGGTTTTGAAAGATCTCAAACTTATAAAAGGAAGAGGATGGTAGCATGAGAAGGTTGTTGATGATTATATTATTTCTAAAGATATTTTCTATTTAGACATTTCTCATTCTCTGACTGTTTAGCTAAGAATAGTGTTGTTTAGCACTGGGTGTTCCTGATCAGGAATCCCACCTCTTTCATTGAGAGGCATCTTGGAAGAGTTTTCATTTCTTGTCCACTATCAGGCTAAAGGTGAAGCTTCTTCTTCCAACTACAACGCAGATCCTGTTGAGGGTTTGGTTGTCTTTGTAAGCTACAACAAGTGGAGACTAGGTCTACTCAGATCTAGGCTATTCTAGTGCTCCTTTTCAGTGGGGAAGGCTTCTATCCCATTGGCAAGAGAGTATTGGATCATTGGAGCTACATTTTCAGATCTTGGCTTGAGGCAAAACTTTTTCTAGAGTCTACAGTGTAGTATTTCTTCCGGAACTACATTATTTGTGTGGGTACTATTGAAGGTTCTTTTGGCACACTTTTTGGAGGATTGGTTTTCATGTGTTGGGGCTTTTCCCTTCACATTTGAGATCCATTGGAGGGAATCTTCATATTGTATATTTCAGATCAGATCTGTATGTCACTGAATTTCTGAATAATTCTACAGATTTGTAGCATTAGATCTCAGATCTACTCCTTGTACTTCATGTTTTGCTAAAAATCCCAATGGGGAATTGAAGAAGAGCCTATCTAGTGGATGGATCTGATACAGATCTAAATTTTTATACACAGATCTGCTCTAGATCTGAACTGTAATCTACAATAGTTGCAACCAATAAAATAACGCTGTCAAGATCTTTTCAGTCTTAATACATGGTTGCAGTACCTCATTTTGAGGATTTTCTTCCATAAAAGTCTTCTATTGCCTGTTGTACATTTCATGGGCTCTCTTGTGCATATATTTTGCTGATGTAAATGTAAATTAATAGCCTTCATATTGGCCTCCTACTCTTTTTTTCACAAAGAAAAAATTCGTAATTTTATTTATGAGAAAACAAAATTACATGTTGTATGAGCTGGTATATGTCCAAAGACATCCAAATGCCACAAATAAAAATGCAAAAGTGATACAATTAAGATTTTCTCCCCTTCTTCTTTTCAACCTTACGCCAAGCACCAAGTGTTTGCTCGGTCTCGATAAGGACAAGCTGATTTTCTTCTGTTGGTGCTCCATGATCCTTATCAGAGTCAGATGTGTTTGATGTATGTGTTCTTTTGTATCCCCCACTGTCTAGTGTTCCAGGTACCATATCCTGCTGAGTCTTTGTGGTGGTGTCAAGAGGATCTTGCATTTCCTGTTCTTGTGTGCCCAAGGAAGTACCCGTTTGTTCATTCTCATGTGGTGTTGGTTCCACCTCTTCTTCTTGTAGTTCTGGCTCTTTAGAGGGGAATTGCCAAACTTTTTCCGCTTTTCCTGTTTTCTTCTTTTTCCTGTTATCCCTTTTTGCTGCCGGGCATGAGTTTTGTAGATGTCCTATGCACCTGCATATCCGACATCTGAAGGCTGTGTTCTCATAGTCTAAATGCTGTGTCCATCTTTGTTGTTTGTTGTTCAGCATAATGGACTCTGGGAGTCCCTTGCTCAAATCAACCTCCACACAGATTCGTGCGAAGGTGAATATGCGTTCTTCCAGGCGTTGGGTGTCTGTTTTAATGTATCTACCAAGGGTGTTTCCAATGCAGCCAAGAACATTTTCATTCCAAAAATGTAGCGGGAGGTTGTAGAGCCTTACCCAGACCGGCATTTTGGTCACCTCCATGGTATTGGCATCAAAATTTGGGAACCATGGTGTAATGAAGAGTCCCGTGGAGCCCCAGAACCATGGTCCCTGACTGATAATGGCATCTCTGACCTCAGTGGATGAAAATTTTACAATGAAGAACCCCTTAGAACATAGGTGTATTTCACATTCCATGGACCAGTTTGTAAAAATCCAATGGAACAACTCCATTGGTTTGGGCCAGAAGCAGTTGAATCTGCCTATAATTGCTTGGGATTCATAGGCAGTTCTATGCATATCAATATCTAGGCTGTCTATGTTTATTTCAGGCATGCTATCCTGCAGTTCTACAATATATGGCTTGGGGGAACTTTCAGCAGGGGTGACAGGTACTGTGGGAATTTTTTTGTCCCCCTGTAATATATTCCTGTAAGAGCCTTTTGTGGGTACTGTTTTGGATGCACCTACCCCCATGGAGGGTCCATGTGCCCTGTTTTGGCCCATCATTCCACCCCTCAGTCTGAGGTTGAGGCAGATGGAAGACCTAGTGACAATGGAGAAGTCATTAACAGAGCAATGGTCAGCTAAAGCTTTCCCCCCAAAAATCAGAGACTGTGCATGAACTGGGTAACCCTCCTTAGTCTGGATAGCTTCCTTCAGATGTAGTATTGAATATATTGTTCGAATCCATAGAATAAAGCTATTACCTACAGGAGGCTTAATGAACACTTGATATGGAGTCGAGCCTACCTGAGAATCGGTGTTGCAGATATGCAGGCTGCGATTTTTGTCTATAAGCACCTCAGCGTGGGCCTGTTCCTGGCTCAGATGGTTCGATTGCATCCTCAGATTCCCCTTGAGATCTGAAATCCCTGTGTCAGCTGTATTGGTGAAGCTAGCAGGCCTTTGCAGCCTATGATTCGTATGCAGCCGTGGAGGCCGCAAGGCATTTAATCCCGAAGCCCAATGTCTGCCCATCCTCGCGGCCCAGGGCGAGGATTTGAAGGCCGGCTTGCCAAAGAGATAGTCATGCGATATCCGCTCCCAATAACATAGAAAAACTGAAGTCCCAGCTCGAGCAACCGACCGATAAAACAGAGTAATGCGCCCAGTGGCACCATGAGAGGTGCAGCAGAGCACATACCCCGGCGATGGTTCAACGTCTAAGCCGCCAAAGAACAAATGGTGATCGCAGGGACTTATTCCACGCCCCGCTGTGTCATTTGATAGACTGGTCAGGCACCAGTACCCCTTTCTGTTGGTTCTGCAGGGTATCCAAGAACCTGTCACAGCAGAAATGTAAAATCTCTCAGGCGCCAATGGATGCCCAGCCCGAACAAAGACACAAGGAACAATGATGGTAATGCAGAGTCTCATTCCATGGAGGCGCCGCCTGAGCAACGATCTCCAACCCGCGGTGGCGATGGTGGACTGTAACCCTAGAATGAAAGAAATTTCACCCGCGCGCGCCATCTCTCCCTACAAATCTATTAACTACTTGTATCAGAGTGTATTATAGGCAAAGTTTTAACAAAAATTCTGCCTCCTATTCTTACTTAGATGATCTACGTTATTTATCTGCATATTTGATTATTATTGCTACACTCCCCATTTGGGAATATTACATATTGTCCATTGTATCAGTGTGGCATGCCTCAAATATATAGTTTTTAGGAGGTGCATACAGTTGGGGATGTTGGTCAGAGAATTCCTTGGATTTATGTAGCACTTGACAACAGGTAGGAAGATCATCAGGCATCCATTATTGATATGGAAGGTAGGATTTGTGATCTAGTTGTTTCCATTTTGATTGATCCTCGATCTAATTATAGTTATATTAGTCCTAACATGGTGGATCAATTTTGTTTGAGTAAATAAGTGGATGTAGAGTCCTTGTTGGTGTAGTTAGCTACAGGGATGAAGAAAAGATTTCATCATTGGGTGATAGATTGTGCATTTGAGTTGAATGGTATGCCTGCATCAACACATCTAGATGTTCTTCCTTTTGGATCATATAATATGCTTTTGGGCATAGATTGGTTGTTTACTCATGGGACCAAGGTAGAATTCTATGAGAAGGCTATTGAGTGCTTGGATGGTGATGGAGAAAAGAGACTCTTGTAGGGAAAGAAGAATCCTACATTAGTAAGAATGATTACATCTATGCACGCTAAGTGCAATTGCAGGAAAGGGTGTGTATTGTTTGTAGTGCATATTTACAGTGATAAAGGGAAATATGTTGAGGATGATGAAGTACTGAAGAGGTATCCTATTTTGAAATAGTTTCAAGACGTGTTTCCTGCAAATATTTCATATTTATCGCCTCATAGGGAAGTGGATGTAAATTTTTGAGTTGGTACTAAGAGCAACACCAACATTAAAGGGAACTTACAGGATGAGCACTCCTGAGTTGGTAGAATTTAAGTTTCACCTTAAGGAAGTTCTTGATAAAGGATATATAAGGCCAAGTGTATCGCCTTGGGGTGTATTAGTGTTGTTTGTGAAGAATAAGGATGGTACTCTCAGGTTGTGCATTGATTAAAGGTAGTTAAACACAGTGGAGATCAAGAACATGTATCCATTGTTGTGGATTGATGATTTTTTTTATTAGTTGAAGGGAGCACCAATGTTATCCAAGATTGATTTGAGATCTGGATATCATTAGTTGCACATCAAAGAAGAAGATACCTACAAGACTTCATTTTGTACCAAGTATGGGAATGATGAGTTTTTGGTGGCCCCTTTTGGTCATACTAAAGCTCCAACCACTTTCATGTATTTGATTAAAAATGTGCTTTTTCTTATCTGGACAAGTTTGTGATATTATTTATTGATGTTATATTGATATATTCTAAGAATGAGAAGGAGCATGCAAAGAACCTAGAAGTAGTTTTGAGATTGTTGAGAGAGCATCAGTTGTATTCCAAGCTTAGAAAGTGCAATTTATTTCAGATTGAGATTCATTACCTATGACATTTGGTTTCCAAGGAAGGGATAGTAGTGGAACCAAAAAAAATTAAAGCTATCATGGAGTGGCCAACTCCTAGGAATGTGGATAAGGTCAGATCATTAATGGGACTAGAAGGTTATTACAAGAGGTTCATTAGGAAATTCTCACAGATTTATTGTCCCATTACATCTTTGTAAAGGAAAGGAAAGAAGTTTGAATGGAATGAGGAGTGTGCATATAGCTTTGAGAAGTTGAATCATTTGCTTACAAATGATATGGTCTTCAATATTATAAACCCTGATAAGAAGTTCATGGCATGTAAAAATTCTTGCAAGAGAGGACTTAGTGGAGTTTCGATTCATGAAGGACATGTGGTATGCTATGAGTCAAGGAAGTTGAATGAGCATGGGTAGAAATATGTGACTCGTGATCTTGAGTTGGCAGTTATCATTCATGCATTGAAGATGTGAAGACATTATCTTCTTAGCAGGTGATTTATTCTGATGAGTAATCATAGTGGATTGAGGTAATTAGTTGACCAACCCAATATGAATTTTAGGCAAGCTATATGGTGTTGGAAATATGATGCAGAGTGTTGTCCTTGATGGCAAACCACTGAATGAAGATGAAGACGTGCGACTGTTGACATGTATTGTCCTTGATGGCACTCCACCTGAT
The DNA here is from genome assembly GCA_034641835.2 of Pinus albicaulis. Taxonomy (NCBI): domain Eukaryota; kingdom Viridiplantae; phylum Streptophyta; class Pinopsida; order Pinales; family Pinaceae; genus Pinus; species Pinus albicaulis. The sequence goes on along the minus strand of CM076578.1, from coordinate 202,444,805 downwards.
GAAGTTATGCTTGACTTGATGGACTTGTTAAATGATGTAAATCTGAAGTGATATGATGATTGTTGATGATATGATGTTGAGTGTTGTACTTGAAAGGAAACCCACTTGATGAAGATGTTGACAACTTACTTGATGAAGTTGTGTTTGATAGAATATGTCCTTGATAAAGGAAATCTGATGTATCTACAGTATTTACAGAAGGCAATGAAGAAAGGATTTCAGAATGTACTCAAAGTATGATGAAAAAGAGTATGTCTCTTGGTATACGCGGATTGGCCTAGGGGAAGTCGCGTATGCACGCGGAAAAGAACGTGCCAAGTCGCGTATGGGCTAAAGCGCTCAAAAAGTACAAAACCAAGGATAACCACCATGGTATTGACCCATGGTATTGGGTAATGATCCGCCTAATTGACCCCGTCCAGGTAGTTTTGGGCTCATGGTATTGTTTTGGCCCATGGTATTGAAAAAGGGGCTCATGGTATTGAAAAAGGATAAACCTATATAAGGAGAAGAAATTCATTGTACAAATCATGAGTGTGGGTGCAAGATGTCTGAGCTTGAATGAATACTTCTCTCTGAAGTAGATCTGAATGGAAAGGGTTACACTTGAAGATAAATCTGAATGTATGATGCACCAATGATGAAGAAGGGGATCTAGATCTGAAATGCACTTGTATCTACTAGATCTGCTTATGGAAGGCCTAGATATGTGATGAGGCGAACATCTAGGCGAACATCTGTCTGAAGTGAAAAGGGTAAATCTGAATTGAACATCTGATCTGATGAAGTATGCAGCTCTGTAATCATTGAAGATCTATACGCTACTTCGCCGCGGAGGAAGCGCGTATATACGCGGCTTCTCTGAAGTAAAAGCGCGTATGCGCAATGAAATATACACTGAGGTATACGCCGGTTTGTGTGGACGGAAGCGCGTATATACGCGACATCAGTAAAGGGAAAGCGCGTATGCAAACTAGGGTTTGCTGAAGCAAGGGGTATGAAATATCTGATCTGTTCTGCTGTGTTTCTGATCTGTGTTGATATGTATCTGTTGATGATGTATGGTTGTGCTTAAAAGTATGGAAAGGGTCCAGTATGAAAATATGATGAAATGTGGCCTGCAAGTGGTGTTCTATTGAAGTTATTGGATCCAGTGTGAAAATTGATGAAACGTGGTCCAATGTGGTGCTGAGGGTTGTAGCCTTCAGTCAGGGGGTCGTAGCTCCCTTCCAGGTGAGGCTGGTAAACGAGATCGGGGGGTCGTAGCTCCCTTCCGGGTGAGGCTGGTAAACGAGTCAGGGGGTTGGAGCTCCCTTCCAGGAGAGGCTGGTAAACGAGCGCAGGTGGGTGCCTGCGTGCTGGTCAAGTCTGCGCCAGCACATATGTTGTAAGATGTTTTCTCTATAATAAAATATTAAAGGCTGAGCAACTGCAGCGGTGGTTTTCTCCCGACTTGGGTTTCCACCTAAAAATCCTGGTGTTCATGTGTGATGCTTTGTGTGATGATTTATTTTGTTCTTACTGCACATGTTTACTGCTTATTGAATATCTGATGAATAAATGAAGGAATGATTTAAGTAAAGAATTAATGACATAAATAGATATCTGTGTATACGCGAGTTTCGTAAAGGGTATCCGCGTATATACGCAAGTCTGGTTCAGGAAAGTAGCGTATGCGTTTTAGAAGCAGAAAAAGTGAAAGTTTTGAATATGCAGTAAATACTGATTCACCCCCCCCTCTCAGTATTTTTCCCAACAATTGGTATCAGAGCAGGTCCTTGTGGAGAAGCTTGATCGCTTAAAGGAGATCCGTCGCAATGGGAAGTCAAGAAGGAGTAATGTCTATAAAGCCACCTCTATTCAATGGAAGCAATCTGATATTCTGGAAGGTACGTACAAAAGCATATCTACAAAGTCTTGGTGCAGATGTATAGGCAATCGTGGAAGAAGGTTATCAATACCCGGCAAGTATTCCTACTGATGCAGCTGAAAGAAAGAAGTATGAAATCAATGCCAAAGCAGTGAATGTCTTATTGGGAAGCATGTCTGAATCAGAATTTGCTAAAGTAATGCAGCTACATTCGGCAAAAGACATATGGGACAAAATCATTCTGAGCTATGAAGGAGACACAAAGGTAAAAAGTGCAAAACTCCAAACTCTTAGAATTGAATATGAAAATTTGAAGATGCATAGTGATGAGAGTGTTGCCAGTTTCTTTCTTCGTCTGGATGATATTGTAAATTGAATGAGAAATTTGGGTGAAATCATAGCTGATACTACTCTGGTAGAAAAAGTCTTAAGATCATTGACTTCAAAATTTGACTCTAAAGTTTCAGCTATTGAAGAAAGGCAAGATTTACAAACTCTTACTATTGTTCAATTACATGGTACTCTGACTGCTTTTGAAATGAGACAAGGAGGCCCTTCTCAAGTAAGAGAAGCTGCTTTTAAGGCATCTACAAAAGGAAAGGAAAAGGAAGTTGTCAAAGAATCCAGCTATATCTCCGATGAAGAAGAAGCGAATTTCGTGAGAAAGCTCCAACTAGGTACTGGAAGATTCAAAGGTAAGCTTCCCTTCAAATGTTTTGAGTGTGGAAAAGTTGGTCATTATGCTGCTAAATGTCCTTATAAATAAAAGCATGGTAAAGGGAAACAATTTGAAAAGAGAAAGAGTTATTATGCAAAAGAAGATGATGATGAAGTGTCCAGTGAAGATGAAGAAGATTCTGACCAAGATCTGAAAGTGCTCATGGCTAAGAAGCAAAAGAAGAAGGTTACTCGAGAAAAGGAGATATCTCAGAAATCATGTATAGCAAAAATTGAAGAAGATGAAACAGATTCTGACGAAGATCTACAAGCACTCATGGCAAAGAAGAAAAAGGAGAAGGCCACTTGTAATACTCTTCTTTGTGCAAACAATAGTAAAGATAGTGAAAGTAAGGTTGTGGATCTAGAAGAAGCTCTCAAGATTAAAGAAGAAGAACTACAAAGTTCATACAATAAGCAAGAAACTATCTATAAAGAGATGATCTCACAAATGAAAGATCAAATAGAAATGCCAAATGAACAGGTGGACAAGTATCAAAGGTTTCATACTTATGCATCCAATCGAATTAAAGATCTAGAAGCAGATCTGGAAAAATCAAGCAAGAAGAATGAAGGACTTGAAGCTGCTATCATCTTTCTGCAAGCAGAGCTAGAAGCATCAAGTAAGGAGAATAAGGAACCTCTACAAAAGGAAGGCCTTGAAGCAGAAATTATCTCTCTCAAAGAAGATCTGGAAAAATCAAACAAGAAGAATGAAGAGCTGCAACAAACTTGTGAAGGAAATGAAGATTGGTTGAAAGAAGAGATTCTAAATCTGAAGGATCAAGTTGAAGATGGAAGAAGAAAAGAAGAAAGCATGACAAAGCAATGTCAAGCCTTGGAGGTTGAGGTAAACATTCTCAAAGGTAAATTAGAAGGAAAGGTTAAACTTTTGAGGTTTCATGATAGTACTAACATTTTGGACAATATTCTGAGTAATCAAAGGTCTCCTGCTATCAAACATGGTCTTGGTTTCCATGAAACTGTTAAAGGAGAATCTAGCTCCCAAGGAAGTGCCAAAAATTCAGAGGATGTCAATGCAAAACCTGAAGTGTTGAAAGAGACAAAAGCTCAACCAACAATCATGAATTCTCAAAGGAATTCATTCAAGAATGTTGAATGTTTTAAATGTCATAATTATGGACATGTTGCAGCAAATTGCAGGAGCAGATCATTTCAGCCTCAAACAAACAGTTCCTACACAGAAAGGTCCTCTGGTTTCTTCAAGGGATATTGTTTTTCATGTAACAAGTATGGACACAAAGCAGCTGATTGTAAAAGGAGGAAGAATAGAAATACTCATTATGATTCTTATGCTCATTTTTCTGGACACATGAGATGTTATTCTTGTAACAAGTATGGACATATAAGAAAGGAATGCAGGTCGAACAGATATGAGAAATTTCAGCACACAAATAGAAAACAAATCTGGAAGAAGATGGAGGGATGGAATAAGAAACAATCTAGAAAAGAAAAGGATGTTTTTGTTGATGCTCTAGAAAACAATGATTTTCTTGAAGAAAACACTCAATTCAAGATGAAGGACCGATCAGAAACGTAGGGAATTATGACCCTACTGCAGTCATTCGCTTCTGAAGCTGACTTTTCTTGTTGACTGCGGGAATGATGTGAGATACATTATGAGATCTAGTAATGTATCGTCACAAGAGGAGCAATGCATGATGACTCTCATGGTTGATTTGATTATACTGGTTATGTTTACTTCTGACAGCGCATCTGATGTGGAAAGGACAGGTACAAGAGGTACAAGCTCTGGAAGAAATGAAGGAAGATGGAAATTTTCTATGCTTCACTTTCCATACGCAGGTTCCATTAACTAAAGTCGCGTATACACGCGAGTTCCAGAAGACGCAGTCGCGTATGAATTGATGATAAGAAAAATTATCTGATAGCTGAAGATCTGAAGCAGAGGTCCAGGGGGAGCATCAGTCTGACTGCTGATGATTGCACTGTTAGCATCATTCTAGTTATACTCATGATAATGAAATGATGCATGGGTTCTTGTGTTGAATATTATGGATGAAGCCTGGTTGCTTTGTGATGAAGAGCATTCATTGTTGAGATGAAAGTCTTATAGTTCAGAGATGAGGACAGATCATGCAGAGATTGTTATTGATGACTTGCTGTTGAAGGTATCTCAGATTGCAGAAGTTAAGGAAGAAGCATTGGTTTAGGGGGAGTAGCAGGTTGAATTCTAATGGTTGCATTGTTGGAAATATGACTGCTTATTCTTTGGTCTTGGTGATACTCATGCTCAAATGATGATGATTTGGTACATGGATTATTATGATAAGATTTTGAGCCCTAGTTGCTGATAAGTATCTTTGTGTGGATGAGTTGGATATCATTTGTTTCAAATCATATAGAGTTTGGTTGCTATGGTTGAGATCTTTTGCCTACATATGTTACTTCATGTTACCTCTTGAAGATCATGGTGATTTTGGACCACATGGATGATTGCTTGACACATATCTGAAGATGCTGTTCTGATATGATAATCTCTTTTGGAAAGAATGTATTGATGCTGCAAAAGATCCGAAGGCTTAGTTACTAATGGGCTTATGCTACAACCAATGGATGACGCTTGAAGACACAACTACACTATTCTGTTATATCTGTAGTCCAGGGAAGCAGTCAAATATCTCAGAAAGAAGCTGAACACTGTCTTTGCCTTACAAAAAATCAGATCTGGTTGAAATTTAGAAGGTGTCTTAGGATACGCGGGTTTCCTGAAACACAGTCGCGTATGTACGCTAGTTACTGCACATAAAACCGCGTATGGTTGGTTTCTGACAATTCTTGGTTGGTTCAGCTCTCTTCAGCACAGCTGCAGTGCTGTGTGGTATCTCTGGTGGTGTTCCAGTTCTCATAAATCTGTTTCTAATGTTTTGATGAAGATGCCTTGATGATTTGTTGGTGAAAATGTTCAGGTTGCACAAACTAAGGGGGAGGCTTAGTCATATGAAAAGGATGCATGGTTGCACAGATTCAGGGGGAGCATTAGCTTTGCTGACTATAATGCAGTGTTGGCATTATTATGGTTCTGAAATATGTCCTCTTTCTTGAGGACTTTATGGTGTTGGTCATAAATGATCATATTTATATTTTGGTGAAAAGGTCTTGTTGAGACCCATGATGTAAAAATTGTAATATTCAGTCATGTAAGGACTTGTCATTTTTGTAAACCCACTTGGTTGGGTAGCTGAGTCAAATTTTGTAAACCCACTTGGTTGGGTACTTGAGTCTTATATGGAAATCCACTTGGTTGGATATTTGATGTAAGTATGAGTCTTTGGTGATAGGAAGTTCATAGAGTCATGTACTTCATTGACAAATATGTTTGGAGATTCAGCATGGACTCAGGGGGAGCTTGGCCACTTCAGCACATATCAGATCTGCAGACTGTTTCTTCCACATGAGGAGAAAAGGGGGAGAATGTTGGTGTTTGATCCGCCCTTTGCCCTTGATGTCAAAGGGGGAGAGTGACATGGTGTTTGAATAAAGAGAAGGTAATGATGTGACATATTTGGGAGAGTGACATGGTATCTATCTGCTGTGGTAACCAAACACCATCGTGGTTGCCATCAAGTCCAAAAGGGGAGATTGTTGGAAATATGATGCAGAGTGTTGTCCTTGATGGCAACCCACTGAATGAAGATGAAGACGTGCGACTGTTGACATGTATTGTCCTTGATGGCACTCCACCTGATGAAGTTATGCTTGACTTGATGGACTTGTTAAATGATGTAAATCCGAAGTGATATGATGATTGTTGATGATATGATGTTGAGTGTTGTACTTGAAAGGAAACCCACTTGATGAAGATGATGACAACTTACTTGATGAAGTTGTGTTTGATAGAATATGTCCTTGATGAAGGAAATCTGATGTATCTACAGTATTTACAGTAGGCAATGAAGAAAGGATTTCAGAATGTACTCAGAGAATGATGAAAAAGAGCATTTCTCTTGGTATACGCGGATTGGCCTAGGGGAAGTCGTGTATGCACGCGGAAAGGAACGTTACAAGTCGCGTATGGGCTAAAGCGCTCAAAAAGTGCAAATCCAAGGGTAACCACCATGGTATTGACCTGAAGTTTTGGGTAATGATCGCCTAATTGACCCCGTCCGGTGGTTTTGGGCTTATGGTATTGTTTTGGTCCATGGTATTGAAAAAAAAAGGGGCTCATGGTATTGAAAAAGGATAATCATATAAAGGAGAAGAAATTCATTGTGCACAACATGAGAGTGGGTGCAAGATGTCTGAGCCTGAATGAATACTTCTCTCTGAAGTAGATCTGAATGAACGGGTTACACTTGAAGATAAATCTGATTGGATGATGCACCAATGATGAAGAAAGGGATCTAGATCTGAAATGTATCTACTAGATGCATATGGAAGGCCCTAGATACGCAGTGGGCGAACATCTAGAGCGGAACATCGTACGAAGTGAAAGGGTAAATACGAGCGAATATGCTCGGTCTAAGGAGATTAATTTGCTCGGAATAATTGAAGGACTATACGCTACTTCGACGGAGGAAAGCGCGTATATACGCGGCTTCGAGCGAAGAGAAAGCGCGTATGCGCAATAAAATATGCAAGGGTATACGCGGTTTTGTGTGGACGGAAGCGCGTATATACGCGAGAAATCGAAAGTAAAAGAGCGTGTGCAAACTAAAGTTTCTTGAAACGAGGGTATGAAATGTATACGAGGTACGTACCAACGTGTTTATGCTATCGATACGTATTTGATATGTATGCGGTGATGATGTATGTTTGTGCTTAAAAGTATGGAAAGGGTCCAGTATGAAAATATGATGAAATGTGGTCTGCAAGTGTTGTTCTATTGAAGTTGTTGGATCCAGTGTGAAAATTGATGAAACGTGGTCCAAGGTGGTGCTGAGGGTTGTAGCCTTCAGTCAGGGGGTTGTAGCTCCCTTCGAGGTGAGGCTGGTAAACGAGATCAGGGGGTCGTAGCTCCCCGGTCGGGGAGAGGAGTGGTAACGAGTCGGGGTTGGAGCTCCCTTCCGGGGAGAGGCTGGCGGTAAACGGCGCGGGTGGGTACTGCGTGTTGGTGTCTGCGCCGGCACATATGTTGTAATATGTTTTCTCTATAATAAAATATTGAAGATGAGCAAACATCTTTGACGGTGGTTTTCTCCCGACTTGGGGTTTCCACCTAAAAATCCTGGCAGTGTTCATGTGTGATGCTATGTGTGATGATTTATTCTGTTCTTACTGCACATGTTTACTGCTTATTGAATATCTGATGAATAAATGAAGGAATGATTTAAGTGAAGAATTAATGACCTAAATAGATATCTGGGTATACGCAAGGTTTCATAAGAGGTATCCGCGTATATACGCAAATGCAGTTACGGGAAAGTAGCGTATGCGTTTTAGAAGCAAGAAAAAGTGAAAGTTTTGAATATGCAGTAAATACTGATTCACCCCCCCCTCTCAGTATTTTTCCCAACATATGGTTGGTTACCCATAGTTAGTTTGACTTCGAGATCAGGTACATTAAGGGCAAGGAGAACATGGTTGTAGATTCCCTAAGTAGGAGAGTGCAGGTAAATTATTTTTCAACTGTGAGTTCTTATGTTAGAGATTTGCAAGACAGATTTTGTAGGCAGGGAAACATGATTACATGTAACAATTGAGGAAAATATTATAGTAACAGGGTGAAGGTGAAAGGGATGAGGAGTATCATCTCACAACATATGGTTTGCTTAGATTGAGGAATAAGATTTATGTGCCAAATGATAGTGAGTTCAAGAGGCCTATCTTCAGGGAGTTTCATGTCAAGTAGTATTTAGGTCACTTGGGATATCATAAGATTTTGACATAAGTTAAGAAGTTTTACCATTATCCAAACCTGAAGAAATAGTTTTCTAAATTTGTTGCTAGATGTTTGGATTGTCAACAGGTTAAATATGAGTGTAAGTGTTCAGCTGGTCTATTACAACCTATTCTTGTTCTAGAATGGAAATGAGATGTCATTTCCATGGAATTTATTATAATTTTGTCGAGGAAATCCCGACAACGTGATTCCATGATGGTTTTGGTTGACAGGTTGAGTAAGGTAGCTCACTTTAACACAATGAAGTATACTAATTGAGCTAGTGAGGTAGCTCATATCTTCATCAAAGAGATAGTGATATTGCATGGTGTTCCCAAGAATATCATATCAGATAGAGATTCCAAGTTGACTTCTAGGTTTCAGAAGGATTTGTTTGCAGGTTTAGGGACAAATTTGGCTTTCAATACAACTTATCATTCATATAAATATGGACAGATAGAAAGGGTTAACAATATTCTTGAGGACATGTTGAGGATGTATGTCATGCATCAACAAAGGAGGTGGGAGGATTATCTTCCATTGGTAGAGTTTGCTTATAATATGGAATATGAGGAATCCTTGAAGATGAGTCCATTTAAGGCTCTTTATGGGCGAAGTTGTAATACTCCTATTAGCTAGAGTGATCCAGTGAACATGGTGTTAAATGGACTGGATATGTTGGATAAGATGGAGCAGTAGATGCAAGTTTTCAAAAGGAATTCAAAGGAAATGCATGATAGGAAGAAGATTTATGTGGATCAACATAAAGAATTCAAGGAGTTTCAAGTTGGGGATAATGTGTACTTGTGCATCAATCTCAAGAGGAGCTCCTTGAGGATTGGATCATATGCCAAGTTGGCACCTTGGTATGGTGGGCCCTTCAAGATCCTTAAGTGGATTGGACTAGTTCCCTACATACTTTCACTACCACCAACATTGAAAGTCCATGATTTTTTCCATGTTTCATTACTTAAGAGATATGTTCAGGATGTTGATCATGTGATTGATTGTTTGGTATTGCAGGTGGAACCAGAAGGAGAGTTCAAGACAGAACCTTAGCGCATATTGTAGCTAAAATAACCCATGCTTAGGAATAGATAAATAAAACAAGTTAAATTGCAATGGAAGAACTTTGGGAATGATGAAGCTATATATGAGATGTTTGATAAGATGTGGGATTTTATCCTTCTTTATTTTTTGGTTCAAGCATATGATTTTTTGGTTATGTCTATATATGGTTGTTAATACCACAACAAGTTGTGTTATAAAGCTCCAATAAGTGGTATGTTTTTTTCATTTTTCTTTTAGCAAGATGTCATTGTAAATAATGCACCGAGATATGTTATAAAGATCCATATGAAGTATGTTTTGTTTTCAATGATTATTGGTCATAGGTGTCACAGAACACCGAGGACAATGTTCCCCTAAGTGGGGGGGGGGGATTTGTAACAACCCGAGGTTAAATTTTCATGTGATAAAGGATAATAAAGGAAAAATAAGACCAAGGTCATGGGACATGTATTCGAAGCTGAATGTTGGGAAAGAAATTTAGTTGGTATCACTTTGGTTTATAATGGTTATAGAAATTGGAAAAGGCATTGGCAAATACAAAGAGGCAATAAATGGAATTTAATTATGAGAAATAAAGGAAAATCGAAGAAAATGAAGGTGAAGAGACTAAAATTTGCATGCTAAGGAAATTAGAAGGAAAATGAAGGAAAATGAAAGAAAAAAGGATACATCAATGATAAAATGGAATCTAGAGAAACAATTCATAATTTTTTCCCAACTTTTTATCAGTTTTTGGCTTTTGGTCAGTTTGTGAGAGAGAGAGAGAGAGAGAGAGAGAGAGAGAGAGAGAGAGAAAGGAATAAAAGGAAGTAAAAGGACAAGAAAAGGAAAGAAAAGGAAGGAAAATGAAAAGAAAAGGAAAGAAAAGGAAGGAAAAGGACAAGCAAAGCAAAGCAAAGGAAAACAAGGATAAGGTTGGATCAAAAACTTCAACAGGAATATCTTGCAGGTAACAGGTTGCATGCATGATTTCCTTCTTGGGATATGAATGCATGGTACATGAATTTGTTTTTTTGGTTCATTTGTTTTCACTGACATGGTTTTTTCCTGGTTTGACAATGGTTTCATCCTTGCCTTTCCATTTCCTAGATAGCCATGGTGTGATGGGATTGACATGGTTTTTTCCTAGTTTGACAATGGTTTCATCCTTGCCTTTCCATTTCCAGGTAGCCATGGTGTGATGGGATTCATTCTTAATTGGGCTCTGGATTTCCAGAAGGTTTTGGAACAGGGTGAGGTGGTCTTAGTAAAAATACCAAGGGTTGGGGGTGGATATGGTTTTCTCCAGGAATTTATCGACAGGTGGGTGGAGATAGAAAAATTCCTTGAGGTATGGTGAATAAATTCTGAGGTATCCAAGCTTGGTTTGGTTTTGTGATCTTGGGACCAATTTAGGTGAGATCACGGTAACTTGATGGTGGAGGCGGTTTAACCTTTGGAGACCCTGGTTGATTATGTATTTATTTATCCCATGAGATCCCACATTCATGCATGTAATATGACACAAGAGTGATTAACTAAAATAAATATTTGGTTCAGACCAATCTATGGTCAGGTTGTATGTGGAAGTCCCTCACTTGGTTGGTTTTTGTATAAATTAATAAGAGATATTTTTCTATCGTGATCTATGATCACTTATATTTGTTGTTATATGGATTTTATAGTTGATTTTTCATGGTTAATATTCTAGTTATATGTTAGTTATAAGCATGGTTATATGATGTACTCTAGCTATGGCTCTTGTTCATGATTTGATAAGTATTTGAATGGTTGATGAATGCATGGGCTAAAAAGTGTTGCCATAGCTACTTAAGAGGGCATTAGACCTTATTCGTGATTCTCAGATGAAGTTCAAATATTTAACATGAGATATGCATTCATGAAATGTAACTTATATGTTTACCATATGTTTGATGAAATGTCTAATCTGTACTAGGAATTCTAGGCCAAGTTCTTGCTTCAAGTTTGATTTTTTGGAATTGCTATCACCTTATTAATCATGATTATAGAAAGTTAAAGATATTGTAGGTCCGTGGTCTATAGGCTTGCCTAAAAAAGTGGCATAGATCTCATGACCACGTGCACTGAACTAGGGAAATTGGGTCATCACCGGATGGAAGAAGACATATGCATGCGATTGTAGCCTCCCAACCACATGCATGTAGTCTTATGGGTGAATTTGGGGATTAAATTGTGTGAAAAAATGTTATAGCTCAGGGATTGATCACCTTGGGTGGTTTGCAAGCTCCTAAGTGGTTTGTAGACCCCGATGGTTTACTGCAAGTTGTCAGTTTGTAGGCCCCACTTCCATAACTAGAACTTGGAGGTTGGGTCATGTCATAGTAGCACTGGGCTCACATTCATCCTCACAAACTTGTAAAATTTGGTAAATTTTGGAGGGGTGGTTACACATTTGGTGATATAATCTAATAAATTGATATTTTGACTCTAAAAATCCTCATTCAACAAATCAACATAAATCCTTGAAAAGGTTGTAGCTCACAAATGCACTTATCAAATATTTTTCTTATTAATGCTAAAATTTCCTCGACTTAACCATATTAATATTTTATATTCATAGAACATGCATGAGTTAACTCCTATGAGTAGAATAGAGAAAAACAAATTTCCTATTCCCTACTTGTCCCTAGGTTCCCCCATAATTATTCATAAAAAAAACGCAAGGTTTACCTTTTTTGGTATTTAGTGGATTAATGCCTTAGCATATTAGGTTTCATTGTATTCTTGAGTCCTTTATAAACATATTTAATGTTTAAAAATCCTACAATGGAGAAAGGACCATCTCTTGGAAGATTGTCATTTATTTCCATCCATGTTTCCCAACAAATAGTCAAATGGAGAGCCTAATGTTTTGTTATTTGTCTATCATCTGTCTACTTTTACATGAAAGCATCCTCAATAAAATTTCCTTTCCAAATTCCACGACCATGTGATGGAACCTTTGATTGACCATACTTCTTAAAATGACAACATTCCAAGACATAGTAGGTACTCTCACATTCTATAAGAGAATTGTATACTCATAAATAAAGTTATCCATTTTTAAGGATAAATGAGGTAATCAAGAATGTAGTATGGAATTAATATGGCAGTTTAAATTATCTTTAATATCCTAAAATTTTATGTGGTTTTGTTAATGATTTTGGATTCCGACAATAAGAAAGGAGGTCTCCCTGGTATGAAGCCCCAACTAGACCTCACACCATTTGTAGTAGGATCCCTAACCGGGAACTAAGGCTGGTTACCATAATTATGATCTTAAAGATGTGCCTTGGCTACAATAAATAACATGAGAAGGCATACACATAACTTTGAGGATAAAAAGTGAGTAAAATGTTTGGAATATCAATTGTAATGAATAATAGGTTCTTTCATGCAAGGGGAAAAGGGAGTGAGTTGCTGGGAGAAAATTAGTAGTAATATTCTAGAAGAGACACACACACATATGAAAGTATCATTAACTAACCTGCAAAATAGTTCACAAGATAATAACAATCATGAAAAATAAAACACCCATTCAATAAGGTATATAATAAATATAACAAAATATTTTATTAACCTTAGCATGTATGAAACAACATATAATGTAAACATTTAAATAATAGTATTACAATATCCATGATACATGCATGAAATTCCATTGGCTTTGAGAGATTTTGATGATTAAGTGAAAGATCCAAGTACACAATACAATGATATGACACTATCCCGAATAGTGGAACATGAAGCTACCCCTTGCTTCCCCATAGAATGATATTCACTCCTATGCTAGACTAGAGAAGCCAAGGCTACCAATCAAAATTCCAAGCCCCCAATGCTTGAGATATGAGGGTTTATTTATAACAAATGAGGTGACCTTTCACCTCCCCTTGTGACCTTTGAGCTCCCTCATGACTCTTGAGCTTCTTTTGTATTTATTCTACCTAAAGAATCTTCATATTCCCTATTGAGTCCCACTTACATTTAAATTTCTTATTATTTTAGAAATAAAAAATTACATGAGACAAAATGTGGCTAGATACTAATAAGAAAAAACTTTATACATCACACTTGAGCTTGAGGAAAGTGTATCTCGACAACTTATACTTGTAGTTTTGATGTAACATATTTGTTAGTATGAATCCTTTGTCGAAGTGTACGAAAAAGGACCACTTTAGCTACGCATAACTAATAGCCCTAACAACAAAAGTGGCTGCCAATATCTTCAGATTTGCGGTTAGTTGAACAAGAAAAGAGCTGCAAAAACCAGATCTATGTATGAAAATACATTAAGCAGTAAAAACAAGGGTTTGCTCCATATACCAATAGACAAGACAAGAACAATTTTTGAAAGAATTTTTGTATTAATTGGGCACCTGGGAGGAAAACAAGAAGGCGTATCCAATTCTCCTAAGTGGGATGGGTTCTTGGAAGTCCTCAGCACTTCAGATCTAAGATTTCTCTCTCTTGTTGGTGTAGAAAACCCACACAAAGAATGGAACTCAAAGGGAGCTCACACAGCAAATGGCAGAAAATGGTGACCAAGTGTAGAGATCCAGAGTGATCTAATAGGCAACAAAAGGTGAAGAATGGTAGGAAAAACCCTCCTATTTATAACAAAATATTGGGTCATTCTAGATCTTGGTGCATGGGTTAACCAGATCTAGATCCACTTTTTATGGAATATTTTATTATATTTGTTTGAGGGAAAAGGTATTTGACTTGGGTCAAATCCCTTAATTTGTCAAAAATAAATAAATAAATGATTTATTTATCTTTTTAAGGAAGCGGTTAGAAGATAATCAAATAAATAATGATTTATTTAATTATTTAAGGAAGTGGTTGAAAGATAATCAAATAAATAGTGATTTATTTAATTATTTATGGGTGATTTGGTCATATTTAACAAGGAATATCATCTAAATAAGGTTTAAATGATTATTCCTAGAAAATAATAAGATAAATAAAGGTTTATCTAATTAATTTCTTTGTTTTTGGGTTAAACATGACTGGGAATAATAATTAAATTATGGTTTAATTAATTATTCCATGAGAAAAATCAAACAAATATAGGTTTGTTTAATATTTCCTTTTGGGGTTTCCTGTTTTAACATAGTGAAAGTAGTTTTACTTAGGGTAAAACTGGTCTTACATGGTGTAATTGGGTCCATCTAATGATAATAGGTTAGATGACCAAAAAATGGTGTAACAGATTGCCCCCCAGCGTCCGAGTGTCAGGAGCAAATCATATGACCGAAGTACGTTGTAAGAACACAATCACTAGATAACAAAAAGGGATGTCAGAGAGAGAAATGTGAGGTAGATAGTGTGCTGAAGGACTAGACCCTGAGGAGACGAGACTCGCAGGTGAAACAAGTCTCTTTTTATGAGAGGGTACCTGTGCTGAAGGCGGCGGGGGAGGCATACCTATGCCCGCCGAGACAAAGTACAAAATAATAGTGTGTCCAGTAAACAAGGGACCGAACCATAAAATACAGCTGGCATAATCATGAGCCAGATAAAAATACAATGAGGAATCCCACATACATGCTGTGCCTGGGATAACAGCCAGGACTTGTACAATAATATTTGAGTACATGAGATACAAATACAACCCAAATGCCCCCTGTAAATGGGGAAGGGCTCACAAAATCTGACTGATACATGCAAGTCGAAGAGGCGCTGCAAGTGGCTACGACCAACATCATCAAATATCTGGAGCTGCATCGAAGGCTGCAAAGAAGAGGTCATCCGGGCATGTGGGGGGCTACCTGCAGGGCCACCCCCTCATGAGGGTTGAGACATCTCACACACACCTGAGAATCATCAAGAGCTGCTGCTGGATCACTGGACCATCAAGTATACGAATCTCGATTATGCTGAAAGGAGCTGTAGAAACAATCAAGTCAAAGGGAAATGAGAGATCCCTTGGCCTTATCCGAGGCACCGAACAAGAGTGGAAGCTGGAACCAAGGTACACCGCCCTCTAGACCTGGCTTCTGGAATGAAAGTGCTGATGTCGACAGAAGGAGGTCCACCATAGGTGAGGGAGTGAGATGTCCCCAACTAAGGCACGAGAGAAAACAGTAGAGCGACGGACAGACTGACACTAATGATGAGAGTGAAATGGAAATGACTGAGTAGCGAATGGACGACTTCCCTTGTTAGAGAATAAAGGGCATGAATGACATGGCAGCGACTGACACAATATCATATGGGATAGGGGACAGTGGGACTGAAGGTCATAATGTGTGACACAAGAGAGAGACCAAGCAATGAAGGATGGACAGCTATAGTGGGGTACAAAGGGACTCGGGATAGACTCCATGAATGCGATGATGTCTCAACTTGGATGCTCTAAACAAGGGCGACTTGATGGTGCTGCCACACAGTAAAGGTCCAATGGGGGACCATGAAAACATGAGTACAAGATGGTAACTCATGACGAAAAGCGACACGAACAAAGACAAGTAAGGAGGCAAAATGGTGCCCCAAGTACAAGTGTTGTAAGTGAGGAAGTTCGATTTGAAGGAGAGGTGAAGTGATCCTTCTTGGACAAAATAGCTCCTGGCGAAGGATGAAAGTACAAAAAAGATGCTGGCTATCTAAAAAAACCTAAAGCACACATCTCAAAAGGGAAATGCTAAGGGTAATATTTCTTAAGATAGAGTGCATTGCGAGGATTAGGAAGAGGATTGCCTTCGAAGTCCTCTAAAAGGTATGCCCCCTTACCAAGACCCTTACTGATGACGTAAGGGCCTAGCCATAATGAGTTGAACTTCCCGTGACCAAGGACATCATGGGCTTGGTCACATACTAGAACAAGGTCACCTTTGAGGCTGGACTTTTCGGTCATATTGAGCTTTGGTGCGTTTCTTGGCCGCTTCCATGGTTTGCAATGCAACACGGCGGTCTTCAGAGGCACGCTCAGGCATGATAAGTCGTTGTTCTAGAGGTTGGGTGTCAGGGAGAAGTTCAACAGCTAGATGAAGGGAAGGGATGTCACACTCGATTGGTAAGACAGCCTCCTCTCCAAAAACGAGGTGAGGAGGGTTATGGTTGAGGGGCATAGGTGCCCCCGAGCATGGTGTGGTCATGCCAAAATGTATTTAGAAAAAAGGGGAATCTTAAACACATTTAAATGATGTGGTGTGACATTTGTTCTCGTTATGGTTATGCAGTGTGAGAAAGGAAATGGAGGATTACCAATCTATTTTGGTACTGCATATAGGGATCAAATGGACTTTAAGTTTCCGAGTTGGCATACCTGGTGTCACTATCCCAAAAAGAGGATTTGGAGATAATGAACTGATGCTCTCATAGAAAAGCTATAGGTTGGTCAAAAATAATGTCTAAGAGACTGGGTTGCTAATGTAAGATGAGGGAACGATAAGGGGTATCATCCCTAGAGTGATCTGAAGTGATATGGGACTCTAGAGGTTCTTCAAAATGTGGAAGAATACTGGGACTAAAGTCAACACGACTAGAGCCACTAGGAGAGTTGTGGAGAATTTCTTCTCTTGGTCTCTCAAATGTGGGTGCCCCCTTACCCAAACAGTGGGTTTCAATGTAATGGCCACAAGGTGGATGTGGTGTGAACGCATGGGTTCGATGTAAGGGGGAATAGATAACATCAGGGGTGGGGATTTTTTCCATAATGTCGTCATCACGATAGAAGATGGGGTGACTGGTGGAAGAAAGACCACCTGACGTGGTGAAGTGACCGGAATCATCATCATGAGAAGAGAGGTTCACATGCGCATCATCACAAGGGGTGACCGAAGAGTAAGTAGATAAAGGATCTACCGATGTTGAGCCCAAGATGATCGCTGAAGGAAGGTCAAGCGAAACAACAGGGGAGGATTCAGATGGAATGTTCCCCGAGGGTCTCATAGATGATGATAGGTAAAAAATGTTGGACGAAGGCTCCGTCATCTCGATATCAGGAGGGCGAATGTCAATGGGAGCAGTCATATTCGGTAGTTCTGCTGAAGCAGAATGCGCAAATAGGGGAGAGGTGGACTCATTGCGCTTGGCCTCGAATTAGTGGACCGCGGCGATAGAGGTGCGGAAGTCCTCGAGGCAGGGACAAAGATGGGTGTAATGGCCATGGAGATCACACAAAGCACAGGGGTGGTTGGTGTGAATAGTCTTGGGGTTCTTGGCCACGGTCGCGGAAGGAACAGAGGCTTCTGGGACCGCGGACTTAGGGAACGTGACATTAACCATGGGATTGAGATGAAGCAATGCAAGACAGGTATGGGAGGCGTGACCGACAACATCACACAAAGCACACTGGATGGTATGCTTTGGAGGCTGAGGAGGAGCAGGGTTTGTCGGGGCAGCCTTGTCCTTTGATGCCCCCTTGCGAGCTTTGCCCTTCTTACCTGAAGCAGTCGCAACAGGAGGTGGTTCCTGTTGAGGTGACTGAGGCACTGATGCAGCGGGAGAAGGCATGGGGGCCGGTTGAACTGGGGTCAAAGCAATATAAGGTTTGGGTTGGTGGAGTGGGGGTTAGGAGGATCAAGGTGCCAAATGAGAATCCAGGTGAGGTGCAGGAAGAGAGAGGGTGGCCATGACAGGTACCGTGGACACTCCTGGTGGGGGAGCTAGGAATGGTATCTGACCAGAGGGGTAATGTCCAGGTGGGACGGCGCCTAAATGGCTAAGGCTTGGAGGAACCGTTCCAGGAGGACAAAGAGGCTCATGACTACCAGCTGCAGATGAAGGGCTAGGAGCAGGTTGCGGAGAGCGCGGTTGCTGACTAGCCGAAGCAGGTTGCTTGAGAGCAGCCCGAGACGATTGCATCATGCAAACATTCGAGGAGCTGGGGTCAGAGACAGGAGGAGGAGGAAGACTAGGGAAGGTTCCAAGCAAAGAGGAGTCTTTGTAGACGCCGGGAGAGACACTGGTCAAAGAATCAACAGTTTGCTTGTTGGCTACAGAAGAGATGGTCGTCTCAGGTGAGGTCTGAGATTTTGGCTCATGATATGTCAACTGGTCAATGGTGACTATCTTTCCATTATGGGGGAAAGACATCTTGCAAAAGACCGCGGATGGGACAGCAGACATAGCATAGGTGTAGCTTCGCCCCAATAGAATGTTGTAGTCTAGTGGGGCGTCTATGACTTCGACGTCAACGCAAACAGTCTTACCGGCGAGGGTGATAGGGCAATTACGAAACAGGCCAATGGGCTGGGAGGCATGGCCGTCCCATGATCGAAGGGTGATCGTGGAAGGGGCCAACTCAGGAGAGCCGAGTTGCTTCCAAACCGAAGCGGACATCACATAGGTGGATGCCCCCTCATCAATTATGCACCGAGAAACGTTAGCGTTCTGGATTTTGACTGGGATTTGGAAGGCTACGGAAGCAGGAAGAGGAGGATGTTCTGATTGAGTGGCATCGAAAACAATCATTTGGTCATCAGCAGGATCTACAGCGCCCACGGAAGATAGTAGAGCCTTCTTTTGGGAAGGGCACGACTGGAGGAGTTCCAGTGTGGAAATGGCAACAGGAGATTGCGTCAAATAATCTACTATGCTATGCGAATGAGCAGCGTTTCGACGTAATGGTCCCTTAAGAATCTTGGTATGAACCTCAAATTTGGGTTGAGGGATATGTAAGGGGCCACTGGGTGTCGAAAGAGGCTCTGTAGAACCTGAAGAAGGAGGCTCGGGGGTAGACTGAGCAGGAGGCTTGAGGTACTGGCGAGACCGAGTTTGAAGGTGAAGATCGACGGACGGGTTAGGATCGGAGTGCATCATAAGGATCTGGTAATCAGAGGAACCAGAAAGGGAAGGGGGGGTGGCTACCTGGCTGTCAGGCGGTTGGGTAGCCACGAATCCTTGCTGAGGGAAAGGATCAGTAAACACAGCTGGCTAGGTAGTGGCCACATTAGGAGGAGCATGAGGGGAGGCGTGCTGTCCGCGCAATGTGGCTTGAGACTCCCACATCTGCTGCATCTGGGGTAAGAGGGGACAATCGTGGGTGTAATGACCATAAACACCGCAACACGAACAAGGCTTACTTGTGCGAAGCGGCCTGTCCGGCTTGGGCTGAGTGCCCTGTTGTTGGTTGGTAGTGTTAGGGTCCACACCAGGATTGGGTCCACGGGTGCCAGGGGCAGATTGGTTTGGATTTCCTCTCCGCCTTCTTTGAGAAGAAGGGGGATTAGTCGCGCCCTGCTGTGCAAATACTTGCCCTGGAGGGGGTTGTAGGTGCTGGTGCTGGGTTGGAGGAGGCAAGGGAGGAGGAAGCGCATATGTTGGAGGAGCTGGCGCACCAGGCTGCGGATAAGGATAATGGGTAGGTTGGGCAACATTGAGGTAAGTAGGAGGTTGGGCAAAAGGAGGAGGCATGCTGTATCCCAGATACATGCTACCGGGAGGGGGGAGAGTGCTGGAGGAGCTGGTCCCTCCCTGAGGGAGACCATAGCCCATAGGAGGTTGAGCATACGGATGGGAAAGGGCTCCAACGATACCGTCGGCAGAATGAGATGCCCCCGGGGCGTTAGCGCCACCGGGCCTGGGGAGGTCAGGAAGAACGAGATATAAACATAACCATAATGAGCGTAGATCGTCATATTTCAAGGCTATTTGGAGGGCGGCTTCTTCGGGCTTGAGGAAAATGGAGTGTTACATCCCTAAGCCGATGGGAGCCGAGGCATGAACCGACACATAACGATCTTCTCAAGGAGGGAGTTTTCGACATAGGCTCCGTATTCTTCGCCATTCCTGAACATGGGCAGAAAGGCGGGTTGAAGAGGATTGCTTGAAGGAAGTCAAGAGCTCCGTGCCAGTGTCGTATCGAAGAGGGAGCTGGAAATAGGACAAAAAGGCCTGAGCAAGGGTTGCAAAGGTGGTATGGGAAGAGGTGGCTTGTTCAACATACCATTTAGAAGCTTCATTGGTAAGCGTGCGTTGGAACAAACGAAGACGGATGGAGTCATCGGTAATGGAATTGGAAGAACACCACATGTGGAAAGATCGGACATGATTGGTTGGATCTTCTCTAGCTTGGCCTTCGAATTTAGGGATATCGGAAGGGAGCTTGGTTGGCATGGCAGGCCAACCAACATCGTGGCAGATAGGGTCGTTGATCAACTGATTGAAATCGGGGAGGCTGAGGCCTGCAATGTACGGCAGCAATGGGGTGGCCGGAGTCGTTCCTGTGGCGGTTCCGCTAGTAGTCGGGCCGGCATTAGGGCCGGGAGAACCGCTAGCGTTAGGCCCTGGACCAGACATGGTGGTAGGGGGAGAACCAAGAGGAGAAGGGGAACCCGATGAATCAGGAGAGGAGTCGGAGTGCGGACTCGGAGGAGGACTGGCTCGACGACAGCGGGTCGGAGCAGGTCGATCGACCGGAAACTGAGGGTGAAGGCCAAGAAGTCTCCGGGAAAGGCGCCTTGGGGGCGCAATGACGACAGGAAGAAGGAAACCGACAGGGGCAGAAAGGGACAGAATCAATTGAGGTCAAGGGCAGAAAAGGTGCAGTGACAATTGATTTTAGAGTCTTTGCCAGGCGGTGTTAACCAGGCACTTCTTCGCTTAGGGTCAGTGTGTGGCATGCGTTAATTTTAATTTTTAAACCCTTTCCATTTTGAGAGCAAGAAAAAAGTGTGCTGCGTAGCTGAAAATAAACCTACAGAGAACAGTATATAATGCTGAAATAACAAAAAAATAACAGCTACTTGTGCATCTATCTAACCCAAGAAGGCGGGTCTCTCAAAACTAATCTAAAAAGAAAGGGAAAAATCTAGGCAAAACACACGGAAAAGAGGCCAATAGATCTAAGGTCAAAAGGGACAGGGATCTAAAGGATAAAGCTGCTGAAAAGAGGTGCACATCACAGCCAAAAGACAGAGGCAAGGTGGCTGGAAAAAGGAAGGAAATCAGCAAAATACGGAGGGGGCAAGGTGGAGGCCCTAAAATAATATCCAAACAAATCTTCAGGAGGTGATTTGAGAGGTAGAAGAGTTGATTTCAATGGATCTGAATGGGAGGTAACAGATCTGGAAAAAAGG
This sequence comes from Pinus albicaulis, assembly GCA_034641835.2. Lineage (NCBI taxonomy): Eukaryota > Viridiplantae > Streptophyta > Pinopsida > Pinales > Pinaceae > Pinus > Pinus albicaulis. Next base: position 202,423,261 of record CM076578.1, on the reverse strand, counting down.
AGGCTGAAGCTCTGAAAAACAGATGGCTGAAACAGCTAAAACTCTTCCATAAAAAGTGGAGGGTACTAAAGCCCTAGGGGGCTAGGTTCCCACTTAGATGAGTAAAAACAGATCAGAACTTGGTCAAAGTGGGCTGAGACAGAGGCTGGAAGACCCTAACAGAAGCTGCAGCAGAACCCAGAAAAATTGCAGAAAAATCACTGAAAAACTGGTAGGTCGCAGTTTCTGACCTGTTTTCAGTGCAGGTTGCAGAAAAGGGGCAGAAAATTATGACCTGGAGGTCCAGGTCGCAGGTTATTGGCCAAAAAGTGCGACCCCCCTTTCCGGTTGTCTCGGCGGCAGATTTTCAGAAAAGTTGCCATCTTAGTTGCGGCTGGTGTCGCTTACCTGCGAAATAGGGCCAGAAACACACGGAAGTTAGAAATTTTAATGTTTTAGGGTTTTATGTGAGAAAAACAACATAAAAATAAACAGCTGAAAAGAAGCCCTAGGGTCTGAAGTAGCTGGATATGCCGGAATATGAAAAACGACAGCGGTTGTAATTTAAAACCCGTGTGGAGTCACCATTTGTTAGTATGAATCCTTTGTCGAAGTGTACGAAAAAGGACCACTTTAGCTACGCATAACTAATAGCCCTAACAACAAAAGTGGTTGCCAATATCTTCAGATCTGCGGTTAGTTGAACAAGAAAAGAGCTGCAAAAAACCAGATCTATGCATGGAAAGACATTAAGCAGTAAAAACAAGGGTTTACTCCATATACCGATAGACAAGACAAGAACAATTTTTGAAAGAATTTTTGTATTAATTGGGCACCTGGGAGGAAAACAAGAAGGCGTATCCAATTCTCCTCAGTGGGATGGGTTCTTGGAAGTCCTCAGCACTTCAGATCTAAGATTTCTCTCTCTTGTTGGTGTAGAAGACCCACACAAAGAATGGAACTCAAAGGGAGCTCACACAGCAAATGGCAGAAAATGGTGACCAAGTGTATAGATCCAGAGTGATCTAATAGGCAACAAAGGTGAAGAATGGTAGGAAAAACCCTCCTATTTATAACAAAATATTGGGTCATTCTAGATCTTGGTGCATGGGTTAACCAGATCTAGATCCACTTTTTATGGAATTTTTATTATATTTGTTGGAGGGAAAAGGTATTTGACTTGGGTCAAATCCCTTAATTTGTTAAAAATAAATAAATAAATGATTTATTTATCTTTTTAAGGAAGAGGTTAGAAGATAATCAAATAAATAATGATTTATTTAATTATTTAAGGAAGTGGTTGAAAGATAATTAAATAAATAGTGATTTATTTAATTATTTGTGGGTGATTTGGTCATATTTAACAAGGAATATTATCTAAAATAAGGTTTAAATAATTATTCCTAGAAAATAATAAGATAAATAAAGGTTTATCTAATTAATTTCTTTGATTTTGGGTTAAACATGAATGGGAATAATAATTAAATTATGGTTTAATTAATTATTCCATGAGGAAAATGAAACAAATATAGGTTTGTTTAATATTTCCTTTTGGGGTTTCCTGTTTTAACATAGTGAAAGCAGTTTTACTTAGGGTAAAACTGGTCTTACATGGTGTACTTGGGTCCATCTAATGATAATAGGTTAGATGACCAAAAAATGGTGTAACAATATTAATACCAAGCCTTATACTATGGTCCTATGTCCTCAAAATTTAATGTAAGATATGGTTTATATCTGACTCTTGCCTCCATTTCATCTAGATATATGGTTTAGGAACTAGTGCGAAGACTATTCCACAATAAGAACAACTTCATATTTAAATTGGCAGGTCTAGCTACAAATTGTTTAATTTTATACCTTGTGATATATAATTCTTATTTAATAGTCAGTTGCCTCAAGTTTCTCAAGAATTCTTCAATTTATTGCTCGATAAAATTTCTCCCCTTTGTTTCCACAAATTTTCCAATGAAATTTATCTTGTGCACTCTTACCAAGGAATCTAAACCAAGATATAGTTGTGAGTAGTAGGATATGATGTTGGCCACATAAGTGCTAAGGTATTTGTTACCATGTATGAGCATCCTAACCTCAACTCTTTCCAATTCAACTTCTTCGTTGTTTTCCTAACCAACTTCGTTGGTGCATTTCTAGACTTAGTACCCCATTCCTGGAGTGCCCCAATGACTGCATAAACTATCTTTAAAACTTTCAAATTCTCTCGCGACCAATTTTGAAATCCAAGAACCAACACCTTATGAAGGGTGATAATTTCCTCATAAAATTGTCTCATAGTGTCTCCCAATTATTGGATTTCCTCAAATATTTTTTCCCATAGCTCCTTCATGTTAAATCACCAGAATACAACCTTCGACTCTCAGTGAGGAAATGGTCGATCTATTTCCTTGTAGAAGCTAACTCTTTTTCCAATTGCTCATTTTCATTCATCAACAAATCAATGTTTACTTTGTATCCTCTACAAATTTTTCATTTGCCGCTACAACGTTTCTTATATTATTCCTTGTATTGGGCGCAATTACCATCTTTGTGTGTATAGAAACAAGATGAACCAAGTCATTAGGAAAAAACTTCCACCTTTATTGTGCTATCTTGTTTTTCAACTAATAAAAGGTAAGGTTGGAAACATCCATGACCAAATCATCTTCTAGAGGAGCTATTCCCATATCACTAAGTGGGATGTGACTACTAGTAAGGGAGGTGAGCACTAAATACTGATCTATTCTCCAATAGGAACAATATATGCCTCTTGTTTATCCTCCTCTCATTCAACCTCTATGTCTTGGGCCTAAATTTCCTCCTCTATTTCTCTTATAATCTCATCATCCTACTCCTTCTTACTTTTTTCATATTCTAATTTATTTTGATGTTCTTCTTCCTCCAACTTCTTCTGTCATTATTATTCTTCTCTTTTCTTATATTATATTTCCTCTTGGTGTTTTTTTCTTTTTTCTTATTCTTCCTTATTTCTAGTTTCCTCTTCTTCTTTCTTTCTCAGCTCTTCCTACCTTTCCTACATATATTCTTTCCTTCCTTTCTCGTTCATCTTTTTTCATTCGTTCCTCTTCTTGTTTGCACTCCTCCTACTGTATCCTTTCCTCTTCTTGATACTTTCTTGATTCTTCTGACTCCTTTATCCTTTTTTCTACTACGATGGAGACTTTAATAATAATAGGATATGATTTAAACTTCCAGATCCTCTCTACTTCAATATTGTACATAACTTTCCTCTTGGACATGGTAATGATAATTGGAGGGGAAAATTCCTGTTGATTCACTTCCTCGAAAACATCCTGCTCATGAACTACATTGGAGGGGCCTAACTAATCACTTGGTGCATGTGGTTGGGAAGCATTGTACCAATTCTTTATCTTTTCTTCCTCTTCCTGGCAATAATACTCATATGGTTAGGAAAATGGAAACTTGTTATAGTGTCTATTACACACTCCTCTAGGATCATATATGTGAAAAATCATCTCATAAAACCTAAGGCTATTGAGTTCCTCAAGTTCTGTTTTTCCAGCCTTCAAGCTATTAAGTTCATAGTATCCCTCTTACAAAGGAAAGGAAGGCCAAGGTGCCTTCTTCTTATTTTGAAAAAACTAAGATGGACATGTCCTAAGTTGGTAGCTGACCTCCTACATGACCACATTTTTGGCCACATACCTTGGAAAAATATGTGGAGGCCTATAAGAACCAAACACTCTAAGATATGTGTCTTGAGGCGTAGCAAACCAATTTGTTATCCCCACAACTATTTTCATATCCTCATGAGACATGCAAGGGGATTATTCCTCAAAGATCATATGATATAATACAATGAATAAGTGCTCGTCAAACTTCTCATTTACTCCTTTGTAATTGTATTCTGACAATACTCTAAAGTGTGCATTGATAGGGAGTTCTCTTGGGGTCCAGGTCCATCCTAGACTTGGAAATTCATGGTGGGCACAAATACCATCTTCTAAGTAGGAAGACATGTATAATTTTGGTTTCTTGCCCTATGACGGTTCTTTTGCCTTGTTCAAATTAACCTTTCAACTGTTGTGACAACATATTTTCCCAATTGAACCTTCTGTGACAGGTGGATAAAGCATGAGTATCCAACCTTCTTCAAAAATTTCAATATTCTTTCATCCATATATCCTGCAACACATAGCCATCAAGTACTGATAAACCATTCTGAGAGACTTAGTCCTATAGGTACCATTTGGCTTATGGAAAAACTTAGTTGGTTATTTCAACCATAACTTAATCACTTCTCTGGTGTTCAAATAACCCCAAGATGCATAAAACTAGGAATTCAAGTGTTTCTCAAGATTGGGTAACTTGTAGTACAAGTGAAATTCATACAGCTAGTAAGAGGCAAGTTGTTTCCCAGTAACACCATTGAGTACCAGCTTCTTGGTGTCTATACCCTGCAATATCCATTTTATTACATCAACACAAGGTAACAAAACATACCTACAAGCAACTTTGTGGAACCCTAATTAATTAATATTATCATAGACTTCCCTATATTCTAGATTCTTTAGAAACTCCTTTGAATTGAATACATATTTGATGGTTAGCGATGTAACAATAGAATATTTTTCAATCAAACATTGAGAGTTTGTCAATATAGGCACTCATGTTAAAGTGATGTCTACGACATATTCAATATTATTATTTGTAACCTCCTTTGAGGGCCCTTTCTTTGTGGTTGTAGGCATGGTGTTGGTAGATGATGAAACATTGCTATGTCCTAGATCTATAGTACATGGTGAAACATATGCACTCATTGAAATAGAAAGTCAGTTTTGCAGGATATCAACTAATCTAAAAATTAATCACAAGAGGAAGACAACCACTGAGAAGAGGGATTATCTAATGCTTGAGCATAAGGGAGGAAGAGTGACTTCACTCATCACTAGAACTGTGCATTCTTACTGACTGAGGGAGGATTGTGTAGGGCTTGATAGTAAGAGAGACAAAATAAGGACTAAGATTGTGCAATGTGTAGTTGTTGTTGGAGAGAGGCTTCCTATTACATAATTCATAGTGAAAATGGATAAGAGGGGCCTCACTAATAGTTGGAATTGTGCAATGTGCCACTAGGGCCTGGGGATTATGCAATTTGTAGCTACAGAGGGAAAGAGAGAACCTCTATTGACTAAGATTTTACAACGCACAATTAGAGAGGGAAGTAGGCTTTCAGATTTGCACAATATTCTCTAATGAAAATCAAGGCTCAAAATCTGTTGACTGAACAGAGGAAGAATGTAGATCATATTGAGGTTCATCCAAATAATTATTCACATTGAGAAAGAAAGATAATGAAATTAAGAAGACATGCATGCAAAAATACACCCAACAACAATTATTGTTGGTAGGAGAAAAGACATGGAATGTAAAGCAAAAATAGAAAAGAATCATAAAAGACTGAAACGACACATGAAGAAGTTAATAATAGAAAAAGTGATACTTGTTATATCAAAAGCAAGACAAAATGACATTTGAAAAATAAAATGCAACAAAAGTGCAATAAAAAGAAGAAAAAAGTGACAATTAAGAAACTTACCCACAAAAGCAGTGTAATTGAGACCAAAATCTCCTTGTGCTCACAAGAATGAGTAGAAATCGAAAGATGAGTGTGAGAATGAGCTCTAGGATGGCTTCTTATATAGATGAGCACTCACAAAGTTATGGTTAGGGTTTCAGGTCTACATGCCTAAAATCAAGGAGATAAAATTAGTTAACTAGAACATGTAAGGTAATCAATTCAAAAACATGTACCACACTCACATCTAGAGGTGCACATGAGCTATCATAGGGAAATATGCACTTCCAATTTTCAAGGAATGCAAAATTTTCTTTCTCCGAGAACTATTTGTTCACTGGCTGAGGAGAGTACCTAGTTGGTTATCTTAGTGGAGTGCATAGTTTGCTTCCACAATTGATTGCACAATTATCTCTCTCAAGGGGTGTTCACTCTAACAAGGATTTATGTAGTTCACCCTCACAGAGGATTGTGAAATCCTTAAGATCAAGGCATGAAATGAGTGTCATCAAGGCATGTATTAACTTGCTTTCACAAAATGTGTTTTTTCTATATTTAGAAGTTGTGTAGCTACTGTTGATAAGAACTGACTATCATCATGGAGTTCCCAGTAGTTGTTTAAAGTAATGCACAATTAAGATACCGCAAGCTTAGTATGAGAGAGTGAGTGGTTGTGACACTTAATACTTTAAGGAGAAAACTTGACACTAGTTGAAACAAAAGTTCTTATGGCCAAAGGATTGTAGAACCTACAATAGGTTGGAAATAAAATACAAATCTTTATGTGGTTGGCACTAAAATACAAGGCTTTTTCTTGGGATAACTTTGTAAGAAGAGGAAATAATGAACTTCATTGGTGCATTCTCATCAAAGGGTCCAATGCGTTTATATCTCATTTGCGAATATTATTTCCCTTTATAACTCAGTAGAAATAATTAAAATCTCACATGTGCATATGGGAGGTTTTGGGGTGGCGAGGGATGACTCGCATTACAGTAAGGGTTGAACATGTGCAATAATTCATATTGTCAAAAAAAATTAAGGAACTACCTTTAATTATTGGGTGGGAAATATGGTTAGCTTGAAATTTTAAAATATTTAAAAGTATAACTGTAACCCAAATATGATGTTCAATTGAGAGTATGTACACTCTTTGAAGGTTTTGAGTAATATGCCTAGAGAAAGCATTAAAATAAGCTAGTTGAAAAATACATTGAGAAAAGTGGTTCTTGAGCATATTTTGAAGGGGAATGCTTAGGATATCCCATGAGAAGCGAAGTAGGAGGTGTTATTTTATTTAGTGATTAAAATTTTATAAAGTTCATAGTTGGATTGAGAAATTGCAAAAAAAATATGATGGAACTATAGTCTCAAAATGTGAAATAGTATTAATGTTAGCTACTGAGGAAGGTTCACTATTACAAAAAAAATTGGCGATTTATTAATTGGTGATATCTTCCCAGCCTTCCCTACATAAAAATAAATTTAATGAGAAATGGTTTCAATGGATCTCTAAGAATAAAAAGAATTAGGTCGCCCCAAGTGGGTCACATCCTGTCATCAAGAATCAAACTTCTTCCAAGCTTTAAATATAGCCAAATTCCCCCTTCATATAACATATTTTGTGCTCTCAATTCACTCGAGGATAAAGAAGAATTTTAGGAACCCAATTTTTCTAATCATGTTCATTCAAAGATATTTCAAAAAAGGGATGTGAGTCCGACTTTCTTAAGGTACAACCAATTGCAAAAGCGGGTTCAACTTCAAGGCATTCGGATAGCTGAAATACTCCAAAAATGTATGTAAACCTTGCCAAGGTTTCTGAAAGGTAATTCAGTAACCTTTGGCTATTCCTTTGCAAATATGCTTATTATGAGTAGAAAATCCAACAATGATAAAATCGACAACCTCCATATGTAAGGTTTCATAATAATATAACCTTTTTCATGTATTATTTTTGTATATTTATATGCAATCAATTTGTGAATATTTATTCTTGAGAACATTTAAGAATAAGGTTTGGTAGGATTAAAGTTGTATATCTCCCTTTCCTTTTTCAAATATGGGAAAAACAATAAAATAATGGCCTTTGAGTGAACGGATGATGCAATTCATGATATAATGGTTGTGATCCAAGTGCAGATTTTGAAACTTAATACAAAATACTCTTTCCCATTAAAAAAAACTAAATTAAATATATAAAAATAAAATAGATTTTTTATTAATTTAAATAAAACTAAAATAATAACATTACATTGTAAATAAAATTAAAATAATAACCATCTAAATAATTAAATTTAATAAACATTCTTTAATCACTATATATATATAAACTTAAATATCTTCATAAATGTAAAAGTTAGTAATCAAAACCTCATTATAAACACTCGAAGATTATCTTAAACTGAATACACATAATTTTGTTAAAACCAAATACAACTAGTTTGTTGAAACTATAATTATATTATATTATTTAATAGAGCCACATACATACATACTCAAAAGTCCATGACAGGATGAAATCAAAATGATATATTATACCATATAATAGAATTATATGCATACATGTACAAAAACCCACAATACACTATAAATGGAAATTCCATCATTAATCCCTACTTTGCAGGGACTATAACACTCACTTCACGGTCAAAGTGTATTGACTCTCGATTATTTTACTATGTTTTTACAATTTTAACCAAAGTTTCGGGAAAATGTTGAATGTTTCTCTTTTTCCGTATATTAAAAAAAATATTATCGTTGAGTGAGTTATGATGATATATAGTTCCCCTAGTGGAGAGAAATTTCTTTTCAGTATTTTTCAATCCCTAAAAAATCATTTTAAAATAGAAAAAGGCTAATTTTATGAGTGGTTATTCCACCAGTGAGTGCTTTAACATTGTTATTCCTGACACTGCTATTTCCTTGTTCAATGATTCCTGAACTTACAAGCTTCCATGTTGCTTACGTAACCAAGGGAGTGTGGGGTGGGGCTAAACAAATAAGTGGAGGAAGGAGAAAGGGTGTGCGGGAAGTGTGGGAGAAAGGGTGTGTGGGTGATTTTTTTAAAGAGTAGGGACGATATCGATTAAAGTTATATTCCCCTTTACATGAATAATTTAATATGCAGAATTGAGGCATGAAAAAAAACACTAATTTCGTTGGTAAGTGCTTTGTCCAATGAAACCATAATTGATGAGAAATATGCAGATGAATATTTTATATATTAATTTGTCATGAAATTGTTGTTTTTTTTTTGTGTGGAGAAAGGGTGTGCGAGAAAGGTCATTTACCTAAGCGAGGGTATGTGGTGGGGGGTGGGGGGGAGTGGGTGATGAACATATATTCATATGAAGGAGAAAGGGTGTGAAGATAAATTGTGTGTGGGGGAGTTTGTTATAGAGCAGGGACTATATTGAGTGAATATTTTTTCCTCCGCACAAGGTTAATTAATTGATTAATGTTCTACACAAGGAAAGATCTACACTCCACATAATGAAAGTTTCCTCCACTATAGTTTTACTTTACTAATTGTTTGGGGTCCACATTTTTCATTTCCATAATTGTTTCCATAATATGTCACCTATTTTGGTAGCTATCACCTCCACAATATGTCGCTTCTTTTGGTAGTTATAAAATCCGCAATTTTTCACCTCTTTTGGTAGCTGTTGATATGATGAGATGATTAAGGAAGTGCAAGACTCTCTATTTTTGGAGTGAGTGAGTGGAGATAATGTGAATCATTTCCTAAGTAGCTAAGGTTTTCAATTTACTCTTGAAACCTTGAAAATTAGAGGACTTTTGCAATGCCAACTCATTCAAATGAAATGTCATTGAACTTTAAATTGGTCCCAATGATAAATTTGATGTCTCTTCCTCATTTAAGATTGTTATGCAGAGGTGCCAAGGAAGCACAATGAAAACTTACTCCACACTCTGCACACATGACACTCACATTTAGACATGAAATATGAAGCCCAAATGTTGATGCAATAATAAACATTTTTTAAAACTAAGTTTCCCCTATATCTCAATATGCTCCTGGAACACCTCGCAATAAACAAACACGATGACTGAAATATCGAGTCACGATTTTTTCTTCCGCACTCGAAACAATGTATATTTTAAAAAAATTGAAAATATTTTGCACAACATATGGAAACCAATATATCTCAATGTTTGATAATTTTATTCATAAAAGCTAATATTTATATTCATTTACAAATGCTTCCAATGTTTTCAAGTGATTAAGGATCCCATTTTGTTAAAAAAGTAACATATACTTTTCCCATCCCGCATACTTTTATCATACACTTACCTCTTTGATTGTATGGAGTGCGGAAGTGAAATCGATGGTAAAGTTAAAAATTAATTAAAAATTAGTAATATAGGGAAATGTAGGCTCAACTAACTATTAAATTCAACCCAACAACATTGTATTTTAAAATAGTTAATATGGAGATGCAGAAGAAGCTTTCATTGTTCTCCTTTGCTGTAGAGGAATGAGAAAGGGTGTGCGAGAAGTGTAGGAGAAAGACTATGTGGAGAAATTGTGCGTGGATGGATGCTTGCTCTGGCTATTAATGAAGAAGTGACTTTATTGAGAAGATTTTCTCTCATCACGATGGAGGATGTCATGCTCAATGTGGGAACTAATCAAGTGTGTGGGATGTGTGGGATAAAGGTTGTGCAAGAAATTGTGTGCGGGAGATTTGTTAAAGTGCAGGGACTATATCAAGTTAAGATTTTTTCCTCCTTACTCAACATATTGAATATTTTTAAATTTTAATAAATTACTATCAAATTTAACAAAATAACATTTTCTTTTTAAATAAGTAATGTGGAGGTGTGAAAGAAAATTTCATTGTGCTCCTTTTGTACCTCCACACAACCACACCTCAGCATTAAGAGCCATAGAACATATTTTTGAAAATAAGAAATCAGACTACTCGAAAATAAATTTTGGAAGAGCTCATATGCATTTCAATATAAAAAAACTCTAATCATCACCAAATCTATAATGGACTAATCTAATTATTGTATGTAGTTTCTTATTTTTCTTCGTAGACACATTTTTGAAATTACTGCTTACGAGAGCCCAGTTCCATTTCCCATTGGGGTGAATGCATTTACTTTTATGATTTAGGTATCATGATTTTGATAAGTGCTTTATGGAACAAATACTATTCTTTGAATCATGACTCTATGTTCGAATTCTACATTTTCTTACCAATTTTGAAAAGGATTCTGATAAATTATGAAAAAACATTAATTGAAAGTATATTTTAGAGAATTTTCATTTGGATTTTATATGTTATCTAATGTTTTGTAGATTCCAAATTACATTAAGTGTGAGGGAACATTTCTAGAAGCATGCAGAGGGGAGAAATTTTATGTTAATTTCTCCGCATACACGTTCTCCTACACAACACTCCTTGTTGTTGATATGCATTAAAAGACACTTCATTTAATATTGGATGAAAATTTTTATTTTGAAATGCCAAATTAAAAATGCATTTAATGTCTCTGCAAGTGCACTGGTAATATGTTCAAAATAATATATCATGAATAACATATCATCTTTAGTTAGTATCTAACACGTATGTTGAAAATTTAAAAATTAATGTGACAGTTGTAACCACTAGTTCTAATTATGTTGTTCATTGGCTAGGTGTTTATCATGTAATTTTTAGCATAAACATTGCCAATGCATGTTCGATTAATTTTAAGGGGAGTTGTTTATAAAATGATTTATTCTTTGGGTTGTACAATGGTTGTTATGGTAGTTGCATGATGTAAGGGATTTTCTCTACAAGCTCATTTCAAATGCAAGTGAAAAATGTGTAGCATTTTTTTCATGTGAGTTGTGAATCATTCGTTCTATATGACAATACTTAGAGCGTTTATACAATATGTATTGCATCCCTATAGCATTTAGGTACACACTTCAAAAAGTGGATAATATTACACAATATACGTTATCATCTTGTAGCTATTAATACTGAATTGTCTCTACAATGAATTGGTAAGATGTTCAAAATAAGATATAATGAATACCATATCCTCTTTATTTAGTATCTAATACGTATGTTGAAAATTTAAAAAATAATGTGACAATTGTAACCACTAGTTCTAGTTATGTTGTCCATAAGAGCATTGACTAGGTGTTTATTATGCAGTTTTTAGCATACACATTGCTAACACATGTTCAATTACTTTTCAAGGGAGCTGGTTACAAATGGATTTATTGTCTGGGTTGTATGGTGATTGTTTTTGAAGTTGCATGACATGAGGGGTTTTCTCTGCAAGCTCATTTCTAACGTAGGTGCAAAATGTGGAACATTTTTGTCAGGAAATTTGTGCATCATTCATTCTATATGCAAGTACTTAGAGAATTTATACAATATACATTACTTCCTTAAAAAATTTAGCTACAAAGTTCAAAAAGTGAATAATATTACACAATATACATTAGTGTCATTTAGTTATTAGGACTGAATTATTTTCGTACTATGAAATTAGAAATTTTGTTTTTCTCATTTCTATGATCTAATTCATATATTTGGAACAAGGAAGATGAACAAAAGTAGAACAAAAATAGTTAAAGAAAGCCATAACTTTGATAAGAAATGTGGTATTGTTCTATTTATTTTCATTTTATTAGTACATTATATAGATCTCTATTTTTTTGCTGTATTTTTTATGTGCTATAACTAAAAATGATGCTTTTTCAAATTTTCAGAAAACATGTAACACTTAGAGATTCAGATCAAGGAGAAAAAATACAACAAAAAAGTACTTTGAATATTTATATAAAACATATCTACAGTTGTAGAAATAGAGACATAAAGGTAGTTATGTCTAGGTTTAGCTATCTATAAAACATATTTGTTTTTTGTTTTCTTTAATTAATTTCAATTCAATGCTTATGACTAGGAAATAAAGGTTGAGTCTATTCCATTATCGATTCAAGATATCAATAACAATATAAAAAGAATAATTTTCCTTGGTGTTGTGTTAGTTACATATTGAATTTTTTTGGACAAAGAAAATACGAAAAATTCAATACTCTATCTATATTTTACAGATAAGATGGCTGAAAATTACAATAATATTACTTATGCTAACATAGTTTATCAAACAACACAAGGAAACAATTATTGCAAATATTGGTGTTTCTATTAGAAATTTTGAAATAATTCCAAATCACAAATATGATAGTGGTGACTATGAGAAAAATATTTCACTAAATAGCTTTATCATTGTAGAAAATATTTGTTATGTTCCCATAGAGTAGTGATATTTCCCAAATATCATGATTGAAAATTTATCATGTAGTCAATATGTGTTTCCAGTTGGCATAGTTGGTTCCATTGAAATTTCAACAACAAAGACATGGATGCAATTTGTAATATAAATCAAAGACATGAATATAGATCAAGACAGGGAAATAGTAAGATTAGATTTATTTGAATATTTCAATAATAGAAAGTTATTATCTGTCTCTTATATGGTTTAAATGTATTTCTTTACAAATATTGCATATGTAACATGTTCAAGTACACGACAAAATATTTTTTGACACATCTTTCAATCCAAATTCAATTGTAAGAAAACATTCTTTTGTTCCTCTTGATAAATAATATAGTTAATAAACAAGAAAAAAAATTCTGAACTTCACAATCCATGTTCATATGTTCATTGAAAACAAAAAATAAACAGTGGGAAGTCTCATAAAACTACTTTCTTCGATGAGTTGAATATGAACATGAAACTCTTATCTATCTATATATATATATATATATATATATATATATAGAGAGAGAGAGAGAGAGAGAGAGAGAGAGAGAGAGAGATTTGATTTCAAGTTGCTAAGTCTTGGTTTTATATATCAATTTTGCAACACTTGGAAGGAATACTGATGGAAAGTAGTGCATATATGAATTCCTTTGATACTTTGTGTGTGAAATGTAGTAGCCCAATTAAAAATTCTAGAACTAGGGATGAAACTATCTTTTGCTGTATGAATTGCAAGGAAAATTATTTCTTTGCTTATTTTGATGGATTAAACTGTATCATACATTTATACTAAAATACTACAACATATTGTGTTATGAGAAATGTGGAATTGGACAAAGTATTACATGATATGTGAAAAATTTCCTAACAACAATATTGTGCGGAGAAATCAACTATTATTGATTTGTTTTATAGTTTGGAGATCCATGTCACATTTACAATAAACCATCAAAACTATATGGTTGTGTATACACTGACAATTCTCTTTGTTTATATTGTTATGAATATAATGACTATACTGATATTTTTTCTTGCATTTTCTAGAAATCTACTGTTGGTATTCTAGAGAAAATACTATTTTCAAGTTTTCAAAATCAAGAAGCATTCTATGGAAAGTGCAGATATCTCTTTTATCGGAAACTAGTGAGATTGAATTCCCATTGACTATTTGTGAGAGGTAGGGGGATATCTTTATTTTTTCACTTCTAATATTAACATCATATTCTACTTTATGGTTCAAGAATTTGAGCATTCTCAAACAGTTTTTTCAATTTGTTAGATAGTTTGCATCTAAATTCATTTCGTGGTTACATAATCTGTAACTATTAACATTGTACAAAACATATTTCAATGAATTTATTTGTTCAAGTTCTATGTTTTGGACTATGCTATTTACTAAAAAAATTTACTATGTTTTTATATTAATGTGTAGTTGGTTCATTGTGCTATGTTGTGTTTGTTTTTTTGCAATATTATTTCTCACATTGTTTTTATTTATTTATCAAATTTGTAAATTCTATAATTAGTTAAACAATATTACAAAACATATTTCCTTTGCACATAGTTTATGTTAGCACACAACTTTTTCTGAAGTATACAACAATATTTGTTTGTTTGTAAATGTACAATTTGATTAGATTAGAAAAAAATGCAAACACTTTCACACATAACATTTAAATTATTCTTATGATCAAATTTGGCATGATTTACAAAATTTATGTTCCATGAACATGATCACAATGTATGTGATGCAACATTATTAGACTATTCTACTATATGTTTTGATAAGTATTTATTTTACTGTGCCAGTAAAATTACGATATATAGCCTTTATCATATACTCGATTTCAAATTTGATTGAGCAAGTAGAAAATTTATTAATCAACCATAGTTCCTGGAGGTTGACACTTGTATTGATTGTGCTAAGAGAATGGAGGATTGATTGCTCCATTGATGTTTTTCAAGAGCTCCTCTAATAATGTTCAAGTGAGAGTTCTTATAATAATTTTTGAAAACGATCATCGTACTTTTTAGTTTAACTTAAAGTGTCTAAAATTTCTATGGAAAAATTAGAGCTACCAATGTTACATCATTATTTCATTTTCGATTTACCAAAATTTAAAAACAAGGCAGAATAAAACAATTTCCAAGCTTCATGTGTGTCAAGTTCAAATATATTCTTTCTCATTTCAAAATCCTTGCAGAGTCTATGGAACTATTAATGTTGATACATTTTGTGTGGGTGCGGAAGCTGATTCCCCCCCTGCCCACTCGGTCGTTTCTTCTTGCACTCTACACAATTACTCCATTCATTTATTCCCCCCCCTTTTGAGCATTGGTGAAGACATTTTTTGATTTGTTTGAAAGTTTGGATCTGATTTGATATTGTAGTTACATGATATGTAGCTATTAACATTGTATAAAAAAGTATTTCAATGAGTTTCTTTTTTTAAGTTCTGTGTTTTGTATCATGATATTTACTTACATTATTTACTATGTTTTAAATGTAATGTGTAACTATTTCATTGTGCTATGTCATGTTTTATTTTTTTCAATGTGATTTCTTACATTGTTTTATTGATTTGAAATTTGGAAATCCTATAATTAGTAAAAAACTATTAGAAAACATATTTCCGTATGTTTGTAATTATACAATTTGATTAGATTCGAGGAATGAAATAAAAAACTTTCATGCATAAAATTTAACAATATTTTGACGATCCAATTTGGCATGATTTACAAAATGTATGTTCCATCAACATTATCACATTATATGTGATGTAATGTTATTATACTATTATACTCTATGTTTTGAAAAGGTATGTATTTTACTTTGCCATGAAATTTACAATATATAGCCTTTAACATAAATTAGATTTCCAAATTGGTTGATCAAGTAGAAATATTTGGTAACAGTTTCATTATTAATCAACCTGACGCTTCTACTAATTGTGCTATGAGAATGGATGTTTGATTTTTCCATTCATATTTCACAATAGCTCTTCTAGTACTGTTCCTACAACGTCTAATTCATCTTCACCCACCCAAGAATTTTTTGTAGTTCCAATATGTTATTCATTAGTGTTAAAATATCATAGCTAAGCATTAAAATATCTTGGTTGAGCATTAATATATATTGGTTGAATACATATACCTCTTCCTATATGATTGTGCCATTGGAGGAATTAGCCCCTAAAAAATAGGAGAAATTCCCTATTTCCTTGCGTAATAGCTTGAGAAATTTATCACCTGCTCAGTGCAAAATCACTGTACACTGAACATTATACAAATATGATTACAAACATGCCTTTTCCTCCACCTCAACTAGGAAATTTGAATTCCATGCATGATTGTGTCTATTTTTAGTTGATAGGCTAGTTAACTGAGAGATCAGTGAGTTAACAATAATCTTAACTACTCAACTAGCCTTCAACTAACTCAATTAATGACTAGAGCTTAGTTAAATGAGTTCAACTAATAATAAGTCAACTATATTGATAAATCTTATCAATCACTACATGCACGACTCTATTTCTATCCTATAACTTGAAATTATTTAGTAAACTAATAGACAAGGCCATATCACACAAGTTGATTTCCTCCAAGTTGTCCTACTAATGTGGAAATTTGATTTACTCAATTTGACTAAGGCTAAAGTGAAATTGAGCCTTTCTTGCTACATTTTCTGACGCTCCCTCTTAGCAATAAAGGGATTTTTCACCACCCCTATCCAACACCCATGGAATGTACTGTAGCACTACCTCTCAATATCGTTGTTACTACTTCAACAACTGCAACTGAGAAGCATAAAAAAAAATATGAATCAACTGTGTCTCTGCAACTATCTACTCAGAAAACTACGTTGATGTTGATTTATCATTGTGCCTCTTGCACTGAGATCATCATTTCTCTGTTCTCCTCAACATATGATTGAACCAACTCACATTGATCCTTATACTATTGGATATTGTGGGCCCTTATCGCAAGATAATGATCCATGAGGAGAACACCTCAATGGACCCTGCCCAAATATTTGCAACTCTAGGACTAAGGCTCTACATCACCCCAACTCATTATGGGAGGTGTATCTGCAATTGATAAATCTACCCACTTAGCTCAAACTATCCTTCTACAGGAGGTCTCTGACTGGTTCTCATCATCATCATCATCATGTTGGTCATCCCAAATTCCAACTAGTTAAGGCTCCATCTTGAGAGATATATCATGCTCCCTATCAACAACCACATCTTCAATCGTTGCCTTGCTCCTCAAGGTTGCACATGCATCTTCCTCTAATGTGTAGAGGTTATCTATCATGAAACCAATTTGCTTGATCTTACCTGAAGAAAAATGATTGAGGTAGCCCTTCCCACTATTAAATACTAACTCTTACTCTTTATCTTCAATCCTCAATTTTCTCGTCAGACCAATTTTTCTGGCATCAATGCTATTTTCTAATAGCTAAATGAGGGTATTAACATAGCAAAGGGAGTCTCCTTGCCATGTAATTTCGAGACTATGTGGTCTCTCACACCCTCCAGGATAATCCACCTAGCTCTAGCAACATTCTTCTTCCATTGGGCTAATTGTTGTGCATCAGACTCTTGGGGTTTCCCAATGTCAGTTATAACATATTATAACACATCATTATCATCAAGCACTACTTCCATTCGGTCCATCCAGGCTATCAAAATTAGAGCTACCCTCTAGGGTATACTCCAATATCAGTCCAATGAAATACATTCTCTTGAATATGAGGAAAAACTGCTACACTAAAGCTGAAAATTCGTAATTCTTCAGGGAAAAATTAGAAATACTTATTCTAATGTGATTTTAGGGCTTTGATACCATGTAGAAATTTGATAGAAATTGCAATTGCTCAAGGTTTGGAACTAAAAAAAATAGACACAAATCAAGATACCACATGCTTCCCTTCATTGTGCTCGCCATGCATGCTATGAGAGTAAATTCAAGCTTGAAATATGAATCCAAAGCTTCACCTGTTGCTTATATTGTAGATTCCTTCTTGCTTACCTTGTTCCTTGGACACTTTGTGTTATAATTCCTGTATTAATGATAGTGAAAACACTTATTGGAAAAGTATTTCTTCTTGCCCTCTTGGCTGGAATCAGCCTCACCTTGGGGCTTCTTTCCCTTGGCTTTATTTCCTTTGTTTACTAATGAAAATTCCTCTTCCTCTTCTTTAGATGAAGTTGCATCTCTGGTATTCTACCTTATCTCCTCCTGTACCAAATTAGACCATAGGCGTTCCCAATTTGGTAGCTTCTCCCTCCCATTTACCAAATCCTGGTAGTTGGGCCAGCTCTTGGGAAGGCCTAGAATGGCTATGCTTATGAGATCATCCTCCACAAAAGTAACCCTAACTCCTATAATTTCTTCACGAAATTGTGTGAATTGGCTCAGGTATTGTTGAATATATTAATTCCTATGCATCTTGATATTCCAAATATTTTCCTTGAGCGTCAGCTTCCTGTGGCCGCTAGGCCCACTACTATTCTAGAAAAACTATATCAGTTCTTTCCACATTGCATACAATTTTTATTTCCTCTGGATATTGGAGACTATGTGATCCTTCACACCTTTCAATATGACTATCCTCACCTTGGCCACACACTTTCTCCATTATTTTAGATCCCTGAGGTTCGATGATCCTAGTTTTGGAATGTTAATATCTTTGAATTCATTCAACCCATTATCCTCTAGTACCTCCTCCATGTCACCCTTCCAAGAAAAAAATTTCAAGCTACCCTCAAGGGCATACTCAAGCCTTATACCATAGAAAACCATCCTGCTAGCTTTAAATAATTGATCCTGCAAATTCAATCCTCCTGCGAAGACAACTTCAAATTATCTTCTCTACTGTGAATTGTACTCTAATACCATGTAGAATTTTAATGTAGATTCAAAACTTCTCATGAAATTTACTAAATCATTAGAATAGAAGCTACTCTATTGATCCGCGGAAGCAAATTCCGTTCGATATCACAAATCATTAACATGCAAAATCAAACATCACACATGCACATATATTTATCTAGGATAAAGAAACTGCTCAAAAACCCTTATTATTTGTATTTCATTAATAAAAGAATCTGGATGAATATAATATTCTTGCCCAATATTGAGAAGAACCCGCACCTATACCTTCTATCCTCTACCTCATTGACTCACTTTGGACAACACTTACCCAATTTTCATGCCCTCCAAGATTTTATTTCCTTGCATTGTTCTTCAAGGAATTAGCCCCTATTATTTAGGAAATTCCTCAATCTGGATTGTGCAATTCCTTTAGGTCCTTCTCTTACTACATGCAACACCTGTACAGCTTGGAATGGTTTACAATTTATAGTACACTTCCCTCGAACTCTATGCATTCATGAGTTAATTTAGGTTGATTGGTCAGTTAACTGGTTAAACACTGAAGTTACACCCCACTTCTAGACCTCCCACTAGTTTCTCCAGTAGTTGGAACTAGTTTAACTAACCATAACTTAATTTAACTAAATTAAATTGTTACAACTGAAATTAACTCAACCTATGTTCCTAAAATTTAGGAGTCACTGTATACAACTCAATTTCATACCCCCAACTCAAATTAACTAAGGTATCTGAGTGATAATAACTATGTCACCTTAGTTAACCCATTAAAGTTGTACGTTGATGTGGAATTTCAAATTTCTCCTAATTTAATCAAGGGAAAATTAAAATAGGAATTTCTTGCTTCATTCTCAACAGAATGAAACAATATAACTAAGATAAAATAAAAAATGAAAGTAATACCATGTAATTCAAAATTGAGATCCATCAAAAACTAAAGAAAAAACACTTAGTGTGGTTAATGTTTCATTTCAAATAGGAAACCACTTGAGTTCATGCAAATTCTGAACCACATACAAACTGTAATGTTTGAGGATAACCCAAAAAAACTAAGGATGTGACTTAGCAAAAAGAAGAAGTTACCTTTCCATATTATTTACATGAACTACAAATCATGGAAATATTTACAAGAGGGATTAGCAAAAAGGGTAGTCACACAAGTGCTCCAAAACTTAGAAACTCTAGTTTGATTGAAAATGATGATCCCTACCTTTTGAACACCTCATAAGTTTCTTCTTTCAATCCTCATGAAGGTTATGAGATTTTGTTCAAATGTGTTCAAAGTGTAGTGTAGATTCATGCTTGCACAAAAATAAGTCTTTTATTGCATATCACTACAATGATCCACGGAAGGCTCATGATTAATCAATATTATTCATATGTTATATGCAAAAGAAATATTAGCATGCATGTATTTATGATATGCTAAATTTTTACAATGTTAATATTCTTAGATTGTGAAAATTCCTAATGTTGATTTTCAACTAGTTGTTTCTCAGCATGTAATCATGAAATATATTGCAAATGTAACACCCTTCTCCCACATCTACCCAAGTAACTGACCAACCAAGGTAAACATGTGACGAAGAGTTACTATGATATGATTCAACCTCCTAGGTGACCTTAGGGAAGTGGAATCGATGGAAACACATCAAACATACCTTAAACATCAACAAAACAACTCATAGGAGCCAACCCAACCACTAAGGTATCCAACCCCTGGGCCTCAATAAGATTTTATACTATTTAAACCTTAGTCATTCCCTTGATATGGGAAAGGGTGCATCTAGGAGGCTCTAGAATCTCCCACAACATGGGCATGCATGCTTCCAGGGATTTTTTCCCACAGACATGTGTCAACGTCCCTGGGATTAGAGCCACTTTTTTAGGCCCATATCCCAAGTCACTTCCCAAAAATCAATGACAATTTCAGAAATGAAATATAACAATGAAATAATGATACACAATAAAACCCTTGAATAAGTACTTGAATGGACCCCTGCTAGCCATGACAGAAATTTCGTCAAAAATGTTACAAATATGTAATCTTTAGGTTTAGAAATTAAAATTTGAGCATAGGGGTATCATACTTATCTAAGAATCACTAAGAAGCATTATTCCCTTATATCATTACCTGCATAATCATCTGTTAGGTGATATATACAATTTTCATTCATTTACAAATAAAAACATGATGATATCCATAAATCATCATTGTCATAATACATGCCTATAACCATCATAATAACAACATAAATATCAAGGATGCATCAGCCATATAAGCCACAAAATAAAAAGCATATTTACCCATCAATACAAGAGGAAAACATCTCTTATTTCCATAAGAAAAACAAAACCAAGTTTGGGACATCCATGCTTTCTGACCAAATACATGGCTAAGCCAAATCTCTCTTCAGCCAGTCACCCTCGTTCCATATTCCAAGCATGAATGTAGGATCTCATAAAACTCATCAATCAAAACCAAACCAGGGCTTCTAGAGGCAATACCACCTTAACCCACAACCATTGATTCCACCTCATGGTCAGAAATCACAACCATCACCATAATGGTCTCTACCCAAGTTGTTCCAAAGCTCCTGAGCATTTGTTCCAACTAGGGCTTCTGGAACTAGTAACTCAACCCATAACTATTGTCAACCTTCCAAAGTATTTTTCCAATCAGCGCATCCAGGACTAGTAACTCAACCCACCTATGGCTTCTAGAGAATTTTTCCAACCAAGGCTTCTAAGACTACTAACATAATCCAAGTTGTTACAGAACTTCCAGAGTGTTTGTCCAAACAAGGCTTCCAGGAAATAATAACTCAACCCAGAGTTAAATGGAATATGATAACCAGCCAGAAAACAAACAATGAAACTGAACCCATAACACCATCACTATCCAAGAAATGTAAAGGCTAGGACAATCCACTGTCAATCCAGGAAATCCTCCATGCCAATGACAGATCATAACCAAGAAGCCACATGCATGTGGCATGAATGCCAAAACTATCAAGGAAAACATACATGAAACTTGAAACCTAGAAAGAAATCCAACTGTAGTCATTGATCCCGATGTCATCTTTCTCTTTCCTACCTTTCCTTTTCCTTCTTGCTCCAAATCTAAGGTATGCCACACTCCTCCAAGAGAGCTCCAAGAAAATATAAGTATCCAAGAGTATGAGAGAGAGAGTGAGAGAGAATAGAAAGAGAGCCATAAGTGTGAGAAAACGCTTTCCCACTGATCCTCAGAAGTTTTTTTTATCAATGAGGCCTCTATTTTATTAATTTTCCATTATTTTCATTCATTTTTCTCCTCACATGAAACTTGTGACCTTTCACCACCTTTTTCTCATATTTTCCTTTATTTTCATACATAAAATGCCTATTAATACCTCATGCATTTCCAAAACTTTATCCATTTCCTTTTCCAATTTCCTTTACACATTATAAACCAAATTAAACACCCACTAGGATGTGTTTCCCACTGTTCAACTTGGAATACGTGTCCCATGACCTTGGTCTTATATTTTTTTACATGAATTTTTAACCAAGGTTGTTATAGAACCCCCCCCCTTGGGGGAACACAATGCTCGGTGTTCAATGAAACCTACAACTAACAAGATTAATGAAAGAAAAACATATTGCCCATGGAGATTTATAACTTAGCTTACTACAGTATTTACAATGACATACTGCTAAAAACATAACAAACATACCGTTTAGTGGAGCTTTATAACATAACTCATTACGATATATACAATAATAACCACATATACAACCATATTTTCTATGGATCTTTATAAATTCAATTCGATACATTATTTACAATAATATACTCATATAAACATATTCACATTTTATCAACCAAAAAATAGAAGTATACAATCCTTGTATCAGCAGCAAGGGAAACTAGAGGCTCACACCTCCAGCCTCAAGGTAATAATAGGATTGAACTCCTTCCCAGGAATCCCAGAATCCACTGCAAAATTCAAAGTATGCATCCAATTTCTAGCACTAAAATCCTATGCTACTGTACCCTCAATGGATAGTTACGGGTTCATTGTTCTATGGTACACTCCCAATGTGCATCTGATTCCATCTGGCAATGCTAATTACCAGAACAAATCCATCCATGACCTTCCCTTCTCTACTGTAGAATCCCTTGGGAAATACAGTCAGCCCCTTCCTTGTAGTCACTATTGTACTTAGAATCCCTTCTGCGGACATAAGCAATATCTCTAGTCCTAAAGGAAGGATCTTGCAAAAAACTAGAAAAATATGTGTAAAATTTCCTAGCTTATATCATAATTTACAAAGTAAGATATATGGCCTACCTCAATCTGATGCTAAATCGTGTTGGTGTCATTTCTCGATCTTCTCGCTTCCAAGTCCAATCCTCTTTACGTTGTTGTGGATGAATACCTTTAAGGAAGATCAAACATAAAAGACAAAAGCATACATAGCATAATTCATTCTAACATAAACTATATGATAGATAAGAGAGTATCACACTAAATGAGTAACGATTTACACATTTATGGAAAGAAAAAACACAATATATTATTAATAGAAAGTAAGGGAAGCATACAACCACTTAATATTTAACGTTGGAAGCCTCCTTTGGATGAGTTTTCAAGTCCTAGCCAAGACCTTCAAGCACTCCTTTCTCCTTCACAAAATGGGAGCGTGTAGGCACAACTGAGCACAAGGATAGCAACCAGCATTGATAAACCCTTTGAGGAAAGTAAGGAATTAATTTAAAGGGAAGGAGAGGGAGTTATGGATCCAAAAAAGGGGGAAGAAGGTCCACATATTAAGTGAAATATACCTAATAGTAGGGTCAAAGGCTTGAAATGGGAGATATCGACCCAATCCTTATTGACCTGTAACTAGCTCTTCATTCTCGAGGCTAGTAGTAAGAGAAGCTTCTCGTCCATTTTTGGATAAACTACCTAAAGAGGAGCAACGAAGTTTTTCAATTAAATTCCCGCGATGGCAGCACTAGACGCATATAATGGTAAAGGTTACAAGCGCAAGGAATAATTCATGAGGACCATGTTGGGCCTACAAATATTGTTTTTTGAAAGCCTTTCTGGAATTTCTTCAAGGCATTTATTATTTTGTTATTCAGGGATGCTTTGATCATGTTTTCATGGTGAAAAAATTAACAAGTTTTGTCACTTTGCGACATTTGGGGAAAATTTCAAAATCTCAAGGCATGCGATAGGGATTGCAACAAAATATTGTATAATAGATGCCCCCTAAAGCATGAAGGAAAAATGAGAAGTGATGGTTGAAATGCTTTACAAGTCAATGAAAGGACTTAGGAAACCACCATCAGGAGACCTGCAAATAAAACATAGTACAATACATATGACATATCTGATGTAAGTATGCCCAATAATACATATATGAACATGCATCTAACAATATATGAAACCATCACATGGACGTAGCCATCCAACAAAAAGGATCATGTGTATGGATCCACGACATGGACACAACCATCCATATAGAGGGGATCATGTGTACAATCATGAACACTAAATAAATCCACATAGCCTAGATTTATCAGATGAAGTCCAGGGTCTTCATCTTTTTCCCAACCCATCCAAATTATGAATCTAACCATGTGAATAAATGTATTGAGGTCAAACATGGTAGAAACCAATTTATTACTGGTCGATGATGTAAACCATTAAGAGGCACGAGAGGAACCACCAATGATGACGATGGCCCGCAAGGTACAACAACACAATCTACAAGTGTGAATAAAGGAGCTGAAGTCAAACACTTGCAGAATCATCCGATCGAAGGCCAAGGATGTGAACCTATCGTCTAATGTGAAGAAATTTCCATTGAGGCATGTAAGCTCAAAGGTACTACAAGGGAGTTTCTAGGTAATTTTCCTAGATAATGAGTTGGAGTCGAGAGGAAGTAATCCATTGATGGAGGGCCATAATGTTTCCCACATCATCGACACGAAACAAAGGATTTTTTCAAAGTTGATGAGAGTTATTAAATATTGTGGAAGAGAAGGTTAAATGAGGCACAAGAGGTTTGAATTTGTAGACGAGACTTCTCTTGAACATATCTATGACACAACTCCAGTTTTTGGTAGCATTTGACTCAAAATGGGATCAATGGTCATGGAAACGATATGATATAATCGAATGAGAGACAAATGGATCTCCAAAACCTAATAAGGCATGTGATGAAGTGAGGATATCCCAAACTCGACAAGAGATGCAAATGAGTGTCATGTTCAAGAGTGACATGCTTCCTTCGATATAAAATACAAGACATGTGTACTTCCCTTTTTACCCACTTTTTATAGTGAGTACCTCTTTATTTATTTTCACAAGCTTGAAGAGGATACCATATGCTTGTCATATAATTTCACCCTTTGGATTAATCTATCCTAGTAAGTTTAATTAGCCCTAGAAAGGAGTAGGTTGGTCTCGTCATGGTGACAAGTCCTACGTCATTTAAGTTTTATGAGTCTAACGAAGGTGTAACTGGACATCCTTTTCATATTTAGGGAGTTTGAAAAATAGGTGAAAAAGAAAAATCCAAAGGTCCCTTTCCGTAAATAGTCCCTCAAATCTGAAAAGCTAGAAAATGATATTCGAGAGAACCTCTTAGTCATGTTCGACTAAGGTATTCCTATTTCATAATTAGTCTATCTCTGTTCAGAAAAGGGTTAAACTTATACTGAGTAGATGTCAATTCATTTACTTTAGCGAGATCAAAATGATAAGTTGTTGGCTTGAGGGCTCCAGACCTAGGTTTAAAGTTTATGGATAAACCAATAAACCCTCCAACTACTGGCCCTTTCAGCAATGACCTGCTTGCACAGATCAAAGTCTCAGCCGAAGAAGTATGGGAGGGTACTCCAACTAGGTTTCTGCACCCCGAGGGAAAAAATAATGAAGTGGTCCTTAGAAAAACTGAATGCAAACTTAAACAGATGTGAGCAATAATATACAATAGAATCACAGAGAATGCGTAATATTTAATAGAATAACACAGGGTCACTGTTAGCCTTAGTGCAGATAAACTGAACCAGATCTAGATCCTAAAAAATGAAAATAATTAAGAATATTTATCAACCATCAATAACAATTCATAAACATAACAGATATCCTTTACGCGATAATCAACAGAAAGAAGTGCGATCTTAACAGAACATAAACAGTAAAAAATTGAGATTCATAACATAAGAATTTCACAAAAATCCATCCTTTCTATTAGCTCATGCCTGTTTAAGACATCAAATTTCCCTTACAAACCCTTCCACGCACACAGCCAACGGAGTCTGCACACAACCAGGACTAGGTCTGCGCACACATAACCAGCACAAGCCTTTCAACCCAACACAGAAAAACCCTTACAACATATTACAGACACATAAACATCAATATCTCATGAAATAATTTAACTTAGAACTAAATAGATTAGACATGATCTATATATTTATATTCACCAAGCGCACATATACTATGGTCTCAAACCATGGTTTGAGGCCCACGATTTACCCTTAAGCCTATTTACATCAAAATTAGGGACTTTGACCCACACAAAAGCCACTTGACTCTAGTGTGTAGCACGCACATACAAAATTATACAAAATTACATTGAAAATTGTGCCTCAGGGTACCCCGCTCCAACATGCCCCCAACATAAGCATGTGACTCATCTCGAGTCACTGAGGGTCCTGCTCCTTGATCTTAGTTGGAAGCGTGCTAACATAAGTTTTGAAAGGGAGCACTGATTCCAAACTTTGCATTGCGGCATCCTGCACTTTCTAAACTAATTTTCCTGTGGTAGGCCCTTCAGCGACCATCTCGATGCCGCGCTGAGTTTGTTGGATTTTCTTCAGATTGTTGTCCAACGTCTGTGATAGTTGAAGCGATTCTTCTGACCATGGTTGCATGCATTCTTTCAGTAGTTTTTCCTTCCATTGTAGATCTGCAATTTCTATCTAAATGGTTCTGCACTCTTGCAAATGAGTGAGGCACTGAGAAAGAACCAACGTGGGTGCCACTGTCCTGATTTCCTCAAACTGCTGCTGTTTTTGGTGGAGGGTGTTGCACAACTGCTGTACTACCGGATAATTTTGGATAGAGGTTCAAACACTCATAGCTTCATTGAGAAAATTGTCACATTGGGTGACCACAACAGAAATACTATTGCGTGCCTGTTTAACTTCAGCTGCTCTTTGCGCGCGAACCTCTGGTGGCCTACTGCAACTTCATTTATAAATCTGAAATATGCTGCTCATATTATGCCCTTATTGTTTTTACTTCAGCGTGCGCTACTTTTATCGCAGTAGCTAATCCTTATAGCTTTTCTTCAAGCACATATATGGCCAAAACAACTGGAATACCTTGGCATACTTGGTGAATTTTGGCCTCCAATGCAATGCATTGGGCCTCTGCGTCTCAGAAAGTTGCCTCTGATTGTTGCTACTATTGATGTGCTTGCTCGACCTGTTGTTGTACGTCCATTTTCTGCATATGAAAGGTGGCCTCTCTGTACCGAAGCTCGTCCATGATCATGGAGTGCATAAGGTGTAGTTTTCTTGTAGGTAACACATAAATATTAACATGAACATCACCTAATGCTATGAATTGGAGACACAGGTTGGCGTCCATCTGAATAGCTGGTAGGGGGATGTGGACAAAGCAGTCATCCCAAAGGCTAGTAGAGCAACGTCTAGTCGTTGCGCATTGGTCTGGCTTACGTGGGCTATTCTCTCTTGAATATGGCTTGCCTATACTATTAACTCTTGTAGTCTAACTTGTAAAAGTTCTAGCGTGAACTTGTACAGAACCTCCATGTCGGTCCAGTGCTTCTCAGTTGCAGACATGACAATGTTTGCTATTTTGTTTAAATAATCTTTTGTCAGTGTCAGGACCTCCTCCCTTGCCTTTTTGGAACCTTTCTGCTTCTTCTGCAAACCTCCAGTAGTGTGAGAGTCGCGCTTGGTTCCTTTGGACGTTTCAACTTCCCCTATGTCCTTCACTATGGATCCATTATTTTTGGGCATTGTTGCAGTTTCTACAGTCTCACCAGTGGTGGTGGGGTTCACTTATTTTTCTGTTAATTTTTTTGTGACCTTTTGAGTGACTATCTCTATTGATTTCTCCATTGATTTCCCTATCGAAATGCGCGACTTCATTCGAGTGGTTGGTATCAACAAGGTCGAAGACCATTCTGCTGTCACACGTACTAAATCATCTTTAGTCACCACGTATGGTGATTCATACCATACTCCCTCTACGACGCCTTTTGCGCGGATGTGTATATTATGAAATTTAGCCTTTAAATCTGCTACCATATTTCACTGATCATACAAGGTAGGTGATATTCACGACTTTGAATGCACTACTTGGTTCAAAGTAGCATCATATATAACCCAAAAAAATTTGTTCTCTTTAGCGCACACTGGGTCTGAGGAGTGCCACAAGGTAGGTAGTGCACAACTTCACACATCTTCGGCTCAATGTCTAGGAACTGACTGTCTTCCAGGGTCCTCCACCCAATTAGCGTGATTAATAGTAACAACCAAGCATAATGCAAATTATTTCCTTCCTCCTGGGCCTCACACACGTTTTCTAAAAATTCTTTACAAAGGTAGCTAGACCAATTGTAAATCACCCCCTTTTCACATCATCCCGCGAGCGCAATGACATGTGTGGGAACATCCTTGGGTATACACTTATGCATCATCTTGCATGCCAAGATGATCATACTAAAATGCACTACAGGGTCATTTATTTCATCCACCAAAAATACCCAACTCTTCCTTGTGACATTGGATTTCTTCTTAATTTGATCAGTGACTACCTTCGCCTGCGCCTTACTGCCAAAATCAGCTATAGGGCTGGCTCCCTTAGTAGGAAGACCCGTGATTGTGTGGATTAATTCAATGTAAATGGGGATGCGCTCTCCCAACCAGAGCACGTCATTATGCACTAAATCTAGTAACTATCTGACACAAATATCATTTATGGGGTTGCGCCCAAAATGAGGGATATGAAGAAAATTGAGCAGGCCTGCCTTGTGCAGACCTAGGACCCATATCTTAGGCTCGAGGCATACAATGCCTCCTGCATAGGTAATATGGTCCAGTTACAGCTTTGGCGCAAACTTTGGGAACTTTTCGACATCAACGATGTCCTAATAATCAAATCTAAGCTGCGGAATCTTGGCTCAGGCGTTTCCATAATTGGCACTTCAGGCACAACAGGGTCATCAGCCGGTCTTGTGGCTATAATATTTTCAGGAATATCGTAACCTAGCCCTACTCGACACAATACGTCCTCAAACCCTGGATCCAAACTAGACATAGTCATAGCAAATGCGGTGGCAATCAAAGAGCTCAAACCACAAAAATCACTCAGAAAGAAAAGGGAACTATTGCAACGCCATAAGTCATATTTATACTTGTGGTGCATCTTCAACAACTCCTTGTGCATTAATGAGGCTCCATTACTGAAAAAATAGTCCCAAATATGGAAATATCCCTGCATTAAATGCATCCTAGACACTCCCAAGAAAGGTAATAAATCTGTCTTATCTAGTTTTACTGTTCCAACGCCTAGTTTTTGACACCCCTGTGACCCAGTCAATCTCCTTGCGCAGGTACCACACACGCATCACATCTTACTGCGCATATATTCCAGAGTTAAATATAACCATCTACAAATTGTCCCCCCCAACATAGGCTTCTTTACTAGGTAATTCAAAGCATATCGAGTAGTTTCCATCACATCCCTTAGTAATTGAAAACTTCTCTAACACTCATCATCCCAATGGAATGTCACACTTCTTCTGAGTAATTTGGTCAAGGGCACAGTGATCCATTCATACGTTAGAATGTGATTCCTGTAATACCCAAAATGGCTCATCATGGAGCGCACTTGTCTGACATTCCTAGGTGAGGGGATCAGGGCTCTATTGATCATGCGTAGTTCCCTAGATTCCATAAGTACCAATTATATACAATTCAAAGTATCCATTATCGGCGCATTAATAATTTTTGGAATCAAATCTTGATCAACCGTATTAAAGCCATTCTCTATGCTAAATGTAAGAATAAAACTCTCTTTCCGCGCCGACTTTTCACCAGTGCCTCTGCATAGATCTGTCTCCAAGTACCATTCACTAGGAACCTTTCCCAACGTGTTCATAAAAATATGAACCCACTCAGGTCTTGGTTCTACACCCCATACCTGATTCGATCTTGCCAAATTTTTGCACGGGTCCTATTTACTAGAGTATACATCTTCCCTTTTAATAACTAGACATTTGAAGCGCAACCTCATCATGCGCTCACATTCATCCTAGTTACCTGTATTCTCCTTATGAGTTTCCCATCATCTGGCTGGAGTAGCACGCAAGCCAAGATCCAAAGCATGGAATCTATGTCCTTCAGGCACAATCCTCTCAAGATCTCCTATAAGCATGTTTACATTAGTTGATCCATCATAGTGTGGTAAATCACATACCTTAGAAGTTATACAATGCAGAGATCGGGTCACGCGATTACAACGTAGCGCAAACACCTCATGCAGTTGATTCTACCAATTTTATAGTTCTTCATCAGAGTCTGAAAAACAAGATATATCCTTCTCCCACTTAAGATTCCCATATGTTGTTGGATTAATCAGTCTTCTTCGCACAAATTTAGCTTATAGGTTTGATCGATCTCCTCCTTAGCACACAATGATTTAGTATACCTTTGGCCTTCTGTAGGATCTAGAGGAATGGTTACCCTAACTCCATTACTTTCAAATTCCATCTTCTATTTCATTAGATTGATAACACCATCCATGTCAATGTCCCAATCCAATCCTAGCAGGACAGGATAGGGATCAATATCATCTACAATTTGGATAAATTCGAAGTCTTCCATCACCTTTACACCCTCTATATTGACCAACTGCGACAACCTCCCTTAAGGAATGATCTTCTGCAGATTGGCCATGCGCAGTTGGATAGTTCTGCATGAATCGTCTAAAGGTTTTTTGTTAGGGTTTGCGTCTTCTTTTCCTTCATTTTAGAAATCAAGATAGGAAAATATTCTATGACATGATCAAATTTTCTATAGTACCTATAGGAATTTCGTGGTGGATTCGGACAGTCGCATGCATAATGGCCAGAATTTCCACAATTATAGAAATTGACTTGTCATCTTCCTCGGCTAGCTGATCCACCTACTCGGCCTCTTCCTCTTCCCTGCAATCCGCCACTCCTAGAAGGGGTCGCTGGTTCCAACATATATTTTTGCTTTAGCCAACATCATATCAAAAGTTCGACAATGTTGCTCATCATGCCCTATTGATGAACATAATTTGAAACATAACTGCTTCAAGTCAAGCTGATACTTTCCAATCCTTGGTCAAGAATTTGTGTCATTCAATCTAGTAATTTGATAAATAGTGCACCATACAGGATTCTTTAATAGACTAGGACTTCCAACATTCAGGTAATTATTGAAGACATGACATTAGTCTCTATGGTGCCCAAAAGATTTACATTTGATACACCAGACCTCTATGCAGACCTCCTTTCCCTTTTCTTTGCAAAAACTTTGAATTTCTAGATGCACGGCTTCCAACTAATTCCGAATCTATTGAGTTCATAGCGCAATAGGTGTTGGGGTAGCTTCCAAATTCATTTCGACATCCATAGCCTCAACTTGTGTGGAAGTATTTTGCTGACCTAATGGATGGTGTAGATGTGGGAGCAACATAGGAATGACCCATTCCTTATGCTGAGTGTCATGAATAACAAATCCACCATCTCTTATGGTGCCCTTCAACCTTTGATCTGCCCCCCATATAGATTCATTAGGTTTCTGATGAATATCCTTCATTTTTGTCACCATCTGTGCGTATGCCTTAAGCTTCTTAAACTGCTCTTTTAGGGTCGCTTTAAGTTCTTCTAAGTTAGCATTAGGGTTTTCTTGAGAATACCTGATGTACCAATCTAATGTGTGATCTTGGAAAGTAGTAGCCAACTATGCCTTTCTAATATCAATATTGTTAACTTGCTGAGCCTGCCATACGATCTCAGTCACAAACCGTAAGTGATCAATGTCCTCATTTCCAATGCCTTTGAAATTAGGTAACTTCATTGATGCAACCATATCTACTTTAGGGGGAGGTGGAGGTGGTGGTGGAGATGGACTGCACGGTGGGGTGAGTGATCTGTGATGTAAGTGAAGAAGTGGGGTGGATGGAGTTGGAAAAATCCTCAAGAGTTTCTAATGTGATGAACTTTATTCTTCATAGTCACATGAGCTGACAGATTTTGGTTCAGGTTCACTATCAGATCTAGGCTTCAGAGGGATATAAATAATTTTTTTTTAGAATCTTCACAGTAAACTCTCCCACTTTGCGTAGTTGGAACTCTTTGATGCATTAAAGTAGTATGTTTTAATAGACAACCCTATTCACACAATAGAATTTTTAGCAATAATTTCAATGAGCACAGAAACTTGTCTTTAAGGCCTTTGAAAAACCTTCTCTCTGCTTTAGAATATGATAGAAATTGATCAATGAAAAATTCGGTCACAAATCCTCCCAAGAGGCGATCGATCCAATGATCTATCGCGCGAGTGATCTTATTATCAAACTTCTCTACTTGCTGGATCAATTCAGGAGTCCATTAAGTGACCACATCGTCTTTTATGTAGTGAGTGAACTCAGCTAAGAATGACAACCACATTTGTAGCTCATGCACAAAGGAACAAAATAATATATCATGCACTTCTGTATAAATATATTTTTGTACCCATTGTTCATTAGATAAATTTTATTTATATTCTCTTGGAGTGAAAATTCAGGGATCATTCTATCCATCCAATCTTGTAATTCATTTCATGACGGATGCCACAACATCAAGTACCCCTCAAAATTATCCTGGTCCAGTAACAGAACCATTTTTTGGCTTGAGGGGTCTTGACCTAGGTTCATATTTTATGGATAAACCAACAAACCCTCCAACTACTGGCCCTTTCAGCAATGACCTACTTGAGTAGATCAAAGTCTCACCCGAAGCAGTATGGGGGGGTGTTGGAACCAGGTTTCCTCACCCTGAGGGAGAAAATAATGAATTAGTCCTTCGCGAAACCGAATTCAAACTTAAACAGATGCACGTAATAATATATAGCATAATCACAAAGAATGCACAATATTTAATAGAATAACACATAGTCATTGTTCACCTTATTGCAGATAAACTAAACCAGATCCAGATCTTAAACAAT
This sequence comes from Pinus albicaulis, assembly GCA_034641835.2. NCBI lineage: Eukaryota > Viridiplantae > Streptophyta > Pinopsida > Pinales > Pinaceae > Pinus > Pinus albicaulis. Next base: position 202,390,244 of record CM076578.1, on the reverse strand, counting down.
GAAAATACTTAAACAGATCTATCAACCAGTGATATTCATTCATAAACATAACAGATATACTTTGCATGATAATCAATAGAAAGAAGTGCGATATTAACAGAACATAAAGAATGAAGAACTCAGATTCATAACATAATAAGCTCACCAAAATCCGTCCTTTATATGAGGTCAGATCTGTTCAATACATCAGACTTTCAATACATCAAATTTTCCTTACAAACCCTTCTACGCACATAGCCAGCGGAGTACACACACAGCCAGGATTAGGTCCCTGTGCACACAGCTATCAGGAGCCTTTTAACCCAACCTAGACAAACCCTTACAACGTATTGCAGATGCATAAACATCATTATCTCATGACATAATTCAACTTAGAACTAAATATCATAATAGGATCTATCTATTTATATTCGCCTAACATGCAAATACTATGGTCTCAAACCATGGTTTGAGGCCCAAAGTTTACCCTTAAGCCCATTTACATCAAAATTGGGGACTTTGACCTACCATAAAGCCCCTTGAATCCATTTCCCAGCGCACACATAAAAAATTATACAAAATTACATTGAAAAGTGTGCCTTAGTGGATCCCACTCCAACACGAGTGCTCGCCAATATTTTCATGTTTCAAGAGTCAGAAAAGAGATGAAATATGACTCCAGGGAGGTTCCTTTTTCATTTGTTTTTCACGAGTCTAAAAAATAGATAAAACAAAACTTTTCGTTCACCAATTATCATCACCAATTCGTAATTACCAGTTGCTACACATGCAAACGAACGTCACTCCAATTGAGATAAATATATAATTATAAGTAAAAATTTCATTTTTAAATGGTAAAAATAATTTTATGAAGTTTACATAAACTAAAAAGTAAAAAATAAAATTTACTTTTACCATTTGTAAATTTGGAGGGCATTTTACCCAAAATTACCTTGATCTTTAGGCGCAAAGTGTGACCAATCCAAGAGACCATTTGACGAGCCATTTGTTACAAGTAAGAATTATATCTTTCCTCTACATTTTGGTTGTATTTTTAAGTGATTTGAGCCATATATTACTATTGATTTGAGGGGTCCTGACCCAGGTTCGAAGGTGAAGGTTTTCCAACAAACCCCTATACTAGTGGCCCTTTTGGCGATGATCTGCTTTCGCAGGCCAAGGTCTCACCCAAAGTAGTATGGGAGGGTGTTGGAACTAGGTTTTTGCACCCTGAGAGAAAGAAGGTAATTCAAGGTAGATCTAGGTTGCAGCTTATTAGGTTCGCACATAATGAGTCTATTAGTGGCTCTTTTAACAGTGTAATCAACATATAACTATAACAAAGCTATCAGATCTAATCAGTACATTCGGATCCACGTGCGCATTACAAAATACCATCATAGAGCATGATAATCACAGCCAATATCAGACCATAGATATACTCATGCCAATTCCACATCACAGATACATTCACAGCTTAAATAAATATCACAGATGTGCTTTAACAGTAAACACAACCAATTCAGATAATACACAGATACTTCAAATATACTTCACATTCATTAATATCAAAGATCCACTTACAATCACATCAACCAACATGGGTAGCACTCCTTCACTCTGTGCAACAACGTTTTGAGCAATATCAACCAACTTTTACTATTCCAATGGCTATTTTTCATAGCTGCATATTACCCCACGCTTCCAGCACATCTCCTATGCTCTGAGCACATCCTTGTGCTCCCAGCGCACCTCTTGTGCTCCCAGTGCACTTCTTCGGGCCTTCAGACCTGCAATCGATCCCTGCACATACCACGGTCCTACCTACTTTTGTCCCCCTTCTTCTGCATATTCTTCCCCATACAGCTACTCCAACCATATAGTCATTTGATCCGATATGGTTTGAGTCAACTGCCATTAACATATCCTGGTACCATATCACCACGTAGCGTGGCTAACCGGACTGCTCCTCCATTAGTAATTTCCTTTACCATATAGGGACCTATCTAGTGCTGACAGAACTTCCATGGGTGTTTCGAAAACTGGCTATCGTATAGCAGGACCGATTCTCCCTCTGGAAATGTCTTTTCCCAAATATTTCGATCATGCCATGCCTTATCCCGGGCCTTCTGAACTTGCTGATGGAAGTTAGTAATGAAACGATCTTCCTCCAAGGCCACAAGATGCACTAACCGTTCCTCCATGATAACAGGCTCTGCCATGTTGGTAAAGGTTGTGATGCGCAGGCTAGGAACAATATACTCCATAGGCATAATGGCCTCCTTGCCATACACCATCCGAAACTGTGTTTTCCTAGTCAGCTTCTTGCAGGTGGTTCGTGTTAGTCATTAGTAATTTTTTCCTTTTTATATGACTAAATGCTTATCCTATATTTCTAGAAACAAAATTCAAGAATCTCGTGAGTTCTAGAAATCTCACTTCCTTCATTATCCTTAGGATATTTTAGGATTTTTTTTCACTATTCTACCACTCTATCAAGGCATGGCCAGTCTATCACTCCCAGAAAACCAAATCATGGACTTATGTCACTCATTCTCACTATGTTTTCCACCTCTGACGTTACCACTCTGTTTTGACTGGCCTAACCCTTCTACCTACACCTTGCATTGGAAATTAGCCCAAACCATTTCCCATATTCACCAAGCGCCTCAAGCAGTGGTGGTTTTAAAATTCCTTTCTAAAAATCTTCAGATAAACCAAAGTCATCAGTTTTCAAGTCCATAATGCATAAGGGTTGTTCAAAATATATTTTACACCTCCAAACCCTGATTCAGTTTTTAGCCAAAGCACCAAGTCCAAAAGGCATCTCAATAGGTCATGTAGGGTCTCCTAGGTTATTCATTGTTTTGGTTTTCTAAACTCACTATTCTACATATGCCCAAAGATGAAATCAGATGAAAATAGGTATCATCCATAGCAAGGGTGAGCTTATGATTATCCAGAAGGTATAAAAAACCTCCAAAAGGACCTCCTTGATCAAAGCATTGAGTCTGCAAAAGGACAGTAGCCTATCTTAAAACATTTCTGTAGGAATGGTTTATGAGGGTTATCAGCAAAAGAGAGGCAAGGTGAGAAGCCAAAATCATCAAGGACATCCATAGTAGAAAATAAGCAACATTCCTAAGTTCACAAAGAGAATCATGATTTCATGACTAATTGGCTATAAGGTGTTGCCCAACAAAGAGCCCATACAAAGGATCATGAAGACAAAGGTACATAAGCACAACTGTGCATAAATTAAATATTCATTGAAGCAAGAAATAAAAGTGAGAGACCTCCTTGATGACAATAGGCAGAGATTAAAAAATGGTGTCAGGGAATGACTTATAAGTCTTATTAAGGCACACTGTTTCACTACACCAAAAAGACATATTGAAAAAAGTATCAGTGTGAAGGAGACAAAACTCTCAAGTACAATCAATATACATCAAAATGGTCAAAGGAAAGAGATCATAATTTAAAAGTGTCAAAATGGAAAAACCAAGCAAAACATGAGTTTGCTGAGTAAGTGACTAAAGCTGCAAAAATTCCAAAGAATCACAAAGAAAAGAAAACACTGCATTATGGCACCTACAATAAACAGAAGTGGCCAAAGGAAAAAAGGTGTGTTTGGAAACATCCAACAAAGGTCCTTTTTTTTTCTTTTTCTTAAATCACCTCTTGCACAAGAGAAAAAGAAATATCAGTGAAGGTAAAAAGACCAAAAGTAAACATTAGTCAAGGTGGGTTTTTGTTTTTAATTTTTCAAGGGTATAAAAGCTTCACAAGTGTCATCACTCAACACCATTTCTTTATATGCAAAAAGAGTGGAAGGATTTCAGGGTTTCGGAGTTTCCTGGAAGATATTCAGGCAAAAAACTTTGCGTTGCACTCCTAAGAGGCTGCGCTACACACCTGTGCATGCTGCCTGTGTATTTTTCAAAGGGATTTTGCACGCCTGTGTAAAAAAACTACGCGCAGGACCATAGCCCGATTCAACCGCGTGCACGACTGCCTGACGCTATGCTCCTACATGTGTAGTCTCCACCTAGAGGAGCTGACACCTCACTGCGCTACGCGCCCAGGCATGTAGAGGTTTCTTTGCACCTTGTGTAGAGGGCGCTCGACACTCCACTATGCTATGCAGATGCATCTATCAAAGCCCGACCCGACACCTCGTGCAGAGGCTTCCTAACTCGACAGTATACGTTGCACTCCTGTATGTTCAGGGCTACCTAGGAGGACCTGACTACTTTTTTAGGCCTCGCCCGTGCTACACTCCTGCACTACGTTCAGGGAAAACCCGACAGGTCATGCAGAAGCCACCCGACTGGCCCATGTTGTGTTCCTGTGTATTGTTGCTTTAGCTGTGAGATTTTTGAGAGGTATTTAGACATTTTCTACCTTTTCCTATTATATAAAGGTAAAGTTATAAAGAAATGTGAAGGGTGAATTTAAAGAAAGAGGAAAAAACCTTAAAGGAAGAAAGGTTAAGTCCTCATGTTTGCAAGTATTGCTAATTTAAAAAGCACCCATCCATCTACACACTTAAAACACATTAAGGCCAAAGGTGTCCTTCTTCACTCCTCTTTTCCCCTCCAAATTTGCAGATCATTGCTTTCCTTATTAACCTCTCACTTGCCCTCTCCATATCCTTTCACAAACAGTTTGTAGGGTTTGTTTTTAAAGGCAAGAGCAAAGGAAGAAATGCCTAGAGAAGGCAATGTTGACAGTGGCGAGAGAGGCCAAAGGCCTAGAGAATAACAGAGGAAGGGTGGGAAAGAAAATAGGCTTGAGCCAATAAACACTAAATAATTGACAGCCTCTCCTACTATAGTTGCATATTTCAGAGAGGTAGGTTGTCTATATTTTTGTGAGAAAGTACAGAGAGTCCAAAGTCACCCTTAGATGACCAAAAATTTTGTCCTTAACCTCCATGACCACCAAGTACATCTAACTGGAGTGAATTTTGAGATGACCACCAATGCAATCTCTATGGCCACTGGAATACCTTGCATGGGAGAAAAATGGTTCAAACAGGTGTATCTGGACCTAAGCCATTATCAGCCCTTATTAAAAATAAGTTTCCAAGCTAATTGCAAAACTATTCTCCCCTTTTCTCATTTTTTGGACAAATATGATCCTTTAATGAAAATCATTATGAAATACTTCACCTGTGAGGGTAGATTTTCTAGATTGTACTCTTACCACATAAGACTTCTCATGCATTTCACTAGGGCGAAGCTACTACATTTTCCCTACTACCTTTATAAAATTATTGATAAAAAATCATCCATTGTGCAAAGGAGACATCCTTCACAGCAAATGCAAGTCTTTTCCACCATTCCCTCCTCAAAATGATTGTCTTACACCAATTAGAGTAGCAAGGCATCCCATGGGAATTTTTCATTTCCCATGATGTTTTCACAAATCCATATCCTCTTCCTCTGCAGAGGTTACCATCATCATCTCATCCACCTTCCTCCACTCCTCCATCACCTCTCACTAACCGTGAATCATCCTCTTCACATGAATCCTCTCCCAAAACAAGCCTCCATCTTTCACCTTCTCCTAAAGCCTCAGAACAAGAATAAATTTTTGAAGAACATGAATAAGGTAGTGTCAAAGAGGAAAATGGCAGTCAAGAAGAAAATGATAGTCAAGAGGAAGAAAAAAGTAATGAGGAAGAGGAAAATTCAAGTGAAGAAAGTAATTATGATGAGGAAGAAGACAAAGAAGAAAGTGTTGAGGAGGAAGAAAGCAGTGACAAAGAGGAAAATCATAGTCAAGACAAATAAGACAGTGATAAGGAAGAGGACAGTAACAAAGACAGTGAGCTAGATGAAGATGAAGAAACCAATGACTATCCTGGGACAGAGGCAGATTTTGATGAGAAAAATAGTGAAGGTAAAGAAGAAAACAGTGAGCCCAATAGCAGTGATAAAAGGAGTAGTGACAAAGATAAAAATAGCAGTCAAGAAGAGACAGAGTTTGAAGGAAATTGCAGTGCGAAAAATAGTGAATACAGTGAGCTAGACAATAGAGAAAAAGACAAAGAAAGTGTTGATAAGGAAGAGGGCAGTGACAAAGGCAGTGAGCCAAATATTGAGGGAGAAGAATATGAAGAACAAACCAAGATAAGTGACATTCATGAAGAAGAAAATGATAGTCAAAACGAAGGAGAAACTAATGAAGATGTCTCTGATAGTGACCCCACAGAAAACGCAAGCAATGATACAGAGATTGAAGATGATGGAAAAACAGAGGAAGATTATGAAGACAAAGATAGTAGTAAATAAAAGGTAGATGAAAACAATGATAATAAGGAGACGAGTTATGAAAACAATGAAGATGAAGAGATAGAGGCGGAGTTTGAAAGTGAAGACAGTGGGCCAAATAATGAAGACATTGGACCAAATAGTGAAGGGGCTAATGGCAGTCATAATGAAGAAAAACTAATGACTAATAGCCCTAAAAAAAGTGACAGCAGTGATCCCATGAACTCAAAGGGAAGCCAAGAAGATGAAAATGCACCAAGCAGTGATGAGGACACCTCTAACCATGACAACAAAGAAAATGACAATGTAAATGATAATGTTGCAAACATGTAAGATGACAATGTAGAGGACATGGAGCAATATGAAAATGATGAAGATCAAGGTAGTGATGCTTGCATGGGAGGAAATGAAAGTGCCTCTCAAGAAGGCAGTCAAGAACAAAAAGAAGAAAACACACATGCAGGGGTCATTACTAAGGAGAAAAGCACTCTTAATGTCACAAATTATGGAGATATCCAGATGAAACTTATTACACCTCTCCCTCTTACCTATCAAAGAGGAGAGAGGCTTGTGTTTGATGCCTCCAAAGGGCAAGGGGCCATGCCATCCTCCTCAACTCAAAATATTGACAAAGGTAAGCAAAAAGTGGAAGAAGAAGAGGAAGATCATGAATAAGAAAGAAAGTTTGAACTTATGCACATAGACAATGATGATGAGAATGAAACAAGAATTTAAAACTCCCTCCTCCAAGACAGGAATGCACAAATCAAGGACTTGGAAGTTGAATTAGAAAGGGAAAAATATGGCATTCACTTCTACCAGATGCAAAACAAGAAAATGAGTGCCCAACAGGCCATCCATGAAACGAGAACACTCAGGTACCAGAAAGAGGCTCAAAGGGCACAGGTGAAGTTGGAAGAGTTCATGGGAACTTATGGAGTGAGGATGAAGAAGGTCAAACTAGAAGGAGACCTAGAACTATGGGTCTAAAGAAAGCATTAGCAAAGAAGAGGGAAGAAGAATCATCCCAAGCATAAAAACTTTCTCTAAATGAACTCCTTGCAATGGAAATTGAGCATAATAGGGAATCATGGCTTGAGAGGGCCAACATACACCTTGAGGCCAAGCTGGAGAAAGCTAACAAAGACTTGGAGTTACAAAGAAGAATGACTAAGAATTATGCCTGAAGAAACCAATTTGCAAGGGAAAAACTCAAAAAGGCCCGAAATGAGATCCAAGCACTAAAATAAGAAAAGAGCCAATATAAACTTAGAATTTTGGCTCGATCTTCTCTACATGTCTCCCAAGACCCATGAGGCATACTTCCACCAAAGTTGGGAGAATTTTGACTTGTTTCTATGCTATTTTTTAGAGAATATTCAGGAGGAAAGGCTTAATTTTTTGTTTTCCTCATAATTCATACAACATGCTCAAAAATTTTCAAATCAATTGGAGTTGTTTTGGTCCTCCAAAAGGGTCAAAAACACCCAATTTTTCATCATTCTGCCTGTTTTTCAAGACATGTGCTGCGCTCCTACCAATTTTCAAATTTTCACGTTTTGGAAAGGTTGTAGAGGTCTAATTGGAGAACCAAGGGTATATTTGGAAATTATATTTCGAGGGATTTCCAATGAGCCATCACGGAGCCTTTTCTGACATTGGGAAGGCCTTCAAAATACTGTTGTAAGAAGACCCATTTTTCCAGTTCTTGTGCTATGCTCTTGGCGTGAAATTCATTTAAAAAAAAACACAGTGCTACGCTCCTCTGGTTGAAAATTCAAAATGTGCATTTGAAAAGTTTTAAGAGGCTTGCCAGAGCCTAAAGGTAAATTTCTTTGCTAAAAATGGCCGAAAATATATTTATTTTAGATATTTTTGTGTTTTGGGCCTTGCAAGGCCTCAAGGACAATATAGATACTTCTGATTAGCCAATAGACTTCTAGATACTCTTTTAGGTTTTCCTCCTCCTTCCTTGTTATATAGAGCATGAGGATTCATTTTAAGTGTGAGATTTTGATGAGTTTGAGAGCAATACATGGTTCTTGGAGGTTGAAGAGCAATTTGGTGTTGTGGAGCTTGTGGATGATTAGCTTTGATTGATGATGATGAAGGCTTGCTTGCAAGATCCCTGAGTTTAGTTAATGGTGATATATCTCTTATTTTTTCATGTTTTCTTGTTGATCATATGTCCATATTTCTATATTGCAATAGCTCATAAGAGTATAGGATGAGAAATGTTGTTTGAGGCACCTTAGTCCTCTTGTTTGCTATGGTCTTTATGTTTTCCTCTGCTGGGTTAGTTTAAGGAATTATTAGTTTCTCCTTAGGCCCACCCAAGCTTGTTTATTTAATCATTGGATTTATATGCTAGTTTAAAAATATGATTCATGGTAAGCCCTGCTTGTTTGATGCTATCTAAACTCTGTCTTGAAATATCTCTTTGATGTATTGATTGTTAGGTTAAGCCAAAGAGGTCTTGTTTCGATATTGCCCTTTGTATATGCTTATCAGTTTGCCTAAAATTACTTTATAGTTTAATGAATGATGTTTAGGAGTTCCCTCTTCATTTATTGATGCTATTTGTATCTTATAATTTTTCAAATCTTGAAAGTAGGATCATTAGAGTTAGATAAGTTTTCTTGCTTCCTTTGTTCCACTGGATTGTTTATCTTGAATGTTTATTTTCTTAAAGTATTGTCACTGATTAAATGGTGTTCCCTATCTCATGATTAGTATCTTTTTCTTATCAGTATTTAAGATCTTCTTGTTCATAGGTATTTTACAAAGGATTATTAACTGCCCTTTGCCCTACCTTGTTTCCCAAAACTTAATGTCCATCTCACCTCACACATAAACTTTAAAGATCCATTGACTACACTAGAATTTCCATGTGATGTACCCCAATTCACTATTGAGATATCAATGAATTCATATACTCCATAGCCCAATGTTTGATAACCTATCATTGCACCTATCCTACTCGATCAAACCCTACACTTAACAACTAGCCTAAAATCAACCATCTAAAAGCAAACAAGTTCACATCCTTCGCACATAATAGAGAGAGCCCTCTCTGAGTCTAGGAAGGCTAGGTCCTAAGACTCCAAAGACTGGTCTGATGTTACCCTGTGCATTTGGTGTACCAATCTGCTAAATCACGGGACACTAACATAATGATTAGGAGCTTAGGTCCAAGTTGAAAAAATGCTCAAAAATGGAATTGATATAAATTGGTTGTAACCTGAATGACCAGAAAATGCCTCGTCCTTGCGATTCTGGAGTTTTTAACGGAACTCAAACCCGACGTCGTATGTGAAAGTTATGTAGGTTTGAAGTCTCCAGTATCCTTCAAAAATCTAGTTGACCAAAGTTGACTTTTGACTTTGGAAATATTAAAAATAATAATATTCCAAAGAATATTCTGAGGATATTCCTCGAAATATTCCTCAGAATATTCCTTGGAATATTCCTCAGAATATTCTATGGAATATTCCATCTAGGGCGAATTAGAAGCGGACAAGTGGTGAATTCTTACTTGATGGATGGTTGACTTTTATTTTGGCAGGCCAATCATGGGCTACCATGTGGCAGGCCTAGAGGCTGCCACGTAGCCCCAGGTCGTGGAGAAAATAGCATAGAAAATTTTTTGGCGTTAATGTTTTTTGAACCCCGGACCTCATGCTGAAAAGAGGAGCGCTCTACCGTTGTGCCACGGGGGTGTTTCTTAACATGTAATGGGCGACAGTTTTATTTAAATTTTAAACAATAATAAAATGGGCGGCAAAGGGGGCTAGCCCCTAAGGGACAACCCCCTAATACATGTGACCGCAGCTTGGTGTCCAATTGCTAACCACGTGCTCAACCGTTACAGCGACAGTTAGCATTATTAATGTGCCCAACCATGTTGTTACATTTTATGCCACGGTAAATAAAACGTGGATTGATAAACATTTTCATCGGCGGTTTAAATGGAGGTCATGTGACCACTTTAATGCGCCCCTCCAAACATTTAATATTAAAACTAATGATTCCGCCATTCTGGAGCAGCTTCCACCAATTTCAGAGTTTCAACCATTTTAGCGCATTTAACTCTAGTTTCTCCACATTTAGTGGAGGTTTTCAAGGGGACATTGGGCAGAAGTTTGTTTTTGTCATAACTTCTCCAATATTGGACCAATTTGGACGAAAGTTTAGTCAATTTTGGGTTTTTTGAGCATTCTGGAGTGTTTGGGATAGGTTTAAAAGTGAACAAAGGTGTTCTACAACCATTTTTTCTTCCAGGAAGCTTGGAGAGCCATCAGGGCCATTAGGGAAATGGAGTTGTTTTGGGCTACAGTTCACTGTTTGAGGTGAATCAAAAGCATTTTTTAGCTTATTTCTGTCTTTTGAGGTCAATTTCACAGCTTGTTTTTCCTTTTTAGGCATATTTTTCTCTGTATAACCATTTTAAGCAACTTAATAGAGCAGGGACATGCCCATTGGGAGCCTTGGACCCGGCAGATGTAGCCCAAGAGGGGTGAACTACCTTATCATGTTGTTGTGTTATGTTATGGTGAAGTTTATCGGCTATGTATTTATGATTTAATATGTTAAAAAATAAATTTAATTAACATTCCCTCACACAAAAACTCAGAAACAATTACCAAAAATACTTTGTTTAACTTGCAACTCATGGAGAATAATTTTCACACTTAATTTAATGGAAATGGATACTTTATACAGAATTTACAAATACTTCCATTTTCAGATCAGATGGTATCATATCTAATGTTTTTGAGCATTAGGAGAGCTAGTGTTTCTCTCTGTATTCTTCTTGTGCAAAAGTATTTGTTTGAAGGACTGCATTAGAACCCTTGCAAGCAATGTTTAGCCATTTTGGGGAAGCATTTTTTGTAGGTTTTTGAGGCTTATTTGGCTGAAGTTTAAGAGATAAGAAGTAGCCATAAACATGTTTTTAGGAAAAGGTGTTTAAACAGTGAAAAATATTGACTGTTTTACTATTTTCAAACTTATTGTGGTTTGAGTTTGCTTGAGTTTTGGGGATAGCTACTGATTAGCTAAGTCTTGGAGAGAGAAAAAAAGGAAGTAAGGGTTGAAGGCTTCTTCCTTATCCCAATACCTTAAGGTCTCCATTGGAACACAAACCCTCTTGATTGATTGTTTTTCAAGAAACTCTTGGAGTTTGTTGGTTGTTTGATTGCTTGAATAAGAGTATGGCTGTAAAGGAATTTGGTTAAAAAAGCTTTGTCATTGTTTTGAAAAGCTTTAAGAACTTTATTGAAGCTAATTTGTTCATTAACATAATAATGAAAGCTTATACAAGTGAAGTTTCCTCCTTCACAATATTCTTCAATAATGATATGAAGCATGAATTTATTATATTGAAGCATATGGTACAAAATTTGTTTGAGGAAAAAAGAAAAAGTACTGAACTTTGTGAATAGTTATTTTCCATGAAGGAAAAGAGGGAAGAGATTCTTCAAAAATTGCATGATATGGAGAGGCAACTCCATCAAGCCAAAGAAGATTTGATCAAGAAAATACATGAGGAAGAGGTAATCCATTCTAACTTGTCTTCAGTTTCCTCTTTAGAAAGGTGTGTTGGTTCTTTCGAAAAAAATACAAAGGGAATAGGGTCCAAATTAATGATTAAAATGGGCTATGAAGGAAAGGGGTTAGGTAAGCATGAACAAGGCATGGTTGAACCTGTTCTTTTTGAGGAACGACCCAAGAATCTTGGTCTTGGTTATGTGCAATTTAATGGCAAAGATTCCAAATATTTGAAGGAATGTGATGCTAATTTAAATAGAACCTTTATTCCAAGTTATAAGATGAAAAATATGTCAAATTTGTTTCAAATATGATTTCCATTTCTTTAAGACTTTGTTGCAGCAAGAAGAGGGTAGACATGCAACTTATGGCATGTATGCAAGTTTAGACAGTTTTCAAGACAAAATTTTTGATGTTAGTTAGAAAATGAAAGTTGTAGCCTCTAATAGTTCATCTTCTCATGAAGACAAAAAGGATGAACATTAGAAGCAGCACAAGAGGTATAAACCTTCTCAATATCAATTTGATTTTATTTTGGAAAATCATGATAACTTTACATGCTTAAATGGAAGAAATTTTTGCTGTACCTTTTGTGGTCAATTTAATCATCATGTTTCGAGATGTTGGATGAAGAAGAAAGCATACAGGAAGCAGACGAGACAAAGACAACTTTCAAGGAAGGTGCATAAGTGTTTCAAATATTGCCAAAAGAAGGGACATGATGTCTTCCATTGTTGGACTTTGCATCCAATTGGTCGTCCAAAGCACATGCAACAAGAGGACAAAACTATTGGCACAAGTGGAACTATGGATTGCATTATCGATGTGAAAATGGAAGATTCACATGAAGAAGTGTTGCAGCCGCAAAATTCACCATGGAGGTGGCTTGGAAAGAAGTGGATGGACTTCTTAACAAAGTAAGAAATACTCCTTTGTACATATGCACATTTTGGTTTTATGCATGTATTTCTGTTGAAACATTTGATGCAAGAATGCATATAAATGCGGTTCAGTTGAAAGAATTTCTTTGTTGTTGAAAAATTTCTTCGTGGAGGTGTAAAATATGAGTATGATACTCACTTATATTGCAGAAATATCTTTTAGTTCAGCTCTTATAGTCACCCACATGTTTTTGGGATTATGTACTTGTTGGTACTTGAAGGGAAGAGTTGAAGGTGTACATGTGCATTGAAGTTGTATGTGTAAATAGCGAATTGTAAATAGGTTCATTGTACATTGATACATGCACATGTGTTTGTCAAGATGTATCATGTAGTTTATTGACTTGTGTCGATTGTGTTGCACATGTTTATAGACTTGTGTCGATTGTGTCGCACATGTTTGTCGACTTGTGTCGATTGTGTTGCACACTTTTTACATTGATTTTGTGTCAATTTTATTGCACATTTTATGAAGACTTGTTTTTTATGTCACATGTTGCATGACTTATGTTAGATCCACCTTGGATCATTGATCAAGGCAACGATGTTTAGAGTCCTTCTGCAAATTTCTTGCCATAAATTTTCTGAGTGAGTTCAAGAAAGGCAACTCTTGACAAGAGGATAAGCATTGAGGAAGGGAAGTGTGAATTTCTTTCTAGTTGTGGTTCAAAGTAATTAGCCATGCAGGGAAAGTGTTTTGAGGTTGAAGAGAAGAGGGTGCAGTATTCTTAGTGGCTGTACAGATCAGTTTCAGTATTTCAGTGAGCTTTTGGGGTCCAAAAGCTTCTCATTTGGGAGGTGTGATCAGGAGCTCAGGTCCAAGTTGAAAAGATGCTCAAGAATTGAATTGATTAGAATTGGTTGCAACCTAAACTACCAGAAATGCCTCATCACTGTGATTCTGGCGCTGTGAATGACATTCAAATATGACGTTGTATGTGAAAGTTATGCAGGTTTGAAGTCTCTAGTATCCTTCAAAAATCCAGTTGACCAAAGTTGACTTTTGACTTTGGAAATATTAGAAAAAAAGAATATTTCTAGAATATTCCTTGGAATATTCCCTAAAATATTCCATGGAATATTCCATCTGGGGCGAATCAAAAGCAGACAAGTGGCAAATTCTTACTTGATGGATGGTTGAATTTTATTTTGGCGAGCCAACCATGGGCTGCCACATGGCAGGCCCAGAGGCAGCCACGTGGCCCCAGGCCATGGAGAAATTATCATAGAATTTTTTTTTGCATTAATGGGTTTTGAACCATGGACCTCATGCTGAACAATGGAGCGCTCTACCGTTATGCCACGGGGGTGTTTCTTAACAAGCAATGGGTGGCAGTTTTATTTCAAGTTTAAACAATAATCAAATGGGTGGCAAAGGGGGTCTTCCCCCTAATACATGTGACCACAAATCGGTGTCCAAGGGCTAACTGCACGTCCGACTATTCCAGCGGTGACTAGCATTATTCATGTGCCTGCCCACGTGGTTACATTTTATGCCACAGTAAATAAAACATGGATTGATAAACGTTTTCATCGGTGGTTTAAACGGAGGTCATGTGACCACTTTAATGCGTCCCTCCAAACATTTAATATTAAAATGAACAGTTCCGCAATTCTGGAGAAGCTTCTGCCAATTTCAGAGTTTCAACCATTTTAGTGCCTTTAACTCCAGTTTCTCCACATTTAGTGGAGGTTTTCAAGGGGACATTGGGCATAAGTTTTTTTTGTCATAACTTCTCCAATATTGGACCAATTTGGATGAAAATTTAGTCAATTTTGGGTTTCTTGAGCATTATGGAGTGTTTGGGACAAGTTTCAGAGTGAAAAGAGGTGATATACAGCCACTTTTACTTCAGGGAATCTTGGAGAGCCATCAGGGCCATCAGGGAAATGGAGTTGTTTTGGGCTATGCTTCACTATTTGAGGTGAAACAAAAGCCATTTTTAGCTTATTTATATATTCTGCAATGAATTTCACAGCTATTTTTTCCTGTTTAGGCATATTTTTCTTTGTATAACCATTTTAAGCAACTTAATAGAGCAAGGACATGCCCAATGGGAGCCTTGGACTCGACAGATGTAGCCCAGGAGGGGTGAAATGCGTCATCATGTTGTTGTGTTATGTTATGGTGAAGTTTATCTGCTATGTATTTCTGATTTAAGATGTTAAATAGTAAATTTAATTAACATTCCCTCACACAAAAAATTAGAAACAATTACCAAAATTACTTTGTTTAACCTGCAACTCATGGAGAATACTTTGCACACTTAATTTAATGGAAATGGATACTTTACACAGAATTTACAAATACTTCCATTTTCAGATCACATAATGGCGATCATGGTGGGACCTTCTGAGTTAGTGACAATCTAAGTACCCCTTAGGACTCCAAAATCCCTTGTTAAAAAGTATCTATTGATTTATTGCCACCTCATCGCCATACTAACATAATGGCGATCACGGTGGGACACTGAGTACATAGTAGCCTAAAAACACTTATAGACTCATTTGACCTTTAGTTAAGCTTAGAAAATCAATTGATAGCCAAGAGTAGAACCTGGTTGTTTCACCATCCTGGTGAAATGATGACTCAGTTGTAGTACACTCATAAAAACCTTAGGGCTACATATAGGAAACTCAGAAAACTCCAAAAAATTCCTAGATTGGTTTTTTGTTAGTTATTGGTGGTGGACCATAGACATACATCCTAAAAAAAAATTAAAAACATCCACCTGGCAACTCCACTAGCCTCCAGTAGGGCTGCCACTTAACTAGTTCTTAATCATACTTCCCTTAGGATTGTGTCAAATCAGCCCTGAGACGTTTAGAGATCTAGTCACACATTGTGTGAGTTTAGCAAACACAAAGGAGGTAAAATTTTTGAAAAATTTCAAAAAATTTCGACCTCTCTAAATTTTGAGTTTGAAATCTAGCTTCGCAAAGAATCAATACCAGAGCTCATCCGGACCCAAAAAATCCTACTATAGTTGACGACCTAGAAAGGATTTTGTGGAAAACTTATGAAACTAGAAACTTAACTATTGTTAGGACCATTCACAAAGAAATCTATGTACTAGAACAACTCACAGTCTTGCAAGATCCCCAGTTTGACTTGCACCATACGAGAAACCTTTTTCAGAACCAAGTCACATAGTAGGATTGATCATACTGACCTTGAGCCCATAGATTTGCAACAGAGTTCTATTAGATAAGCCTCTCCTTCCACCCCACCTAATTTTCAACTTCTCCACCACTTTAACTCTCTCCATACCAAATATTCTCTAAATCAGTATGTTGCTCCAAGTACCTCCACTATACCCATCCATATTACCACTGTGCAAATAACCCCGCGTCATCCTACACCTTCCCTCACAAATAATCTGCTTGTAAATCCACTATTATCTCTCTTTGTTGAACCCTTTAGATTAGCGAGAGAGCGAGGTGAATCAGTTTAACACATACATGGACTTTTAATACTTTTCTTTTAAATATTATTTACACCTTCATTTTATGGTCAACTTAATATGTGAGCAATCTTAATCTGTGAGCAACAAGTATTACTATCAAACAAATTTGTTAATGTAATAGCAGATTGAATATGAGAGCAGCAGGTATTAAGCAGATGAGATAAACCACATCAACACATAAACATCATGCACAGAGACACCAGATATAAGTGGAAACCCATAAAGGAAGAAAACCAAATCTTATTATTGTTGTGATGCAAAGGCAAGCTCCAACTCCCTCTCACCATTGATTTTCTGTAGGCACCAACCTACAGGAGGCTCCTACCTCAATTCTACAAGCTACAACTTGCAAGGAAGCTCCAACTCCCATCAATTTTCTACAGGCACCAACCTACGGGAGGCTCCAACCTCAGTCAGCTACAACTAACATTTTATCAAGCTACAACTTGATGTGGAAGCACCAACTCCCATCTATTTTCTGCAGGCTACAACCTACAGGAGGCCCCTACCTCAGTCAGCTACAACTGAAATCTATCAAGCTACAACTTGATAGGGAAGCTCCAACTTCCTTACTCTTTCAAAATAAAAACACTTGCTGATTTACCTTGGATATCAGCTCTGTTTTGTACCTTCTTCTCTGCTGTTCATCAACTCTTATATCAGACCTGCCTCATCTCTGCTCAGCCCCTTCTTCTTCTTTGCTCAGCTCCTCCTTATTCACATTATTCTTGCAGCTTGCTTATTTTCTTCAACTCTCTTTAATTCTGCTGCATACTCTCTTCTTCTCTCACTCCTTTTTTGTCAACCTTCTCCCCTTGGATATTACCCTGTTTTATACAAAAATAGTTTCATGATTGTTTGTATTCCACTGGGAATTCGAAATGGACAGCCATGTCTCTTTGCCTTCTGCCTTCTCATCTCTTTTCAGCTCACTCAGAAAAATGTAACTGTAGGTGCTTATTTTAATATTACAGTGGGATATTTACTCTCTTCCGGAGACTTTCCAATGCATCACAACAATATAAATTTAAATAAAACATTTACATTCAAATTTAAATGAGAACTCCAGCTCACTCGTTTTGTCTCTTGGCTTGCTGCGCATTTGTATTTTCTGTGACTGTGTTTTGACTCTTTTCTGCTCTGTATGCTTTTCTGTCCTCTGCTGTGGTGTAATTGCTACATACGTGTAACAGTGCTTTTATATCAGTGCCTCTTAGAAAGATACGTGACTGCTGACTTGCAGCAAGTGTCTTGTTGATGTGGAACTTTCCGCAAGCGGAACAGACATATATCACAGTCATTGTATATTAAGAATCGCCCTCCCGTTAAGCTGAGGCCCGTGGGTCTACAGACCACATGGATTATCGCAACAGCGTTATATATATATATATAACAACGCCTTTTCATATATATATAAGTAATTTCAACACTCGGCATACATACAAACTTCCTTTTAAAAAGACTTAAATCAATTCTCGGCATTATATAATAAAAACTCTTTAAACAAATAAGAACTCCTTTCGGGCTCACTCGTCGATCTTTTCCGATGCGATGTATCACTCCTCAGCCTCTTCCGATTGCGATTATTCACTGTTATGGCGAAACTTCAAACATATATCAGTCTTGGCTTATAAACCCATCGGGTCCGGCCTTTCAATCGCAATCGCAAATCTTTGTTAACATGTTCCGGAACTCAAACCTATCAAGTCACAATTTATCAGTCCATCGGGTCCGGGCTTCAATCGCAATCGCAAGTCTTTAACATATGTTCCGATTGACCAGTGTCGATGCGATTTGACCGTAACTCAAATATGTATTAACCACCGTTTATACACCCATCGGGTCCGGAACTTCAAACAAATGCAATCGGGGTGCATAATAGAAAAGTTCTGATTGCGATCAGAACACGGATGCGATTTGCATCTATTAACTCCTGCTTATAACAGGATCGGGTCCGCCATTTCAATCGCAGCGTTTTACAAAATACATGCGATTGGGAACTCGGATGCGATTAGCAATTAACTGTGGTATATAACTCGATCGGGTCCGGCATTTCAATCGCAGCGTTTTACAAAAGACATGCGATTGGGAACTCGGATGCGATTAGAAATTAACTGTGGTACATAACTCGATCGGGTCCGGCATTTCAATTGCAATCACAACTTTCTGTTGCGATGTTCTGCTGCCCTTGCGATCTCCGATTGCGATTGGGGAGAGGTCCCACCATCTAAAACTTCATTTTGTGCGCTCCATAATATAACAGACATATATGTATACTTTGCCAAAGGGTTAAGCGATTCCCGGAATATGGTTTATATGTTATATGTAATGCCCATCGGGTAATGATTCTCGGAATTATACATACGACTGTATCTGCCGGCTTGGGCGATTCTCGGAATTTTATATCTGTCCTCCGGGTTGGGCGATTCTCGGAATTATAACAGCTCTACCTCTACCTCTGTCTCTGCTGCTCCTGTCGCTTTGCCTCTGCCTCTGCCTCTGCTGCAGTGATAACGACTCTGCCTCTCTTATATTCGCTTCCTCTACCTTCATTTGCTGCCTCCATTGTATTCACTACTTCCTTTTTCTGTATTTGTTTCAGCGCTACCTCCTTTGCCTGTCTGTGATTCAGCGCTGCCTTCTTTGCCTGAGTGCTGCCTCCTTTGCTGCCTCTGTTACTTCTTTGTCTCTTCCTTTCTGCTATATCTGCTGTCTTAGTTTCTTTGTGCTCCTTCCTCTGTTGCATCTATAGAATCCACTCCACCTGTTATACTTGTAGCAAATCCTATGAGGGTCCGATCTTCTATGCCTTCAATTGAATAATTGTGAAAAAACACAAATTAGCTTCTACTAGATTGTCTACACAATCTTCCCACTTGAATAATTGTTCCTCATCACTCTGTCTCATTCCTCAGCTATTAAATGGCCCTCTTCTACTATCCTCACTACTTTGCTGCACCTCATCTGAATCTTGCTGCCTTTGTTTCTTCTATGCTCTACTTGTCTTATGCTCTCTTTGTTTTGTTGCTGCCTCAAGGTTCTTCCTTTGCCATCTCCTTTGCCTTGTTGTTGCCTCAGGTGTCCTTCCTTTGCCATCTCCTTTGCCATCAATGACAACATTTCCAACAGTCTCCCCCTTTGGCATTGATGGCAACACATCCACCAATAATCCAATTCTTCCTCCAAGTCTTCCTCTGTCTAGCTTCTTTTAGAAGACCCTTTCTTCTATTACCTGCTTTTCCTCTCCCTTTGACATCAATGGCAAAGGGTTGCACATTTCTTAGTGTAGATTCTATCTTTTCATTTTCTCTCTCTGAGATGCGTTTAGGCATTCTTCTTTTGACTTTGTACCATGCTGCTCTATATTGGTGTACAATATTTGTTGAGAGAACACTTTTGAGAATATTGAACTTGAATAAACATACAGTCTCTTTCTGATGTAGTGTGCCAATACATTTCTGTTGAGGAATATTGTAGATGGAATATGTCTTCTTCTACAATACTCATCTGTAGTCTAGCATTTGTTCAATTATGATGAAGCCAATATATCCTTTATTCCTGCGGTACACCTTTCCTGCCTGTTGGTGATGATATGAGCTAGGATGTTGACATTATCCTTAATAGCTGAAGGTTCTTGTTATAGATGTGATCAATGAATTAACCAAAATTTGATCTAAGAGATCAAATGCCTTTACTGCTTGCATAATGAACTTTCAAAACAAAACCTTGAGGTAGGATGCATTCAATGTATTGGTCGATCTCACTTATCAACCATGCACTTTTCTTTATGACATAAGGGGGTATGTATGTCAATGATCAATCTCGCTTTAAAGGTGGATTACCAGTAAATCCTTTGTGCTGAAGTAGGATTTAGATGATTTTAAAACTTTTGGGCTTCAGATGGTAATCTCTGCTAGTCCTTTATTCTTCAGATACTTCGATTCAAGTGTAAACATAATACTGATCCTTTAGCTCTGCTACTGACCTTCTCAAAATGAATGCAGAATCCAGATAATGCTGGGAATACTACCTTGATGTACATTTGCCATAATAATTTTGATCCTGAGGACCTATTTTATCCTTACCTAGCTGGCCGATCTCCCCCTGGAATGATATTCTATTGATAGATATGCTACCTGTACCTAGTACCAATTGATATTACCTTGATAAACCATGCAGAGATTTCATTTTAGCTTGCACATGAACCCATAGTTTCCACTATTGATCTTTCCACTGTTCACACCAACAATCATCAATATATTGAATCTGATCTTGGCATCATTAACCTGCTACTTATTCTGTCATCCTGATTTGAAAGAATGTCACTGCATTTTATTTTCTATGACAGTTCCAGAATCACTACTGCTTTATACACTGCTTTATATGCCAATTCAACTGTTATCATGGCTTCTTGATGCCTTTTTAATAATCGCAACCAGACCTCATAACAAACCTTTGAATATTTGAATATACCGCTCGCTTTATAGTTCGCCGCCCGACCTTGTATTAATACTCCATGCTTTGAAAAACAAACTTTATAATAAGACTTTCGGACTGGCCCACCTATGCACCGTACCTCCTCTATCTTCCGCGCACTTTTATTAAACTTTGCGTATCTTCATCGAATAGTCACCGCCGGATGTCCCCTTTTCAAATCAACGGTCCTGAGAAATTCCGCTCGGTGTCCCGGTACTGACGTTAACTTGCGAAATCGTAGGTTAAACGGTGGCTTCCAATACCACCTATGCCACGTGTCAACAATCTTATGGAATCGCTAGCCCTCTAGATAATACCGCCTCCGTACCAAAAGTGGTGCGAAATAATCCGGAAACCATAAGTGGTTTTGCTACAGTGTTTCACCAAGGTTTCGGTCTTCTTTATTAAATAGTCGTTTTTCAGTATATTATAATGATTCGAACCCGCTCACGAATGGTTTTGCTCCACTATTGACATTGCGCATTTGACTATGGTTCCGCTCCACCATTCACAACCTTTGCACCTTACATAACCTTTGCAGAGTTCCACATTATCAAACATTCTTCTTTCTGAATATACAGGAAGATTCTTAGCTTGATTTACTGGGTTCGACTTCACAGGGTTTTAGTCTTCAATCAAAGCCTATGCCACTCAATTAATGAATAATTGCTCAATAATTCATCTATAAACTGAATTACACCCCTAATTCATGAATAAACCTATTCTGCTTCAATTCTTCTGTTTCTTCTGCAGAGTGCACACACAGACACTCATTCACAGAGAGTATGGTTCATTAGTCTTCTGAGTGGAACAGGAAATTCGCACAAACCGATGCTACAAGGTTCTTCACCACATAATTGCCACACAATCACTCTAATTTCCATACCCTGCTTATTGGACTCGGCTCAATTACATAGGATCATTCATCAAGAACTCATGTGTTCACACAGGATTTAACTAGTCAAATGCCTTTGCTTCCTTTGTTCTCCTTCTAACAATTTTGCTGGCTATTGTGAGTTTTAAATGGTCTTCTTCCTCCATAGATCTCTGTTAGAGGAACTTCCTTTCCCTTACTAATCTCATAGCTGTTATCATTCCAAGGAGCTCTTCTTAGACTACTTTCATGGGGTCTATATATGAACTGCTCTCCCCCTGGGATGCTGCTTCATATCTATAACTGGTTAGATATTTTCTTTGTTTTGTAGAGCAGCTCCCCCTGAGACTATGCTAGATTCATTATGTTATGGAGATAGTAGGCTCCCCCTTTCTCTTTTCCTTCCAAACTTTATTGAGGTTCTTCATAATGTCTGCACTTCTTTTAAATTCATAGTTTTGTTTGATTTTCTTTGATCCCATCATATGTCTAGAGTTCTTTAATGTATATGGCAGATTACAGTCTTTAGCTTTGTGACCACGCTTGAGGCATACATAACATCTTATTTGACCAAGGTGCATTTGAGCTGATGTATAATATTTCATTCCCCTTTTTGAACATAATTTACAATCAACATATTTATGTCCAAATTCATTGCATGCATAACAGTAGCCATGGAAATGATTTGTGTACCTGGTGGAAGATTGTCTTTTCCCTTTGCTTGCTTGAGGGGTTCTTCTCTTTTGCTGCATCCTCTGCTGGTTGGACTGGATTGGCTTTGTCTTACAATATGCTGCATTATGTCCTGGTTTATGACAAGATAAACATGTGTTAATTTTCATAGGAGGGAGGAACCTCCTTTGACATCTTCCGAATTTGTTCAATTCATCCCTAGGAGCATATGAGCCTTTAGTAGCTGATTGTTTCATCCTCTCATTCTCTGTTCTTTCATGTTGCTGCTTGATTATGTTTGTTTCTTTACAACTCATGTTCCTGCTGGTTTCTACTTCTGTAGGAATTTGCTGAGCTGTTTCACAGTTCTTTACAGCTTTTACAAAAATGATTTTCTTGTTATCTTCAACCTTGGACTTGCCGGTTTCCCCTTCATATCCTATCCCAGCCTTTATGTGAGGTGGTCTTTGAGCATTGAGAATTTGGTCCAACTGTCTAGAGCTTTTCATTAGAGGTGTATTCATTAGTAGTTCTCTTTGGGCTTTTTCTAAGTTCTTTCTTAGGCTCATCACTTCTTCTTCCAATCTTTCACATTCTTGACTTTTCTTTCTCATTTGTTGCAGCAGAGTGTCTTCTATCTTCCTTGCTTCTTCAAGGTGTGTCTTCAGGCCAACAATTTCTTTCTTATCTTCAAATTCTCTCTCATCACATATTTGCATCATTGTCTTAAGGTCTTTGTTTTCATTCTTCAATCTTTCTATTTCAGTCAAAGCAGTGTCAAGTTTGGCCCTTTCTTCAGCTGCAATTTCTTCATGGTTCTTACTACCATTCACACTAGCAGGTACTTCATTTGATTGAGAATCTTCTTTTTGACATGAATTTCTCTTTTTCTTAATTCTCTTATCCTTCTTGTCAGTGCAGTCCTTAGTGTCTACTCCATGTATGAAGTGTACTCTATCCCAGATTTCTTTTGCAGAGGTTAAATCCATTATCAACTCAAGGTCCTTGTTATGAAGATTGTCATATATCACACATTTTTCCTTAGCATTCCTCTATTGTTCTTTCACTGTGGGTGAGTCTGTGCAGTAACCATCACAAACAAGCTTCCATACCTCTGGATCATCAGCCATAAATCCTATCTTAACCTTATCTCTCCATTCAGGAAAGTTAGTTGTATTTAGCACAGGTACATTTTGATAGTCCATGACTCAACCAGATCTTCTTCAAGCTATTAAGCTTACACCAAAGGAACTGCTCTGATTCCAATTTTTGAACCCTTAGTTAAACTGAGAGGGGGGGGGGGGGTGAATCAGTTTAACACATACATGGACTTTTAAAACTTTTCTTTTAAATCTTATTTACACCTTCATTTCATGGTCAACTTAATATGTGAGCAACAAGTATTACTATCAAACAGATTTACTAATGTAATAGCAGATTGAATATGAGAGCAGCAAGTATTAAGCAGATGAGATAAATCACATCAACACATAAACATCATGCACAAAGACACCAGATATAAGTGGAAACCCATAAAGGGAGAAAACCACATCTTATTATTGTTGTGATGCAAAGGCAAGCTCCAACTCCCTCTCACCACTGTTTTCTGCAGGCACCAACCTACAGGAGGCTCTATCCTCAATTCTGCAAGCTAAAACTTGCAAGGAAGCTCCAACTCCCATCAATTTTCTGCAGGCACCAACCTACAGGAGGCTCCAACCTCAGTCAGCTACAACTGACATTTTATCAAGCTACAACTTGATGTGGAAGCACCAAATCCCATCTATTTTCTGCAGGCACCAACCTACAGGAGGCTCCGACCTCAGTCAGCTACAACTGACATCTATCAAGCTACAACTTGATAGGGAAGCTCCAACTTCCTTACTCTTTCAAAAGAAAAACACTTGCTGATTTACCTTGGATATCAACTCTGTTTTGTACCTTCTTCTCTGTTGTTCATCAACTCTTATATCAGACCTGCATCATCTCTGCTCAGCCCCTTCTTCTTCTTTGCTCAACTCCTCCTTATTCACATTCTTCTTGCAGCTTGCTTATTTTCTTCAACTCTCTTTAATTCTGCTGCATACTCTCTTCTTCTCTCACTCCTTTTTCGTCAACCCTCTCCCCTTGGATATTACCCTGTTTTATACAAAAATAGTTTCATGACTGTTTGTATTCCACTGGGAATTCGAAATGGACAGCCATGTCTCTTTGCCTTCTTCCTTCTCATCTCTTTTCAGCTCACTCAAAAAAATGTAACTGTAGGTGCTTATTTTAATATTACAGTGGGATATTTTCTCTCTTCCGGAGACTTGCCAATGCATCACAACAATATAAATTTAAATAAAAAATTTACATTCAAATTTAAATGAGAACTCCAGCTCACTCGTTTTGTCTCTTGGCTTGCTGCGCATTTGTATTTTCTGTGACTGTGTTTTGACTCTTTTCTGCTCTGTATGCTTTTCTGTCCTCTGCTGTGGTGTAATTGCTGCATACGTGTAATAGTGCTTTTATATCAGTGCCTCTTAGAAAGATACGTGACTGCTGACTTGCAGCAAGTGTCTTGTTGATGTGGAACTTTCCGCAAGCGGAACGGACATATATCACAGTCATTGTATATTAAGAATCACCCTCCCGTTAAGCTGAGGCCCGTGGGTCTACAGACCACACGGCTTATCGCAACAGCGTTATATATATATATATATATATATATATATATATATATATATATAACAGTGCCTTTTCATATATATATAAGTAATTTCAACACTCGGCATACATACAAACTTCCTTTTAAAAAGACTTAAATCAATTCTCGGCATTATATAATAAAACTCTTTAAACAAAAAAGAACTCCTTTCGGGCTCACTCGCCGATCTTTTCCGATGCGATGTATCACTCCTCAGCCTCTTCCGATTGCGATTATTCACTGTTATGGCGAAACTTCAAACATATATCAGTCTTGGCTTATAAACCCATCGGGTCCGGCCTTTCAATCGCAATCGCAAATCTTTGTTAACATGTTCCGGAACTCAAACCTATCAAGTCACAATTTATCAGTCCATCGGGTCCGATTCTCAATCGCAATCGCAACTTTTTGTTATGATGTTCCGATGCTCCACTTTACCTCCGATGCGATTGACCATGGAACTGAAACATTTGTTAGTCATAATTTATAAGCCCATCGGGTCCGGAACTTCAAACAAATGCAATCGGGGCACATAATAGAAAAGTTCCAATTGCGATTAGAACACGGATGCGATTTGCATCTATTAACTTCTTCTTATAACAGGATCGGGTCCGCCATTTCAATCGCAGCGTTTTACAAAAGACATGCGATTGGGAACTCGGATGCGATTAGCAATTAACAGTGGTATATAACTCGATCGGGTCCGG
Organism: Pinus albicaulis; assembly: GCA_034641835.2. Classification (NCBI taxonomy): domain Eukaryota; kingdom Viridiplantae; phylum Streptophyta; class Pinopsida; order Pinales; family Pinaceae; genus Pinus; species Pinus albicaulis. Next base: position 202,364,611 of record CM076578.1, on the reverse strand, counting down.
CATTTCAATCGCAATCGCAACTTTCTGTTGCGATGTTCCGCTAGCCTTGTGATCTCCGATTGTGATTGGAGAGAGGTCCCACCATCTAAAACTTCGTTTTGTGCGCTCCATAATATAACAAACATATATGTATACTTTTCCAAAGGGATAAGCGATTCCCGGAATATGGTTTATATGTTATATGTAACGCCCATCGGGTAATGATTCTCGGAATTATACATACGACTGTATCTGCCGGCTTGGGCGATTCTCGGAATTTTATATCTGTCCTCCGGGTTGGGCGATTCTCGGAATTATAACAGCTCTATCTCTGCCTCTGTCTCTGCTGCTCTTGTCGCTTTGCCTTTGCCTCTGCCTCTGCTGCAGTGATAACGACTCTGCCTCTGTTATATTCGCTTCCTCTGCCTTCATTTGCTGCCTCCATTGTATTCACTGCTTCCTTTTTCTGTCTTTGTTTCAGCGCTGCCTCCTTTGCCTGTCTGTGATTCAGCGCTGCCTTCTTTGCCTAAGTGCTGCCTCCTCTGCTGCCTCTGTTACTTCTTTGTCTCTTCCTTTCTGCTATATCTGCTGTCTTAGTTTCTTTGTGCTCCTTCCTCTGTTGCATCTATAGAATCCACTCCACCTGTTATACTTGTAGCAAATCCTATGAGGCTCCGATCTTCTATGCCTTCAATTGAATAATTGTGAAAAAACACAAATTAGCTTCTACTAGATTGTCTACACAATCTTCCCACTTGAATAATTGTTCCTCATCACTCGGTCTCATTCCTTAGCTATTAAATGGCCCTCTTCTACTGTCCTCACTACTTTGCAGCACCTCATCTGACTCCTGCTGCCTTTGTTTCTTCTATGCTCTACTTGTCCTTGTAACTCTTTGTTTTATTGTTGCCTTAGGTGTTCTTCCTTTGCCATCTCCTTTGCCTTGTTGCTGCCTCGGGTGTTCTTCCTTTTGCCATCTCCTTTTCCATCAATGACAACATTTCCAGCAATCTTCTCTCAATACGGTATGTTGCTCCAAGTACCTCCACTATACCCATCCATATTACCACTGTGCAAATAACCCCGCGTCATCCTACACCTTCCCTCACAAATAATCTGCTTGTAAATCCACTATTATCTCCTATCATGGCAGCTTGGTATGCCCCCCTAGTTTTACCGCAACCTTTGGCACCTTTGCTTAATGACTATCAGTCTAGAATCCCTCACTTCACCGGGGCTGAATCTACCACTGCCCAACAACATGTAGATAGAATAAAGGATGCTTTTGACTACATGTAATTAGAAGAGGAAACCATGAAGATGAGGATGTTTGCCCAAAGCCTAGGAGGAGAAGCTAAAAAATGGTTCAAAAACTTAACTCCCTACATCATACACGATCTTCCTTCTCTTTACCAAAATTTCATAAAAAAGTGGGAGATTCAGAAAAATCCTCTCCAAATCCTCTCTGAATATAAAAATCTTAAGAGGAATGCAGGGGAGAGTGTCAAAGATTATTGCACCATGTTTAACAGTGTCTACAATGCCCTCCCACCTCACATGAAACCCCCACTAGGCCTAGCCTTAGCTAAATTTCTGGAATATTTTGACCCGGACATGGCCTATCAGCTAAGAGAAATAGAGCCCCTAACTTTAGAAGACATGCAAAAGGGAGCTATAAGTGTAGAGGCCAACTTAAATGAAAAGAGAGCTAGGCTAAGATCAGAAAAGAGGGTAACCTATAAAGATGAAACCATGCCCTCAACCTCCTCATCTGATTCCAAGATTGACAACCTAATTAGAACCATGGAGAGAATGATGGAAAGAATATACATAAATGAAAGATCACCTCCTAGGGATAAGCAACCAAATCCCAAAAATAGAAACTGGAATCAGAACTTTAGAAGAGACCCACCCTAAATTAGAAAAAGGGAAAATGATCAACAAATCAGGCCACCCTTCTAAGATAACTATGAATATGAAGGGGAAAGAGATATTGAACAGCTGGATGAAAATCATGTAAACTTAATAGGCTCTGATAACAAGGGTGATGTTTTTCTCACAGAAGAAGAACAAGGTTTCTTCTCCTGAAATCTAAATGAAACAAGCTATGAATATTTTCAAGACTACGAGTTGGGATTGGAAAACACCATAATGGAAGTCCATAGGAAATATGATATTAGGAGTAAGAAAAACCAAGACAACTCCAAGAAGAACAACTTAGACACTGTTGTTAGCAAAACCCCCAAAAACATTCTTAAAAGAACAACAGACAATACCAACAGCATGGCTAAGAAAACTGATCCCAATAAAGAAAAAACTAGCCAACCAAGTGGTGACACAAGCTACCCTAGTACCTCTACTAGTGACCCTAAGAAAACTCTTTTGACCAAAGCCCCAATCAGAATAAAAAAATTAAAAATGTAGAAAAATTTATGGCTGATAAAACTGATGTAAATATGTCTAAAACCCAAGAACCTTTCAGTTTTGAAGGAGAGATTGCTAAAATCAAGATAACCATACCTCTCACTGAACTAGTAGCTCAGGATATGTGCAGGTCCCAAGTTTTGAAAGTTTTGAACATAGGGAACGATACAGACACGCTAAAATTGACAGATGAAAAACCAGAACTGTTGTTTGGTCCCGAAGTTGAGGGAAAATACCAAGAAGGAGTTATCCCTCCTTTCTATGTTAGCCTAAACATACATGAAAAAATATTACACAATGCTATGATAGATTTTGGCGCCTTGCACAGCCTCATTCCTAAGGTAATAATGGATAGATTAGGCCTAGAAATAACTAAGCCTTACAAGGACTTGTACTCATTCGATTTGAGCAGAGTCAAGTGTTTGGGCCTAATCAAGGATCTTTGTGTCAATCTGGCACAAATACCTGCTAGGAGTCTAGTTATGGACATAGTTGTTGCTGACATTCCCCCAAAGTATGGCATGCTTTTGTCCAGATCCTGGGGAGCCAAACTTCAGGGAAACCTCCAACTTGACATGTCATATGCCACTATCCCTGTTTTCAACTAAACCAGGAGGTTATACTGGGAGTCTCACGTGAAGTATATGGTAAGTAGCCTAGATAGGCTGAACAACACACCTATGTACTCCATTCACTCATATCTTGATTCTTTCATCTTATATAATGAAGAGGACATTGATGAGAAGGTAAATGAAGTTGATACAGATCTAGGCACACTACAATAGTCAAATCAGTCCCGCTATGATGAGTTCAACAGTCAGAACTATCACGACTCAAAACAAACACATGATGATAAAACTAAACTTGAATTTCTGCAAATTGAAAATGAAATTTAAAAACCAAACATGTTGCTCATATGAAGAACAAACCTCAAAGACAAAACTTTTTCCTTTTTCCAATCCAGAAGTACTGAAATACCCTCACATAACAAAAATATTTGGGAATCCAAGTCAAAAGAGTCTTATGTTTTTGTTTTACATAGACACCTCAGCATCAATGAGCTTTGTCCCTTCAGAAAGACTGTTGACTCTCACAAATATTGCTACAAATCCTAAAGGAGTGTCTACTGAAAATGATATAGAAGATTATAATGTGTGCAGCCTAGCAAGACCCAAAATAATCAAGTTATCCATATCTCTATCATTACACACAAAACTAAAATACATAAGGCTATGCAAGAGGTTTCAGGATGCTTGCATATATAGCGATGAAAGCTTAAAGCTTTGTGACTTAGGTATTATTCAAAGGAGATCTCCTTCCAAAAGAAACAATGAAATCCTTGGAAAAATTGTGTCACTAACAAAGAAATCCAAAGGATTTAGACTATGTATAGACTTTAGGTACCCAGATAAAACCTCCGTGAAGTACAAATACCATTTTCCCAATTTAAGTCATCCTATACAAAGGGTAGGAATTTCTAAGAAAATGTCTTTACATGATAGTGTTTCAGGTTATCATCAGATGATACCTCTTTTAATCAATCAACATAAAACCATTTTCAAATTTCCTTGTAGCAACTACATGTTTGGCCAAATGCTTCCTGGATTAAGGAGTGATAAAGACACCTTCCAAAGAGCTATGGCCCCTGTTTCCAACTTCTTCAGTATGATATACATAGATGACATCATTATCTGTTGTAAAGCCAATAAAGAGTACCTTTTTAACCTAAGGAGGATCTTTGACAGACATAAGTTTTGGAAGAAATACTTAAAGAGGAAATGCCAAGGAGAGCATAGCTTGTTTGAAATTTTTTGGAAAATTTCTTATGCCATGCTTTCAAATGGAGGTAACTATGATTTCTGTTTTCAAGAGATGAATGGACAAAGAATGATAGGAGATCCTTTTGAATACAGGATGCTCAAGTACCATTTCACTAAAAACCCTTAGTTTGAAAATTTTCATTCATTGTACCTAAAAATTGCATGAAAAAAATCACAAAAATACAAAAACAAAGAAAGAGAGAAAATGAGGGCAGATTTGAAAAGAAGTTACAACCCCATACCCAAAGAACAATAGTAGTACTAAAAGTGTGAAGCCCAAATGCCACTACTTGTGCTAAAAATTCTTGTTCAGTCATCTAGCCTAATCATGGCTGAACATGTTTTCAATTTATTGCTGATAATTCAGTGAAAGAGAGCTGGTCAAATATTTTTCAGCTTGATCTATCAAAAGAGAATATATTAGGAATGAAAGATAATGGTTCCACATTCTTAAATTTGAACCAAAGAGAAGGATAGAGACGATTAACTAAAGATGAAAACACAGCCCTCATACCTTCTAGTTTTGTTTTTTATGAAAATAATGTTTGTGTGCAGCTTGTCTCAATGCCACAACTCATGATGGATCAGATTGTCTAATCCTGGTTCAAAACAAGTTTTCAATTTCGTTTCAATAGCTTAGAAAATTAAGTCTGTCATACTGCTTAATCTTGACAGTCAAATAGTCTAGGTAGAGAATAAGAAGAGTTTACTAGCATAATCTGAACTCTTGGAAGAAATAAGTGTCGAAGTAGATAGTTTGTTTTTGCTTTCAAAATAAAAGGATGTCAAGGGTCTATTGGTTCAAGTGCACCCAAGGAAGAAAAAATGTTAGGAAGGTAGGTTGGGTAGGTAAAGACAAAGTTGAGCTAATAATGTTTTCAAATTATTGATATCACGACTTCAAAGAAGTAGCAACAAATGAAAGATGAAAATTATGCCTAATGGATAAGGCATTGGTCTTCATAAACCAAGAGATCTGAAGTTCTGGACACCTCCTGAAAAGGACCTGCCCTGGCCAAGTGGAGCCACTGTTAGTCATCAATAATTTTTTCCTTTGTAGATTACTAAATGATTATCCTATATTTCTAGAAACAAAATTCAAGAATCTCGTGAATTCTAGAAATCTCACTGCCTTCATTATCCTTAGGATAATTTTTTCACTGTTCTACCACTCTATCAAGGCATGGCCAATATATCACTATCAGAAGACCAAATCATGGACTTATGTCACTCATTCTCACTATGTTTGCCACCTCTGACCTTACCACTTAGTTTTAACTAGCCTAACCCTTCTACCTACACCTTGCATTGAAAAGTAGCCCAAACCTTTTCCCATATTCACCAAGTGCCTCAAGCAGTGGTGGTTTTAAAATTCCTTTCTAAAAATCTTCAGATAAACCAAAGTCATTAGTTTTCAGGTACATAATTCATAAGGGTTGGTCAAACTCTATTTTACACCTCCACACCCTAATTCAGTTTTTAGCCAAAGCACCAAGTCCAAAAGGCATCTCAATAGGTCATGTAGGGTCTCCTAGGCTATTCATTGTTTTGGTTTTATAAACTCACTATTCTACATATTCCCAAAGATGAAATCAGATGAAAAGAGCCATCACCCAAAGCAAGGGTGAGCTTATGATTGTCCAAAAGGTATCGAAAACCTCCAAAAGGAACTCCTTGATCAAAGCATTGAGTCTGCAAAAGGACAATAGCCTATCTTAAAACATTTATGTAGGAATGGTTTATGAGAGTTATCAACAGAAGAAAGGCAAGGTGAGAAGCCAAACTCATCAAGGACATCCACAGCAGAAGAGAAGCAACATGCCTAAGTTCACAAAGAGAATCATGGTTTCATGACTAATGGGTTATAAGGTGTTGCCCAGCAAAGAGCCCATCCAAAGGATCATGAAGACATAGGTACATAAGCACAATTGTGCATATATTAAAGATTCATTGAAGCACGTAATAAAAGTAAGAAACCTCCTTGATGACAGTAGGCAGAGATTAAAAAATTATGTCAGGGAATGACTTATAAGTCTTATTAAGGCACACTGTTTCACTGCGCCAAAAAGACAGATTGAAAAAAGTATCAGTGTGAAGGAGACAAAAATCTCAAGTATAGTCAATATCCATCAAAATGGTCAAAGGAAAGAGATCATAAGTTCAAAGTGTCAAAATGGAAAAACCAAGAAAAACATGAGTTTGCTGAGTAAGTGACTAAAGCTGCCAAAATTACAAAGAATGACAAAGAAAAGAAAACATTGTATTATGGCACCTGCAATAAACAGAAGTGGCCAAAGGAAATAAGGTGTGTTTGGAAACATCCAAAAAAGGTCTTTTTTTTTCTTAAATCACCTCCTACACAAGAGAAAAAGAAATATCAGTGAAGGTAAAAAGACCAAAAGTAAACATTAGTCAAGGTGGGTTTTTGTTTTTAATTTTTCAAGGGTATAAAAGCATCACAAGTATCATCACTCAACACCATCTCTTCATATGCAAAAAGAGTGGAAGGATTTCAGGGTTTTCAGAGTTTTCTGGCAGATATCAGGAAAATAACCTTTGCGCTACGCTCCTGAAAGGCTGCTCTATACACCTGTGCACGCTGCCTGTGTATTTTTCAAAGGGATGCTATGCGCCTGTGTAACAGTATTGCGCATAGGGCCATAGCCCGACCCGACCACATAAACAACCACCTGACACTGCGCTCATGCCCATGTAGTCTCCGCCTGGAGGAGACGACACCTCACTGCACTACGCACCCAGGCATGCAGAGGTTGCCCGACACCTCATGCATACGGCGCCCGATACTCCACCACGCTACACACATGCATCTCTGAAAGCCCAACACCTCGTGCAGAGGTGGCCCAACCTGATAGTCTGTGTTGCACTCCTATCCATTCAGGGTTTCCCAAGAGGACCCGACTACCCGTTCAGGCCTCGCCCGTGCTATGCTCCTGCACTACGTTCAGGGAAAACCTGATAGGTCGTGCAAAAGCCACCCAAATGGCCCATTTTGCATTCTTGTGTATTGTGGCTTCAGCTGTGAGATTTTTGAGAGGTATTTAGACATCTTCTACCTTTTCCTATTATCTAAAGGTAAAATTATAAAGAAATGTGAAGGGTGAACTTAAAGAAAGAGGAAAAAACCCTAAAGGAAGAAAGGTTAGGTCCTCATGTTTGCAAGTATTGCTGATTGAAAAAGCACCCATCCATCTACACACTGAAAACACATCAAGGCCAAAGGTGTCCTTCTTCACTCCTCTTTTCCCCTCCAAATTTTCAGATCATTGCCTTTCCTTATTAACCTCTCACTTGCCCCCTTCATATCCTTTCACAAATAGTTTGCAGGGTTTGTTTTTAAAGGCAAGAGAAAAGGAAAAAATGCCTACAGAAGGAAATCTTGAAAGTAGCGAGAGAGGCCAAATGCCTAGAGAACAACAGAGGAAGGGTGGGAAAACAAATAGGTTTGAGCTTGTAAATGCTAAAGAATCGATAGCCTCTCCTACTACAGTTGCATATTTCAGAGAGGTAGGTTGTCTTGATTTCTGTGAGAAAGTACATAGAGTCCAAATTCACCCTCACTTGACCAAAATTTTTGTCCTTAACCTCCATTACCACCAAGTACATCTAATTGGAGTGAATTTTGAGCTGACCACCAATGCAATCTCTATGGCCACTGGAATACCTTGAATGGGAGAAAAATGGTTCAAACAAGTGTATCTCAACCTAAGCCATTATCAACCCTTCTTAAAACCAAGTTTCCAAGATGATTGCAAAACTACTTTCCCCTTTTCTCATTTGTTGGATAGATATGCTCCTTTAAAGAAAATCATTATGAAATATTTCACCTGAGAGGGTAGATTTCTAGATTGTACGCTTACCACATAAGACTGCTATGCATTTCACTAGGGCCAATTTGCTACATTTTCCCTACTACCTTTATAAAAGTATTGATAAAATGTCATCCATTGTGCAAAGGAGACATCCTTCACAGCAAATGTAAAGTATTTTCCACCATTCCCTCATCAAAATTATTGTCTTACACCAATTACAGAAACAAGGAATCCCATGGGAAATTTTCATCACCCATGATGTTTTCACAAATCCATAGCCTCTTCCTCTGCAAAGTTTACCATCATCATCTCATCCACCTTCCTCCACTCCTCCATCACCACTCACTATCCATGAATAATCCTCTTCACATGAATCCTCTCCCCAAACAAGCCTCCCTCTTTCACCTTCTCCTAAAGCCTCATAACAAGAAGAAAGTGCTGAAGAACATGAAGAAGGTAGTGACAAAGAGGAAAATGGCATTCAAGAAGAAAATGATACTCAAGAGGAAGAAACAAGTAATGAGGAAGAGGAAAATGAAATTGAAGAAAGTGATTATGATGAGGAAGAAGACAAAGAAGAAAGAGTTGAGGAGGAAGAAAGCAGTGACAAAGAGGAAAATCATAGTCAAGACAGAGAAGACAGTGATAAGGAAGAGGACAGTAACAAAGACAGTGAGCTAGATGAAGATTAAGAAACCAATGATAGTCTAGGGACAAAGGCAGATTTTGATCAAAAAAATAGTGAAGATAAAGAAGAAAACAGTGAGCCCAATAGCAATGATAAAAGGAGTAGTGACAAAGATAAAAATAGCAGTCAAGAAGAGACAGAGTTCGAAGGAAATTGTAGTGGGAAAAATAGTGAATACATTGAGCCAGACAGTGGAGAAAAAGACAAATAAAGTTTTGATAAGGAATAGGGAAGTGACAAAGGCAGTGAGCCAAATATTGAGGGAGAAGTAGATGAAGAAAAAATCAAGACAAGTGGCAGTCATGAAGAAGAAAATGACAATCAAAATGAAGGAGAAACTAATGAAGATGCCTTTAATGGTGACCCACAGAAAATGCAAGCAATGATACAGAGATTGAAGATGATGGAAAAATAGAGGCATAGTATCAAGACAAAGTTAGTAGTGAAGAAAAGGCAGATGAAAGCAATGATAATGAGGAGTCAAATTATGAAAACACTTAAGATAAAGAGACAGAGGCAGAGTTTGAAAGTGATGACAGTGGGCCAAATAATGAAGACATTGGAACAAACAGTGAAGGGGCTAATGACAGTCATAATGAATAAAACCTAATGACTAATAGCCCTAACAAAAGTGACAGCAATGATTCGATGAACTCAAAGGGCAGCCAAGAAGATGAAAATGCACCAAGCAGTGATGAGGACACCTCTAACCATGACAACAAAGAAAATGACAATGTAAATGATAATGTTGCGAACATGGAGGATGACAATGCATAGGACATGGAGGAAGATTACAATGATGAAGATCAAGGTAGTGATGTTTGCATGGGAGGAAATGAAAGTTCCTCTCAAGAATGCAGTCAAGAACAAAAAGAAGAAAACACACATGGAGGGGTCATTACTAAAGAGAAAAGAACTCTTAATGTCACCAATGATGGAGATATCCAAATGAAACTTATTACACCTTTCCCTCTTACCTATCAAAGAGGAGATAGGCATGTTTTTGGGCCATACAATCCTCCTCAGCTCATAATATTGACAAAGGTAAGAAAAAAGTGGAGGAAGAAGAGGAAGATCATGACGAAGAAAGAGGGTTTTAACTTATTCACATAGACAGTGATGATAAGAATGAGACAATAATTTCAAACTCCCTCCTGCAAGACAATATTGCACAAATCAAGGACTTGGAAGTTGAATTAGAAAGGGAAAAATATGTCATTCACTTCTATCAGATGAAAAACAAGAAAATGAGTGCCCAACAGGCCACCCATGAAACAAGAACACTCAGGTACTGGAAAGAGGCTCAAAGAGCACAGGTAAAGTTGGAAGATTTCATGGGCACTAATGAAGAGAGTGAGGATGAAGAAGGTCAAGCTAGAAGGAGACCTAGAACTATGGGTCTAAAGAAAGCATTAGCAAAGCAGAGGGAAGAAGAATCAGCCCAAGCAGAACAAATTTCTCTAAATGAACTCCTCGCAATGGAAATTGAGCATAATAGGGAATCATGGCTTGAGAGGGCCAACATACACCTTGAGGCCAAGCTGGAGAAATCTAACAAAGACTTGGAGTTACAAAGAAGAATGACTAAGCATTATGCTCGAAGAAACCAATTTGCAAGGGAAAAACTCAAAAAGGCCCAAAATGAGATCCAAGCACTAAAAGAACAAAAGAGCCAAGCTAAAATTATTATTTTGGCTCGAGATTCTCTACAAGTCTCCCAAGACCCATGAGGCATAATTCCACCAAATTTGGGATAATTTTGACAAGTTTTTGTTTTTTGCAAATTTTGAGGCTAGGAGCACAGCACACCTGGTGCTACACTCTTTTTCAGAGCATCTTCAGGAGGAAAGGCTTGCATTTTTGGGTTCCTCATTATTCATACAGCATGCTCACAAATTTTTAGATCAATTGGAGTTCTTTTGGTCCTCCAAAATGGTCAAAAACACCCAATTCTGCGTCATTCTGCCTGTTTTTCAGGACATGTGCTGCGCTCCTACCAATTTTGGAATTTTCACTTTTTGGATAGGTTGTAGAGGTCATATTGGAGAAAAAAGGGTATATCTATAAATAATATTTCAATTTATTTCCAACGAGCCATCACGAAGCCTTTTCCGACATCGGGAAGGCCTTCAAAACACTGTTGTAAAAAGACCCATTTTTCCTGTTCCTGTGCTACGCTCCTGGCTTGAAATTCATTTTTAAAAAAAATAGTGCTACACTCCTATGGTTGAAAAGTAAAAAATTGCATTTGGAAAGTTTTAGGAGGCTTTTCAGAGCCTAAAGGTAAATTTATTTGCTAAAAATGGCCAACAAGATATTTATTTTAGATATTATTGTGCCTTGGTCCTTGCAAGGCCTCAAGGACAATAGAGATACTTATGATTAGCCAATCGAATTCTAGATACTCTTTTAGGTTTTCCTCCTCCTTGCTTGTTATATAGAACATGAGGATTCATTGCAAGTGTGGGCTTTTGATGAGTTTGAGAGCAATACATGGTTCTTGGAGGTTGAAGAGCAATTTGGTGTTGTGGAGCTTGTGGATGATTTGCCTTGTTTGCAGGATCCTTGAGTTTAGTTAATGGTGATGTATCTCTTATTTGTTAATGTTTTCAAGTTGATCGTATGCCCATATTTCTATATTGGAATATCTTAGAAGAGTATAGGATGAGAAATTTTGTTTGAGGCACCTCAGTCCTCCTGTTTGCTATGGTCTTTATGTTTTCCTCTGCTGGGTTAGTTTAAAGAATTCTTAGTTGCTCCTTAGGCCCACCTAAGCTTTTTTATTTCATCATTGGATTTATATGCTAGTTTACAAATATAATTCATGGTAAGCCTTTTTTTGTTGATTCTATCTAAACTATGTCTTGAAATCTCTCTTTGATGTATTGATTGTTAGGTTAAGCCAAAGATGTCTTGTTTCAATATTGGCCTTTGTATATGCTTATTAGTTTGCCTAAAAGTTGTTTATATTTTAATGAATAATGTTTAGGAGTTCCCTCTTCATTTATTGATGCTATTTGTCTCTTATATGTTTTCAAATTTTGAAAGTATGATCATTGGAGTTAGATAAGTTTTCTTTCTTCCTTTGTTCCACTGGATTGTTGATCTTGAATGTCTATTTGCTTAAAGTATTATCACTGAGTAAATGGTGTGCCCTATCTCATGATTAGTATCTTTTGCTTATCGTTATTTAAGATCTTCTTGTTCATAGGTATTTGACAAAGGATTCTTAACTGCCCTTTGCCCTACCTTGTTTCCCAAAACTTAATGTCCATCTCACCTCACACATAAACTTTAAAGATCCATTAACTACACTAGATTTTCCCTGTGATGTACTGTGATTCACTATTGAGATATCAATGACTTCATAGACTCCATAGCCTAATGTTTGATAGCCTCTCATTCCACCTTTCCTACTCGATCATCTTACCCAAACAAACAAACAAACAAACCCTACACTTAACAACTAGCCTAAAATCAACCATCTAAAAGTGAACAAGTTCACATCCTTCACAAATAATAGAGAGAGCCCTCTTTGAGTCCAGGAAGGCTAGGTCCTAGGACTCCAAAGACTGGTCTAATGTTAACCCCATGCATTTGGTCTACCAATCTGTTAAATCACGAGACATTAGCAGTTCGATAGGCCCAAATGACTGACGAGATGTGCACATCCCAGTCGCTACGATCGACGTTATAGACCTTGGTCAGTGCCTACTCCAAGATTTTATTAAAATCTTCTACAACTCCATTTTCTTGTGGGTGATACAGGGTGATTTTCGTGTGGTGGATCCGAAATTCTTCAGTCAAGGCCTGTATTGTTTCATTAACAAAATGCATACCCCTATCACTCATTAAGATCTCAGGACAACCAAACCTGGTCAGAATATGCTCAAAAATGAAGTGCGCAATGGTATCTACAGTGCAAACCTTCATAGCTTATGCTTCGACCCATCTACTTACGTAATCAGTCTCAGTGATGATGTAGCGCGCACCTATCTTCTTTCCTGGTAGGTTTATGGGCCCAACGAAATCGATGGCCCATTTTTCAAATGCTTTCAGTGGCATTTGCAGCTGCAAGGGCATTTCATCTTTGTGCGATGGCCTTCCTGTCCTTTAGCATGTATCACAGGCTTTGCAATAATCGTGAGAGTCACTATGTAGTGTGGGCAACCATAGTCCAGCTCTTAAAATCTTCTGCATCATTGCTTTCCCTGCGTAGTGACCTCATGCTATGCCCCCATGGGATTTTGCTAAGATGGCATGCCTTTCATGCTCCAACACATATCTTCACAAAACCTTGTCAGCTACTAGGTTATACAGATGGCCTGAGATGATGGTAAAATCCACTGCACGGGTTACCAACTGTTTCTTCTGTTGTACCGAATAATCTGTTGGCACCATCCCTGTCATCAAGAAGTGAATGACATCAGCGAAGTGCGCATCAACCACCTTAATCACGAACAGCTGCGCATCGGGTAGTCCTTCTTCTAGGTTAGTTGGTTCCTCACCGCTCTTGATTCGCGATAAGTGTTCTGGCCCAACATTCAACTTCCCCGGCTTCACGATGATCTCAAATTCATATTCTTGAAACAGTAGTAGCCATCGGTAGATCCCCCCCCCCCAACACAGGCTTATTCACTAGGTACTTCAAATTCAAGTGATCTGTAAACATCTTGAAGTGCCCTCCTAATAGATAATGCTAGTATTTTTGCAGGGCGTATACCATGGCCAACCCCTCACATTTAGTAGTGGAGTAGTTGCACTTAGCACTAGAAAGTTTCCTACTAGAAAATGCAACTAGATGGTCAATGTCTCTGTCTCTAGGCTGCATAAGGATAGGTCCCAGGGCGATCCCTAATGCATCTACGTGAATGTGGAAAACCTTCGCCCAGTCAAGAAATATTAGGATAGGCACAGAGACCATCTTTTCCTTGAGTAGTTTGAAGCTCTCTTGACACTCTTCATCCCAAAAAAATGAAACTTCCTTCTTTAGCAACTTTTCCATAGGTGTTGTGATCAGTGCATACCCTTGAATGAACTTCCTGTAGTAGCCTGTATGTCCAAGGATAAAGCGCAGCTGTTTCTCAGTTGTGGGTACTGCCAGGTTGATGATAATTGCTACTTTGGTTTGGTCAACCATCAATCCTTGTCAACAGAATATGTGATCAAGCAAGATCTCGAAGGGTACGCAAAATATGCACTTATTTTTATTCAGGGAAATATAGTGCTTTCTATAGGCATCCAACATCATTCACAAGTTTGAGACGTGCTTCTTTGCCAACCCGAAGATGGTCCACTCATCAAAATATGCCTCCAAAAACTTGTGGATGAACTCCTTGAATACTGCGACCACTACCCGCGAAAAGATGGCAGAGGCATTCTTGAGCCCAAACGGCATGATAGTGTAATGAAAATATCCCCATTCAGTGGCAAACGTAGTCTTATTGCGATCTTCAGGTGCGATCCTGATCTGATGGTAGCCCGAGAACCTGTCCATTTACGAGTACGCTTCCTACCCCCCCATGCTATCAAGGATTTCATTTGAGAATGGCGTAGGAAAGGGATCATGTAGCAAGCATCATTTTATTTTCGTAGGTTAACACAGATCTGTATCTCTCCCTTAGTATTTTTCTCCTGAACCACCATAGGAATTACCCAATCTAACTGTTCAACTGGTTCGATGATACCTGTGGCTATCATTTTGTTAATTTCTTCCCTGACTTTCTACTTATACTTGGGGTTCAATCGATAAGGGTGCTACTTCACAGGGCGCACATCTAGTTTTAAATTGATGCGCATGACCCCTTGGTCCCCTGTAATCCCTTTGAGTTCTGAGAATTTCGTCGGAAATAGGTTATGGTATTCAGTGAGGAGTTCCATGACTCTTCCAACAGTATCATCATCCCAGTAGTCCCCAATTTTAGCTAGCTTAGGTTGCCCCTCCGTCACAATGTTGAATTATCGTAGCTTCATAGGCTTAGTGACATTGACAGTCTGTAGTGGGGGTCCAAAAACTGCGTGCTCTCCCTCCAACTCTGGGATAGAGACATTTCGTGGGTCTTCATCACATTCCTCCATTGATAGATTGAGATAGTTGAAAATATCCTGCATCTATGTCTCCCATGTTGGTGCCCCATGTGTTGCACAAGGGCATGATTCATCAAATACAAAGGCATCTATAGTGTGAAAAGCTTCAACGAGTGCCTCTATTCCACCTACCAAACCAAATGTCCCTACAAATTCGTCCTTCAGGGTTTCCTAGTGGCAAGTGCACTGGTGTAGTTCTGCATCTAAATACCATGCAATGGGGATTGGACCCAAGGCATGAATGAAGAGGTGGACCCATTCCTCCATAGTTATTTCACACCATTTCTCCATCCATGCATACAAATGCTCGCGTGGGTCCCATGGGACAAGGAAATTATTTACGTGCAGGTGAACTGGGGGTTCAAACCACAGGACCATCATCTCGTGACACTCTTCCCAATCCTGGAACATCCCCTTATGCGTATCCCACCACCTCGCAGGGGTTGTGCGCATGGATAGATTAAGGGCCCACAGCCTTCGCTCCCATGGGACTTCAACTTCAAATGTTCAAGAAAACTCCCTAATACTACCAGAACCATCAAAGTAGGGTAGGTCTCTTACCTCTGAGGAGATACACCAGAAGTTATTTGTGACTCTAAGACATCGTAGCGCAGATACATCATGTAACCGATTCTTCCAATTTTTGATCCCCCTATCAGAGTCATAGAAGAATTCGTTGTCCTGCTCCCAGCCAAAGCACACCATCCACCATAGGATTGATCCAATCCTCGTCCCGAGTGGTTAATTTATAGATGTGATCCACATCCTCTTCTTCATGCACCTGTTTTGTATACTGCTCTCCTTCCACAGGGTCTAGTGGGACTATCGCCCTCGTACCTTCATTCTCAAAGACCATGCTCCTTTTATTTAGGTTGATAATGCCTCCCATGTCTATTTCCCAATACAATCCTAGAAGCGTCGTATAGGGTTCCACATCTTCCACAATCTGAATTACCTCAAAGTCGGCACAGACCTTAACTCCTGCGATATCTACCACAATCTTTGATAGCCTCCCCAATGGTATGATCTTCTGTTGGTTGGCCATGCGCAACTAGATAGTAGACCATTCCAACTTAGGCTCTCCCATCCACTACCAAGTTTTCTTGGGTATTACATTTGCATCTGACCCCAGGTCCAAAATAACCTGATCCATTTCATAGTCGCCAATCTGTGCTATTAGCCACATTTCCCAACTAGTGTGTTTGTTATTCTTGTAAAGTTTGTACACATCCCTAAATTCTGGGAGAGGGTTATTTCTCTCTGTGTAGTTGTCTATTATTGCTTGCAGATTTTATAGTACCTTTTGGCTGCGTAGCAGCTTCATACATGCCTGTAGAAATGGTTTCACTTCGTCGTTTATTCTTAGGTTTGTTGGAGCTTTTGAAGTAGGTGTTGCATCCTTAGTAAAGTATTTGCGAGCTACGACAAAGGTTTTATTTTCCTTTGGTAGGTCCAAGATTTCCTGTTTGACAACTTATTTCCGGATAAGAGGTTCAACCTCGGCTCTCTCCTTAGCTCCTCCATTATCCATGCCGCTGCACGTTATAACATTAATACTTGGTCCTTCATCACGCGTTTCCACCTTAACCCTTTGCACATTATGTGTAGGTGTCTGATGTTTCTCCTACATTTTTTCTATTAGGATTGGATAGTCTTCAATCGCATGGTCCAATTGTCGATAGTAACAGAAATATTGTCACGTAGGGTTCAGACAGTCCCTCGCAAAGTGCCCTAATTCGGCACAGTTGTAACAGATCAATTTTCCTCTTCCCCGACCTATGCCTCCACCCCTACCCCTTGCTGGGGAGCCTCCTCTGCTTGAGGGAGATAGTGGTGAAGAAGGGTCATCTTGTACCCTATATAGGTTTCCTCAATCTATCGTCAAGTTAGAGGTCCAACAATTTTGCTCATCATGTCCCATAAAAGAGTAGAATTGACACCATTGTTGCTTCAACTCTGGAACATAAGAACCAAGATGGGGATAGGGGTTAGTGTCATGTAGCCCAAAAACATGACAATCAGTGCACTATAACGTCGGACCAATTGGCCCCACAACCTCCTTAGGGCGTAATGGGCTAGGTCCCCCAGCCTGCATGTAATCTATCAGCAGAGGACACTGATCCTTGGTATGGCCAGAAATCCTACATATTATGCACCATATCTCTGGACTAGCCTCTTTCCCTCGTTCTTTTCGCAAGTTCTATATTTCAATGTGCATTTTCTCTAGCTGTCCCTAGATCTACTACACCCTGAACTGGGCATCGTCTCTTGGTGCAAACTCTAGTTTCATAGCAATCTCCAAGGCTTTCTCTTGCATCTCAATTGCCTACTGACCCATAGGTCTGTGCAGGTGAGGTAGCAGCATAGATATAAACCATTCCTTATGTTGTCTATCATCATACAGGAATTCTCCATCTCTGATAACCTTCTTTAACCACTGATCAGCTTCCCATACAGACTCAATGGGTCCTTGTCTAAAGTCTTTTAGGTCAGTTACCAGTTCTGAGTATGAATTAGGCTTTCAGAACTATTATTTTAAAGCTGCCTTAATCTCTTGAATAGGTGGATTTGCATGTTGCCCTACATATCCCATATACCTGTCTAAGGCCCTTCCTTCAAATGCAAGGGATATCTGCACTCTTTTTACAGCATTGGTAGCCACATTCTGCATAGTCCATACTAATTCTTCTACAAACAAAAATCGGTCCATATCTTTATCTCCTACACCCTTGACGGTAGGTAGCTTCACGTGCATGGCGATATCTTCTTCTGGTGGTGGCGAAGGTGTAAGTGAGTTCTTACCCTTATGCTGACTTGAAGGTGGTGTAGCCGTAGGACTGTTTCTTTCGTGCACAAACGATTCTCTTAATGGACTGTAAATGGATCTATATCCTTCTTTATTAGTTCGGTAGTACTTATCACTTCGTGTTGTACTCTCGCTCAGATCAAAGGTCATTCACTCAGTGTGGTTGCACAAAACGCCCTTTTCGCACAAAAATATTTCAATTAATAATGGCATTTCTTTCAAGAACTTACCCCGGAAACCTTTGAATAACCTCCTCTCTACTTCAGAATATGATACAAACTAATTGACTACGAATTCTGTCATGAATCATCCCACCACATTATCCACCCAGTGATCTGCTGTATGGGTGATCGTATTGTCAGTACTCTCCAACTGTTGAATCAATTCTGGTGTCCACTGCGTAACCTAATCATCCTTCCAACATGTCTGGAATACTACGAGCCTTTCCAACCACTCCTAAAGCTTGTGCGCAAAGGTTACAAAGAAAATTTCATAGACTTCGGTGAATATGTACTTTTTCTTCCACTTCTTAGTTGTCAGCTTTGTGCTACGATTCTCTTTTACAGCAAATTACTGAATCTGTCTTTCAAACCACTCTTCAATTTCCACCCTCCTAGGTCTCCAATGACCTCATGGAATTACCTGATATCTCTCTCAAGATGCTCTCGGTCCCCACAATAGAGCCATTTGTTGGCTTGAGGGGTCCTGACCCAGGTTCAGAGGTGAATTTTTTCCAACAAATCCCTATACTACTGGCGCTTCTTTCAGAAATGACCTGCTTGCATAGGCCAACATCTCACCCGAAGTAGTATAGGAGGGTGTTGGAACCAGGTTTCCGCACCTTGAGAGAGAGAAGGAAATTCGAGGCAAATCTAGGTTGTAGCTTATTAGGTTCGCACAAATTGAGTCTATTCACAACTATTTCAACAGTGTAATCATCATATAACCATAACAAAGCTATCACATCTAATGAGTATATTTGCATCCACGTTCGTATTACCAAATACCATCATAGAGCACTATAATCGTAGCCAATATCAGATCACAGATATACTCATGCCAATTTGACGTCAGAGGTACATTCTTAGCTTAAATAAATATCATAGATGTGCTTTAACAGTAAACACAACCAATTCGGATAACACACAGATACTTCAACTATACTTCACATTCACTAATATCAAAGATCCACTTACAACCCAAACACAACCCTTGCACACAACCTAGCAGGGTCCGCACATAGTAGGACTGAGGATCTCCGCACACACATCTAGCTTGAGCGCTTACCCAAAACAACCCAAACAGATCTTAACAATTCGCACATAGCATCAATCTATCGACTTACTTACTTACTAGACCCAATTAACTATCTATTTATAATATCGTAGCCTTTGCTATCCTATGGTCTGAAAACTGTGGTTTTTGGACCCTAGAGCTATCCTTTAACCCATTACAAAACATTAGGGGCTTTGACCCACCCCAAAACCCCTACGCAAGACCGATTTTAACAAAATTGTACCAAAAACGTAGGTTAGGGAACCCCGTTACAACAATTAAGTGTCTATGGGAGTATTAAAAAAATAGGGCTGGTGGGCGATCAACGTGGGATTCACCCATTGGGTCATTTTTTTTCTCCCTGGGCCCAATAGGACTAATGTGATGATAGTGCGAAAAAATTTAGAGACAGTCGCGTTGGCACCGAGAGTTAAATTTTTTAATGAAAGCTCAACTTTTACCAGTTCTCTTGCTAATTTATCTCCATGAAATGTAATTAATATTTGTTTAATTATTTTTTGTCTGTGATAAATGGCCATTGAGTGGAAATAAAAGGGCCATGAGGCAGAATACCAAAAATATGCAAAAAAACCCCATTTCATAAGGGCACTTCGTGACTGTGGACTACTGAAGTTTTTCTGAACCCCTTGGATATGATCCTAAGTAGACCTATTGCAACATTTGGTAAGGTGGTGGAATGCAAACTACCGAGTATTTGTGATTGGATATAATGAATTGGAAATAGAGGTTCCAGACATCTATTTCATCATTGATTTATCTAAGAGAGGCAAACCAGTTTAGCTGTCTTGTTCTTGCCCTGTAGGAGAGAGTAAAAATATTCTCATAGCAAGAAAATGCAGTGATGGATTCCACAAAACAAATAGAGGGAAGATAGACATAAATACTATCGTAGAACCTCCATTGAGAACTGTTATATACATTATAGCTTGAGTGGCAGGGGTACAAGCCCTGGATGAGGAAATCAAGTCTCATTTCCAGTATGCCATGGACTGTCTCTATCCAATTGTATTCAACTAGAATGATGGAGTACTAATCAACATGAAGGACCAATTTACTAAATGTAAGATAGGAAAACTTACATAGTTCGGCTATGGATCGATTTTGGTGACACTTTTCCTGGAGCGGGTTCCATATTTTTGGTACCAGTGGGTAGAGATAATACCTCTTGCACCGATAGATCCACGATTGCTGAGTGAAGTGAGATGATACCTCAACATGGTGGTGAGAAACATATGTCTTTCCTAGCTGCATTCTTTGTATGGCTATGACAATAGCTTATAATGGTCAATGAATGGGCCTACATAGGGAAAAACTTCAAAGGAGATCCATATCTTCCTTTAACACCAAGAGGACGATGGAACGACTTAGGTAAAAGATTTTTTTTGAAATTTTTTAAGTTTTGATATTTTATTTATTTATTGTGAATTGAGATTTGGACTTATGATATTTTCAGATGTCGGACCAAAGATGCCTCTAGGGGTTTATCTAATAGCACCAAGAGTGGCTTTCCAACTTGAGGATGGTCCCTATGTCAAGGGGGATAACCCTATGGTAGAGGTAGAGCGAAATCTAGATGCCTTGACTAGAGGCATTATGAATTACGTGACCATTGACAACTTACCTCTCCGGTATTAGAGGCACATCGTGGGGGTGCCAAATAGATTATGTTGGCTGTTAGGCCGAGTTATTAGAGTTATTTCATGTTATCATGAGCGCCATGTCGATGGATAGACATGTCTCTGATCTTTCATTTTTTTTTTTATGTCGATGAGCCATATATCCCAAAACATAGAATTTTTATTTTTTATGTAACCCAAAATTTGCAAACTCTATATATACAAATACATGTTTTTCCTAATTCTATTTAATGTTATCATTATGTCATGTTTTTATTTTTACATGTGATGTAGGTGTCTATGTATAAAATACTTCTCCATTATATCTGTTACTATATTTATATTTCTTGGAATATGTTGATAAGCGACGTAATCAAAATTTATTTCCAAGAGACAAAAACATAGATACATCCTTAAAATATGAGGGTTTTTGATAGAATAATTCTTGTTTAGTTGTATTACAATGAGTTGTGAATCAAGTGTAGCAAATAACGCCTTAATACCAAGTGAAAGAACTTTTGATAATTGTTTGATAACCGAACTATATTTGGCAATATTGTTAGTTGTTCGACCTAGACATATGCCTTGTAAACTGACTAACTCAACATTGGGAGCATAGAGTGCTCACACAGCAAGAGACAAATTCCAGGTTCTACGAAAAGTGCCATCAATGAAACAAACATAAGAAAAAGGTTTCATCAACATCTTCAAACCAAGCATAACATGGTAAGCAGGGGAAAACATGTTTTCAAAACAAGCAAACAATCACACCAAAATAATGCACACTAATGAAACACACACTAATGTTCATAGTATCCATGCAAAAATAAGAAATATAATTTTCAGATAGAGCCCATTGAGGGGCTCAGACAACTGATTATCATCATGAGTAACAAAAATAAGGCCACAGTTTTACCATTGGAATTGTGGGTAGGCCTCGCCCTGGCCCATTTTTTGAGAGAAACCAAATTTGACTTGTACCCATGCCCCTTGGATGAGGGAGGGTTACAAGTCATCAAAACAATCCCCCATTTGGAAAATGGGTGAATGGTAATAATTGGGTAGAATGGAGAGGGTGGGGCTCCAATGTGAATATTCACAATGACACCAGGTTTGATAAAGAAATCTATAGGCATGGTTTCTAAGATTATTCCCATATTTCCTTTAGAAAACACATTGTGGAATTGAATATGAGTTTGAAGAGGAGAAATCATTGCAGGGGAAACTAACAAATCCGGACAGGTAGAAATCACACCAAGGATAGGAAGAAAATAGGAATGACTATGGATATCATTCCACAGAATTTCTTCAAGAGACATGACTTCAACAATGCTTTCATCATTTTGGAAAGTATTGTTCAAAGGATCATCATAATCCAAAGAACCAAGCCAAGAGGATTGCAAATACGAGTCTAGGAACGTACTCAATCAATCATTGCTTTCAAATGCAGCGACATAAGCCATAAGAAAAACTTGATATTCTTTTTCAATGGGGATGAGTGGCATAACATCGCCAAAACGGTCAATATGATCAGGGTTGGGTATGATCCGAGGGTCATGATGAGACGAGTTCATATTAAATTAGGTGACATTAGTGGGAGGAGGAAGGTAAGAAATTCCCATCAAAGAGGAGTCTTTGAAAAGGCCTACTCCAACGCTCTCATAAGGTATAGTGGATTTCCCAATGTAAGTTACATTACCTATTGAAGAGTTAGGGGAAAATAAGGCTAGTTGGTCTACTGTGACAATATTCCCTTGATGGGGGAAACAAAATATGTGAAATAGAGTAGAAACCACATAAACCATTGCATGAGTCCAACTACGTCTAAGTAAAAGGTTTTAATTGAGATTTGTTTCAACAAATTCTACATCCATATTGAATGTTTTACCTTCTAATTGGATAGGTAGGGTGTTGGAAATACAATATGGATGGAAACCTTTGCCATCAAAAGCTTCTAAGGTATTCGAGGACTGGTTGAGAGGAGGAGATTCTAGGTCTTTCCAACATGAGATGGACATAATGCATGTGGAGGCTCCTTCATCAACAACAGTCCTATGAATAGTATTTCCCATAATGCCAACTTGTATGAGAAAAAAAAGTTGAGTTGGTAGGCGAGGAACATGGTTTTGAAGATAAAAATTGACCAAGATGGAATCTGTGGTATCAATTCCTCCAATAGCAGATAGCAAAGCCTTCCTCTGTGATGGACACGTTTTAATTACTTATAAGGCCGACATCGTCGAGGGTGCTTGAGATAAATATTCTACAATATTTTAGTGTTGGGCAACTAGTGCATTCATATTATAAGCTGATTTCCAAAGAAAAATTTTGGGGGGTTGTCGGATTATGGAATCAGTGCTAGGTTTCTTGATACGAAGAGGAACAGAATTAGGTGGGGTGGAGGAAGAGGGTATGTCGATGACATCTATCTCCACCATTGGTTTTTTAGGAGTTGTATAATATTTTGATCTAGTTGGTACATTACTAGGTTTTGTTCCACTCATGAATACTTTGGAGTTTCCAGAGGTTTGACCTTCATATTGATCTACCATTTTCATCTGCTGATATGGGAAAGGTTCCTTCTACAAAGCTGGAATCCCTGGGGTGCCTTTCAGAAGATGACTTACTTTGGCACGATGAGGGAAATCCTTAGTGTAATGATCTTCATCACAAATAAGGAAAGCATATTTAGGCTTTTTCTTTGATGAATCATCAACAAAAAGCTTCGGGGAATCTTGTTTGGCGTTATATTCCTTAGCTTTTCCTTTACCCTTCTTTTTTACATTCCAAGGATTTATTTGTTGTAGTATATTGGACAACATTTAGCTTTGAGTTTTTACCATGATTCTTTTGGTTGTTTGCAACATTAGGGGTTGTAGCAGCAAGAGTATATTTGGATTTCGTAGATTTAGTAGGATTAATAATATACTGATGATTGACAGATCTAGTGACACCATCAACAGGTGTTGAATCTGGAGGCCTAAAAGACACAGGACTAGTTGAAGATTGTGGGGTGTCGAGTAGAAATTCATACAATATGCCAGATTGTGAATAGAATAAGTTGAAATATTGGGCATGGGTGATGGATTTTTCTCCAGTCACATAGCCACCCATGGATATGTCTTTGGAGATATGAGGGATGAATTATTTCGTAAACAATTTAGTTAAAAGATGATTTGGGATGTCAAATTTGATGAGATGACGTCTGCATCTCAATTCATGGACATGATGGGAGATATTAATGGATGTCATCTGTTGAAAAAATATTAAGAGGTGGGTTTCAATCTCATACCAAATAGACAATTGAGAATGAGTGAGGAAAGTCATAGCCAAAGAATTGAAATCTTGGAAAGTACCTCGAGGGAGCTCGATGTACCATTTAGCGGAAGCACCCATCAAAGTGCACTAGAAAATATGCAATTGTATTGAATCATTGATCTAATATTTAGAGGAAAAACAAAGGTGGTAAGTCATAACATGTGCTTGGGGGTCTTCTCCAACCTTTCCTTAAAAATTGAGACAATTTCTAGGTATTTTTGTTGGTACCAGATTCCATTATGGTGAATGTAGTATTGGCTCATTTGTGAGTCGCGACACATCCGAAAATTCGAACGGTGCCTAAAATGGAATTTGAGGATTATATGAGGTATCGTGTCTCTGGTATGCACCAAATTGGTTCTGACCCCATTGGGGTGGGTTTTGACCATAAGGAATAAAATACCCATATTGTTTTTGGAAGGGTGTTTGTTGCAGTTCTTGGTAAGGTCCCTACTGTAGTTGTTGATAAGGCCCCTACTGGAGTTTTTGGTAAATTCTGTATTTATTTGTAATATTCCCAAATGGGGAGTGCAGCAATACAATGCAGAAATATAGGAAAATAACGCAGATCATATTTTATATAGCAAGAGGCCAATATGGGGACCTTTCATTTGTTATTACAACAACAAAATATGTGTAATAAATGACCCATAATATGCATACCAAGAAAAGGAAGCCTCTAATGAAAGAAATCCCTCAAAATTTGGTGTTGCAACCATATATAAAGACTGGAAAAGCCTTACAACGTTATTTTATTGGCTCAACAACGACTTAAGATTACACATCATATCTAGTGCAAATAAGTGCATAAAAAGTTAGATCTATATCAGATCCATGCACTTTACAAGCTCCTCTAATGAACCCCCTTGGGGTTTTCAGCAAAACACCAAGTACAAGATGTAGATCTGAGATCTAAGACTGCAGATCTACTAAAAAATACAAATATGGAAAGTGTGGCTGAAATGATATAGGAAATAGAATAGCCTCCTCCAATAGATCTCCAAAGTGAAGGGCAGATCCCCAACACTCAGAAAATCACTCTCCAAATGGTGTGTTGAACCACCCTGCAACTGCACCTACAGAAATAATGTAGATCTGGAAGTATAGTTCACTTTAGGGATCAAAATATAGTTTGCCTTGTGCCAATATCTGAAAATGAAGCTAAAACCCTCCAATATTGTCCTCCCAATGAAGTGGAAACCTCCTCCACTGAAAAGAAGCATTGAAATGGCCTAGATCTGAAAGATATAGTCTCCACTTGCTGCAGCTTGCAAAATCAACCAAACCCTCAAGAGGATCTACGCTGTAGTTGAAAGAAGAAGCTTGGCCCTAAGCTAGATAGTGGACACTGCAATACAAACTCTCCCAATAGCTACTCAATGAGAAGAGGTGGGATTCCCGATCAGGAACTCTCAATGCTAAACAACATTCATTCTCAACTAAACAACAAGAGAAGTATATATGTCTAAACAGACCATATATTCAAAAAATATGATAAACATCAACAACCTTCTAATGCTACCATCCCCTTCCTTTTATAAGACAAGAGCTTGCAAACCCTAAACCACTTCCAATGAGATCACTTCTTTCACACAAGGAATCTCCATCTAAAACTGCATTGTGCCTCATTGATGGCCACTCCTCCATGACATCGTTGTAGATTTGGTCAAGGTTGACCTAGTCAAAATGTTCCAGCCCCTTTCACACCTAAGGGTGCTTGATTTAACAACCAAGATTTAGCCTTTTCAAATTTGGCATTGATTTATTCATTATTAAGGAATATTATGTACCTCCTTTGCTCTTTTATTCTTTAAACAAAGCAATAAAAGAAAATTGAATATTCCAATTAGCTCATGACTAATTGGAAATATTACATTATTTGTAGGGTCCTTGCTACATTTGTTGGTAAGTTCCTTGTTACAACTAAGGGTAAGGTCCCTCCTATATACTTCTGTACGTGGAACAGGATGTCACCCATGGGATACAATGCTGGAAAATAATGACAACTCCTACATTTTACAACACTGGAACACGTCTCTAGCCTAGAACTCTAAATTTTTATGTAAGGTTCCAAATGCTCCTTAGGTTAATTGAGGTAAATTTTAAGTTGATCTTGATTTGCGTTTCGGTTTTAAGGCTCAAATATTGATGTCACTTGAATACTTATGATGAAATTAATACGAGAAAAAGACTCTTTTCATTTCGATGAAATATATCTAGTAGAGGGAAGAGATTAAAAAAATGATGCAACACTCAAGAATGCAGCAAAGAAAGCTTTCCTAATTAGATATTTTCACTTTCACTTTCCAAATGCAACTTCCAAAAGTAAAATGAATTTCACTTCACTAAAATGCACCTTCATGAATGTTTCACTTTCTTTTTCTTTTTGATGAATGAGAATGCACTCAATGCACTTTTCAGTTTTCATTCACTAAACAATGTAATCTATGTTCAATGATTAATCTCAAAAATACTTTTCAATGCAATGTGATCTAATGCACATTAAGAAAAGTAAACTCTGAGATGAAAACTAAATGATTGCAAAATTGATTTCTTTTATGGTCTAAAAAGAACTAATATGCTCAATCAATCATAAAATCAATATTCCTTCCAAAAACATAAGCAACAAAATAATTTTAATTGTCTCAAAGAATCAAAGACTCAGCCAAAATTTCACTTTCACTACTTTAAGTATGGGATGGAATTTTTCACACCACAAAGAAACTAACACCAAACAAATTTTTTTTGATGCACACAGAGCAGGAGAATGAATTCAGAGATCAGGACACACTATGGATTTAGGAATAAATTTTAAAAATTTTAAAATCAAAATACCAGCGTGGACAGATAGTTAGAACCAGAGGTTCAAGTGCGATTTTTTCTGGCAAAAGAAGCACTGAAAAAGCAATTGTTTTGGGTAAAAAACAAGTTGAGCGAAAAACACTTGGAAAAAACAAGAAAAGCTTGAGCAAAATTCTAGGCCTGATACCCTAAAACATAGACTAATAAGAGTACAAATTCAAAAGAAATCAAAATCAAGGATCACTTAAAGGTTGACCAAACTAAGCAAAAGACCAAATGCAAAAGGAGGCTTGAATGGGCTATAGGCTCCCCAACAAAGCCACCATTTGTTTGTATAGACAATCCCTTATGTGGAAAACATTAATCTCTCTAGTCCTAAAGGAAGGCTCTAGCAACAAACGAGACAAATATTTGTAAAATTTCTTAGCTTATATCAGAAAGAAAAAAGTAAGATAGATGGCTTACCTCACTCTAATGCTAACTCCCGTTGGTGTTGTTTCCTGATATTATCTCTTCCAAGTCTAATCCTCTTTATGTCGTTGCATATGAACAATTGTAAGGGAGATCAAACAAAGATGAAAATATCAGACACAATATAATTCATTCTAGCATAAACTCTATGATAAATCAGAGAGTATCACACTAAATGAGTAATGATCTACACATTTATGGGAAGCAAACACATAATATATTATTAATAGAAAGTAAGGGAAGCATACAAACACTTAAGCTCTGATGTTGTAAGCCTCCTTTGGAGGATTTTCCAATTCCTATCCAAGACCTTCAAGTACTCCTTTCTCATTCACAAAATGGTAGCATTTAGGCACAACTGAGAAAAAGGATGGCAAATAACATTGATCAACCATAAAAGATAAACCCTTTGAGGAAAGTATGTAATTCATTCATAGGGAAGGAGAGGGAGTTAGGGATCCACAAATGGGGGGAGAAGGTCCACATATTAAGAGTAAGATCCCGAATTGTAGTATGTAAGGCTTGAAATGGGAGATATCGACCTAATCTTTATTCACCTGTAATCAACTCTTTGTTCTTGAGGCTTCTAGTAAGAGAAGCTTCTCCTCCATTTTTTGAGAAACTTCCTGAAGAGGAGCGGCACGATTGTTCACTTAAATTCCCATGCTGGCAGTGTTGGACATGTATAATGGTGAAGGTGACAAGAAAGAGACGTAATTCATGAGGACTATGTTGGGCCTGCAAATATGGTTTTTTGCAAGCCTTTCCATAATTGATTCAAGGCATTTCTTCTTTTGTTATTCAGGTATGCTCTGATCATGTTTTCATGGTGAACACATTAACAACCTTTTTCAATTTACAAAATTTGGGGAAAAGTTCGATAGCTCAGGGCATAAGATAGGGAGTGCTAAAAAATATTGTACAACTATCACACACCTTCCATGTTCTGTTCGCACCCCCATCACGGGTAGTCCATCCCTTGGCAAGGTTTGCTCACATCAGAAGGTCAAACAAACAAGGCTTATACTTGCCTCAAAACCATCATACCAATCATAGCATGCTCATGGGAATCGATGTACACTATTGGGTACCAGTGTCCCACAATGGCCCTACTTCTGAAGTGATTTACTAGCATACTATTGCCTGTTTCAATTCCTTTTGCTGAAGCTGCTAGTTCTTGTAGCCGGTTTCAACCACCCAACTAGGAATTGCATGCTTCCCTATACCAAGAACATAATTTCCATTGGATTGAAAATAAATTGAAACAACTTCAAATCATACATAATTGGTGGCTCGTCAATAAGGTACACTTGCAATCATGTTCACTTCCTCTCACATAAGTAAAACTAGCTTTTTGATCAAATCTTCATGTATAAACATATCACATCTATTTAACTCTGAACATAGCCATCAAAGGTCAAAATCATGGATCACACGCAATCATCATAAATCACATGTAACCATCATAAGTCAGAATCATAGTTCACATGCATAATATAACTGAAATAAAATATCGATACTTATCCTTCACCGATCCTTACTTCTGCTTATGTTATTTCTGTACACATACCTGATCATTTGCCACACTTGGCAAGCACCCAATGCCTTTTCTTCTCTTAAATCATGTAAACAAACACACAATGCACATCACAACACGTACAACCACATACGACATACAACACGATAGAATACATGCACCCACACCGACATATGACACATTCACCTACACCTAGTGTACAATACAACACAATACATAGGCCTACACTAGGATACAACACATACACCTACACCCAGTGTGCAATACAACAAAATACATATACACATATAGAGTACAACACAATGAATACACATATCATGATACCACGACTACACCAAGCACATACATAGTACTACATGCCTACAACACAACATGTACGACATGCACACAATACCACATGTATACCAGTACCATATGCACAACATGTACATAGTACCACATGTACACAACACTACCTGTGCAACATTTGCACAACATTGCATGTACATGACACCACCAGCACTACGTGTACACATTGCCAAATTTACATGCATCACTTATATAATGTTTACACAATACCACATGTACACAACACTGTTGGGCGTAATAAATAACCTAACATTTAATTACCAATCTGGGAGTTTGTAAACTTAGAGGCACAACACTAGAAATGCCAGAGAAGGACTTCAAAAACATGCACTTATTAGTAAAATGATACCACACCATTATGGAAACTAGAATAAAAATAAAGTACTTTGAAAAATAAATAAAAGGAACTCTCAAGTTGCTGCAAACAATCCTGATTACCAAAGTAAAATTCTATGTTTATCTTCAGTATAGTTGTTGAAATATTAACAATTGGGCCCTTGAAGAGATCTACCTTCTTTAAGGATTTTCCTTCCTTCACTAAGCTATTATTCCTGTACTCTTGCAATCTGATTGCACTAGTACAGGCACAAGGATTATGTGCTGGAAGTATATTTTACACTTATACTAGAGATTTATGTATTTATGCAGGGGCTCTCAACCTTAGGACTAGAGCACTTTTTTCCTGTATCAGGATATTGGTTCTGTATCGGAACAAAGGTTTCTTCACCAAATTTTCCAATGAGTTTCAGGAAAAAGTAAAGAGTGCGCTAACTATGAAAAGAATTTGCAAAGACGAACATAAATCTAAAATAACTTCCACAAACAAAAGGATTCTTCAACCAAAATGAACTTCGAAATGAAAATAGACTTCGAAATAAAAATGAACTTCAAAAGCCAAAGCACACTTTATTCAATCAAGGAACTCTTTCATGCAGTCAAAGAAATTATCTAAGTATGACAACATGCTTTATCCTTGTAACAGTTACCCACATAAATCAGATCTGCCTTTTAATCTTTTTAATTCAGAAAGGTTCACTTTAATAATTCAAAATGAGCTTTAATCCTTTCCTTAAAAGTGTAAATTGAAGGTACAAATCAATGTGTTGTAACATCGTTCATTCCTTAATTTCCAAAGCATATTTAATCCTTAAGATTTTAATTATTTATATTAAAAATACTTCTATCTGATAATGAACACTCACTTGGAGAAATGTATCAAATCTCTGTGAAAGAAAGGAATGAAAAAGCTTTGCTATGATGAACCAAAAAAATCAAGTTGCAGAATTGTAAATGCACTACTACAGGAATAACGTAACTACACGATCCAAGAAAAAGTAAACTAAGATTTTGAAAAGGAAATTATTGAAGGTAACTCAAACTTAATTAAAATTCACACCATGGATCCATCACACATTGACTATCAACGAAATAGAATCAAAAATCTTGTGAAAGAATGAAACATAGGCTTAATCCACGCTTTGCATTTAAACAAAATCAACACACACATTTTAAAAATGAAAGAGAAAGGGAGAACGAGCTAGGTTGGTTGGGCCCTATCCAGCCAGCTCATTTCCCATTTTAGGAAAAATTGAAACTTCAGCACTTACTGATGCATCAATAAAGAATTAAAACACATAATTGAAACAACATGGTGCAATCCCTTTATATTATATTTCGATTGAGAAAATGTACATAATGAAGTAAAATCCAACTCAGAACGAGGGACAAGGGGGTAGAACCCCCAACACTTATCTCAACAGCATCAAGGTACAATGAAATGGCTTCCTCCCTTTTTCTACGTGCATAAATCCTTTCTTTTATAATATTTTTACATGATAATTTTAGCTTTAGACAAGTCATTCCTTTGCAAACAACATGGGGATTGAGTCACAACTAACCTTCATAAAATATAATATTAGTACAATTGTTTCCCTATTGAAATAATGAATTTTTAATACGAATTTTCTAAACCTCGACGTTTTCTTGAATTCTAGAAAAATTGGTATTTTTAACAAACTGTCTCCAGAGAACCCTTCATATCTTCTTAACCATTACGAATTCTGGAAAACGGCCCATGCATTACTCAATTTCCTATGCTGGGAAAGAAACCCATGTTTCGAAATTTTAATATTAGCTATGATCGGCATGGAAATCGAGGAGGAAATAGGGAGTTTGGAAACTGTTGGTTGGGCATTTTCTAGAATTCTGGAAAATTTGGTATTTTTAACAAATGGCCTCCAAAGAACCCTTCGTATCTTCTTAACCATTACGATTTTTGGAAAATTGCCTAAATATTTGTCAATTTCCTATGCTGGGAAAAAAACCCATGTTTCGGAATTTTAAGATTCACTACGATCGACATGGAAATCAAGGAGGAAATATGCAGTCTCGAAACTGATGGCTAGGCATTTTCTAGAATTCTAGAAAAAATAGTCTTTTTTATAAAATTTCTTCAAATACCTATGCATATATTTTGGAATAATACGAATCTCAATAAATGGTTTCGGTCTTAGGTAATTGGTTATAATTTTGAAAAACCCATTTGCTTGGATTTCCGTGATTCACCTCCATCTGCACGAAACCCGAGGTAAAACTTGGTCATTTAGAAATTATGTGGATTTTGAACAGATTTATTAATTTGCTCCTAGAGACCCACACATGAACAAAACTATGACAAAAAATATTCAAGCTAATCAAAAGCATGAGGATTTCGAGTAAAAGGTGATATAAAGCAAGGAAAAACAAAGGCCCAACAAGCACCACATGCACGACATGCATACGTCACCACATGTACAACATGTACACAACAACACATGCACAATCATGCACACAACACCATATGTACATAGCACCATGTGTCCAACATGTACGCAACACCATATGTATATAACACTACATATACAACATGTACGTAGCACCATACATATACAATGCTACATATCCAACATGTGCACAACACCATATGCACACAACACCACATATCCAACAAGCGCATAGTATAGTATGTACACAACACCGCATATCAAACATGTACATAGCACCATCTATACCTAGCACTGCATATGCAATATACACACAACTCCATATATACAACAGACATACAACATCAATTGTATACAATACTACATATGTTACATGTACACATCACTATAGGTACAATCACTGAATATACAACATGCACAGCATATACACAATAGTAGTACTGCACAACCATATACCACACACTCTCTCCACAAAGCAACCTTGCTTCTAGTGTTTGTCTACCATCCATTCTTATCCTAGCATGTCATAGATCACATTGTTTTCATTCCGCTGATGTACCCTTTAGCATTACCTGCAATAACATAGACATACACATATTATAATCACATAATATCAATTCATACCCACATTATACTAGCCTTGTAGATATGTCAAGGTTATTCCTCCCTCTTGATTCCTCATAAGCCAAGAGCCTCTTCATGCCATTCACTTGCATAAGCAATTATTCCTCCACAAGAATGATTCTTGATGACCCTGTCAGACAACGACATATATACATACATATATACATATAAACATTATAATTTAAACAATCATGATCCGTGATGACCCTATTAAAAATGACATACATACATACATATATGTATGCATATATAAACATCAACATTATTACGATCACAACATAATTATATCATAAGGTCAAGGTTAAGAGAACTCCATTTATGCATGCATAGTATGCACAAAATTTAGAACAATAGTTCCCAACATAGCCAAGGCATATGATGCTACAAGTCTATTCACTTTACCTTTCTTTAATACCTTTCTTATGATTACTCTGCTATCATCCATTTATCCCAATGAACCTCACCATTCCAATTGAATGTCATATTCTTACCTTCCGCTACCATTTACTCATGCATCGAGCTTCATTTGGGTCTTACATTACCTTTTGGGTACCACAAATATCCTCCGAAGATCCATTAAATTTCCTCTTTCCCAACCAATTCCCAAGACTCTCAAAACATAAAAAGAAAGAAAAACAGAAAACAAGAATAAGACCATGAAAAATGAAAATAAATAAGACACCAAAACAAGTGGCAAGGCCTTGCACTGGGTATAAAAAAAACTGTAAATCAAACACAAACAAATCATAAGATACTAAAAGAACAAGACTGGAAACAACCACCATGACTCAAACCCCATGGGTTCCGAAATCATCCAAGGGAAAACTCAACCTAAGCCTTCTTTAAGATTTCATAATAGTCTCTTTTTATATGCAATCACCTGCATCATACCACCATAAACACATAATTGTTAGTGTATAATACAAACATACAATATATCAGTTACCTTACCTTATTATGCTAGAGACATTGCATTGTATCTGAACACACACATATATCAGCTCTAAAGGGATTCCAATACCTTTACGAATCCAACCATAACTAAAAAAAAACTGTTATACCTATCAAATACATGTTTATGAAACTAAAACATATCTGCATGATGCTAGAGAAAGTCAAGGTTAAGAAGACTTCATGTATGCAAAGCAATCATTCATTTGGAATTAGGGTTTCCAAAGGAATTCTTACCATATTCCTTTCTTTTACATTTTCCTTACTGCAATTTGGTATTACGATGTGCTGCCACATCACACAATTATTATTTGTATAAACACATAAACTATTACCTTTTCATGCTAATACCAAGCATGTTTCCCTACAAATTTTCACACATGTTCCAAATATCAATATATTATATCTATTAACTAAAATCAACCTCTACTAAGACTAACAACCATGTCATAATCAACCAATAGTCAAAATCATAATACTACAACTATCACCTACTTATACTCAAGTACACATCAACTATCTCAAGACAGAGACATACCCATATCATACAATTAATAAAACATTCAAACAAACTATAAGCATACCATGTTAGATAAATCAACTAGACGACATAATAGACACCAAACACTCAACACCAAATATATGACATAATCAGAAAAGTAAGCATCAAGTACATGACATAAGAAAACTCATACCTTAATGTATCTCAGGGGAGGATATCTTGTCTACACAATCAACCTATATTAGAATGATACAACTTCACAACACATCAACTCAAGCATAAATAATGTCACGATATGCAAAACATTAACTAGCTAACATGTTCACATTATAAACTCACAAACAATTTTCATCAATCACACACTACAAGGAAAAGACCCTCTAGCAGAGGTTATAAAGGAGGTTTTTAGTGTTATAAAATTGGCCAAAATTGTCAAAAAAACATTCTCTACAACATCCATTTATGGTTAAGGAGGTTTTGGTGGAGCTTTTAACAGAAATTCAACACAACTAAAAAACCTGGGTAGCCGGAGGTTATTACGGATGTTTTTTTCATCGGTATGCTACTAAGGTTTCAATGCACTGGTGCGTGTCATCTAGACGGTGGCCCCAGGGTGGTCAAAGGTTCCTGCAGCGGGCCGTCAAGGTATAAAACAGCACCGGGCGCAGTGTTGGTGATACAACGCATGGGGCTGTACCAATTGGTCTTGGGATTTGTGTAGTGCCCATAGGTAATCTCAACGCACTGGTACGTAGACTTATAGAAACACATCGGTGTGCCATATCAGACAAATGCACCGATATTTATAATTGGTATTGGTATTTGTGTGGTGCCCATACGTCGTACAAATTCACCAGTGCGTAGTCTCACATAAAAGCACCAGTGCGCAGTATCGCACAAACGCACCGAGATTTTTAATTGGTTTTGGTATTTGTGCGGTGCCCATAGGTTGTAGAAATGCACCAGTGTGCTTCAGCATACAAAATCACTGGTGTACAGTACCTGACACACACTAGTGTTTATTTTGTATTTTCTAGAAACATCAACGTGTGATAGTGCAATTATTGTGATTTTTCTAAATTCATTATTCATCAAAAGTCAGCACATCTTATAACAATATTCATATTAATTAAATTTTTATTAATACATTTGAATGTGATGTTTGAATTAGTTTGTTATATCATATCATAATTATTGTAGTTTTTTAAAATTCATTATTCATCAAAAGTCGACACATATATATCTTATAACAATATTCACATGAATTAAATTTTTATTAGTGCATTTGAGAACGACAATGGAGAACACAATAGAATAAATTAAAACATACACACGCACACACACACACACACACATATATATATATATATATATATATATATATATATATATATATATATATATATATATATATATATATCAACACCGTGAACAAAATATTCTTGAAAATAACTCAAGTCATGGAAGTAGCTCTAGTAGTGACAACAGTTCAAGCGAAGAATGATGATCACTATGTTTGGATATCAAAGCAAGGCGTCATATTTTTGGAAATATGTTTGTGAAATCAAACATTTTGTTTAATGTAATGGACATAGTGTCCCAATTGAATGACAAAGGGATACCAATAACTGTCCCATTTTGTATGACAAAGACTGTCTTATATATATATATATATGTATATGTATATGTATATGTATATCTATATACATATACATATACATATACATATACATATACATATACATATACATACATATATATATATATATATATATATATATATATATATATATATATATATATATATAAGAACGATCTTTTGTCATACAAAATGGGACAGTTATTGGTATCCCTTTGTCATTCAATTGGGACACTATGTTCATTACATTAAACAAAATGTTTGATTTCAAAGACATATTTCAAAAAATACGACGCCTTGCTTTGATATTCAAACATAGTGATCATCATTCTTCGCTTGAACTGTTGTCATTGCTAGAGCTACTTCCATGACTTGGGTTATTTTCAGGAATGTTTTGTTCACGGTGTTGATTGTTTTCTTCTTCTTCACCTTCTATCTACAAAAATAAAAACAAACTGAAATGAGTGTATATACATTGGTGAGAATAATGAAAATTTCAATATTAAATAATATACATCAATGTAAATCGAAAATAAAAATGGTGTACCATAGCAACAATTGACTCATAAACTACACACATTCTTTCAAAACCATGTACCATGCCATCTTTCAAAATTTCATCTGTTGGCTCAGTTCCATACTTTGTTTCCTACAAGTTTTATACCCCATAACAAATCATATATTTAATATAAAATATTTTTTTGTTCTATTAATTATAGATGGAGCTAAGTAAAACAAGATCGATAGATGTTTAAAAATTCCACAATTAATTTCTTATATGCCAACATATACTCACAAGCCATATTTAGCCCAATTTCAATCAATTTGTATGATGGTTCTTCTTTGTATGTTAGCACCTATTTGAAGACATTCAATGATGATTTTTGTAAAACAACTTAAAAACTACAAAAATGAAATCTAGTTAAGTTGTTATAAGGAAGTAATAATTACTCACAAACTTAGATATCAACCCTTTTCTTCCTTGTCGTCCTGTTTTATGTGTTGAATAGGTTCCATTTTCTTTTCTTTTCTTCAAGAAAATTCTTGAAAATTAATATTTAATGCTAAATTGTTTATTTATTGTACCTAATGATCGAAAAATTCAATGCTTACATATTACATTTGAAGCACGTTGTTGTTGACATGGCTCCTCCTACGATGCAATTTTGTCCATTTCTTTGACCATCTTCTTGTACACATTTTTGGACATTCCTATTGGCATATTTATGATATCAGCTCGTTCATCTTTTGAGATTCTCATAATCTTCCTAAAAATGCAACATGACAATAAAATATTTAATATTTATATTGATATATGAAAAGTAAATATAACAAAGTGATATTTATAAATAATTCTAAACAAACATTTAAAGGAATATTACTTTTTCATTCCTTCTTTTTTGTTTTTGTATGTTTTTGCTATTAAAAGTCTGACATGTCTCATTGACCAATTCTCTAGAAACTCTTCCTGTAGTTTAGATAAAATTTGGTTCTTGGAATCATTAGATTGGTTTTTGTATTATAAGTGGAAAGAACGTCTATACATTCGTTCCACTAGATCCCTCAAAATTTTGTAAAAGTTTTTCCCCATTTCGTTAACCTCCAGCACCACTCCAGATGAGCTAAGGAGAAATTCATTTTCATTTGCATGCCTAGAAAAAAATTCCTTTTCTGAGTTGTTGGTCCCTGTAGAACATTAAACAAATTTGAATTAATAGACTTTTTGACACATGTTATCTAATAATTTTAAGTATATTATTAATGAAAATTAAAAAAAGAAACTCATATTGGATCAATAGTATTTTTTTCATTCACCCGATTCATCCTTTTGCAATTTTTCTATCAAGATTTTACGCTCTTCTGGTCCTAGATCAGAAAAAATCTTATCGAGCTTCGTCATTTTGTGGCTCTTCATGATACATAGTAAAAAATACATATTAGTTAAAGTTACATACAGTTCAAAAATAATATTTTTTCTAAAGAATTTACAAAGAATTTTCTTGATGTGTTATCTGTATTTCTGTTACTTGATCTCTTGTCAGTCATTTCTTTGTCAATCTGAAACCTATACCATATCCTTCATTAATATATTTATAAATAAATTGTCAACTTTTCAGACAAAAAATAAATCTCAAGAAACCGGAGCACCTTTCATGCTGTACGCAGTGATGTCTGTGTGTATGGGTATTAGAAACACACCGCAAAAATAGTATAATAGATCGTACGGTGTGTGGGGTTATTATAAACGCACCGTACAAACAATGTAATAGACCATACAGTGCTATCCTCCTAACATAGAGCACCGATGCCCTATTTTAGATATGGTGCATTAATTTTAAAAAAATGTTTTCAAATTTTTTATTACATAGTACTTGCACAGTGCGCTACACTATGCAGGGCGCACCGATAAAAAAATCATTTTTTTAAAAAAATTCATGCAAAGGCCGAATGGATTGGGATCCGACTATGCAAGTCATCCTGTGGGTTGGATGTAAATCTAAAATGAAAAGCCCTAATTCTGAAATCACAGAAATAGGGATTAGAAAGGGTAGAAACAAAAAAAAAATGAAAGGTTTAGGGTAAAAATGGATAAAAATGAAGAAAAAGTAAAAAAATTGTAGAAAAAGTAAAAAAAATAATCAAATTTAATCACGAGATGGTTTGAAATCTATGATACAGGGTTTTAATCACCAGAGGTTTGGTTTCTGATTGTCTGAATACTTCTGTTGGAACGTATTTCGCTGCTCCATAGTGTTCTCATGCTGTCTTGCTCCTGGTATGTCTCCTGCAAATCTCTAGTTGAAAATTTTAGCAAAAATAGTGAAATAATGAAAAGTGTTTAGTATTTAAAGAATTATTTTATGAAATTAGATTTTCAAAAATATTTTTCCGCCCATTTTTCAATTTTCCACTTTTTTTAAACTTAAATTTGCGTCTCTTAATAAAACCGCACTAGTGCGTCCATTTGTAACACCGACACTGGTGCACAATAACTAAAACACACCGAAGCATTTCTATGTACAGTAGCACTGATTTTTTGTTAAGGCATCAAAATTACTTTTAGGTGTGTACACAAAAATTTAGTGAAATCCAACCATAGAAATTGAGAATTAGAATGTTGTTTATTCTCAAGAATTAGAATTAGAATTAGAATTGAGAATTGGAATTGGATAAATTCTTGATGGAAATAACTATTTTTCCAATGCATTTTGTTTATTGCAGGAGGTCCCCACCGATTATGTGGAGAGAATGAAATGTGGGGCGTGTGAAGATGCAATACTATAGGGTCCAAGTGGGAAATTGTGGCATGTGAACCTGTGCTATGCTAAGACGTGGGCAGTTTTCACAAATGGTTGGGAAAGTTTTGTTTCTGAGCAATTTATTGAAGTTGGAGATATTTTAGTTTTTAGACATGTTGGAAATGTACATTTTGCTGTGAAAATATTTGGGCCATTTATTTTCAAAACTACACCTCTTCTTCTTTCAGAAAAAGAAACTCGAACCTTTCCATAACCTGCAACAAGAAAATGTGCTACATGATCTGATTGCTGACCCATGATCTGCTTGCTCATTTGTAAGTTCCTCCTCCATCTTGGCATCCAATTACCTCTTCTCTCCTTTGTTCTTTATATCTTGATCTTAATAAAATTTATACAATCTCTGTTTTACAAGAAACTAACCTTCAATGTTCTGGGAGAAATGACAGTGAGTCCTTCATTCTGCATTTTTTAGTAGAATAAGACTGATTTTCAACTAGACGATGCAGTTATTACATGTGGAGGTAATGGTTTCCCATAGAAAATGAGTATAGGGTTGAGCAGAGGAAAGACATTGCAAAATGGGCTATTACATTAGCTTTTCCAATGGGAAACCGATATGCAGGTGGAAATATGGTAGTTGCAAGTATCTATGCTTTTCTTCCCACAAAATGGTCACTCGATTTGAATTTATAATACAAGCAGACTTTTTACTGATTTCATCCACAGGACCACAGCTCAGACAAGTTAGAGATGACATTCAGGTTTAATTGAAAGCCGGAGATGTGATTTTATGCGACATCAGCTTTGCCGGTAGAATTTTATGTAAGCCTGCAACCGAAGCTTGGACAATACTCCCAGCTGCTTATAAACTCATTCTGGAGAATATTTCCCTTCATGGAACCTACCAAACCGATCAACAATGTCAATTGATCTTTCTCTGTTGTCCTTAAGGGAATGAGAATCCTTCCCTTCATGGTGCCTCTTGGCTTTAGCGAGTGCCTTAATTGATCTTTCAGCTCTGCCATCAACTATGATCTCTATTTCTCCATCATGGGAACTCTTAACCCTATCATTGGCCTCAACCAAATTCTCTCTTCCGATCTCAACCTGTACTCTTTTTCTCCTTTTGTACTCTGTCAAGCTCTGTAGCCGTTTGTGTCCATGTAAGATTCTTTGTCCATATTTCTATTTGAATCACTCATTTTCTCTACTATAAACTTCTCAACTGAAATTCAAACTCTTGTCTTTTCAAACCCTCACCTCCTCCGAAAAATTCTTGCCTGCGATTCGAACCCTCCACTGCTCCAATACTGCACTTTACAAAATAACCCTGTTCTGTTGCACGGGATTTTATAGGTGCACCGGTGCAGTTTCATAAGATCGAGGTTTATGTTTTGGCGCAGTGTTTTATGATGCACCGGTGTAGAAGAGTTGTGAAGCACTGGTGCGTCTTAGTACTAAGACGCACTAGTGCGTGTTATGATGATAAGCGCACCGGACTGTATAAAGTTCTTTTTTTTTTGGTATGTAAGATCATAATAAAATAATGATAATTCTAAATTACATGAATTTATTTGCATTATTTTCTAAACTTTATTATGTTACACAAATTCATATTATTCTAGATTTATTATTTTACAATTATTTACAGATTTACGAATTTAATTATTTTAATAAAATCATATGACATTAATAAAATTAAAATTTTCACATTAATGTAATTAAAATTTTACAAATATTTTACATAAAATTACAATTACAATTAAAATTTTAATTTTACATACAATTACATTTACAATTACAATCATTTCACAGTAATACAATTACAATTTTACAAATATTTTACATACAATTAGAATTACAATTTTACAAATATTTTAAATACAATTACAATTAAAATTACAATTACAATCATTTCACAATAAATTAAATATTACAATTACAATTAAAATTTTACATTAAATATTTTACATACAATTACAATTACAATTACAAATACAATCTTACAATTTTACATATAATTAAAATTTAAATTTAAATTACAATCATGGAATAATATTTAATAAATATCATGGTCATTTAATATTAAATTAATTAATAAACATCACGATCATGATAACCATCATACAAACATCATATTCGACTAAAAAACACATTCATAATCGCTAACATCATCGTGATAATGATCATCTAACAAAACACAATTAACATTATATATTAACATCATCACAACACAAACATCAAATATACATCTCATGTCAAAGAACTCATGCTATCACATACACATCTATTTGCAAGCTTCACATTAAATGAACATATCTAACATGACCTAACAATATACACATCATGATGATAACCAACATGTAAATTAAGTACAACTGCAACATGAACATAAAATACATGGACCATATATATATATATAACTGAATAATTTTAAAAATATACAACTATAACATAAATTTCATGGATCAGCTGGTGGTATTACAACATCAATAGCAGTACTAGTGGAGGCCTGCTTAGTCAATGGTGCAGCCTCGAAGACCGATGGTCCAGTGTGCTCATGATCATGAGTACTGATGGATGTTGTAGGTTGTTGACTGGATGTGGCCGACGGTCCAGCCTCATATCCATGATGACTGCTGCTAGATGCTATTGGAGGCTCATGCTCATCTAGCACGGTGCAAGGTGAACGATCATGAGATGATGAGTCACTGCTCGTAGACTGTTCATCACATGATGTGACTCGACCCCACCTATAACGTGCAACAATCCTCCACAGTCGTGTAACAGATATTGTAGCTCCTATGACATGCTGCATCGGGATGTACATGACATGTGGCATGCCTCTCCACATCTGTAATAGCCTATCATCGGCCTGTATGTCTCTGTAATGAGCAGGCCTAATGTCTGCCTCAACAATCAATACACTAAGTTGGTCGCCTAACACCATCATGTATCTAGTATCAAGTAGACCATGCCTAGAAAAAGGCAGTATCGGCGCACTAGAAGGAGCATGTCTCTCTGCAACGTGTTAGCCATCAGTAAATTTTGTCACAGCAAATGATGTCTAAATATGTTGTTAGCCTTCAAGAAGCAATCTTCATGGAAAACTACTAGTTTTTGAAGCCTTCTTGGTGTCTTTTATCTTACAAATCATCTTCACTACTACTTCCACAAAAGATTTTTCAAAGAAGCCCTGTTGTTATAAAATATATTGTTTCTAGGTCACTTCTCCATCATTTCACCTTCATAAATCTCCTCCAAAGTCCCTTCATTTTTCACTCATTATCAAAGTTACAAATATCTCTACAAAAACCCCCAATTTTCCCTTCTTTACCCTTCATTTCCTAAAAATAAAACCCCTTTAAACCTTATAAGACTCTTTACTATGGTTTAAACCCTTTTTTCTAACCTATCGAAATACTTAAAAAGGTCTAAAAACCTGCCTTTTAAGCCTATTTCTGCACTAGTGACCATATCAGGCTTTAAGCCCCTATGGGCTGAAGTTTTCAGCGTTTTCCCCATGAGACCAAGCCCCGTAACCAAGTGCTGAGTCCTTAACCGCTTTCACTTAAAACCCCCCTTCCCTTATCCTTTCTCCACTATTTTCATTTCCCCCCCACTACAATCTTAACCGTCGATCTTGTTGATCCAACGGTTCCCTCTTATACTCATTTCTGAACCCTGTCCATTTTAACTGCCCGCTTCCCGAAAAAATAGACTATGTCACTAACTGGCCACACCATCCATCCGACTGTGCATCTTTTCTATGATCGCGCCCATTCCTCGCCGTCAATCTAGCTCCCCCAAATCGAACTGTGTGTGTGCTATTTCATGCTCAAATCACCAGATGAATTGATCGCACATTTCTGACGTGAAACAAGTGGTTTTGGTGGGACACGCGTCAGCCACCCAGCCATATCGCATTCATTCAAGCCAACACCACTTACTGCCTACCCCATGCGCGAATACCACCTCTATTATTCCCGAAACCACTTTCACGTATTTTCACGCCATAATTCAAATTTAAACCCTAGTTCTTCACCTCTCCGCCATAGAAACCTCCTCCGCCTGCATTCCACCTCTCTACAACACTCCTCCACCACAATATTGAGCCTCTGAAGTAGTTTTAGCTTAGTTGCGGGTTTTATTAACAATTTGATGGTGTTTGCAGGTATTTGAATGGTGTTTAAGGGGTTTAACGACCCTCCCGCAACCTGTTAAGAAACTGAAGGTCGAAGATGACAATCCTCGACCCTACAAACACAAGAAAGGAGCCATCAGGGGTTTAAAACTGTGATTTTGTCAGCAGGTCATGACTTTCGGCCTTCAAGCAAACCCTCTGTGAAAAAATCCAAGCGCCCAAAACAACTACAGAAAGCAAAAGAAAAGAAAAAACATAGTAAGATCGAGAAAATTCAAAGAGTATCAGTTCCAAATGAAGGTTTAAAGCATAATTGAAGATCAAAAGCCCTTAAACCACAAACTAACAACCTAAACAGTTAGAAAAAGGCCTAAAGGAGATCAATGAGGCCTAATAAGCCTTAAAGGTTGAAGTACGAGGCCCACAGCAGAAAACAAGCAACTAAGGATAGACAGGTCAAGGGAGAAAAGTTAAATGCCACCTCAATAATACATTTTACTTCATAAGAAACTTAAGTGACACGTATGACCTCTCCTACACTCAAAGGGACAACTTGATAGTTACTCTACTGACAAACCCTCTTTAAAACTGTCAGAACAATTATTAAGCAGACATGGGGCTGCAAAGCCCAAAAAATGACAGTTTTCTTGTCTCAGAGGTCAAACAGGGTGCTTCAGACTAAGATAGCTTCAAAGGACAGGCCTCAGAGTTATTACCAGCCTGCTAGTTGGCTTCAGATTCAATTAAAAGCAGCTAAAGTGGTACAAACAGTTATTGCTATGATTATTAAGCAGAATGGGCATTCGAATACCTCTCCCCATTTGTCTTAATTAATATTTATCACCATTTGTGCAACATTCTTCCTCTTTGCACCTATATGTGTTCACAGAAAACTCATTATAAAGGGTTGGAAAATTGTTAATTGTCAAATTTTTATTGAGTAAGAGTTGTTGAGTAGGTGTAATATACTAGGCTGGGAAGAGAAGTATTGGACTGTAGAAAGCCATTAGACTCGAGTATGTAACTGGTCTTGAACATCAAATAGACAAGCAGATTCACTAGATCCTGATCTAAATCATTGGTGATGTTTTTCCTTATTGTCACTGTTGCTTCTAATGTTTTTCACTTTGTTCATATTCTGTGATAAAGAGTAGGAAATATAGATTAGTATTTACTTCTAAAGTACCCTAATTCTGATTGATAAGCTTTATCTTTATGTTCTCTTTTGAATGTGTGTTTGAGAATGAATCAATAGAGTATAACCAGTCAAGGAATGTTGGTGATCCCATGTCTTGCTGAGTAGAACTTGAGACATTGTTCTTGAATGATATTTTCACTACATGCTAAGTAGAGTTCTAATCAAGGAAGTTTATGGCTAGCCCTGTCCCTTTTTTAGTCTTAAAATAGTTGTTTTCAAGATGTCCCTTAGGATTATGCCGAAAGTAGGATAGGTTAAAGGTCCTTACTTGATCTTAGGTTGCCCTTTGTTTATCTTATATGTTTTCTACTTTCTAAAAGTAGTCTGTTGGATTACTGGTTTGTTGTCTATTAAAGCTGGCTTTAGTAGGAGTATTTCCCAAAGAAGTCTATGGTTTTCCCTGTCCTTTGGCTTGCTCCCAAATCAGTCACTTTGAAAGGCTTTTCTTGTGTAGTGAACTTAATATATTCTTAATTGGTTATTAGCTTTGTTTCTTTCACCACACTTCTTAATGTTTCATACCACAAACTCAACTTAAAGATATCTTTTGATATAGATGAATTGCCCTATGAAAACCCTTGAATATTTTTTGTGCAAGTAAACCCTTTTATGACTCCATAGACTAATGGATTGACACTTTTTATTGACCTATCTTCCCATGCTGAAGCATCCTTCAATTTATTCCATCCTTCACATTTCACATGACCTTTTCAGTTAATGATCCCCAACCA
The DNA here is from genome assembly GCA_034641835.2 of Pinus albicaulis. NCBI lineage: Eukaryota > Viridiplantae > Streptophyta > Pinopsida > Pinales > Pinaceae > Pinus > Pinus albicaulis. The sequence continues at coordinate 202,319,778 of CM076578.1, read as the reverse complement.
AAAACAAACAAATCCCTTGTGCTTCATAACTAGCCTAATATCATGTCATGAGCCTATAAGCATATCATTCTAAAACACATATAGAGAGATCCCTCTCTGAATCTAGGAGGGCTAGATCCTAGGATTCCAAAGTGGTTCTGATGTTTCCTTGTCATTTGGTATGCCAATCTGCCAAATCATAGGATACCAACATAATGGCGACTCCATTAGGGAATTCTGGGTAAATTGCATCTTAGACATCCTTAAAAGCTCAAAAGACCCACAACATCCTTAGATTGGTTTTCAATTGCTGATGGTGGATAACAACTCATCTTTAAACATTTGAAATCATCCACCTGGCGACTCCACAACCCTCAATAGACCTAAAGAATCCACTGGGAAACCCATTCTATCATAACATCACTCATACTCAGACAAGGAAACTTTGAGGATTAAGTTTTCTTTGTTAAAGACTAGTTGCCTCTAAATATTGTCATATCTGGATAAATTTTCTTTTCTGTGGGTCTAAATATTAACATACTGGCTTCGAGAAGAATTCATACCAGAGCTTATCCTGACCCAAATCCTCCTGAAATAGTTGATAATCCAGAAAGAATTCTTAGGAAGTCTCATGTATCTAAGGATCCAACTATTATCAGTTCAATTCACAGATCTAATTTTGTCCCTGAAAACCTTTCAGATCTTCAAGAGATCAAAGTTGACTTAGATTTTCCAAGTAATTTACCAGGAACTAAGTCACTTAATTGTATAGATCAGATAGACTTTGAGCCCCCAAGTTCACCCCAAAATAGTGGTGACCATAGTAGCAATAGAGAAGCCACTCCACCCGATCTTCATTTCATTCATAACTTTGGTTTATCTCACCCCAAATCTGCTCAACGGTCTCTTGCAAGTCCAAGCACTTCTGTTATCCATACACCCACTATTCAAACCACTCCATTCCATCATCCTCCTCCTTCCATAATCCCTCCACTTGTAAACCCCCCATTTTTCCCTCCCATCTACATCATGGCTGCATGGTATGCTCTTCTAGTCCTTCCTTTACCTTTAGCTGCCTTACCACAAGGTTATTCGACCACTATTCCTCTATATGATGCCAATATTTCCATTTCTTCTCTCCAACATGTTGAAAAAATCAATTATTACTTTGATAGGAATGAAATAGGTGATGAGATTGTTAAACTCAGATTGTTTGCTCAGATTTTAGGGGGAGAAGTAAGAAAATGGTTCAAAATCTTAACCCGACAGAGCATCAACAATCTTCCTGCCTTTCATCAACTATTTTTGAACAAGTGGGAAGTCAGGAAAAACCCTCTCCAAATTCTGTCAGAATATGAGAATATTAAAAGGAATCCAGGGGAAGGTGTACAAGAATACTGTGCTAGATACAATAGGGCGTACAATGCCATACCATCTCATGTAAAACCGTCATAGGGCCTAACCTTAATGAAATTCCCTAATGGATTTGATCCTGAAATGGCCTACCAACTAAGGGAAAAGGAATACATCACATTAGAAGATATGCAGCAAGGGGCAGTGAGCGTTGAGGCAAATTTGATTGTCAAAAGAGCTAGGATGAGGAACGAAAAGAAAGTAACATATAGAGATGACACTGCCCCTTCCACATCTGATTCAAAATCAGAACATCTAACCAAGAGCATGGATAGGCTAGAAAGAATGATATAGAGGATGGTTTTCCAAACAAATGCTCAGAATAGGAACCACCCTCAAAATCAGAACTAGAACTTTAGGAGAAACCCCCCTCAGATTAGACAAAGAGATACTGATAAAAAAATCAGACCTCCATTTCAAGAAAATTATGTTGATGAAGATGAGGGAATGATAGAAGAGCCAGAGGGAACTTATATAAACATGCTGGGAGTAAGTAATGAAGACCCTGCCTTTTTCACAAAGGATGACCAGGCCACATATACATATGATGATAATGAAGGCTTAGAATCTGAAGACTATAGGCAAGGCTTTGAGAATGCCATCTTAGAGGTCCATAGACAATATGACCTTAGGAGAAAAAAGAAACAATAAACTCCCCAAACAAAGACCTCTGAAAATGTTGTTAAAAACATATCTGAAAGGGTGGTTAGAAGGGCTGCTGAAAACAAAAAAACATCAGCTGAAATTTCTGGTAAAAACAAGGGGAAAGGCACTCAAACTACTGATAAAAAGAGTGGTGACCCTAGCAGCACTAGCACTTCAGCTAGTGCCCCTATAAAAACAATGTTAATTTATGTACATAGCAAAAACCAGCAAGCTGATTTTGCTGATAAGTTAGTGACTAACAAGACAGATTTGAGCCTTTCAAAGAATCAGCTCCCTTTACATTTGGAAAGTGAAATTGCTAAAATCAAGATCTCAGTCCCCCTCACTGAGTTAGTCACTCAAGATGTATATAAATATCAGGTGTTAAAAGCTTTGAACATAGAAGAAAATAATGACTCTGTCAACCTCAATGATGATTAGCCAGTCCTTTTATTTGGTCCTAAAATTGAAGGAAAGTTCCAAGAAGGAGTGGTCCCTCCTTTCTATGTCAGTTTGAATATCCATGATAATATTTTACACAATGCTATGCATGATTCAAGGGCTTCACATAACCTCATGCCCAAATTAATCATGGAGGGATTAGGCCTTGAGATAACCAGACCATATAAAAATTTGTATTCTTTTGACTCCAGTAGAGTAAAATTCTTAGGCCTGATCAAAGATCTTTGTGTAAACTTGACCCAAATCCCAGCCAAATGCATAGTGATGGATGTGGTAGTGGCTTATGTTCCCCCCAAATATGGCATGCTTCTTTCAAGATCATGGGGTGCTAAGCTTCAAGGTACCATGCAAATGGACATGAAATATGCCACCATCCCTATTTTCAGCCAACTTAGAAGAATTTATAGGGAATCACACATGAAATTTATGGTGAGTAGTCAAGAAAAATCAGAAAATTCCCCTCTTTATTATGTCCATACAGACCTAGACTCATTCATTCTTTACAATGATGAAAGCTTTGATGAGCTAGAGTTGGAAAGTGAGAAATCACCCAACATAATAGAAAACATAGGAGGAGGGGATAGGAAGGGAGAGGCCTCAAATAGTTTTCCAAATCTAAAAATTACAGCAAACAAAACAGAGAATGTGAACAACCCACTATCCACTAGCTTAGTGCAAGTCATGAGAGTCAAGAAGAAAGGCCTTAACTCCATGAAAAATTTAAGGAACAAGACCAACATAAACATGCTGCAGAACCCATAAAATTGCAATAATGACAGTCAGAACACCCAGGACAAAGGTGACATGAATGAAAACAACAACAAGTCTGAAACTAGCCCTCTTTGGAGTATGAGTTTTGATGGGCCTTGTAATAGAACTGGTGCAGGAGCAGGTGTTCAGTGCTAAAAGGTGTCTTATAAACTCCTAATTTCCTCACATTAATTATCAACCTGGGTAAGTCTTTTTGTTTCAAGAGTGTACATAGTATGTGCAAGCTATAATCCAAAGAGTAATGTTTCCTAAATTGTAGTATAGATCTTGACACAAGAATAAATGGAAGCATCTAATAAACTCCAATTGCAATTATTAAAGGGAATATCAAAGTGCAATCTACTATTGAAATCAAATCTTACAACAATCCAAAGAATGGTATCATCAGCCGAGAGCATAGTAATAATAACTCACTCCTACTTAGCTGATTCAATCTAGATTATACTAATTTCAGAAAAGCAATTAAGACATAAACGATATCACTTCTGAGAGTCTCATAGCAATAATTAAACTCTTACATATGATTTAAGCAATGCAATGCCCTGTCTTAAATAACTCACGCTGTAATGAACAAGATTCAGATCAAATGCTAACGAAGTAAATCATAAACAGAACACATCATATCTCAATACAGGAAAATAATAAACAACTAATGAAATGAACTCATGGTAACAAGAAATTATCAAATCAATAACACACTACAAGAATCAGAAATATAACACAGGGAAGCAGTTAACTCTACCAGAAACCGAGCTCTTAGCCACCAGCAGGCACTGCTAAGCTACTTCAGATAATGTGAATGAAAACATCAACTTCAATTATTCATCAAACTTGAGTAGCATTACAATATAATTATGTATTTTCATAACTATGTTCTATCCATAATTATTCTCATAAATAAATCTATATTCCCTTTCATTATTCTCCTTCATAATTCTCCCCTTTGATCTCCGTTTTTTTCATTTAAATACACATAGAGCAGAGAGAAGTTACAAAAGAGATGATTAAAAAATGATTCCCAAAAAAAAATTGGATTGTTCACAACCAATTGATCAGCAAGATCATATCTGAAATATATTTCCATCAATCATTCAACAGGAACAAGTCGAATTTGGCATTGCAACTGAGATAATTTGAAAAACGACCGCGATAGCGAATCTGGGAAAATCATCTTCAGAGAGCCTTCCATTTCTCTTAATATGAACTGAATTTGGGAAAATTTCTCTTTCCTAAAGTTAATTCAGTCCGTTCTGGGCAAAACCCATGTTTCGGATTTTCTAGATTCTTTTCCATTTGCCCACAACGTCCAATACAAAACTGTCACTTCGTATTCCAGAAAATTTCTGAGTTGGAATATTTAGTGATGAGTTGGAGACCATCTGCAATCTGGAGAATATCTTGGAGGCTAAAATAGTGAGTGATGTTACAAAAAATTTATTAATAGACCATCATTGATAAAATAATGCATAATAATCATCAATTTATTAAAAATAAAGGAGAATAAATAATATTTATCCATAAGAGCATAAATAATTATAAAATGGAATTATATGATAAACCATGATAAATGACGTGATAAAGAATGGTATAAATGGATGAAATGGGTATTAAAATGTGATAATAATAATGACAAACTAGCAGCCCAACATACCCCCAAATTTAATATGTTGCATGTCCTCATGCAACCCAAAGCCTTTTTATTAACCAAGCAATAATACAAAAATTGTTCATCCCAACTCATGAAATGGATGGAACAAATGAATTCTTCCTCAGCTAATGAATATTCAATTTAGAAATCTTGATGAAGGAGTCATTTTTTTTTACATTTGACGTTCAACTATATGTATATGAAGTTGCAAAAAAATATGATATAAGTAACAACAAACTTCATTAACCATTTTCTCAAAAACTAGATTTCCAAAAATCTGATCGTTTTGATGCACGGATCATGAGATATAAACAAAATGCTTGTAGGTGATAGTGTATGATTTTTGAAATTTTATGAACTAATCTAGCGTGAAATTATCTGGGTTTGTGTATTTTAATGATACCTCTTTGTTATCAAGAAATCACAAGAATTTAGTTCCTAGTTTTAAAGATATATGCAAATCAATTTCTGCATTGTATAAAAATGAAATTGTATGCCTTAAATGAAAAAAGAAAGTAGAAAACATCCATCATGTGTAGAAATGCCTCCCCCAATCTGAAAAATTAGCATGCCCTCATGCAATGCTAGAAAACGAATAAAGGTGGTTGCTACAATTTGTTGAAATCTATGCTTGGTGTAAAACAACATGGAGGAAGGGAGGTTTTGAGAATGAATAAGATGGTCAGAATAAATAAATAAATGAAAGGAACACTCTCCCAAACTGAAAGATTTGTCTTTAAAGAATGAGAAGTGGTAAATATGTGGAATTAATGATGATACAAAATGCTCAATGGATTTTGTATGAAATTCTCCTAAATTCGTAATAAATTAGAAAAGTATGCTATTTTACCTCAAGTTTTACCTCTGAAAAAAATGTGGAATGACATGTATGGACTGGAAATTGTTGAAGCTGATGTAGGCTGAGTGGATACTGAAAGTGATGCAAAATGTGGAAACCATGCAAGCACGTCATGTCTGAACAATTCTGCACGTTCGCGAGGTGCGCGAGCCTCTGTCGTTAGGGGCAATAATGTGGCCTTGCTGCGAATAGAATTTCTCCCATACTTGTTGTTCTCCTGTAACAAGTCACTATTTTGCATGCAAATTTCTTGAATCCACAGTTTGAGTTTTGAATAGCAACAGATAAGATGCATGCAAAAATTTTAATCAAATTTTTTTTTGTATAAATGCAGGACTAATGTTTTGTCAAATCATCAAGTTATGACAGAGTTCAGTAATTATATCGCATGTTATTCCATAATACATACATTACCCCCTCCAATTGGAAAAGAGATTCCATGACCATAAAGCATATGAAAGGTGTTGTGTTGACGGTAAGGCAAGGGAATGATCAATACGACAGTAAATGAAGCAGAGTACACATATCAATGATGGGACGACAAGAAGTATGGTTATAATGAGAGTAGAGTGTGTAAAGACAGTTATGAATAAGAGATAGGACGCTTTGGATTGATGATAAGTTATGAAAAAGAAAAGGACAACAATATGCCAAAAATATGCTTTTCTGACAATATTCTAGCTGAAAATGATGCGATTGATTGGAAAACAATTTCTCATGCGTAAAGGTTCAAAACAGGGAAAAATTAAGGAAATAACTTCTCCGATAAAAATAATAATAAGAAAAGGGTGTTATAGTAATAATTGATGATAAGATATAACTTAAATACCATAAGAAGAGCCTCTGTTGCTAGTAGGCATCCATAGCCTAAGTAGGGTTGCTTTTTAACCCATATGAGCCAAGATCCTCAATTTATAAATGGAGAGTTATAGTGTTGTTCTACAGAAGAGATCCATGTGCTGGCGTGGTAACCAGATAACCACACTACCATTCACTGGGGTGTAGCAAAAGTGATCAGGCCAGCTCATGATGAGACCTCTTATTCCAAGGATATTTTGGCTATCCAATGGATCATAACCTTGGTGTGGTGGTCATAATGGGAATGTCACTTCGTTACAGCCTTATGAACATGGTAGGTTGGCTCGTAATGAGACCCCCTATCCTCCATCTGCAAACAAAATTTTGCTGTGATTACACAATTTTATAATAAAAAGAGGGAGGCTCAGTACTCCTTAAGAGTAGGGATGGTGGAAGAAGTTGAACATATCAATAGAAAAAAAAATATACCCATAATCTCATTTATTACAGACAGAGAAGATTATAACCAAGAAGGGTGGAACCAGCATGGTATTAAGATGATCAATCAGTATCATGTACAATAGAAAACGATGTATTAAAGTAGTATATAAATAACTATGTCCCTATTCTTAAAAATAATCTCTCATCCAAAAGTTGTCTTGTTAAAGATCATAACGTTAAGGGTATTCACCTTCCTCAATAGACTCCATAATTCTTGTCCTCATAAAAGTATTCGACTTCATGCCATGCAAGGGAATCAAAGAAATGGGCTGGAATGGCTAGGAATGATCGTGCAAGGGGAAGAAAGTGTTGTTCTCGAAAATACTCACAAAATGTTGTTCCTTTGAAGGAACAACAGTTGTTCCCTGTAGGGAACAACAAAAGAAAACACATGCGAAAAATTGTTGCTCCCTAGAGGGAACAACAAAATAAAATACACACGAAAAAGTGTTGTTCCTTATAGGTAACTATAGTTGTTCCCTGTAGGGAACAACAAAGAAAATGCACATGAAAAATTGTTGTTCATTATAGGGAACAAAAAAAAAAAAAATACAAACGAAAAAGTGATGTTCTCTATAGGGAACAACAATTGTTCCCTGTAAGGAACAGCAAAATAAAATACACACGAAAAAGTGTTGTTCCTTATAGGGAACAAAAGAAGAAAATACACACGAAAAAGTGTTGTTCCCTATAGGGAACAACAACTGTTCCCTGTAAGGAACAACAAAAGAAAATACACATGAAAAAGTGATGTTCCCTATAAGGAACCGTAGTTGTTCCCTGTAGGGAACAACAAAAGAAAATACACATGAAAAAGTGTTGTTCCTTATAGGGAACAACAGAAGAAAATACACATGAAAAAGTGTTGTTCCCTATAGGGAACAATAACTATTCCTTGTAGGGAATAGCAGAATAAAATACACACAAAAAAAATTTGTTCCTTATAGGGAACAATAGAAGAAAATACACATGAAAAAGTGATGTTCCTTATAGGTAACAACAATTGTTTGTTGTAGGGAACAACAAAGAAAATAGGGAGAGGAAAAACATTGACAAGCAATCATCCCTACTGCTCTAAACAACAGAAGGACAATTGTAAAAAGAAAGAAAAGCAATAGAGAAAAATAGGAAAAAACAATTGTATTTACAGAAAAACAGATAAAACCAATCATATTTACAGTTTAAAAAGAAAAAACTTTTTACAAAAATGAAGCTGCCGAAGGATTGCCTTCTGCAATTGAAACTTGCATGGTGGGGTCCTCATTGTTCAATCGTCAATGGAGCGAAAACTGCAATTTGAAGGAATCAATACCTAAAACACAAAAACATAAGAGAAATCAGAAAAGAAACAACACTTTATTTAAAAACAATATACAAATAAATAAGTTAAGTTACAACAACTATGATGTTATTTTTTAAGGGAATATTCATCTGTTAATGGAAAAAGAAATGATCTCTTGGAAAAATGTTTTGGCAGTAGTGTCATGCATCTTCGAATGGGAATCAATTTTTCATTTTTTCTATTATGAATCGGTTAGGTAATGAATTGGATGAAATGCCCTTGTTTCATTAAAATTTCTTTCAAGAATCGCTTGTCCATAAATTGACCCTCTTTATTCTCCTAAGACCTGCAAAAAACGAGTGTCTACTTGTAATAAAACATCAAATCATGGATAAAGAGAGGTGATCGGGCTTCCCTAATCCAAGAAATATGCAAAAAAAACAAGTAGTTACTTTTCAAAACAAACCGATAGAAAAATAAAACAAATTTTATTTGTCACCTGTGGGAGAGCAGTGGTCGACCATACTAACCAGCAGTGTTTTAATCATAACTTCTTTGTTTTTCGTCCGATTTGAGTGATTTCAAAGATAAATGAAAATTAATTCAGAGATATGTCTCCAATAGAAATAGGTTTTAAAAATTCCATGTAATGGTATGTTAAAGTTTCTTAGAACAACCTGCATAATAGAGTCATTTTCGATTTTCCAACTCAGAACAACAGTCGATGTTTCAAGCATAATTTTTTCGTTTGAAGATGGATTAAGATAATTAAAATTGAAAATGAAAGTATATTCATTTATTTATCTCCAATAGAAACAGGTTTTGAATACAAGAATAATTTTTGGGTCAAATACTTTAATGAACAGTTGGAAAAACAGAGTTTTAAGAGTGCTGATTTAAGATAGACAGTCAGTATTTGGGTCATATTTTCCTCATACGATATCAAAATCGAGTGATTAAAATTGCCTTGTAAACTATATTCATAAAGGAATATACCATAGAAACAGTTTTTAAAAATATAGTCATTTAGGCTTCCAAAAACTCGATGTCCCAACTCTGTTCCTGAGTTGCCTACTAGATGCCCTGTCAATGTTTTGGTTCTAAATTTTTCGTTTCAAATAAAAATGGAGTGATTAAAATTGGGTTGGAAATTATACATCATTTTCTACTTAGGATAGAAATATATTCTTAAAATATTCACTTTTGGTCCCTCAAAACATGACTATCCCGACTCTATTCCTGAGCTACCTATTAGACGCCCTGTCAATGTTTTGGGTCTAACTTTTTTGTTTCAAATCCAAATGGAGTGATTAAAATTGGGTTGGAAAGTAGACATCAAGGGCTACTTTTTAGAGGAACAATTTTTTAAAATATTCACTTTTGGTTGCTCAAAACATGACTGTCCCGACTATGTTCCTGAGCTTCCTACTAGATGCCCTGTCAATGTTTTGGTTCTAAATTTTTCGTTTAAAATCTAAATGGAGTGATTCAAATTGGGTTGGAAAGTAGACATCAAGGGCTACTTAGGATAGAAACATATTTCTAAAATATTCATTTTTTGTCCCTCAAAACATGACTGTCCCGACTCTGTTTATCAAAAATTTCATCAAGTCCGCAAGCCAAAAAATATGATATTCAAGAAAATTTTCCATATTGGTGATAAAAATGAATATGAGTGTTTGTAGAACTATTATTTTCAATATAATACATCTACATACAAAAATAAATTAAAATGTTTATCACCGATGTTGATATTCACAACGTGTTGCAACAAAAACAAATTTTTTTATTTTTTATTTATTTATTTTTACATAATAATAAAAATGTATTTATTTATGTCCTTATTTATTTATTTTCTACACTAACCTACTCTTCTTTGAAAATTGAATATTCTTACATATAAGAGTAATTCCAGTAGAGCCATTTTTGAAATAAGGCTTATATTATGTACATACCTAAATTTGAAAAATGCATGTTAATAAATAGTAGGGTATGAGAAGCCAACTTCCCTTGAAAATATGGTGCCAAAAATTGTTGAAGTATGGAGTGATGCTGCAAGAAAATGGAGTGAAACCAATCTTCAATGTATCTTTTACTTTCTTGATTTCCCATGGCCGTCATATCATGAAGTTCTTGAGTGGTTAAAACGACTTGTTGATGCAGGCTAGAAGAAATCTCATTTTCTTTCATAATCTCTACAATTTTTGGATTTGATACATTCTGAATCGCAGTATAAGTTTTCTCCAATGGTGCATGTGAGATATAATGGGTGGGAAGGGTGGGTAAATTTTGCAGTTCAACAGTAAGCATGTTGTACTGGTTTATTATGGTGAGGATGTGGAATGAGTTGAGTAGGAAATTGTGTAGGAAATGGAGCATTTTGATGGTGTAGTTGATTAGGTTGAATGAATGATTTTGATAGGCAAACAAGATGTTGTGGAAGAGCTGGAAGATGTGTTTGTGGTACAAGATGAGGGAGAGTAGTCATGCAATCATAAGATGAACCGTGCAAAACTTGTAGACAAGATTGGTGGTGGTTATATTGAGATTGGCATGGCTGCCCTAACATATGAGTATTCCATAATGGATTATGCAAGTAAGAGAATGGAGAGGAAGTGTTTTGAACCATACCTATAGGCCACGATTTCCATGGTTTTGACCTTGTTGCAGCTTCCCCATCTCTTTGATATGCTACTTCCATCCTAGATAAGGAAGAACAACTATCTATGGGATGCTCCTTTCGGTAATGAGGGAAAAACACTTAATACAATTTTTTATTTTTCTGAACCTAAAAAACATTCAATTGTGAATTTAGAGAGCTAATAAAATCATATTTAAAATTTTCAAATAAAACATTGATTTCAGATCTTATGTCTCTTGTTCTTTTAGTAAATTTGGAAAAGAAAGAAGAAACTTCTCTAGAATTCTTACCACCCTTGGAAATTCCTCTTGAATACCTTATGCACAATTCACAAACATCATCATATGATAACTGAAAAACATCACCTTTTCCTATCAGATTTAAGAGTTTTAAAAATTCATCTTTGATTCCTTTAAGGAGTGTTTTCAACATCTCTTTTTCCAAATGGTTATGCTTTGATTTTTGAAGGTTATATTGAAATTACTCTACATAGTCCTCCAAGATTTCATCTTCGCCTTTTATCATACTGAAAATACCTTTATTGGATTTTCAGTTATGTTGGTACTTCTTCAAGAATACGTTCTTCATGTCCTCCCAAGTTTGGATGCAATTCCCACCAAGGTTCATGAACCATTGGAGAGTTGCTCCTTTTAGAGTAAGAGGAAACACTTTCAACCTTCGATCATTAGTACACTAATCACATCCTCCAAAAAGTATTTCAAACTCAAATAAGAATGTATCTGGATCTTCATTTGTCAAACCATGAAAAGTTGGTAGAGACGATGGGCGAATTATGTGCATTTGTGTCGCTCCTAGATCTTTGATAGGGAATTCAAAAGTTGCAATGTGAGCCATTTCTTACCATAATAGAAGATGTTATTCATGTGTTTATTTGAGGATCCTCCTTCAAATTTTCTTGTCAATTGGTTAGTAAAATGGGTGGTGCTTACATCACCACTCGAGTGGAATTACAAGATTTTTTTCAAAAATTTTACCTCTAAAATTCCTAGTTCAATTCCTACGCAATTCTGCTAAAAAGCAGGCGGAGGAGAAAACACTTTAATTACTCATTTCGCAGGTTTTTACCTTCCATTTTTAATACCCAATTCTTTCACAGCAGACAAACATCAAATACCTACTTCAACTTCTATGCAATTGTGCTGAAAATTGGGCAGAGGAGCAAGCACTTTACTTGCTCGTTACGTAGGTTCTTACCTTCTGTTTTTAATACCCAATTCTTTGCCAGCAACAAATATCAAACATACATCACTCTCTGTGAAATGGAAACACTCTCCCCGGCAATGGCACCAAAATGTTGGGTGCTATAATTTTTCTTTTAAAACTCTTAATTGCCTCACATTAATTATCAACCTGGGTAAGTCTTTTTGTTTCAAGAGTGTATACAATATGTGCAAGTTATAATCCAAAGAGTAATGTTTCCTAAATTGTAGTATACATCTTGAAACAAGAATAAATGGAAGCATATAATAAGCTCTAATTGAAATTATTAAAGGGAATATCAAAGTGCAATCTGCTATTGAAATCAAATGTTACAGCAATCCAAAGAATGGTATCATTAGCCGAGAGCACAGTAATAATAACTCTCTCCTACTTAGCTGATTCAATCTAGATTATACTAATTTCTGCAAATAAATTAAGACAGAAACGATATCACTTATGAGAGTCTCATAGCAATAATTAAACTCTTACAGATGATTTAAGCAATGCAATGCGCTGTCTTAAATAACTCACGCAGTAATGAACAAGATTCATATCAAATGGTAACGAAGTAAATCATAAATAGAACGCATAATATCTCAATATATGAAAATAATAAACAACTAATGAAATGAACTCACGGTAACAAGAAATTATCAAATCAATCACACACTACAAGAATCAGAAATATAACACAGGGAAGCAGTTAACTCTACCAGGGGTCAGGCCCTTAGCCACCAGAAGGCACTGCTAAGCTACTTCAGATAATGCGAATGAAAAAAGAAACTTAAATTATTCATCAAACTTGAGTAGCATTAAAATATAATTTTGTCTTTTCAAAACTATGTTATGTCCATAATTATTCTCATAAATAAATCTATATTCCCTTTCATTATTCTCCTTCATAATTCTCCCCTTTGATTTTTGTTTTTCATTTAAATACACATAGAGCAGAGAGAAGTTACAATAGAGATGATTAAAAAATGATTCCCATAACAAAATTGGATTTTTCACAACCAATTGATCAGTAAGATCATATCTAAAATATCTTTCCATCAATCATTCAACAGGAACAAGTCAAATTTGGTATTGCAACTGAGATAATTTGGAAAACGTCGACAACAATGAATCTAGAAAAATCATCTTCAGATAACCTTTCGTTTCTCTTAATATGTACTGAATTTGGGAAAATTGCTCTTCCATAGAGTTAATTCGGTCCGTTCTAGACAAAACCCATGTTTCAGATTTTCCAGATTCTTCTCTATTTGCCCACAATGTCCAATACAAAATTGTCACTTCTTATTCCAGCAAATTTCTCAGTTGGAATATTTAATGATGAGCTAGAGATCAAATCTGCAATCTGGAGAATATCTTGGAGGCTAAAATGGTGAGTGATGTTAAAATTTTTTTATTAATAAACCATCATTGATAAAATCATGCATAATAATCATGAATTTATTAAAAATAAAGGAGAATAAATAATATTTATCCATAAGCAGGGATAATTTTAAGGATGAAAAATTATCTTGAAGTTTAAAAAAATGGCAAATCTCACTATTCCTTGATATGCAAACTCTAAAATTTTTATTGTTGTATTTGTAAAATTATTAAAATTTATAATAATATTATATATATTTTCTATATAATGTTGGCGATTTTTAAGGTAAAATAATTTTATATTTTAAAATTTGGGCGAATCATTTTTATAAAAAAACATAAATTGGAAAATCTTTTTTTTTTGGAAAAACCATGGAAAATTAGCCCACCTGTGAATATTAGCCCCTAAAAGTTTCCATGTTCATAAGAGCATAAATAATTATAAAATGGAATTATATGATAAACCATGATAAATGACGTGATAAAGAATGGTAGACATGGATGAAATGGGTGTTAAAATGTGACAACAATAATGGCAAACTAGCGGCCCAAGAGCAGATGTGTGGCTTCACAACATAGAGAATAATTATGCTGAAAGCCATTCATACAAGTTAAACTTCCAATGTACAAATAACATAGCGAGTATGAAGCACTCATCTTAGGACTACATTTACTGAAGAAATTAGGAGCCAGGAGGATTGTTGTTCATGGGGATTCTGAACTGATCATTAAACAAGTAGATGGAGAGTACACTTCCAAACATCCAAGACTCAGAGCCTATAGAAATGATGTCATGGACCTTTTGAAAATTTTTGAGGAATATGAACTTTTTTTTTGTCCCTAGAAACCAAAACATTCTTGCCAATGGTTTAGCTTGTGCTACCAGTTCATATCAGAGACCCTATGACAACAAACAGCTCACAATCCAAGTGAAATACAAACCAGCTGTCCCAGACAATGAAAAGTATTGGTAGGTATTTGAGGGAGATAAAAAAATAGAGGACTTCCTGCAGTTCAGAAATGAGTTTGGATTTCCAAATTCAGACTCAAAGTATGATGAAGACTATCCTAATGAGGAACATCAGGTTGAAAAATAACCTTCTCCCATTGCAGGAATAAATCTGCTAACCAGAGAATTCGAAAATCAAATAGAAGAGTACATAAACTCAGGAAGAGAGGACATAGAGATACTAAAGTCTAAAGGCAAAGGCTTACCCAAAGGACTAGCACCGCTAGAAGACTTGTTTGATTTTAATGATGTTGCCAAGAAACCAACAATAGAACCCACCGAATCTGATGTTGAAGAATGCAATATAGGCAGTAAAGACAAGCCTAAAATTATCAAATTATCTAAAACATTTCCAGCTCACATGAAACTGAAATATATTGAGTTGTTCAAAGAGTTTTCTAATGTATTTGCTTGGAGCTATGAATATTTAAGGGCATATGACATAGAGACCATTCAACACAGGATACCACTGAAAGAAAACAAAAAACCTTTTAGGCAAAAATTATGCAGAATAAACCCTGTGCAGTTACCTTTGGTTGAGAAAGAAATTAGGAAAATGTATGATGCTGGAATTATTGTCACTATGAGATACTCAGAGTGGTTATCTAATCTTGTAGCTGTAAGAAAGAAAACATGAGAAATAAGGCTCTGCATTGACTTTAGGAACTTGAAAAGAGCCTCATTAAAGGACAACTATCCCTTGCCTAAAATGGAGCACATCTTACAAAGGGAAGTTGGTTCCAAGAGGATTTCTTTGCTAGATGGATTTTTCAGGATATAATCAGATATTTGTATTCCCTGATGACCAACTAAAAAAATCCTTCACTACTCCTTGGGGTACTTTCATGCATGTGAAAATGCCTTTTGGATTAATGAATGTGGCTTCCACCTTTCAAAGAGCCATGGACATTGCTTTCTCAGAAGAAATAGGCCACTTCATTATGATTTATTTAGATGACATTACAGTATATTCCAAAATAGATGAAGAACACCTATTACAACTAGGAAATGTCTTTGAGAAATGCAGAAAGTATGAGCTATCCTTGAATCCCAAGAAGACATTGTTCGATCTCCAAGAAGGTAAATTTCTTGGTCATGTCATATCTGAAAAAGGGATTAAAATAGACCCAAAAAGGGTTGAAGGTATATTGAAAATCAGTCACCCCAGAAACATCAAAGAACTTCAATCTTTCATTGGAAAGATTAATTTCTTAAGAAGGTTCATACCCAACCTGGAAGAACTCCTTAGGAACATGACAAACATGTTAAAGAAAGATATAGGAGTTAAATGGACCTAATAAGCAAAGAAATCCTTTGAACTAGCCAAGCATGCACTTACTCAAGCATCAGTTCTTATCAGTCCTGATTTCACTAAGGACTTCCTCATATTTTCATTTACATCAGAACATACTGTGGCCACTTTCCTATTACAGAAAAATCCAGAAGGACAAAAGCAACCAATTGCATTTTTAAGCAATGCATTAAGTGATGCACCTCTAAAATATAATATCATGGAAAATAGGCCTATGCTTTGGTCAAAGCCTTGAAGGATTTAAGAGTTTATATCTTACACTCTCACATTATTGCATTTGTGCCTCATGTAGTGGTAAAGGACATTTTGTCACCAAACCCTGATGGCAAAAGAGGAAAGTGGATTGCTGTGATATTGGAATATGATTTGGAAATTAAACCCTCTAAAATCATCAAGGGTCAAGGCCTAGCACAATTAATGGTTGAATCTAACCTGCAAGCACTTGATATAAATATGATAGATGCATTAGATCATTTCCTCAATTCAACTTGGTATGCTAATATTTTTTATGTTCTTACTAATCGTAATTCCCCTCCTGGTATGTCTAAAAAAAAGGTAAGATTCTTGAAGTTAAAGGCTGTTAATTACTGAATTTTAGATAAATGTTTATATTTGGAAGAATGCCAGTGGTTTATTTCTTAAATGTTTGCCTGAGATTGATGCATATAGGATCAAGCATGAGTTTCATAAAGAAGAATGTGGAGGCCGTCTCTATTGGAAACCCACTACTAATAAAATCCTTAGAGCTGGTTATTATTGGCCCACCCTCTTTCAGGATGTCCACAAAATGATAGTTTCCTACCACAAATGAAAAATCTTTGAAGGCAAGAGAAAACTGCTTCCCTTACCCTTGAAACTAATCACTATTGAAGCTCATTTTCAACAGTGGGGCATAGACTTCATTAGGGAAATTCATCTTGCCTCATCTGCCCAACATATATGGATACTCACAACCACTGATTATTTCACCAAATGGATAAAATCCATCCCTTCTAGGAATGCCACAGACTCAGTTATCATAAAATTCCTTGAAGACCATATCCTGTCTAGATTTGGCTATCCTAGGAAAATTATCACTGACAATGCTGCTGCATTTGGTTCTAAAAATATGGTTGATTTCTGTCACAGATATCAGATTGTGCTTGGTAATTCCATAACTTATTAACCTCAAGGTAATGGGTTGGCATAGTCTTCCAATAAGAGCCTGATAAACATAATAAAGAAGTTGTTGGAAGATAATCAAAGGTCATGGCACAACAAGCTAGTACATGCTTTATGGGCAGATAGATTGAAAACAAAGAAATCAATTGGAATGTCTCCCTATCAGCTAGTTTATGGAGCAGATGCAGCTTTTCCTACTAGTTTAGGAGTGCCAGTGATGAAGTTGGTCCAAGAAATACAATCAGAGGAATATAGCATGATGAGAAGGATAAATTAGACCATACATCTTCAGCAAACTAGGCAAGAAGTTTATAACAGAGCATAAAAATTACAGGAGAATATCAAAAAGTTGTTTGATAAGATGACAAAGGAAAATGATTTCAAAATTGGTGAAAAAGTACTCAAATGGGATTCCAGGAGAGAAGATAAGGGAAAACATGGCAATTTTGACAATTTATGGCAAGGCCCTTACATCATTCAATCTACCATTGGTCATGACGCATTTTTTCTGCAAGAGATGGATGGAACATACCTTTTTGGAGGTCCTGTCAATGGCAGGATGCTCAAGCATTATTTTTGTTGAAAATCTCAATTTTTCATTCTCCAATATAAATACCATTGGTTTATTTTGTTTTTGAAAGAGATAAAAAATGAAAAAATACAAAAACAATAGAAAAGAAAAAGAGGGCAGAGTAGAGAAAGAAGAAAGGTACAGCCTCATATCAAAAAAGAAAATAAAAATATGAAAGTGTGCAAGCCTAAATGCCACTACTTGAAAAAGCACTGCTATTTAGTCATATAGCCTAATCATGACTAGATAGATTTCAATTTACTGCTGATAGGTTAGTGAAGAATATTTTCCAAACCATTTAATCTTGACTTATCAGTAGATTAGATTAGGATAGAAAATATGGCTCTAACAAGCTCAAAACCTGAGCCAAAGAAAGGAAAAGGCTGGTTCTAACATGCTGAAAACTTGAACCAAGTAAAGAAGAAGAAGATAGCTCTAAAAAGATCAAAACCAGGGCTGAAAGAAAGAAAGAAGGATGCTTGTAATTTTTAGATCTTAAGCCTTCACAGTTTTGTTTTAATTTTCTGTAAATTTCAGTCTATGTGCAGCTTGCTTTTATGCCATAGTCTTACAGAAAATCAGACATCTTAATCCTGGTTTGACTGTGTTTTCAATTTCGGATTTAGAATATAGTGAATACAGATCTGTAAGACAGTTTAATCCTAGAATATAGTAGATTAGGTAGAGAATTTTTGAGTCTAATTGTTTAATCTGGACTCATGGAAGTTATAAGGGTAGATTTAGATTAGTTTTCTTGCTTTCAATAAAAGAATAAAATGTTGATGTAAAAGGGTTTGCAAGTCCAAGTGAACCCTGCTGAAGAAAAAAATGTTAGGAAAGTAGGTTGTGTAGGTAGTTTTTTGGGAGAAATTGATTTGTTATGAGGTAATGTTGATCATCTTTTCAAGCAGCATGATCAAAGAAGAAAAGGTTGTCAAAAGGAAAAGCACAAGTCTACATTCCAGAGATAAATCTCTGAGGTTCTTGACATCTCCATGGAGCTTCCATCCCCAAGTGGAGCCACTGTTAGCCATCAGTAAATTTTGTCACAGAAAATGATGGTTAAATATGTTCTTAAGCCTTCAAGAAGCAATCTTCATGGAAAACTACTAGTTCTTAAAGCCTTCTTGGTGTCTTTTATCTTACAAATCATATTCACTGTTGTTTCCACAAAATATTTTTCAAAGAATTCCTGCTATTATAAAAGAGACTGTGTCTAGGCCACTTCTCCATCATTTCACCTTCATAAATCTCCTCCAAAGTCCCTTCATTTTTCACTCATTATCAAAGTTACAAATCCCTCTACAAAAACCCCCCATTTTCCCTTCTTTTACCCTTCATTTCCTAAAAATAAAACCCCTTTAAACCTTATAAGACTCTTTATTATGGTTTAAACCCTTTTTTCTAACCTATAGAAATACATAAAAAGGTATAAAAACCTGCTTTTTAAGCCTATTTCTGCACTAGTGACCATATTAGGCTTTAAGCCCCTGCGGGCTTAAGTTTTCAGCCTTTTCCCCATGAGACCAAGCCCCGTAACCAAGTGCTGAGTCCTTGACAAATTTTGCTTAAAAACCCCCTTCCCTTGTCCTTTCTCCGCTATTTTCATTTTCCCCCCGATACAATATTAACCGTCGATATTTCTGATCCAATGGTTACCGCTTATCCTCATTTCGGAACCCCGTCTATTTTAACCATCCGCTTCCCAATAAAATAGACTACTTCATTGACTGGCCCCACCATCCATTTGAATTCACATCTTTCCTGTGATCGCACCCATTCCTTGCCGTCGATCTGGCTTCCCCAGATCGGACAGTCTGCGTGTTATTTCAAGCTCAAATCACCAGATGAATTGATTGCACATTTCCGACGTGAAACAAGTGGTTTTGGTGGGACACGCATTAGCCACCAAGCCATATCGTGTTCATTCAAGCCAATACCACTTACCACCTACCCCGTGCGCGAATACCACCTCTGGTATTCCCGAAACCACTTTCATGTATTTTCGTGCCATAATTCAAATTTAAACCCTAGTTCTTCACCTCTCCACCATGGAAACCTCCTCTGCCTGCATTCCACCTCTTTGCAATGCTCGTCCACCACCATACTGAGCCTCTGAAGCAGTTTTAGCCCAGTTGCAGGTTTTATTAACAGTTTGATGGTGTTTGTAGGTATTTAAATGGTGTTTAAGGGGTTTTATGGCCCTCTTGCAGCCTGTTAAGAAACTGAGGGTCGAAGATGATGATCCTCGACCTTGCAAACACAGGAAAGGAGCCATCAAGGGTTTAAAACCATGATTTTTTCAGCAGGTCATGATTGTCGGCCTTCAAGAAAACCCTTTATGAAAACCTCCAAGCACCTGAAACACCTGCAGAAAGCAAAAGAAAAGAAACAACACAGTAAGATCGAGAAAATTCAAAGAGTATCAGTTCCAAATGAAGGTTTAAAGCATAATTGAATATCAGAAGCCCTTAAAGCACAAAATAATAGTCTAAATTGTCAGAAAAAGGCCTAAAGGAGATCAATGAGGCCCAATAAGCCTTAAAGGTTGAAGTACGAGGCCCACAGCAGCAAACAAGTAGCCAAGGACAGACAGGTCAAGGGAGAAAAGTTAAATTCCACCTCAACAACACATTTTACTTCACAAGAAACTTAAGTGACACCTATGACCTCTCCTACACTCAAAGGGACAACTTGATAGTTACTCTGCTGACAAACCCTCTTTAAAACTGTCAGAATAGTTATTAAGCAGACATGGGGCTACAAAACCCAAAAGATGACAGTTTCTTGTCCTAGAGGTCAAATAGGGTACTTCAGACTAAGATAGCTTCAAAAGACAGGCCTTAGAGTTATTACCAGCCTGCTAGTTGGCTTCAGATTCAATTAAAAGCAACTAAAGTGGTACAAACAGTTATTGCTATGATTATTAAGCAGAATGGGCATTCGAATACCTCTCCCCCTCTGTCTTAATTAATATTTATTACCATTTTTGCAGCACTCTTTCTCTTTGCACCCATATGTATTCACAGAAAATTCATTGTAAAGGGTTGGAAAATTGTTAATTGTCAAACTGTTATTGAGTAAGTGTTACTGAGTATTTGTAATATAGTAGGCTGGGAAGAAAAGTATTGGACTGTAGAAAGCCATTGGACTCAAGTATGTAACTGGTCTTGAACATCAAATAGACAAGCAGATTCATTGGATCCTGATCTAAATCATTGGTGATGTTTTTCCTTATTATCACTATTGCTTCTTATGTTTTTCACTTTGTTCATATTCTCTGATAAAGAGAAAGAAATATATATTAGGATTTACTTCTAAAGTACCCTAATTTTGACTGATAAGATTTATCTTTATGTTATCTTCTGAATGTGTGTTTGAGAATGAATCAATATAGTATAACTAGTCAAGGAATGTTGGTGAGCCCATGTCTTGCTCAGTAGAACTTGAGACATTGTTCTTGAATGATCTTTTCACTGCATGCTAATTAGAGTCCTAATCAAGGAAGTTTATGGTTAGCCATGTCCCTTGTTTAGTCTTAAAACAACTATTTTGAATATTTCCCTTAAGATTATGTTGAAAGTAGGATAGGTTAAAGGTCCTTACTTGATCTTAGGCTGCCCTTTGTTTATCTTATATGTTTTCTACTTTCTGAAAGTAATCTATTGGATTACTAGTTTGTTGTCTATTAAAGTTGGCTTTAGTAGGAGTATTTCCCAAAGAAGTCTATGGTTTTCCCTGTCCTTTGGTTTGCTCCCAAATCAGTCACTTTGAAAGGCTTTTCTTGTGTAGTGAAGTTAATAGATTCTTAATTGGTTATTAGCCTTGTTTCTTTCACCACACTTCTTAATGTTTCATACCACAAACTCAACTTAAGGAGATATTTTGATATAGATGACTTGCCCTATGGAAACCCTTGAATGGTTTTTGTGCAAGTAAACCCTTTTATGACTCCATAGCCGAATGGATTGACACTTTTTCTTGACCTATCTTCCCATGCTGAAGCATCCTTCAATTTATTCCCTCCTTCACATTTCACATGACCTTTTCAGTTAATGATCCCCAACCAAAAACAAACAAATCCCTTGTGATTCATAACTAGCTTAATATCATGTCATGATTCTATAAGAATATCATTCTAAAACACATATAGAGAGATCCATCTCTAAATCCAGGAGGGCTAGATCCTAGGATTCCAAAGTGGTTCTGATGTTGCCCTATCATTTGGTATGCCAATATGCCAAATCACAGGACACCAACACACCGGCCTCCTGATGATCCTCGGTATCTGGCATGCCCTGATCGTCATCAGGATCCACACCTGGATCATGTGGTGGTGTCGGCATCTACTCACCATCAAAAGAGCCATTGTTTGCAAAATATATACAACTACAGAACAATAATTAGACAATTTCATTACACAATTTAATAAAAACAAGTTAAAGAACATGTTAGAATAAATTTAAATAAGAAAGTAATATTTCCTCTATCATCTGGCGGCTCATCATCTGTGAAGAGGATGTTGGCACACTCTCACCAATCCAATCCAGCATAAGGACAGGGGACCTTAATGAAGAAATGCAGCTCGTCAACACTAGCTATTAAGTCTAGTTCATCATGTGATATCCTGGCTGGAAACATAGTCTCGCCCCTCTTGGGCATCATCTACCCCCACATGTGCATCTTTGCCTCCAACATCAACCTACGAGACTGCCGAAAAAAATTAGACCTCATCTCTGGAAACCTCTCAAAAAATAAACAAAAAATCTCTGAAGAAAAAGGGAAGTTGACCCTCCCTTGTACATGAGCATGACATCTATCTAAGGCTATACAAAACAGCCACAAAAAATGCAGACCACCTGACAAGTCGTGGCTCCTTTACTAAAGAATCAACATAATACAGAAGCGAGCAACTAATGCATTACTCGTGACTAATGTTGTGTGAAGTGGTCGAAATGAGAAGTGATTGCACTGCACCTCCTCACTACCAAATGCACCAATACGTAACTGACCTGCAACGACCTGGAAATATGTAGGAGATAGTACCAATGCTCCAATGTATCTCTGGGAGTAAACTAAATGACTCCCTGCTACACAACCTGTTGGAACCTCTGGGAACAAGGGAAAATCCACCCCTCTCCTCGATAGCCTTGTAATGAAATATATATCCTCCTTAGTGGGTGTGCACAACTGGTTAGGACCAACCTACAAAGCATGTTGGTGGGCATTCCACCTGTGGATAAGATGTCTCAAAAACACACTATGGGCCTTTAGGGAAGTAGCCTCATCATAGAACTTTAGGATGCCTACCTGCCTTAGAAGCCCCTAGGTAGCTATTGTGTTAGTATGAATCTTTTTTCGTAAAAGACCACTTTAGCTACGCATAACAAATAGCCCTAACATCGATTATGGCTGCCAAATATCTTTAAATCTGCAATTAGGTGATCCAAATAATGCTGCACAAATCCAAATCTAAGCATAAAAGACATTAAGCAGATAAAGTAAAATGTGGCTCCATGCATCCAATAGACAAGACAAGAACAATGTATTTGAAAGAATTTTTATATTATATTAAAAAGGGGGCACCTGAGAGGAAAACAAGAAAGGTGTTTTCCAGTTCTCCTCAATGGGATGGGTTCTTGAAATTCCTCAGCATTTCAGATCTAAAATTCCTCTCTCTTGTTGTTGTAGAAAACCCACACAAACATAGAACTCAATGGGAGCTCATAAGGAAAAAATGGAGAATGTGACCTAGTATAGATCCAGGGTGATCTAATGCATTGGAGGTGACCAATGAATGGGGAAAACCCTTCTATTTATAACAAAATATTAGGGCGGTCTAGAACTCGGTGCATGAATAAAATATTATTAATCGAATTCTAGAACCACCCTTTAGGAATATTTTATTATATTTGTTGGAGGGAAAAGGATTTTTGACTTAGGTCAATTCCTTTATTTATAAATAATAAATAAATAAATGATTTATTTATTATTTTAGGGGAATGGTGGGAATATAATTAAATAAATAATGATTTATTTAATTATTTAAAAATGATTTAGTCAAATTTAACTAGGAATATTATTTAAATAATGATTTAAACAACTTATTCCCAGGAAATAATCAAATAAATAATGATTTATTTAATTAATTTCCTTTTTTTGGGTTAAATATGACCAGGAAATATAAACAAATGTTGTTTCACATGGTGAAAGAAATTTTACTTAGGGTAAAATTGGTCTTACATGGTGTACTTGGGCTCATCTAATGATAGTAGGTTAGATGACCAAAAAAATGGTGTAACAGATTGTCCCCCAATGTACGAGTGTTAGGAGCAAATCGTATGATTGAAGTACATTGTAAGAACTCAATCACTAGACATCAAGAGGGAAGTGAGAGAGATGAATGTAGGGTAGTATAATGTGCTAAAGGACTAGACCCTGAGGAGACGAGACTTACAGGTGCAGCAAGTCTCTAGTTTATGAAATGGTACCTGTGCTAAAGGCGGCGGGGGAGGCATACCTATGCTTGCTGAGACAAAGTACAAAGAATAAGAAGTCCAGTAAACAAGGGATCAAACCATGAAGAGTATGCTGGCATAAATAAGAGCTAGAAAGATAGAATGATGGATCCCACATACATGCTATGCCTGGAATAATTGTCAGGACTTATACAAAAATATTTTTGGTACATGAGATACAAATACACCCAAATGCCCCCTACACACGGGGAAGGGCTCGCAAAATCTGACTGATACATGCAAATCGAAGAGGTGCTGCAAGCGGCTAAGGCCAATATCATCAAATGGGAGGAGCTGCATCAAGGGCTGAAATGAAGAAGTCATCCAGGAATGTGGGGGGCTACCTGCAGGGCCACCCCCTCATGAGGGTTGAGACATCTCACACACACCCGGGAATCACCAATAGCTGTTGTCGCATCACTAGACTATCAAGTGTATAGATCACGATCATGTTGAAAAGACTTCAAACCAAGGTACACTGCCCCCTAGACCTGGGTTCTGGAGAAAATGAGATGATGTCGACAGAAGTAGGTCTGCCATAGGTGAGGGAAGAAAGGAATCTCAACTAAGGCACAGGAGAAAATATTAGAGCAGCTAAGAGACGGACACTGATGATGATAATGAACTGGGAGATGATCCAAAGGAGACCATAAAAAAACATGAGTACAAAATGGTATCTCATGATGGAAATTGACACAAACAGGAATGAGTATAGAGGCAAGTTGGTTCCCCCAATGAAATGTGTTGTAGGTGAGAAAATCCGATTATGAGGAGAGGTGAAATAAGGCTTCGTGGACAACAGGTGTCCTGGTGAAGTAGCTAAATGTGAAACAAACAAATGCTGGCTATCTAAAGGAAAATAAAACATGCATTTCGAATGGGAAATGCTAAGGGTAATATTTCTTAAGATAGAGTGCATCGCGAGGATTAGGAAGGATGTGGCCTTCAAAGCCTTCTAAAATATATGCCCCCTTACTAAGGTCTTTACTGATAATGTAAGGACCTAGCCATAAGGAGTCAAACTTCCCATGACCAAGGTAATCATGGGCCTAGTCATATACTAGAGCAAGGTCACCTTAATGAAAGGTAAGAGGGTGGACTTTTCAGTCATACTGAGCTTTGGTGCGCTTTTTGGTCACTTCAAGGGTTTGCAATGCAACATGACGGTCTTCAGAGGCGCGCTCGAGCATGATAAGTCGTTGTTCTAGAGGTTGGGTATCAGCGAGAAGTTCGATGGCTAAGTGAAGGGAAGGGATTTCACACTCGATTGGTAAGACTGCCTCCTTGCCGAAGACAAGGTGGAAAGGAGTGAAACCAGTGGAGGTTTTAATAGAAGTACGATAAGCCCACAAAGCAAGGAAGAGCATGAGATGTCAACTGGTTTTGTGCTTATTCACCATTTGTTGAAGCATGGTCTTAAGAATTTTATTGACTGCTTCAACTTGGCCATTATCTTGGGGGTAATAGGAAGATGAATATTGGTGCTCAAAACCCAATAGGGAGGATAGCTCATGCCAAATATGATCTTCAAAATGTCGGCCATGGTCAGAGACTAACTATTTTGGGACTCTGAATCGAGAAATGACGTGGTTAAAGAAAAAGGGGGCTGCAGTGGCTAACGTATTGTTGAATGTTGGCATAGCTTCGGCCCATTTTGTGAAATAGTCAACCGCTACGATGATATATTTGTGGTTACTAGCAGATGGAGGTCGACATTCCATAAAGTCAATGGCCTATTTAAAAAAAGGACCAGCTGTGATGACAGGATGGAGAGGAGTGGGAGGAGTTCGCGCCTTGGGGGCGAAATGTTTGCAATTGGAACAGTGTTTGACTACTTCAATGCAATCATTGAAGAGAGAAGGCCAAAAATACCCAGTGCGCATGATTTTTTGGGCGGTGGCGAGGCTGGAGTGGTGGCCACCGCAAGCACCGCTATGACAGGAATTGAGGACTTGTCCAAATTCAGCGTGTGTGAGGCAATGACGAAGGATAGTATATACTCCACGATGATAAAGGTCATTGCCGATTAGAAGGTAGCGAGAGGCTTGGTGTCGGATACGTAGGCGAGCATTACGATCAAGATGAAGGGTGAAATTTTGGGTTCGCAAGTAAGTAAGGATGTCACCGTACCAAGGATCGTCAGTGGTGATGGAAAATAAATGTTCATTGGGAAGAGCATCATTAATTGGAGTATCTTGCGTCCGGGTAGGCAAATCAGAAATGAGTTCAGCGAGGACTAAACCTTTCTTACTTTTTGGTGTGACAAATTCAAGATCGAATTCTTTGAGGATAACGACGCAAAGAGAGTACTTCCCATTGAGGATGCGTCGAATCAATAGGAAATCCATGGGGTTGGAATTAGTCACAACCTTGGTGGAAAGCATGAGGATATAATGACGCAGTTTTTGGACTAAGAACACGACAGCTAGTGCTAATTTTTCTTCATGCGAGTAGGACACAGGTGGACCGGCAAGGGTCTTACTGAAATAATAGATCACATGTTCGATACCATTATCATCCTCATGGATAAGGACACCAGCAACCGAATGGGTGGAAGCAGAGATGTATAGTATGAAATCTCGGTTAAAGTCAGGAGGACGGATCAAGGGAGCAGATGTGAGAGCATGCTTGAGAGCATCAAAAGACTCTTGAGCGTAGGAATCCCAGACAAATGGGGTGTGAGATCAAA
This sequence comes from Pinus albicaulis, assembly GCA_034641835.2. Classification (NCBI taxonomy): domain Eukaryota; kingdom Viridiplantae; phylum Streptophyta; class Pinopsida; order Pinales; family Pinaceae; genus Pinus; species Pinus albicaulis. The sequence goes on along the minus strand of CM076578.1, from coordinate 202,292,924 downwards.
GAAGTCTAAGGAAGCCATGTGCGGTAGTGGCATAGTCAGGAATGAATCGGCGAAGGAAATTAGCTTTACCTTGGAGACTTTGTAGCTGGCGTAAGGTACGAGGCATAGGAAGTTCAAGAATGGCTTGAACCTTCAAAGGGTCGAGAGTTATCCCATCTTTAGACACTATGAAGCCGAGGAGACAACCGCTAGGAACACAGAAGACACATTTGAATGGGTTAAGGCGAATGTTATACTTGCGACATCGGAGAAAAAAGGTACGCAGATCATGAAGGTGTTGCACCCGATGTTTAGAACGTGCAGTAAGGTTGTCTAAATAGGCAAGGATAATATGGGCTAAGTCGTGGAAACAATAAGACATGGCTCGTTGAAAAGTGGCGCAGGCGTTTTTAAGGCCAAATGGCATGCCTCGGTACGCGAAAGTGCCCCACAAACTGATGAACGTGGTTTTAAGTCGATCAGCACGATGGATAACGATTTGGTTGTATTCGGAGAAGCCATCCATAAAGGATAGAATATCATTCCCCGCACACTCATCAATGATTTGGTCAATAAATGGTGTGGGGAAGTTGTCTTTGGGGCAAGCTTTGTTCAGGTCACGAAATTCGGTGCAAACATGAATGGTGCCTTGTTTTTTGAGGACGAGAACTGGGTTGGACACCCAAGTGGTGTATTCGAAGGGGTAAATGAAACCAGCCTACCAGAGCTTATCGATTTTTGCTTTGATGGCTTCACGTCTAGAGGGATGGATGGGTCTCAACTTTTGACGGACTGGAATGGCATCAGGCCATGTGTCGATGTGGTGTTCGACAATGGCAGGATTGAGTCCAGGCATTTCTGAGTAGGACCAGGTGAAAATATCACAGAATTCTTTGAAGAGTGTGGTGTAGGCTTCAATTTCTTCCGGATTGCATTGGGCACCCATAGTGATATGTTCTTCGATACCTAGTTTGACATAAATGTCTATTTTGATGGTGTTAGCCACCTATAATATTTTGTTATACCAAAAGGTGGCTAAATCTGTTTTGAGCCTTCAAGGAACAATTTTTCATTTCTAAACACTGTTGGCTCTTGAAGACTCCTTTTAGGCCTCATGCCTCTGTCCAAAATCCTCATTACTGTTCTGCTGATTTCATGTAAGAAACTGCCGAAGAAACCATCATCTTTTCCCTTTCTCCCACTCATAGCTAACCTTCATTTTCTCCCCCTTTTTATCCATATTATTCCTCTACTTTTCATAAGTTTCCCCTTCCATTCATGAAAAATCCTCCTGACATGGTTTAAAACTATTTTTAAGCTAAGCCGAAACCCCCAAATCCATTTAAAACCTTGAAAATTTTCATAAAAAACAAGTTTTTGGACCTAAACCCCTTGGGCTAAGTCCTAAACCACTTCCCCCACATGCCCTTCCCCTAGGACCAAGCGCTTAAGTCCCAAGCGCTAATCGCAATCGGAAGTCGGGCGGGTGCACAAATCCTTTGTAATATTGAAAATCCCCGATGCGATCGTCTTATCACGATTAAGTCTTACGATGGGTTCCGCACCGTTGATCTTCCGCGGTGATCTGACGGTAGAGCACCAATCGCAGCACCCCGCCCGATCTCAATCGTAACTTGTTATGTGCACCCTCCGATCGGTCCATCGCAAATGATTGCGATGTGATTGATCACAAGTCCTTCCCTCCGATCTCTGATTGCGATCCTCCGACCTTATCCAGACCGTTGATCTGTCTCGCCGATCCAACGGCCCTGCGCTAATCGCTCCATCACAATCGCAAAAACTCAATCGCATGCTCCTACCTGCCACCTCCGATTGCGATCCCTCCGATTCATTCCCCGCCGTTGATCTGGTCCTCAGATCAACAGCCAGCGCTCAATCGCAAGTTTCTAATCGCAAGTTTTAAATCGCATCCCCTTTTCAGCGCTCCCCGATTGCGATGGCTCCGATTTAATCATGTCCGTCCATTTCCCGCCGATCCAACGGTCCTTATTCCCTCCGATCACAAGTCTTACCGCCGTTTCAAAACCCGCCGATTCGTTTCCCACCGTTGATCTGATCCTCAAATCAATGGTCATCGCTTAATCGCACAAATCTCCCCGATCGCGCAATCGCATCGGCATTTTCCAATCGCGCCCTTTGTTTTCCCCCTCCGATTGCGATTCTCCGATTAGATCTGGACTGTCCACGTGTCCAGATCGGACGGTCCAAAACCACCCCGCCTTATTTCTTCTCCCCGCTCTCCTTTGCCTGTTCTGCGCTGATCTCCACCGTTAGATATTTTTATCCGACGGCTACGCTCCTCCCCTGCCATCTGAAGCAGTTTAAAACCTAAAAACGCAGGATTTCTTTATTTATTTTATGTTTTGTGCAGGTTTTAAAGGGTCTCCATCGTTTATTGAAGAAAAGTTGGGAGTTGGGAATGACGATTCCCATGCCTTCGGCCTATGGAAAGAACCATTTGCAGAGTTCCCTTTTGGCATTTGATCGACGTTCCATGGGCGTCAATACCATGAAAGGCCTGGTGCGGCTCTGCACATTGACAAGACACTGCGTTTTAACGCGATTTTAAAAGAGTATAAGTTTTAAAGAAAAGAGCGCGGAAGGACAGAAGATTGAAGACAGATTTGGGGGATTATGGCTAATAATGCTTATAAAAACCTAATTCCCCGAATTAAGACACTATTTAAGAAAATCATAAGTGTTTCGCTGATAGAAAGGTTTCCACCGCTTCAACTGAGGCGAATTGATTCCTCAGCTACTACAAAGAGCCACCTATCGCCTCAAACCATTCAGAACAGAGGCCGAAGTTATTGCTCGAAGAAATATCTGCCTCCAGCATTGCCAAGAAGTTATTTCTGCAAGGAAACCAATGCATAAATATCTGCAGAGTTACTCCAAAACATACACAGAGCCTCAAAGTCAAACAAATATTCCACCGAGCTTTGATATTTATTTTGAAACAGTTAATGTAGTGATCCACATGTAAATTTCTCCCTCGGGCCTCTCAAAGGGCCGAGAAGTCTTCACTCTGCATTAATTGTCCTTGAGATATTTTGTTAAAATCTCACCTCCTCATATTCCTATAAGTACTTCTGCATAAGATGAGAAGTTGTTGGTTGTTGTTGATCACAAGCTGTAATACTGAAACTCTTTGAAATAAATACATAGTCTGTTGAAGTTGAAGAACAAATTGAAGTCTTGGATGTCTTGATGATGCTGTTGCATACCCGTTCCTGAGAAGGCTCTATCATTGGATTCATGAGCTTGGTCATTGGTGAAGTATTCTAACTGTTTAATGTTTTCTCCTGTTTTCATTATGTTCCATAATTTCTTACTACAGTAGGCTGAAAGTTTTAGGCTAAGAAATGACTCCTGGAAGCACCTTAGCCTGTTCACCCTTCACTGTTTTATGTTTTCTTCTGCTGAAGTATTTTAGAGGCTTTAAACCTTCTCTTTAGTCTTCATGCTTGTTTATTTCCTTAATAGCTCAAATAGTTGGTTTTAGCATGATTTATGGTTTTCCCTGCTTATCTACTATCACTTGAAAGCTGTTATTGAAGTCTCCCTTTGAAGTACCATTGTTTTGAGTTAATCAAAGAGGTCGGTTTTGATCTTGCCCTTTGCCATTGCTTGAACAGTTGTTTTGAAGGTTGTTATAGTTGTAAGCATAGATGTTATTTAGGTGTTCCCTCTTCTGTGACTGCAATTATCAGTGAATCTTTTATGTTTTCTAAATCCTTTAAATAAAATCTTTGAGGAAATAGGGAGTTCCCCGAATCTTAGATTTCATTTTAAAAGTTGTCTTGAAGTCATTATTTGCTTAAAGAATGTTTGTAGGATTTATGGTTAGCCCTGTCTATCAAATATATATTTATTGTTGAGTTATGTTCTTCAAGTTCCCTTTGTTGAGAATTAAACTTCTCTTTCCAAATCATTAATGTTCATCTCATTCCAAAAACAAAAGGATCCTGTGGCCAAGTTAGATTTTCCCTTTGATATCCCATATCCATTGATGAGTTTGTCATAACCTTATTTTGACTCCATCGCCCAATGAACCAGATATTTCCTCTTTCTGTCTATCTTTCCTAGAGCTTCCATGTTCTGCTGTATCAACTCAATCCAACTAAATAAACAAAAACCTACACTTAATAACTAGTCTAAAATCATACTCAAAGCACACAAGATAAACCTTTGCGATCAAACATTTGAGAGATCCCTCTCTGAGAATAGGAGGACTAGATCCTGGAACTCTAAAGATTGGTTCTGATGTTGCCTTGTCTTTTGATTTGCCAAACTGTCAAAACATGGGGGGCCAACAGATGGTAGGAGAGATATTAGCCATATTGCCTTCTTCGAAAGCATCAGGTGTAGGGATGGGGTTTTTGAACCAATCAACTTTATCAGGAATGAAGTATTTAGATTCAAGAGCATATTGGCCATGGGATTGGTGGGGGAGGAAGTATGCACGATGGTGCATATTGTCCCATGGAAAATCAGGTTCGGTCATGGCTTCCATGATGTCTTCATCGGACTGAAAGATGGGAAGAGTGGGTGGAAGAGGAGGATCTGAAGAGGTAGAAATATGAGACACCTGATTTTGAGGGGAAAGGCTCACATGCATGTCAGCAGGAGGGGTGACTACGGAGCAAGCAGATGAGTGGGTAGGTGAAACATCGGGGGAAGGCACTATGGGGTCGGTTCCCGGGAAATGCGATGATGAGGAAAGGTAGGAAATAGTGGTTGAAGGTTCGGTCATTTCAATATCAGGATGAGAAATGGTAATTGGGCTAGACAGGTGGTCTGGTGTTAGGGAAGAAGGATTACGGGCAATAGCGGCTTCAAATTGGCTGTATGTGGCTAAAGAAGCATGATACTCGTCAAGGCAGGGGCACAGAGAACAAGGGTGATTGGTGCACAAGTGCTTAAGTTTCGGAAGGGAATTAGGTATGGTGACATAGACCTCAGGAATGTCGGATTCCAGAAACGTTTCATTGACCATGGTTTTGAGATGTGGTAATTCAGGACAGGTATGGGTAGCATGACCGACAACATCACACAAGGCAGACTGGATGGGGTGCTTTGGAGGTCGAGGAGGGGCAGAGGTTGTCAGGGAAACCTTGTCCTTTGATGCCCCCCTGCGAGCTTTGCTATTGTTGCTTGACATGGTCACAACAGGAGGTGGTTCCTGATGAGGGGACTAAGGTACAGGTACAACGGGAGAGGTCATGGGTATCGGTTGAACTGGGGTCAAAGTAAGATAAGGTTTGGGTTGGCTAGGCAGGGTGGTGGCTGGGGGGTCTAGGTACCAGACGGGTATACCCAAGGTCAAGTTGGGGAGGGAGAGGGTGGCCAAGATAGGGATGGAATGAGCACCAGGAGGGGGAGCAAGGAAATGAATCTGACCAGTAGGGAAATGGCTAGGAGGAATGGGGCCAAGGGGGTTGTGCTCGGGCGGGACCGGCCCAGGAGGGTAGAAAGGCACGTGAGGAATATTCAGGGAAGGAGATTTCGAAGGAAGAAGGTTAGCTAGCAGAGGCAAAGGGCTAGGAGCTGGTGGGGTTGGGTGAAGTTGCGGTTTCTTACAGGCTAAAGAGGACTGTGCAAGGTCAACCCAAGAAGATTGCATCATGCAAACATTCGCCATGCTAGGATCAGGTATGGAAGGAGGGTCTAAAAAGGTTCCAAGCAAGGGGGAGTCTTTATAGATGCCTGGGGAAACACTGGTCAAAGAATCAATGGTTTGCTTATTGGTGACAGTAGAAATGGTGGACTCAGGGGAGGTCGGAGATTTTGATTCATGGTAAGTCAACTGGTCAATAGTGACAATCTTGCCATTATGAGGGAAAAACATCTTGCGGTGGACTGTAGAAGGGACGACATACATGGCATAGGTGTAACTATGCCCCAAAATAATGTTGTAGTCAAGAGGGGCGGCGATAACTTCAATGCCGACACAAACAGTCTTACCCACAAGGGTTATAGGACAGTTAGGGAAAAGGTCGATGGGTCGGGAGGCATGGCCATCCCACGCACGAAGGGTGATTGTTGAAGGGGCCAGCTCAGGGGATCCAAGTTGTTTCCAAACCGAAGCAGACATCACATAGGTAGATGCCCCCTCATCAATAATACACCGAGCGACAATGGAATTTCGGATTTTGACAGGGATTTGGAAAGAAACAGAAGTAGGAAGAGGGGGATGGTCTGACTGGCGGGCGTCGAAAACAATCAATTGGTCATCAGCAGGATCTACAACACCCACAGCAGATAGTAGAGCCTTATTTTGAGAAGGACACGACTGGAGGAGTTCCAGTGTTGAAATGGCAGCAAGAGATTGTGCCAGATCATCTACTATGTTGTATGAATGGGCAGCCCGACCAAAGGCAACATTTCAATGTAATGGGCCCTTAGGAGTCTTGGTATGAACCTCAGCTTTAGGTGGAGGGATTTGCAAGGGACCATTGGGTGTCGATAGAGGCTCTGTAGGACCTGAATATGGGGACTTGGAGACAAATGGAACGAGAGGTGTGGAATACTGATGGGACCGAGTTTGAAGGTTAAGGTCGACGGTGAGAGGTTGGTCAGAGGCCATCATGAGGATCTGGTAATCGGAGGAACTAGAAGGGGAAGGTTGAGTGGTTACCGAGGCACGAGGTGATTGAGTGGCCACAAATGCTTGTTGAGGGAAAGGATCGGTAAACACAGCAGGTTGAAAAGTAGGTGGATTGGGAGGGACAGTAAGGGAGGAGTGTTGTCCCTGCATAGTGGCTTGAGACTCCCACATCTACCGCATTTATGGTAATAAGGGACAATTGTGAGTGTAATGACCATAAAAATTGCAACACGAACATGGCTTATTGATGTGAAGCGGCCTATCCAGCTTGGGCTGAGAGCCCTGTGGCTGGTTGGCAGTGGTAGAGTCAATACTGGTAGGATTGGATCCACGATTACCAGAAGCGGATTGATTGCATTTCCTCTTTCTTTGAGAAGGAAGAAGATTAGTTGCCCCCTACTGCGTAAATACTTGCCCTGGAGGGGGTAGTAAGTGCAGTTGTTGGGGTGGAGAAGGTAAGGGAGTGAGAGGTCCAAATGTTGGAGGAGCTGGGACACCAGGCTGTGGGTAAGGATAAGGGTTAGGATGGGCAACATTGAGGTAAGCAGGAGTGGGGGAAAAAGGAGTAGGTATGCCGTATCCAGGATACATGCTACCTGGAGGGGGAAAAGTGCCGGAGGTGCTGGCCCCTCCTGGAGGGAAACCATAGCTCATTAGAGGCTGAGCAGAGGTATGTGAAAGAGCTTCAATGATACCATCGACAGAGGGAGATGCCCCTGGGGCGTTAGCACCTCTGAGCTTGGGGAGGTCAGGAAGGACGGTATAAACATAACCAGATTGAGCGTAAATAAGGTCATATTTCAAGGCTATTTGGAGGGTGGCTTCTTCAGTTTGAGGGAAATGGGAAGCGACATCTTTGCCAATGGGAGGTAAGAGAGAACGAAGGAACCAGTCCATATAAACCCGATCTTCAAAGGGAGGAGCGTGACATAAGCTTCTTCTTCGTCGTCATTCCTGGACATGGGCAGAAAGGCGGGTCAAACAGGATTGATGGAAAGAGGTTAAAAGCTCAGTACCAGTGTTGTATCGGAGAGGGAGTTGGAAATAAGATAAAAAGGCTTGGGCAATGGTCGCAAAAGTGGTATGGGAGGAGGTGGCATGTTCAACATACCATTTAGAAGCTTCGTCGGAACAATATAAGATGAATGGAGTCATCAGTAATGGAATTGGAGGAACACCACATGTGGAAAGATCAGATATGGTTGGAGGGATCTTCACTAGCAAGGCCTTTGAACTTGGGAATGTCGGAGGGCAGCTTGGTTGGCATAGCAGGTCAACTGACATCGTGGTGGATAGGATCATTAATCAGCCAATTGAAGTCGAGGAGACTGAGGCCGGCCATATAAGGGAGCAAAGGGGCAGTCGAGGTAGATCCCGTAGTGGTTCCATTAGAAACAGACCCAGCAGTAGAACTGGGGTTGCTGCTAGTAGTAGGCCCTGAAGTAGACATGGTGAAAGTAACAGGGGGAGAACCAGGAGTAGGGGGAGAACCCGAACAATCAGAATAAAAGTCGGAGTGCGGACTTGGGGGAGGACTTACTCGATGATGACAGGAAGGAGGAATTCGACCAACCGGAAACTGAGGGTGAAGGCCAAGAAGTCTCCGGGACAAACACCTTGGGGGCGCAATGATGACAGGAAGAAGAAAAACCGACAAGGGCAGGGAGAGGCAAAATCAAGTGATGTAAATTTTGAAACAAGGGCAGAGAGGTGCAATGTCAATTGATTTTAAAGGATTTTCCAAGTGGTGTTAACCAGGCTCTTCTTCACTTAGGGTCAGTGTGTGGTGTGTGTTAATTTTAATTTGTTTAAACCCAGACGTTTTGAGAGTAAAAGAAAAAGTGTGTTGCGTAACTGAAAATAAATCTGCAGTAAATAAGACTGAAAGAACAGAAAATTAACGGCTAACAATGCATCAATCTAACCCAAGAAGGTAGGTCTCTCAAAAATAGTCTATAAGAGGGAAAAAGAGGCCAATAGATCTAAGGTCTAAAGGGACGAGGATCTAAAGGAGAAATCTGCTGAAAAGAGGTGCAAAGAACAGCAAAGAGGCAAGGGCAAGGTTGCTATTAAAAAGGAGGAGATCAGCTAAAAACAAAAGGGACAAGGAGGCGGCCCTAGAAATGAACCCAAACAAAACTAGATGAGGTGATTTGAAAGGGATAAGAGCTGATCTCAAGGGATCTGAAAATGAGGTATCAGATCTGAAAGGAAGAAGGCTTAAACTCTGTAAATTCAGACTTCTGAAACAACAAAAAATCTTCCACAAAAATTGGAGGGTACTAGAGCCCTAAGGGGCAATATTCCCACTTAGTAGAGTGAAACAGATCAGAAACAGGTTGAAACGGGCAGAGACAGAGGCTGTAAAACCCTGACAGAAGCTTCAGACAAAACCAGAAAAAGTGCTGGAAAATTGCAGAAAAAAGTGCAAGGCGCAGGTTCTGACCTGTTTTCAGTCCAGGTCGCAGATTTTGGGGCAGAAAAGTGTGACCTCAAGGCCAGGTCGCAGTTTTTGGGCCGTTAAGTGCGACTTGCAGATCCGGGTCTCTCGGTGGCAGATTTCAGAAAAAGTTGTCGTCTCAGCTGCGGCTGATGTCTGTCACCTACGCAATAGGGCCAGAAACACACGGAAGTTAAAAATTTTGATGTTTGAGGGTTTTAGAGGTGGAAAGCACAATAAAAATAGGAAAAACAGAAAATGGAAGAGAAACCCTAAGTTCTGAAATAGCTGGATATGCAAGAATATATAAAACGACAGCGGTCGCAAAAGAAAACCCGTGTGGAGTCGCCAATTGTCAGTATGAATCTTTTGTCGTAAAATACCACTTTAGCTACGCATAAAAAATAGCCCTAACATCGATTATGGCTGCCAAATATCTTTAAATATGCAATTAGGTGATCCAAATAATGCTGCACAAATCCAGATCTAAGCATAAAAGACATTAAGCAAATAAAGTAAAATGTGGCGCCATGCATCCAATAGACAAGACAAGAACAATTTATTTGAAAGAATTTTTATATTATATTAAAAAGGGGGCACCTGAGAGGAAAACAAGAAAGGTGTTTTCCAGTTCTCCTCAATGGGATGGCTTCTTGAAAGTCCTCAACGTTTCAGATCTAAATTTCTTCTCTCTTGTTGTTGTAGAAAACCCAGACAAACATAGAACTCAATGGGAGCTCATAAGGAAAAAATGGAAAATGTGACCTAGAATAGATCCAGAGTGATCTAATGCAATGGAGGTGACCAATGAATGGGGAAAACCCTTCTATTTATAACAAAATATTAGGGTTATCTAGAACTTGGCACATGAATAAAAAATTATTAATCAAATTCTAGAACCACCTTTTAGGAATATTTTATTATATTTGTTGGAGGGAAAAGGTCTTTTGACTTGGGTCAATTCCTTTATTTATAAACAATAAATAAATAAATTATTTATTTATTATTTTAGGGAGATGATGGGAATATAATTAAATAAATAATGATTTATTTAACTATTTAAAAATGATTTAGTCAAATTTAACTAGGAATATTATTTAAATAATGATTTAAATAACTTATTCCCGAGAAATAATCAAATAAATAATGATTTATTTAATTAATTTCCTTTTTTTGGGTTAAATATGACCAGGAAATATAAACAAATGTTATTTCACATGGTGAAAGCAATTTTACTCGGGGTAAAATTGGTCTTACATGGTGTACTTGGGTTCATCTAATGATAGTAGGTTAGATGACCAAAAAAATGGTGTAACATATTGTATTAGGGCGAGGGTACGCATCTCTCTCCCTCTCTTGTGCCTCCCACAGGAGAACCATGTCATACTGCTCTACCTATTGTTGTTGTTGTTCCCCCTCTTTTCTCTGAATCATTGACATATTAAATTTTTTTTTTTTAATTAAATGAGACATGTATTTAGGAATATACATATATATATATTTTTGAAAAAAAAACAGACCAGTCGGTGCACCACAAAAATAGTCATGCACTGGTTCCGGTGTGTTATTTTTTTGTCGCGCACTAGTAGCAGTGCCCCAGATGACATTCAACGCACCATATGCGGTGCACCTAAAATTTTTTAAAGCACCATTGACTATGTATGGTGTTAGAAGAGCAGTGCGCTGACTAAAATATATGCCCCGACTCGTATAGTTGTGTTTGCGCACCGACTTCCTGACAAATTACATATTCAACGGTGCGGTATTTTACCAAGCCACAATGTTGACCCTGTCAGAATGCCAAATGCGATGTGCTAACAAACACCGGGGCGAATATTTCTGTCAATGCACCGCATTTCTATTCCCATGGTCAACGGTGTGACTGGCTAAATGACCGCACCACGCTTTTTTTTTTTAATTTTAGAATAACGTGGGGTGCCTTTCGGTACCACCCCGGACATGGTGCGAACATCGTTAGCACTGATTCCAGTGCAGCCTGTAAATTTTATAGACAACACCGCTTACTAGTGCGAGCTGAATGGCTCATGCGCACCACATGACAAATATTTGTTTTCTTTTAAATGGTTAATTTTAAGGTTATTTGAAATTCTAATCTACTAAAAATCTTAATTATGGAAAAACAAGAAAAATGCCTATACATTTCACTGTCGAGGAGGTATATTGGTTGTAGAATTTGCAAAAGAAAAATTTCTCACCATTTTTCAAAATGCAAGCTGGAGATTGGTGGGCAATGCAAAACAACAGTGTGTGCAGTGTGTGCAATGGGAGCACCAATGTCAGGGCAGCTTAGACAAGGATAAATTGCACAGATGCTTGAGAGCTCTGGAGCACTGAGAAAAGTGAAAAATGCAGTTTTTTGGCTGTAATTTTTTTTTATTTAACCTTGTTCCGGTGTGCAGGGTTTTATAGGCACACCGGTGTTGTTTCTTACGAATGCATTGGTCAGAATCTATTTTGGTGCAGTGTTTTATGATGCACTGATGTGGTTTCTTAACACCGCACCAAGCAGTTTCTGTTTTGGCACGGTGTTTTATGACGCACCGACGCGTAAGAGTTGTGAAGCACTAGTGCTATATAGTAATACAAAGCACTGGGTAGGTGTGTACAGAGTGCACGGTGTCTGGTGTGCCAATGTTTTGTACGCACTGGTGCTTTCTCTTGTAGAGCGCACTGGTGATTGAGAGCTCTAGAGCACTGAGAAAAGTGAAAAATGTGGTTTTTTGGTCGTAAATTTTTTTTTATTTAACCCTGTTTTGGTGCACGGGGTTTATAGGTGCACCAGTATTGTTTCTTACAAACGCACCGATTGGTTTATGTTTTGGTGTAGTGTTTTATGATGCATCGGTGTGGTTTCTTAATACTGCACCGGGCGGTTTCTGTTTTGGCGGGGTGTTTTATGATGCACCAATGCGAAAGAGTTATGAAGCACCGGTGCTCTACAGTAATACGATGCACTGGGTGGGTGTGTACGGAGTGCACGATGTCCAGTGTGGCAATGTTTTGTGTGCACCGATGCTTTCTCTTTTAGAGCGCATTGATGCGATTTGGGGTTATAAGCGCATCGAGAGGAAAACATCCACAAAACCCTCCGCCTGCCATCCTCCTCTAGTAACCTTTTCTAGAAACGGATGTATGGGGTATTTTTATAAGGGGTTCCTCAAAAACATCCGCTAGAGGGTCTTTTCCTTGTAGTGACATATGCACAATCAGTCTATATTAGTACAAAAAATTGTCATTATTAGGTCGACTCATACCTGAATGTAATAATCCTAACCAAATGCATAGGCCAATCCAAATTAGCATGAGACAAAGAACATCAAGATATTAATGCAATAACCCTAATCGTAAAATTAACTAGCATATAACAACAACAAGTAATCATATAACATAATCATCAAGGTAACATATAACATACTTATCAACAACATATAGCATATTCATCAAATTAACTAACATAAAACAACAACAATGCATATTACAAAAAGTTACTATCATTCATGACTATTTGACATGTGCATATGAACACATGACTAATTTACTAACATATATTGTACATGTAACCACAACAATAATATAATAACAAACATGTACATAAACCTAATGCTTATAACAACCATTAACCAACATACCTACATGCCAAACATACAATACATTTATGACGATCTGCTCTTACCCTAAGTTTATTGTCACAACTTCACTTGGATTATTTGCATCTCCTGCTCTATCTTAGCCAACATATTAGCATCATATCTTATCAACAACATCATGATGACATAACTACATAAAATGACCTCATAATGCATATCTAACCTATTATGCATGGGTGAAACCGCGAAGGTGGGTTACACTTTTTTGAGAAACGCAGGTGAAAAATTCATTTTCCCAATAGTTGGGTCGAAATTTTATAAAATTTCGGCCAAATTGTTTGAAATTTTGGCCGAAGTTTTAAAATTAGTTCAGCCGAACTAAGTTTCCGTTTACATTAACGAGGTATTGACGACATGGGCAAATATATTTTTGGTCGGAGATGGGAAAAACGACAACCAAATTTCAACCAGACTAATAGTTCGGCCAAAATTTGGCTTATAAATATGCTAGCCTGCAAACCTTAATAGGTTCCAGGCTTGTTACTGTGTTTGATGTTGCTATTGCGAGGTGCTTGTTACTGTTTGTTGTTTCTATTGTGATGTCTGTTGTTGTTGCTCGCATCTGTGCGAAAGCTGCAAGATGAGAAAGATGTTGCTCTATGTAATCTATTGTGAGGTCTATTTTCTGTTGCTATTGCTCGCATCTGTGCGAAACCTGCGAGGTGAGAAAGTTTTTTCTCTGTGTCATCTCTTTATTTTTTTGTGTATTTGTTTGGTTGGTTTTAATTTTAATTCTCTATTTTTTTGTTCGCAGGTTTTAATTCTTCTCTGTTGTTTTTATTTCTCTCTTTGCAACGTCTTCAATGATCTCCTAGCCCTTGTCATCGACATCTGTGTGAAATCTGCGAGGTGAGAAACCTGTTGCTCGCATCTGTTTATTTTTTTTTATATTTGTTTTGTTGGTTTTAATTTTAATTCTATGTTTTTTTTGTTCACGAGTTTTAATTCTACTCTGTTGTTTTGTTTTCTCTCTCTATGATGTCTTTGGTGATTTCCTGGCTCTTGTTGTCGGCATGTCCGAATTTCTAGGTACTTCTATGACCTCTGTTTTTAGAAAATTCTTACAAATTCCACTATTATTTGTAACTGCTTCTTATGAACTCTCTTTTATAATCTATTAACTATGTAATAAACGCTGCCATAGCTTCATATTATGTAACCAAAATTTCCATGCTTTCTTAGTTTCATAGGTAATGTGAAATTGAAATAATATTTCCAAACTCAAAGCAATCACTAAGTTTGTCATATGTAATGGTTATGCCTATGGTGTAATAGGTGTTGTATATTTTGCATAAGTTTTGTGAATGGTATTAGTACTAACCTATATAATTAAGGTAAATTGTGTTATGTTCACTATATATGTAAGCTCCTTATTACTACATGTTAGTGATTACGATCATTCTACTTAAATACTCTATTGATTCATATATTGGCTCGATTACCATTATTATACAACATGTATCAAGTAAGTACTATGAAGCTGTATTTCCATATAAAATATAAATGACATAGAGCTTACTCAGTATTCAAACTAGTTATAAGGTTCTATACCATAAAGAAAGAGGATACAATTACATCAATTATAAGTTGTGGTTATAGGTAGTGTTATCCTTTTTAATATGGAACCAATGTAATCTATTATTCCCATTAATCTAGCTCATCCTGATTCTATGAGCTTGTACAGGTATAACAAGATCAGTATTAAACACATACTAGTAATCATAGAGAAGTATTGACGTGTTTTCCCTAATAGATATGATAGGTGAAATAATATGACTAATAGGTAAGAAAATCCATGATATCAAGATAGCTCTTAGTGAGATCAAAGCACAACCCATATGAACAGTTACATGATTACACTAATGAAAAGTAACAATCTACTTATCTATGTAATTATTGAGAATTCATTCAATGAAATGGTCTTAGAAAGGGTCTTAGTAAGCTCTATGAATACTAAGGAGCTAATAGATATGGAGTTACTTATGGATAAGAGTCACTAGTATTAAGTAGACAATTATAGTAGAACCAAGCTTTCCCTATCATATATAGGGTAAAGTATTAGTATTTCATAGGTAATGTGAAATCGAAATAATATTTCCAATCACACATTGTTGTAGAATTCCTCAGTCTAACTTATAAATTTCTAGTTATAATGTTTATAATACATTTCTTGGCATATCTATCATAGTTGGTGCACTTCAGGTCCATTGGTATAGTCAACATATTTACAGCTAATGCATGTCACTATTTCCAACACCATCTGTCTTAGAGTATTCTGATAGTATTTAGGATTTGTAGAGCTTTGAATTAAGGGATTCTTTGATTAGTAGGAATTTTTTCCACTGAGTAAATATGCACACTTTTTTTTGTTGGAAAGGATTTTTAAAGCCCCGGTTTGATGAAGCCAATGGTTCTATGCATCCAATATTATTTGTTCTATATCTTGTTGAGGAGTCAAATCATAGCTCCTATTATCATCCATCTACCTTTTTCGTAGGTGAAATCTATGTGTTGAATTAATCATGATCCATAGTCAATTATGTTACTGTCAAGTGGATATGGCACACCTGCTAGAAAATATATGGTTACAACAACATGTAGTGTCAATATAAGGGTAATGATTCACTTCAAGTGTGTTGGTAGATTACATTACTTGAGGTTACTTCTTAGTCATGATGTATAAGCATGTTCTAATAAGCTCATACATATCAAGGTTATACAATAGCAATATGTCAGTAATCACATGATCGGAAAATAGTACTCCTAGGTTATGGCGTGCAGTGGCTAATTCTAAGTGAAATCATTCAACCATTGGCTTATTGGCAGGTTACACTCTTTCCAAATTCTATTTGTACTTAACAGAGATTGAGGTGGGATAGTTTTGTTTGAAGTGTATAGATCATTATTTTTTTCCCATAATAATTAGAAGGAATTGAAATAGAACTTTAGGCTACTTACATCTTTTTTTTTTTTCTTATAATATAGTTAGGCTAGTATGGTTTTAAAATATTAGGTTATATTCACTCTTGCAGAGCATAGATGTTTACAACAACATGTCCTCCTAATTCATTTGTTCCATTAATTTATTTTGACAAAATTACAGCTCTAAATCAATATACAATGGACTTCATCTAGGCATCCAACATTTCATTTACATCTTCTTATTTTTAAATCTTTGTTCTATAGATTCAACAATGGTTGTGCTTCCATTTTCCATACATTTAGAACTTTAGCTATGTGGTACATCATCCTTGTCCTCCTTGTTATATCCTCCACTTTTTGTAGGTGAAATCCAAGTGTTGCATTAATCATGATCCATAATTGATTCTGTTACTATGAAGTGGATATGGCATATCTACTAGAAAATATCTAGTCACAACAACATGTCCTCTGAATTCATTTGTGCCATTAATTTATTTTGAGAAAATTATAGCTCTGAATCAATATACAACAGACTTCATCTAGGCATCCAACATTTCATTTACAAGCTCAAACTACATCTTTTTATTGTTAAATCCTTGTTCTATAACATCAGCAATGGTTGTGCTTCCATTTTCCATAGCATTTATAACTTTAACTATGTGGTACATCATCCTTGTCCTCCTTGTTATCTCCTCTACTTTTCGTAGGTGAAATCCAAGTGTTGCATTAATCACGATCCATAGTCAATTATGTTACTATGAAGTGGATATGGCACACCTAATAGAAAATATCTGGTTACAACAACATGTCCTCTGAATTCATTTGTGCCATTAATTTATTTTGAGAAAATTACAGCTCAGAATTAATATACATCAGACTTCATCTAGGCATCCAAAATTTCATTTACAAGCTCAAACTACATCTTCTTATTGTTAAATCCTTGTTCTATAACATCAGCAATGGTTGTGCTTCCGTTTTCCATAGCGTTTATAACTTTAGCTATGTGTTGCATCATCCTTTTCCTTGTTATTTCCTCTAATTTTCATAGGTGAAATGCAAGTGTTGAATTAATCATGATCCATAGTCGATTCTGTTACTATCAACTAGATATGGCACACCTGCTAGAAAATATCTGGTTACAACAGCATGTCCTCTGAATTCATTTATGCCATTAATTTATTTTGAAAAAATTACAACTCTAAATCAATATACAAAAAACTTCATCTAGGCATCCAACATTTCATTTAAAATCTAAAACTACATCTTCTTATTGTTAAATCCTTGTTCTATAACATCAGCAATGGTTGTGGTTCCATTTACCATAGCATTTAGAACTTTAGATATGTGGTACATTTATTTCATAGGACATAAAGGATTTTATTTTGTAACTTCTCTATTTTTCCTCATCTGCTCTTTGAAATTTTGACATGCTTGGTTCCCATATTTCACTGCTATAGAGTATAGCTCTAGCATGACAGGTTTCAAGGATATCAATTTGATCATTTTATAGTAACATATATGTGTTGATCGACACTTGTTTTGTAGAATTAATACCACCTTTGATCCTCCTTGGAGCCTCTCCAAACATTTCTCCCACCTGAACTTTTGGCTGAAATAAAATCCCAACTATTTGAAAGTTTGAATGATCTCTAATGGTTCATGTTTGAATTTAATAATGTATATTGTTGATCATATTTTAGGGAAGAAAGTAACCACTTTGATATTTCTTTAATTTAATTCTACACCCACTTCAGTCACTTCAGTATATAAGTTTTTTCAACATTTGTTCTTTTAGGATTTTTAGTGATCTCACTATGTCCATTATATTTTTAGCCTCAATCAGCAATCCATATTTACTTTTGTAAAATTGAAAGGGAAACTACAGCGGCTACCTATGCATATACTCCAATAAAACTCGAAATTTCAATCAAATACTTTATATACACCTTAGGTGCAAACGGAAGAATAAGTTGTACATAATTAATCTTCCAAATGAGTCCACAACACTATAATGCCAAGATTTAACTAATGACTCTTGCATAGCAGAATACCCACATATATATCTACAACATAGTAAACATTGTAGTGATTTTCAATATTTAACTAATGACTCTTGCATAGGAGAAATTTTCTGTCACTTAGGGATTCAAGAAATTTTTACCAAACCTTCATACATCTAGAGTGGATATTATGCATACTAGGGCTAGATAAGATTTGTCTAGAATTCTAATTTTTTTATTTTTATTGATTTAAAATTTAATAAAATGTGTGAGATGTATATATCTTGAAAACTTTATTTAATTTTATTTACCAATTTTGTGATACAACAAAAATTACATCAAATTAGTAATGGTGATTTAAGTTACAGAAGTATTGGTAAGGTTGATCAAGCATGATACCTATATGTAGAGTAGAGTTTTATGTGTGACTTTTGACAAACATTCATCAACCACTACCACTAGTTGTTTATCATTTTATGCATTTGGAGGCATGATGTTAATAGGAATGATTGATAGAAATGGATTATTAGAGTAATGAAGACCCTTGAATTCTTATCATAATGCTAAAATAGGTTTATGTTGATGCTAGAACTATTTTTTTATTAATGTACCTAAATTTACACCTTCCATGATGCTTCTAATCTTTTAAAATGTTAAAAGTGGAGTGTATTATGATGTAATGGATATTACTAATCTAGATTATGTACAGTGATATGATGATAGTGCAGGTTGATGTTCAAGTTGTAAAATTCTTGTACGTATCAATGATGAATGATACTATACAAGACAAAAATGACATTATTATAATTATTAGACAATCTATTGGTGCTAAATCATACTTCTTATTAAGGACATAACTAATGATTGTTGAAAGTTCTTTTTAAATTTTATTAGCCTATTTATAGATGTCAAAGTAAAGGTTTCTATATGTTATTTCTCCCATAAAATTTAATGCAACCTAAACTTTAAGGAAAACCATGTACATGTCATTTCTCCCACAAACTCATCAAGGTGTGACTTTTGATATAACTTCATCAACCACTACCACTAGTTGTTTTAGTAAGCAGATAAAATAATTTTTCAAACCATGTATATGTCATTTCTCCCACAAACTCATCAAGGTGTGAATTTTGACAGAACTTCATCAACCACTACCACTTGTTGTTTTAGTGCATGCATAAAATAATTTTGCAAATCATGTACATTCCATTTCTCCCACAAACTCATCAAGGTGTGACTTTTAAAATAACTTCATCAACCAATACCACTAGTTGTTTTAGTGAGTGTATAAAATAATTTTTGAAACCATGTACATGTCATTTCTCCCACAAACTCATTAAGGTGTGACTTTTGACATAACTTCATCAACCACTACCACTAGTTGCTTTAGTAAGTGCAAACCACTACCACTTTAAAGCAAAAACCGTGTACATGTGTCATTTCTTCCATACACGTGTCATTTCTCCCATAAATTAACTCATCAAGGTGTGAATTTTGACATAACTTCATCAACCACTACCACTAGTTGTTCTAGTGAGTGCATAAAATACTTTTGCAAACCATGTACATGTCATTTATCCCGCAAACTCATCAAGGAACCACTACCACTAGTTATCTTAGTAAGTGAAAACCACTACCACATTAAGAAAAAAACCGTGTACATGTGTCATTTCTTCCATAGACATGTGTCATTTCTCCCATAAACTTTTAGGCAAACTTTAAGGCATGTCATTTCTATGTCATTTCTCTATCATTTCTATGTAATTTCTCCCATAAAATATAAGGAAATGTCATTTCTCCCATAGATTATAAGGAAAACTTTAAGGAAAACCATGTAGATGTCATTTATCCCTTAAACTCTAGGCAAGGAAAACTTTAAGGCATGTCATTTATAGATGTGATTTCTACCATAAAATTTAAGGAAAACTTTAAGTCAAACCATGTACATGTCATTTCTCCCATAAACTCAAGGCTTTCTCCCATTAATTAAAGGAAAACTTTAAGGCCTAAAAACTAAACCTAAAGTGGCTAAACTTCCATAGGATTTGAGTCTGTTTGTTGTTAACTTCTACAAGTTCTAAAGGTGGAGTCCATAAAGGGCCAAGTAGCCTGTAGATCTCATCCTTTCTCAAAGGTGACATATCCAGTAAATGCCCCTACAATCAATCTCTGGAACAGATCTTAATAGAAGTTCTTTATTGTAATATCCATTTCTGTATATGAAATTTCTCCCATAAACTTTAAGGAATTTGCTAGTCTTTTTGGAACCATGTACATGTCATTTCTATGTCGTTTCTTCCATAAAATTTAAGGAAAACTTGAAGGTAAACCACGTTCATGTGTCATTTCTCCCACAAACTCAAGGCTTTCTCCCATAAACTGAAGGCAAAATTTAAGGAAAATTAATAAACTTTAAGGCAAACCATGTACATGTGTCATTTCTCCCACAAACTCAAGGCTTTCTCCCATTAATTCAAGGAAAACTTTAAGGCCTAAAAATGAAACCTAAAGTGGATGAAATTCCATGGTATTTGAGTATGTCTATTGAGTGTTAACTTCTACAAGTTCTAAAGGTAGAGTCTGTAAAGGGCCAGGTAGCCTCTGGATCTCATCCTTTCTCAAAGGTGACATATCTAGTAAATGCCCCTACAGTCAATCTCTAGAACAGATCTTAATAGAAGTTATTCATTGTAATATCCATTTATGTACATGCCATTTCTCCCATAAACTTTAAGGCATTTTCTAGTGTTTTTGGAACCATGTACATGCCATTTCTCCCATAAAATTTAAGGAAAAATTGAAGTAAAACCATGTTCTTGTGTCATTTCTCCCACAAAATCAAGGATTTCTCCCATAAAATCAAGGAAAAATTTAAGGAAAATGAAAATTTTTTAAGGAAAACCATGTACATGTGTCATTTCTCCCAGAAACTCAAGGCTTAGTCCCATTAATTCAAGGCAAACTTTAAGGCCTAAAAACCGAACCAAAAGTGGTTGAACTTCCATAGTATTTGAGTCTGTCTGTTTAGTGTTAAATTCTACAAGTTCTAAAGGCAGAGTCTGTAAAGGGCCAGGTAGCCTCTAGATCTCATCCTTTCTGAAAGGTGACATATCTAGTAAATTCCCCTACAGTCAATCTCTGGAACAAATCTCACTAGAATTTCTTCATTGTAATATCCATTTCTATACCTGAAATTTATCCCATAAATTTTAAGGCATTTTCTAGTGTTTTTGGAACCATGTACCTTGATTTCTATGTCATTTCTCCCATAAAATTTAAGGCAAACTTTAAGGCAACTATGATATCCCAAAATGGGACTGCTCAGCAAGCATGCACTAAAAAATGCATTTTCAGAAATATATGCTACAGAAAACGAAATCAACACTTGGATCCCTTATATAGGACAATATACAACCTAAATCCAAGAATATATCAGAAAAAAATCAAAGTAGGTGAGGTAAACAAACCTCCCACACCTAGGATAGCTAAAAAAGGATAAAACCCCAAACACTGCAACACAGGAATTTCTGCATAAAAGAGCTTGTGCAGTATAATGAGGTTTTGTACACATGAATAGTAGAGACAAATAGATTTTATGTTATATTAAACAATATGGCTCAGAAAATGAGATCTAGTCTCCCTTTTAAAAAGCTAGAGAACCCGGGAAGGGTTTCTAGGAATACACCCAAATACGAATGGTGATCTTCAGCAATAAGACTGAATAATCACTGAAAAATGAAGAACGAGTATAGAAGGCTGAAATAATGTAGATCTGATGTATATCTGATCAAAGGTCTTCCCCCATGAAAGGATGAGCCTCTCAATCACAGGAGAACTCATAAAAATAACCACAGGATCCACTGCAGAAAATGCCCTCTAGAAATAATGAAATTACAGAATGGAATAATGTTGTAGGTGATGTAAATGTGTTGGAATGCAACCAGATATATGAAATCAGCCCAAGAAACCTCCAAAATGATCCTCCAATAGAAGGAATCCTCCCTCCTATGCAAAAACCAACTCAGAAAGTTGGTTTCTCAACCCTCCATTGCAACCCCCTGCAACTCAACACAACCTCCTGTAGAAAATGCACTGAAAATGAATACTGAAGCTTGGCACCAATGCCATATGTGTGGAATGATAGATCCGGTATCTCCCAATATCTACTCAAAGGGAAGAGAAGGAATTCCTAAATAGGAATATCTTAGTGCTAAACAACACCAGCAATCTTAGCTAAACAACTAAAGAGAGCAAAAGTCTAAGAAGACATGAAAATATAATTCATAAGCTAGAATCAAATGGTTTCCATCCTCTTCCTTATAAACCAAGTGAGCCTTCTCACCTTGGGTCCCACTCATTAGGGTTTCCTCCATCACACAAACAATCACCCTCCAAAACTGCGTTGTACCTTCATTAGAGCCACTCCTCTAAAACTGCGTTGTTTGATTTGCTCAAAGTTGACCTCTTCAACCTGCTTCTGCCCCTTTCACACCTAAGGGTCTTCAATCCATCTCACACATAGTTTTCTAGTCTAAACCTCATTCATATTGAGCTATTTTTATTGCTGATCCACTCCTCCTACATTTATGTTGTTGACTTGGTCAAACTTGTCTTTGTCCAGCTGAAATGTCCCTTTACACACATGAGAGTGCTAGATCCGATTATTTTTATGATGGTCCATTTTTACGTCAAGAGGTGCATTCTCCTATTTTTGAAATGTATGGGCGTTCTTACCCATTTATTCATCTCCTAAGTGAAATCAACAAAAATCAATATTCCAATTAGCTGCATGCTAATTTTGGAATATTACAGTCCTCCCCTCCCAAATGTTGCTTGTCCTCAAGCAACTGCAAGGGTAGAACTGAAAAGCCTCCTCTTCTTCCCCTGTAGCATCCTCATATGTTAAAATCCTCCAAGGATCAAAATGTTGTCTCATCAATACATCTCCAAGTTTTTCCTCCCAAGTATGCAAGCTAGCTTTTGGTGAGTATCCCAAATAGCTATCATCATGTAAAAGTAAAATACCCATGGAGGAAAAAATGGGCTATTTAAAGGCCTTCTTGAGGCATGAGGTCTGATATAAATTGGGATCTACCATCCCCACATGAATCTACCATCCCCAAGCAATCGTCCATACAATATGAGTTACCTCCCAACATGGAAACTCTTGAGAATCCTCCTCCACCTTGAGCTCCTGCAAAGTAGGTGAGCTGAAAATCTGAACATGGTAGACAAAGTAGCCTACCCCACGCTGTCCTCATCTCCACTTATGATAAGTGTAGAGTATATGCTGATATTGGGTTGCAATAATATTTCCCTCAAGTGGCAAGATGAAGACTAGACCTCCAAAGATCTCCTCTCCAACGTTATGAATCGTGCTGGCCCAAACTATCCCATATATGATGAGTTGGAAATCACCATCATATGGCATCCAATCAATCCCATGGCCCATGACATAAAGAATCAAGTGTTTTATTATGGTGGCCATATCTTCTCCCATGCTCCCCTTGGAACATGTAATGCAAAAAGTGTGGGAAATCTCCTTCCCCAAGGACACACCCCAACAATGTGTCTCTCTTCCAATCATGTTCCCCATAATGACAAAGACAATATAAACAAATGGAATCATGATTAGCATCATGCTAGCTGCCATATGTAACAAAGGATAAGGCCAATGGTCCCTCAAATGAAACCACCGCAGTCTTCCCCACTGCTGCTTCAAAAAATAGCATGGCAAGTTGTTTCTTGATAAATGGCTAGTTGTGTAAGTCATAAAATATACCAGTAAATAGTAAATGGTTGAGTGTATCAACTGAGCATACAATAAGTGATAGAAAAATTGCCCAAAGTCGTACAAAAGATGGCTGTCTCCATCATAATAGTTGGCCAAAAAGTTCCCATGGAGCTCAATAAGAAGCTTGCCCCCTTGTACAACAATGCACTGAATAGAAATGGTAAGAGAACGAAAATATTGTGTTAGATAATCAATAGATGCAAAAACAATATTCTTACCATGTGCTGAAAGTAAGATGATGCATGGATCCATGAATAAGTTCTCCATAGTGGTTTGGCATACTCCCATGAAGAGGAATGAACCATGTGCTGCATGAAGACCCTCCTTCTTATGCTTGGAAATCCAAGTCAAGAAGAACATATCACAGTAATAGATGTCTCCATCCACTACTCCATCATTCTCACCTCCTCCTTGTCCACCAAGTGCGTCAAATGTGAAGTGATCTTGGGGACACTCCATCAACTCATAACTCCATTCTTTGACATGCTCATTGTCAAAGACTCCTCCCATGATGCTGCTACATACAAGAAGTTTCTTCCAAAGTGGAAGTACTTCCAGATCATCCAAGGCTAAGGAGTAGCCCTTTTTCACCATGATAGTGCCATCTCCTACTCCTGCAAAATCATGCAAAGTGTGAGAGAAATTTTTTCCATGCTCTCCCAAGAACAACCCAAGCAACAAAAGTTTGTGCTGCCTCCTCATGCCCCCATCATACAAATCATGTGATGAAAATATAATGATTGATATGAAGAGAGTCATATCAATACAATACATCCATACTCCTTGCTTCCCTATGATGCAAGTATCCTGCCAAACTTCCTTCACCCACATACCCTTTGAAAGAGGATATGTCACATGATGGCCAAACTCTTTCAAGAGTAGCCAACGCAGCTAAGCCTCCTGCTGCCCGGTGTCATATATTTGCAAGTAGCTTACCATATTCTTGCTCTCCATCCACACCCACTCATCCACATGTGGGTGCCTCCCACCATGCTCAACCTTGGTACCCTTCCAATGAAGATTACCATTCTCCCAAATTAGATTTCTCTTCTCGCATTTCATGGGATGTTGAAATGCAACTCCTTGGAGACCTCCTAGAGAAGATCTCACACCAATGACCTTCTTGAATCCACAAGGATCCAAGTGAGCTAAAGGAAAAACCTCCTCCCTGTTACCTCTTTACAGCACTGTAAAACTCCTCAATGGTGTACTTGTTGTCTCATGCTCCCACTCAAGAATGAACATATGGCTTTTTAACAGTTTATTTGGAACAAGGTTCATATTAACCTCCAAAAGTTTACACCCAATCCTCAAGTGTTGTGTGATACTCAACAAAGGTACATGAGGATGATGGTTCATCTCTCCCTTGATCAACTCAATGTTGCACGGCGTAGTGCAATTATGTTGTTACAAATAAGCAGTATGCAATAGTATACAACCCTCCATATGATTTGATGAAACAATAGGAGATGGAAACTTAGGAATACCTCAGTGAAATTTGGAAGCATATTTTATGGCTGTAAGGGCTTCTTCCTCCAATGTGTTGGCTCCTCCAACTGAAGATGTTGGGGGTCGCTCCTTCATGGTTGTGACAGCACTGGTACAAGTCTCCTCCAAAGGTGGTGAGGGCTTCTCCTCTGATTTGTCTTCACCAAATTTTCCAATCAGCCTTTGATTAAACTTAGCAAAAGCAGCCACATTTGCATCGCTCACATGTCTAAACCACCAGATGTTGGCTTCACCCTCAAGGTGCGGCGGTGCAATCTCTACAGCCTCTCTTTATACCACTGGATGTAGTAGGAAGAATGCATCTAGTTTCCTTGCCCAAACCCTTGCTGTAGATGACCCATCAAAAGTAGACAATAGGAACCTATTGCCCTTGATACTCCCTTGACTACGAGGTCTTATTTCTTCCTCCAATTGAATGAACTAAGGGACAACTAGAGTCTCCTTGAAGGCTCTAGGTTGAGATTTGTACTCAATAAGGTATTCACTTAGAATCTGGTGATCCAAGTGTCCTTCATATTTATGAAATTTGTCCTTATATTAAAAATTAAAGGGTATGGTTCAATGCTTTGGAGGCCTCTAAAACACTGGTTTCCTCTTCTGATCATAGGAAGTGCATGGATCTTCTTCTTCTTGAAACTCTCTAGAAGTTTGATTGCTCCTATTTTCTTCCCCTTGTTTAACCTCCTTGGAGAGGTCCTTCATGGATCTGAAAAATTATGAGAAAAATCTCATTTTCTTCATCATTCTAATCTTCCCTTCTTCTTATAACATTTTTGCTTGAATTCCACAGGCTGAGCCAAAGTTCTTTCTCTGATACCACTGTAATATCCCAAAATGTGACTGCTCAACAAGCATGCACTAAAAAACACATTTTCATAAATATATGCTACAGAAAACAAAATCAACACTTGGATCCATTAGATATGACAGTATACAACCTAAATCCAATAATATATTAGAAACAAATAAAACTGGGTGAGGTAAACACACCTCCCACACCTAGGATAGCTAGAAAAAAATAAAATCCCAAACACTGCAACACATAAATTTCTGCATAAAAGAGACTGCACAGTATAATGAGGGTTTAT
This sequence comes from Pinus albicaulis, assembly GCA_034641835.2. NCBI lineage: Eukaryota > Viridiplantae > Streptophyta > Pinopsida > Pinales > Pinaceae > Pinus > Pinus albicaulis. Next base: position 202,266,893 of record CM076578.1, on the reverse strand, counting down.
ACACATGAATAGTAGAGACAAATAGATCTGATATTAAACAATATGGCTCAGAAAATGAGATCTAGTTTCCTTTATACAAAAGCTAGAGAACTCGGAAAGGGTTTCTAGGAATACACCCTGAATACAAATGGTGATCTTCAGCAATAAGACTGAATAATCACTGCAAAATAAAGCACAAGAGTAGGGAAGGCTTTAAGAATATATATATTATGTAGATCTTATCAAAGGTCTTCCCCATAGAAGGATCAACCCTCCAATCACAGGAAAACTCCCGAAAAGAGACACAAAAGACATTGTTGAAACTACCCTCCAGAAATAACGCAATTTCCATACTGGAATAACGATGTAGGTGATGATAATAGATTTTCCTACTGCCAAAGGTCTGAAATAAGCTTAGGAACCCTCCAAACGGATCCTCCAATAGAATGGAGCCTCCCTCCTATGCAAAACCAACCTAGAAAGTGGTTTTCTCAACCCTCCACTGCAACACCCTACAACTCAACACAACCTCCTGCAGAAACTGCGTTGAAATTGAAGACTGAAGCTTGGCACCAATGCCAGATGTGTGGAATGATATATCAAGTATCTCCCAAGAGCTACTCAAAGGGAAGAGAAGGAATTCCTAAACAGGAATACCTTAGTGCTAAATAGCACCGACAATCTTAGCTAAACAACTGAAGAGAGCAAAGTCGAACCAACATAAAAATATAATTCATAAGCTAAACTCAAATGGATTCCATTATCTTCCTTATAAAATAAGTGAGCCTTCTCACCTTGGGTCCCAATCATTAGGGTTTTCACCATCACACAAACAATCTCCCTCCAAAACTATGTTGTACCTTCATTAGAGCCACTCCTCTAAAACTGCGTTGTTTGATTTGATCAAAGTTGAGCTCTTCAACCTGCTTCAGCCCTTTTCACACCTAAGGGTCTTCAATATAGCTCACATATATTTTTCTAGGCTGAACCTCATTCATATTGAGATATTTTTATTGCTGATCCACTCCTCATACATTTATGTTGTTGACTTGGTCAAACTTGACTTTGTCCACATGCAAATGTCTCTTTCCACACATGAGAGTGCTAGATCCAATTATTTTTATGATCCCTTTTTACATCAAGAGGGATTTTATTCCTATTTTTGAAATGTATGGGCCTCCTTACCCATTTATTCATCTCCTAAGTGTAAACAGAAAAAATCAATATTCCAATTAGTTGTATGCTAATTTTGGAATATTACACAAACCATGTCCATGTGTCTTTTCTCCCACAAACTCAAGGCTTTTTCCCATAAACTCAAGGAAAAATTTAAGAAAAATGAATAAAATTTAAGGCAAACCATGTACATATGTCATTTCTCCCACAAACTCAAGGCTTTCTCCCATTAATTCAAGGTAAACTTTAAGGCCTAGAAAACGAACCTAAAGTGGTTGAACTTCCATAGGATTTGAGTCTGTCTGTTGAGTATTAACTTCTACAAGTTCTAAAGGCAAATTCTGTAAAGGGCCAGGTAGACTCTGGATCTCATCCTTTCTCAAAGGTGAGATATCCAGTAAATTCCCCTACAGTCAATCTCTGGAACAGATCTTAATAGAATTTCTTCATTGTAATATCCATTTCTATACATGCCATTTCTCCCATAAACTTTAAGGCATTTTCTAGTGTTTTTGGAACCATGTACATGTCATTTCTATGTCATTTTTCCCATAAACTTTAAGGCAAAACATATTCATGTGTCATTTCTCCCACAAAGTCAAGGCTTTCTCCCACAAAATCAAGGCAAACTTTAAGGAAAACCATGTACATGTGTCATTTTTCCCACAAACTCAAGGATTTCTCCCATAAAATCAAGGCGGAAAATGAGTATACTGACTAGAACAACGAAGGTAAAAATGAAACCATGTACATGTGTCATTTCTCCCACAAACTCAAGGCTTTCTCCCATAAAACCAAGGCAAACATTAAGGAAAATGAATATTACGAGAAGAACAATGAAGGTAAAAACACGAAGGTGGGTTTATGCACATACATGTCATTTCTCCTATGTACATGTCATTTCTAGAATTTTCTAGTGTTTTTGGAACCACGTACATGTCATTTCTATGTCATTTTTCCCATAAACTTTAAGGAAAACCATGTACATGTGTCATTTCTCCCTTACATGTGGTATTCCTACCATAAAATTTAAGGAAAACTTTAAAGCAAACCATGCACATGTCATTTCTCTCATACATATGTCAATTCCCCGTTATAAAATTTAAAGCAAACTAGAACCATGCACATGTCATTTCTCCCACAAACTCAAGGAAAAATTTAAGGCAAACCATGTACATGTCGTTTCTCTCTTAAACTCTAGGCAAGGAAAACTTTAGGGCATGTCATTTCTAGATTTGATTTCTCCCATAAAATTTAAGGCAAACCATGCACATGTCATTTCTCCCCCAAACTCAAGGCTTTCTCCCATTAATTATTCAAGGAAAAATTTAAGGCCTAAAAATCGAACCTAAAGTGGTTGAAATTCCATAGGATCTCAAGCCAGAGTCTGTAATAGGCCAGGTAGCCTCCAGATCTCATCTTTTCTTGAAGATGACATATCCAGTAAATGCCCCTACTGTCAATCTTTGGAACAGATATAAATAAAATTTCTTCATTGTAATATCCATTTCTATACATGCCATTTCTCCCATAAACTTTAAGGCATTTGCTAGTGTTTTTAAACCATGTACCTATCATTTCTATGTCATTTCTCCCATAGTTTAAGGAAAACCTTAAGGATAACCATGTACATACATGTCATTTCTCCCATTTATCCCATAAACTCAAGGCAAAATTTAAGGATATAACCATGCACATGTCATTTCTATGTCATTTATCCCATAAAATTTAAGGCAAACTTTAAGGATAACCATGTACATACATGTCATTTCTCCCATAAACTCAAGGAAAACTTTAAGGATAACCATGTACATGTCATTTCTCCCATGAATTTTAAGGTAAACTTTAAGGATAACCATGTACATACATTTCATTTCTCGCATTTCTCCCATAAACTCAAGGAAAACTTTAAGGATAACCATGTACATGTCATTTCTTCGATAAACTTTAAGGCATAATTTGCCAGTGTTTTTGGAACCATGTACATGTCATTTATCCCTTATACTCTAGGCAAGTCAATGTCTAAGGCATATCATTTCTAGATGTGATTTCTTTCTAGAGGTGATTTCTCAAATAAAATTTAAGGCAAACTTTAAGGAAAATCATGCACATGTCATTTCTCCCATGCATTTGCAATAAATGTTAATTTAATAAATTTTATTGAATTTGTTTTTTCAGAGATTAAAAAACCCACTAAATATGGTTGAAAATGGACACTATGCATAGATGTTTCTTGCTATCCCAATCCATGGAAAGAAGTGATTACATATGTGCTTTGCAATATTGCGACTAGCAAGGTCCTCCAAAGGAAGATGAATATACTGGGAAGAACAACAAACAATGAGGCATATTATATTGCATTGATAGAAGGCTTGGGAACAACTAGGGAGTATGGATCAAATGGAGTTGTAGTTTTCACCAATTCTGAACTTGTGTGCAACCAGATGAAAGACATGTACCAAGTTATTGAGAGGCTAAAACAACTACATGGAAAAGCAAACAATATTGTTAGCCAATTTCGATTTTTTAGTATAAAACATTGTGCAAATGTTAATAAGATGTCTATTGATCTATTGTGTGGGGCAATGGAAATTCAAGATTTATCTATCAAAGACGAATTAATAGATGAATTAGTATTATATGGGGCAATGCCAATTCAAGATTTATATCTCAAAGATGAATTAGTGTTGAGACACTCTTCTTCAAAAATTCAAGATTCATCTCTCAAAGATGAATTAGTGTTGAGACGCTCTCCTTCAAAATTTATTGATGGACATTGTAACATATATTTGATATGTGTGTGTTTTTAACTTATAAATGCGTTTTTTTTAATGACCATGTGTTTTTTTCAATTATATACTAAGTATGCTCCCACCATGTAAAGCGCAACTTGGTGAACTTCACATTTGCAACTTGGTGAACTTCACATTCGCAACTCGGTGAACTTCACATTTTTATAAAATTAAAATGTGAGGACTTCAAAATTTTTTTTGTTTAAATGGAGTTTCACGCGTCTTTTTTAATGACCATGTGTTTTTTTCAATTATATACCAAGTGTGCTCCCACCAGGTAAAGCGCAACTTGGTGAACTCAACATTTTTATAAAAAAGTTTCTTAAATTGAATTTAACACATCAATTAGTGGTTTGAAAGTTGTGTTTTACATAATTTGTGTACACTAAATTACATTATTTTTTTGAAATTTCTTTTGAATTTATTTTAAATAGTAACTGAAAAATAATTTTAAATGTCCACTATAGATATATTCATATATATCATGGAGGATGAAAGGCGAAGATAAATATAATCCCATATCTCTACGAGAGAGGGGGATCATGGATTGAAAGATGTTCATGGTATTTAAATATAATATTATCTCCATACATACATGTGTGTACATATGGAATTGATTTTTTATCAATTTTGTGAGTTAAATTAGTTGTTAATAACTTTCATTTTTTATTTTTTAGGAGGTAGGAGGACAAGGGTGTCTACTCCATCAATGGAGCATGACCATGGTTCATGTAATCATGGTATGGTTCACATAATTTAATCAATGAATATGTACATGTATTTCTATGTATGAATGTATTTTTGAATTGATTATAAATTCATATATTTTTATGAATATTCCCTATCATCTCATGAGGTTGGTGGTGGTACACATTCTCTAGGAGGGCCATCAATTGGTGGTGGCGAATTGTGTGAAGGTGGTGATATGAATTCCCCCAGAGGAAAATTAATGTATGGTCATGTTGGTTCTCAACTAATCGGTGGTCGTTCTTGTTCTCAACAGTCTCACGGTGGGAAAGATGCTAGCCAACCATATCGAGGTGGTCATCAATCTGAATATTAGTTTCATTCAGATTTACAAATTTGTTTACATGTTTTTTTAATATACACAATTTTATATATTGATGCAGAGGGTGAAAATGTTTCTCCAAATGTTGCTCAAAAAGACATAGGACAAAACACATCATTCAAGAAGAAGGTTGTACACCAACCACGACTTATCCATCTAACATTTCTGGTATACCTTGAGAATCAAATATGCAGCAATGCACCTTACAAAGGTGTCAAAATCTTCATTCAAAATTGAAGAGAGATCTCGTGTCTTTGAAACTCCATGCTGAGAGTCGACAAAACTTAGAAACAATTACTCACTCTTTGAGAAAAATAGTGGATGTGTACCTAAATTTTGGGCCAACCACTGATACTTTTGTATAAGTGATGAGAAAAATAAAGGAAAAAGTGATGGGTCGTGATACATGGGAGGTTGTTAAACAAATATTTACAACAGAAATGGCCAATTTTATGTTTAATTTCAAAGAAGGGCTGAAAAGAAGTATGCTAAACGTGCAATATTTAAAGCACCCTATAATAGTTGGCTATTTGTATGATAGGCACCTTGCTTTCTATGGAAGACCCACATGGAACAACAAGGTTCCGCTTTGTTTTGCAAAATTATTTTATGCCGAATTATTTTGGGGAATGAAACCCAATTATAATTACCTTCCCTCTGGATTTTTTGGTCCTGGGAAAGGTCGATTGTGTGACCGTAGGGGCACTAGGCGTGATGCTAAGTTGTCTCTCCTGAGCCACCATTGGTTAGTTGACCTCTTCATGTCAAAACTTTGTGATCAGAGATGGATGTCACTTCTCAAATTAGTCGAGAAGCAAGGGATGCCATCATTGAAAATGTTTAAAGTGGACTGGGTGGAGTTGATGTTTGTATGAATTGATAAAGAGCACGTGAGAATGCACACACTAATTTTTTGTATTATATAGATGAAGAGACAGACAACATGAGTGTTGAAGATCTCAGAACATATGTAAAGAATTGTCACGATGGTTGGCATGACCTAATTATTTATGAGCAACAGGGCATGGGATCGGTATGTGTTAATGGTTAGGGTGTTATTTTAATAAATGTACAATTTTTAATAAATACATATATAGATACATTTATTTGTATACATTAATCTTTAACAAAAATGTATCATTATATGTTAACACCATTTTCACTTGTCACACTTGATGAAAGAAGATGATGTTAGTATCACGGTCGGAGCCTCCAGTTCACACAATCAATATGGGTCTCACCATCAAGATATGCTGGAAGATGTTAGTGTTTTTTAAGTGAACATGATGATGTAAAATTATTTTTTATCTATTATTATATATATCGAAACATGATGGCATATTTTTAAAATAAATAATTGTGCACACATGTACATGTATATATAATTAAATGTTAACATATTCGGATTCCGTCTGATGTTTTTGGGATGGCGGTACCTTCTTCTTCCTTGGGAGATGTGCCAAATCCCCCATCACAAGTATGAACAATTTTTCACTTTTAAATATGTTTTTAAGTTATATATTCCAGCTCAAAATTTCCATTAAAAAATGAGATATCTAGATCTTGAGTTATTTTAAAAATTTTTAATTTTAAGTTTCTAGAGATTTTCTTTCGGAGCCACTCTTAGGAGATGTGCCAGATCCACCATCACAAGTATTCAATTTTTCACTTAAATATATGTTTACGTTATAAGTTATAAATTGAAGTTTAAAAGTTTTATTATAAATTGAGATCTAGATCTTGAGTTATTTTATACTTTTAATTTTTTTGAATTTTAGGTTCCTGGAGATGATTTCCCTTCTCCACGGACTCTAGCGATGGAGTGTATGATGGAGATAGGAACATCCACACCATTTGAACCATTTGAACAAGTTGTCTAACTTTTTTTTTAATATTATTGAAAATTATTTTATATATGCATTTTCATTTGAAAATTTTTAATATCTATATATATATATATATATATATATATATATATATATTGTACAATTTATTGTGGAAGATGTTCCTGTGGAGGGAGTTTTAATGGGCGAGAAACAAAACACAATGGAGAGGGAACCTCATGAGGTATTGCATGAATTTTTTTTTCATTTTTTTTATACATTAAGTTCTATATTCTCATTCAATTTTAAAACATTAAATTTTAATGTTTGTACACATTGTGTACAGGTTCCCCATGCTTTGCAGGATAGCTCGAGGATCAAGAATTTGTTGGGAGTGACACTAGATCCATTTGTATTTGATGGATGATGCACATGTGTGCAAGAATATATTTGATAGATCTAGTCTTAAATTTACTTTTTTATATATAGTTTTATCTAAATGCAGTCATATATTTACTTTTCTATATATAACTTGATACTTGTAATGTACTATACATTGAAATATATATATATATATATACTTGTATTGTTCATGTGAGATACAAATTTTGGACATATTTTACTGTTTGGATATATAGTTTTAAACTACATTTTCTCTTGTCAAGAATGATTTTAAATTTTGGATAGTCACATTTGGCATGTGATCACATGTTGTGATATATATAATGTTTTGTTTTTATTGGATAGTTGAACTACATTTGGCATGTGAAGTAATGTTGTGATATAATTTGTTTTGTTTTTAAAACTCAAGTTTTGGATGTGTTTGAACTCTATAATTTAGAATATTGGTAAGACTGAACTATAAAGAACAACATCAAACCTCTTTGGAGTCCAGGACCTAGCCTTCCTAGACTTAGAGAGGGCTCTCTCTGTTTTTATGATTTAACTTGATGATCATAAGTGCTGATATTAGGCTAGTTAAAGTGATGGGGGTTGTTTTTTTGATTGATTTTGTGGTTGGAAAGTAGGGTTGCATAGATTATTCCATTGGGCTATGGATTCAAAAGGCTGGAATGGCACATAAAAATTCAAGAGCATCATAGGGCAAGCTAACTGTGCTAAATGGATCTTAAGATCTGTATGAATTATGAGGTGAAAGAAATAACGAGGTTCAATAGTGACTAAAGGGAAGTTAAGAATCATTTAATAATACTTCAGCAGAAAACATTCAGATTGTAAATGCAGACAGAATTAAGGTGCTCCGACAAGAAATCTTAGTCTAAATTTTTTTATTTACAATTAGATGAACAGATGCACAATAGGGAAAACAACGAAAACATTAAAACAAAGAAGTATCACATCACCATTTTGACACAGCTCAAGAATCCTATAAACGGTCTTTGATTATTGATGTCTAGCTCCAAAATTATAGCACTCCAATATATTAGTTCTTACAATGCAGGGGCTAACAATATCCAACACTTGATAATGAAAATTTTAGTCGTATTTAACTAAAAACTAAGTCGTTTGCCCTAATATACTTCAGAAAACTTCATTAATTACAAACAAATTGAAATTAGACAAGTGTGGCCATGCAAGGCCCGAATAAAGAAAATCTCTGACAAACACCGCCTGTAGAATTAATTTGGTAACTCTTCAAGAATGAAAAAACTTAGGTGGCTCTTCGTGAATCCAAAAAATGACTTAGCGGTGGCTGAGATGGTTGCGAGGAGGCAAAACTGGGTGGTTTTGACATCTATCTCTTTCTTTGGGCCACCACTACATAGATCATAAAAGAGGATGTGATGCTGGCATTGCTAATCAACCAGTGGTTGTGCTGATGTGTCTATCATTCCTTTTCAATCTCAAAATGTGTACAACCTATTCCACTCTTTTTTTTTGGGAATATTCATTCTTATAACTTGTCGGTACACTTCGTCCACCTTTGTGTATTTTCTAAAAGTGGGCCTGGTGAGGAAAACATGCTTCAACTCATGTTGAATAAAAATGTCATTACTCAAGAGATCCCAGATAAATTTCCCAGTCACCCTTCCTTGGACGCTAGTGAATTTGGTGGTATCCTTAGTTGTTTCTCTGAGTTTGGTCATATAATCTTCCCTTTAGATCAAATTTTTATTAATCAAAAATAGTGATGGAAACCCTTTTGCTATCAGGGGTTCAATCTTGTTCAGGAATCTGCTGATGGCCACGTCCAACCCACGACACTTCTCCTCCAATTTCCTTACTGAATTCCGCTTGGTGAGGATCCTGTTCACTTATAATATGGTTGTTATTATGTCTAATACATCTAACACTTCAAGCTCATAGCTGGTTTTGGAGTTCAGGAATTTTATAATCTTAGGAGCTGTGTTTGGCATGTTTCATAATTCCTGATTCACTTTTTCAATGGCCACTACACATTTTTCCACCAAATATTTCTATTCAAAAATTATGTGGATGGAGTGCCAAATTTCCTCCACTATATTTATGATACTATTCCAAATTATCAACTTCATTTGGCCCAAAATGCTAATGTACGCAAATTTTTTCTCTACCTTCTCCAATCTCTCAATCTGCGTTTTGGCTATCTCATGGGTAGTTTCGGACTTGGCCTTTTGATCTTTCAGGATACCAGTTTGTGCCTCCAATATCTGGATCTCTTGTGACTAGAGATTCATACTTTCCATGGCATTTTCAAGCTAGTATATCCCACTAGATGTTTCAGTATTTGTGGGAAAAACTGATGGGATTGTTGAAATGGGGACAACTTCTACTGGGATGAGTGCCATTCGAGCCGCTTCTTATTTTTCCTTCATTAGCTTTCTATCTTGTTTTCCATCTATTTGATTTTTGCAGACTATTCCACAACTAACTTCAATATCTCTGCCTTCCGCGACTCATCTTCCTCAATGCCTTTATCCAATGGGTCTTCTGTTGCTGGCATCTTGAGTTGTTTACTGAGGGCTGCTATGTCAACATTCTTCTTCTTCAAGACCTCCTCCACATCTTGAACATTGGTTGGGGCATGACCCATCTTCACTATTAACTCCTATAAAGACTTGATCCTTGAATCTTTAGCCATGGCAGATATCTTATCCATCTTGATTTGTGACTGAGCATTGGATAAGGATACCTGCATCTTTGACAAGCTCATAACAATAGTTTTCAAGGTCGAAGCCACCATCTCTCCAATCTGCTTGTGTAATTCCATTTGGTCGATCAGATGAATGTAATTGGCATTAAATTCTAATGATTCCTTCTTGTAATCTCTTGCTCCTTTGGGTTGTGGGATCAAGGCTTCCAAAAATGCCATCTGCATCCTTCTCTTCTCAGTGTCAAAAGAAGACAACAAACTGCTTTGTGAACTTAGGGTCTGCTTCCAGAATTGATTGTAAGTTTTAGTCTTCAGCACCTTATTTCTAAATTTTATTTCCTTGAATGTGTCATACACTGATTTTTCTTGGCCTTCTATGGTAGGACTAAAATTAGATGTCTACAAGGCCTATTGCTACAAATACATTGTGGTTGTAGATGTAGAGGAGGCCATTGTTTTACCACCCACTGGAGATGGCCTAGGGGGGTTTGAAATATGAACCATTGTTTGTTGTCCTGATTCTCCTCCTTGATTAATATCCCAATGAACTCGGTTCCTCTTCCTACATATTATTTTGAATTCCTTACTAGAGGTATCAGTGACCGATCCTCTCTTGGCCTTTTGCTACCTATCTATTTCTCTTGCTCTTTCCCCTTGTCCTCTCTTTCTTCCACATTCTTCCTTCCTTGTGGTGTAGGGGTCTAGACACCTGGAGTGGAGAACACTTGTTCTTCCTCTTCTTGGAGGGTATTAGTCTCCCATTCTATTTGATTGGCATATTCCTCAATTGAAGGGCTGTGTGTGTGAGCATAGTATATAGATTTGATTTCCACCCTTTTCTTAGAGATAACCCCTGTAGAGTCATAAGACCAAGTGAAATTGTGGCTGAAGCCTATCTCTTTCTGTATATTTTCTGCCTCCTCTCTTGCTGCTCTACTATTACAAATGAAAGGCCCAATTTGTGTCTTGATCCTGAACTGAGTCTTCTTCTTTGTAGAGAAAAGGTGGAGCTCATCTGCATGTATCATTTTCCTTATGTATTCAAGTGCAAAGACACTCATGGATAGGAACTTTGGAAATTTGTAAGGGGCTAGCTCACTTCCATAGACTCTAATGTCTGTGTAGTTTTGGTACAAATACCGATCTATTGTCTTCAATTGCTCTATTAGCTACATGGTTTTCCTTATTTCTTCATTTATCTTGGACTTTGCTGCCTTACTGAGTGTGCTGATGGCTGGGTGCACAAACAAATCCAAAAAATCCTTGTATGTATAACCTTTCTGATTTTTAAATAGCAAGGTGGTCCATAATTTGACATATTGGGGCTCATTATCTTCATTTACATTGGTCATCTAGAATTGAAAACTTCTAGACTGGAAATGGAAAAAAATATATACCAACACAGAGGAATTTTTTAAAACCTCCTCTATATCAAAATTTAAAAAATGTTCATGAATTGCCTCTACAAGAAACTGAGCATAATTGAAAAGGACTGTGGGTTTAACATCTGGGGAAGAATGGACAGAAAACCTAACACAGCTTCATCTACCCACTGATCACTGTGATAACCTAATAAATAATAAAAAATCAGACACAATGTGCTTGGTCCTATCCGAAAAGGTAGATGAGGGATTTTTCTGTGGGCATTGGGGTATCAGGGGCCAAGGAAAGTTACAAATTTTTGGCTCTGCTGGTAGGGTAAAGCCTCTAATAACATTATCTGAGGGCTTCATATGAGAAAGGAACCACCTTTTTAATGATGGGGGCCTGCATCATCTGCTAGATGGATTGAGCATTGATGGCAAACAATATTTCTCCTGTTGGGGCGACTATGGTCCTGTGATTTATGTTATAACATATTTAGCACTTCATGATGAACTCTGGGAAACTATGGGTTTTTGGGAAGATGTGAAGAGGTAACTGGGTCTTCCACAGGAAAATTTCATCAGCTCCTTCGAGAAATTGGTCCTCGAACTAGAAGTAGACATCAAATAAATCAGAATCTGACTCCGTCTCATGAATTTTGTAGTCTCTATCTACTAGACCCAAGTGATCCAGGTCCACTTGTGGGAAGACCATAAGATTAAAAGGTTGTTGATCTATCTTTGAAAGAATTCTCGTCAATGATTCTTCTTTCACAATCCTGCTATGGAGAAAGGGATAAAAAAGGAGGGAACAGAGAATGGAAATGATTATGGGTCAGCACTGGGGAAGGGATATGATAGCATGGGATGATAGCTGGGATTGATAGGAGCCCTGTAATATAGCTTTGCAGAGTTCTCACAATCCTTGTTTGAAATTAACACTTCTTCAGTAATACCTGCAAATTTAATTCTTATAGTAGCTTGATAATAACTACCAATTAAACTTTGTAGATATTCCACATTTTTTTTTAACAACAATGTGGTGGTGTGGAGGTGACATGGGGCCTTTAGATAATGGCCCGACCCTTTATAGCGCAATGGTTTTATTAACGGGAGGGGATGTGATTGAAGCAGACAGCGAGAGCAAACGTGGTGTGTCAAGTACATGCAACGGTAAGAAGGCACAACGGTTTGGTGAAGTGTGCAAAGAGATTTCTGGAGGGGGTTATGAGTTGAAAATGGTATTGGAAAGGGGGGGGTGTAGAATAGCCCTGGGGTCAACACGTAGCCAAATGGGCAGTATAGGATACAACCCATTCCGGACCCCGCTCCTTTGTTATCCTTCGATGGGTGTAGAGAGGAAAAAATGCCTTGTAGGACATATGATGTGCAAAGATGAGCAGATATGGTGGGGAGTTGCGGGGGTTTTTAACATAGATGTGACATGTCAAGGCAGGTGGGTCCGCTCACAGCCCACAGATCACAATTTTTCTTATATATCGCGGGATGTAAGCTTCAAAATTTGCGATTTTCCATCTGTCCTTAGGTCCCACCGCATCGCATATCGCACTTCGATGTTGCATAGCTTTTACATTTTAATCCATTTTCCTCCTCCAATGTGCTTTCACATAGAAAAGGTCCTTCCTGCGGATTCAAAACCCTTTGGAATGTGCCTTTGAAACTACATCGTGTCCGAGTCTCTATTGTACTTCGTAACTTTTAACTTTTAACCATAAACTTAAGCTATGAGATCTGCGATGTGTGGTACACGGGCTATGCCACGTCATTGCCATCTCATTTCCATGTCACCTGCCACGTCACTTCATATCGCATATCGGTGAATTTAACATTTTTCATACTTTTTTTCTAAAATCTGTGGTCTGCGATTGGGCCCCACTGTGGCATTGCATATTGCACTTTGGTGTTTTAGCATTTTACCTTTGCAACTTATGTTTCAATTTTTGCGATTTGCGATTGCGATCGGGTGTCACTGTGGCATCGCATATCGTACTTTGATAATTTTAACCTTTACCTCGCACGCCCATCCTTTAAACACTACGATTTGCGATTATGATCAGAAAATAGACCCCACCATGAGTGTTTCCAAGCGGACAAGTGATTTTATTTAGGAAAATGGAAAAAGCCACTAGAACCATAATATGAAGGGTTTCAAAGCATTCAAGGTGTATACGAGGATAATATGGGTCTCTCCAGTCTTGCAGATCACACTTCGACGACTATAACATTTACCCTTGGGCACTTATCCTTTGAATATTGCGATGTGTGATTGCAAAGAGAGGTAGAGGTTTCAGACTTAAGATATAAAGGAAGTGGGGTGTTTATTGTGGTTTTTGTGAAACATATATATATATGTATCAAGTGACTGGATGGGGGAGCGGAGCTGTGAATAAGGCAGGTTTAAGTGAGAAAATGATATGGCTTCTAGTGGGTGGATAGAGTTATAACCACAAAATTTTAGACTTTAATATAAAAGGGTTTATAAAGCAATAAGTCCCAAAGGTTATGCATGTGGGTTTTGAGGTTTGAATGGGATTCAGAGCATTTCAGAATATGGAGGAAATGAGGGGGGAAAGAGGGTGAATGAAATGGAATGAGGTCAGAAATGAAGTTTGATGCCCATCGCACCTTATTGGCAATAGTCCCTTCCTTATACTGAATAAAAATGTGGATTGATTCCTTTTAATCTCTTTAAGCTCTTTACAGTTAGGAGTCCCCCTTCTTTCTTTGAAAATAAATGATAGCCATGGAATATTATTTTCAGTAAAACAACATGAGAAATACTCAGTCACCTTGTGATACTGTAATTTACAAGACTCTAACAGGATGGTTGAATTACATTTGGCATGTGATTGTGATATAATGTTTTTTTTATTGGATAGTTGAACTACATTTGGCATGTGAAGTAATGTTGTGATATAATTTATTTTGTTTTTAAAACTCAATTTTTGGATGGTTGAACTATATTTGGCATGTGATTGTGATATAATGTTTTGTTTTTAAAATTCAAGTTGTCATTTTGCAAACGAAAAAAAGTTCACATGAATATATGTACAAAGAAATTATTTAAGTACATGTTTGAATATATGGTAAAATGATTAAAGTACAATAAATATCGATGTATATATATCTAAAAACAATCATAAGATTCTAGGTCTTCTTAGATGTGTCAAAAAATCATTAAATTTTAAAATTGCATTCTAGAACATATATATCCAGTATGTGCAACATTTTTCATCAATGCACATAGAAAAGCTACTTTCAGTTGATAGTAAAATGGAAATTACAAAACATGTACCACACATTTTACATTCAAGAATTAATATTATAATTTACTTCTAATAGACACGCCTGTCTAAAAAAAAATCGTGCAACTTAAAATTTGCATTATATAAACTATGCTAGATACACAGATATGTACATTTTGAAATAATGACATTATGACAAATTGTACCAGAGAATGTATGAAATCGTTTAGACCAGATAATCTAGACATGTGCATGTGTACACGTGTATAAATTACTCGTGTGCATGTACCAAAATAATGTACATGTGCAAACACTTGCACAGATAACATAAAAAGGTAGTTCAATTTTTAGTTGAGTTCTGGAATTTCTAAAACATGAATCCAAAGAGAATAAATTGTTGGGCAGTTCAATAAAAAAAAGTCCAATGGAATTCCATCTTCAATGATCCATTCATGATCGAATTTTGACATTTTCCATTTCTTAATTTTCATTTTTTTCTTTGATTGAACTTCTATCAACTTTATGCGTGTTGCACACACCAAGTGGCTATATTGACAACTTATGACATTAGGTTCATAGTCTTGAATGTAAACAAAATCCCCACTTTGATTATTTTTTCTAAAAAAATAACGTTTCAGTATAATATACCCTATGTCATATGTAAACCCGTGATCATTATAGTTTTCTAATAATTTCATCTTTCGTTTAGTGCAACGCATCAAATAATACTTCACAATTTCATCGTTCATAGTAGATGCAATTACAACAAAAGCATCTTCTGCACAATAAAACAAACTTAAATTTATTTAAATTTAGATCATAATTAACATGAAAAATTAACTTTAAAATTAACATGTGCATGTACCTGATTTTATTATGTATTTCTAGATCTCTATCATTTGAAAGCAATTGAAATGTTACCTTCTCTAATAAGATTAGAAACTTGATCACCATCAGATGATATTGTAGTCTCCTCTGATTGCATTTATTCAAACCTTGCAACAGACATTTTCCCCTTTTTATTTAGCTCTATTTGTTTTCGATATTTTACATACATTTTTTTCACAAACATCATTGGATTTTGTGTTGTCTATGCAAACATAACAAAAACATGAATATTTTATTTTATCCAATGCAAACACATTTTTGGACAACTTTGTTTTAATTGAATGCAATTTTCAAGTCCATTTTATTGTTTCAATGTTATTTCCAATTGATCTATCTACATCTTTGGCCCCAATATGCCAAAATAACCTATATGGAAAATTCAAAGAAAAATATAAATCATTGGGGGGATTTTGAAGTCTAAAATGAGCCTCCTAAGGAAAATGTAAAATCAAAATTCACTTTATTAGAACCAATCACATTTTAGGGGATAACATCATCCTCAATGGTTGAGGTGGCATTGCTTGACTTAAAAGTACTTACTTGTTACATTCTCAATGGTAGATAAAAACTCATGGTTAACCATGGTAGTGCTTTAAGTACTTTTAAAGTCATAGAGTAAAGTACTAATAATAAAAAGTAAAATATTAATAATAAAAAGTAAAGTACTAATAATAAATGTCATTTCACACTTTTTTAATAAAATATTATTATTGTCATTTCATATTTTTTGAAAGAAACAATGCATATTCTTACATAATTTTCATGTCTTTACACATTTTTCAATAAATATTGTATTTGTATATTTTCATATATTTAAATAATATAAATTTTAATTAATAGTATATTATACATTTAAGAGTTTATGAATTTATATTTATAATTTATTTTAAGTTATTTAAGTACAAAGGACAAATGCATTAGTTGTTTAACGATAATTACATTTTCTTGAAAAACTCATTCTTATTTATAGTCACATCAATACAATTTTTTTATTAATTTTATTTTGGTACACTTTTTCAATTGAATTTAACCATAGTTACATGGATTGTGGTGAAAAAAGTAAAATGAAAATTCATAAATATTATGTTTAGCTATTATTTTATTATTTCCTTAGGAGGTCCATTTTAGACCTCAAAATTCCCTAATGATGATATCAAAATACGATCAAAGATAATCATTGTGATAAATGTACACTATTTAAAATTAGAAATCCAATAAAAATTAAATTGAATGTACCTTCGCACTTCCCTTGATCGATTAGTCTCATGGCTTAGTGCAGTGATGCACCATTGAATGACTTCTTTAGCATCCACAAGTCAGTTTGTAGAGGGGTCCATTTGATATCTTCAAAGTGTTCGTTTTATGCATGCCCCTGCATCGTTATGTTCTCTTTTTCCATGACCAGTCTCAAAAAAATTCCAACAATGTTTAATGCAAGTTTTCATATGAAGACAACACAACCAAAAGAATGATCGTGAATATTTTAATTAACCTGCGCATCCATCTGACCATATCCAATGTTCATTGAATTTTATTCCACGAATTTTCAAGGGCTCATAAATATTTCCAAAACAGTGTTGTACAAAATATGTATCATGTGTATGATCGTCACTGATATAAAAGTGATATTCTTTAATAGCATGCCAATTTTCACTAGTGCTTTCTATATGATCAACATTTTGTTCATCATGTCTATATAGAATATGGGCGAGCATGGAGACTTGGTCAGAATGATAGTATTCACTCTGAATTTCTTTTTGTGGAACAAATGTGTAATTTTCTGCAAAATCAATTACTGACAAAATGGTCCCTGCTGGAAAAACTTCACGGGATTTTTTGAATTTCGAGTCCTACCATCGAGCTCTATAGGAATGCTTGGTGTATTTATAAATTTCTACCTCAAACTTTCTCAAAAAATCTATCACAAAAAAATCTTCTTGTTGTAAATCAATTCTTTTAGCACTTGAACCTTGAATCGTTGTATGGATATATTCATATCTCTTCCATTTCACTTTCATGTTGGACAATGATTGATAATTTATATCAATATGATAGTTATTTTTAAATTTAGTCAAATTTACACAATTGTTGCATTTTTTACCTCCAACGCATTTCTTTTGGTAAAATAATTCATGGCTTTCTCTTCCACATAGAATTTGAGATATGAAATCATGGATAGTGGAAGGAGGAGGTGAATCTTTCCAAAATTTTCTACCAAAATTAAGGAATGTGTCATAATATAATTGAAATTCCACATTATAATGACAACAACAAGTGTCGCATACAATGATAGGTTTTACATACCATGGTTTTACATAACATATATATATACATACCCAGTGATTCAATTTCTTCACTTGAATTTCTTTAAACATTTTCACCATCTTCAATCATTGGTTCAATATACCTTTCACTTTCTCTTTCAAAATTTTGTATCTTACCATCAATGTTTTAAGGAATATCTCTCTCTATTTACAATGCAAAATATTTTTCAAATTCATCAAATAAAAATTAAGCTTCACAATTTACACTAGGAAAATTTTAAATATAAAATTTATAATATTTACATTTACATACCTGCTTCAACTTCTAGTTGAGGTTGATTTTCCCATTCAATATTTGAGCATTCTTCTATATTTTTTTGTGATATTCTCTCCCCCGTTCTCTACGTTCCTTAGGGTCTCTTGTTCGATCACATTTTCTCTTGAAATTCCTTAGATTTCCCATGATAATTGAGTATGAAGCTCAAAAAATTTCCTTCAAAAATTTAGAAAAAAACTCAATTAAAAAAATCATCAGAAAAGATTTAATTTTAAAACAACTCATTTTAAAACTTTTGCATAAAAGACATACCTCAATCCAAAACACTTTAAAAAATCCGAGAAGAAAATGTCTTCTAAAAATGAAATGAAGCTCAAAATATTTCCTTCCAAGTCTTGAAAAAAAAAATTCATTTAAAAAGTTAGACAAAAACACATACTCTAAAAAAATATCACTTCAAAAAATAACTCCAAAAAATGTCCATTGAAAATTAAGCCCAACCTCTTAAAAAATGTCACTTTAAAAAATACCTCCAAAAAATGTCCTTTGAAAATAAAGTCCAAAAACCTATAAAAAAATGTCTCTAAAAACAAAATACCTCCAAACAATGTGATTTGAAAATTAAGCCCAAAAAGCCTATAAAAAAATATCAGTTTAAAAAATACCTCCAAAAAATGGCCTTTGAATATTAAGCCTAAAAAGAGTCCTTTGGAAATTAATGTTAGGTCCTTATATTACTAGTATAGTCTCTTATTGTTGTTATTGTAACCCCCTTATTTTTATTTTTGTACCTCTATAACTCCCATATTGTTATTATTGTGCCCTTACTTTATTATTTTTAGGTCGGCTAGGATTACATTGTGGCTCCATGGACTCCTATATATAGAGAGGAGGCTTTTTCATTGATATCATCCAAGAATTGTTCATTCATGTAATGTATTGGAGTTTGTCCCCTCAAAGTGGCTTATTTATAAGGTGTTGGTATCTATTTTCTTCCCTTTCTGGAGCTAGTTTCATAATATTTGGTATCAGAGGTTTGGATTTTAGGGTTTCACTGCTCCAAACAGGTCATCATGTAATTTTCGCTATAACATTTTTTCTACGAAGGGTCAGAAGCTGAAATTTTTAGAGTATGAAGCCGAAATCCTAAGGAACATCATCGCACAATTTTAGAGCTTGGTTCAATTTTTTTTTGGAGATATGATCAGTGGAAGTTAGGTCTTTTTGCAGGATCCTGAATTTAACCTAAACATGTCATCGCGGAATTTTCGCTATAACTTGTTTTCTACGAAGGGTCAGAAGCTAAAATTTTTAGGGAGCAAAGAAAAAATACTGAGGAATATCTTCGCAAAATTTGAGATCTTTGTTCGCAACATTTTCAGAGATATGGTATGTGGAAGTTAGCTCTTTTGCAGGCTCCCGAATTTCATCTCAAAGAGGTGATCGTGGGAAAATCTTCATAACTCTCTCTCTGAGCATCAGATTGGAATTCTATAAAAAGTGGCTGCAATTACATGGATTTTAGTTTTCTCTATAAAAATTTTAAAGCCAAAGGAGGAAAAAGTGACACATGGCAGGTCGTACAAGTTTTCTCTACTGAACTAGTCCATAATTAAGTCATTGTAGGATATTGGGCATAACTTTGTCTTCAAGAATCAAAATCAGGTAAAAACTATGGCATTAAAAAGAAGCTTCAGATGGCTACTTCAGGGCTTAATTTTAGATATTGAAGATCCGAAATCACAGAGATATTTCAGTTTGAATATCGAGCTCCTCAAAATCAAGAAAAAGGTGTGTATTTTTTTTCAAATTACATAAATCTTGTTTGAAAAATTAGTTCTAGGTGATTCCAAAGGCCTATTGAGCACAGATATCAGTATTGGGTTCTAAAATGCCTCCTAAAAATAATTCAACACCCATTAAGCCTTCATAAGGCTCTACTATGACTCATGAAGACGAAGAAATGCAACATGAGATATCAAAAGTCCATGAGCAAATGCACCAAATTTCTCTATCGCAAAGAGCAACATAAAATGAAATGGAGGTTTTGAAGAAAGGCATGGAAACTAAGATGGATGGTTTGAAGAAAATCGTGGAAGATAAGATGAATGGTTTGGAAGCTAAGATGGATGGCATGGAATCTAAGATGGATGACATGGAAGCTAAGATCGATGAAAAAATGGAAAACATGAAGAATGATCTAAATGTAGACATCGAAGGCTTGGAAAATTTGATACAATAAGTGTTTCCTAATTGCGAAAAGACAATAGAGGAAACTCATGATGAGAACAAAATTAATGTTAATTGTGATTTCATAAACTCTAATGTTGGATTAAAGAACCACCATATTCCAAATATGGATATGAGCAAGTTTTATGGAAAGGATCCGGCAACATGGATACTACATATGGAGCAATATTTTGATCTCAATAATGTGCAAAACACACAAAAGGTATGCATTGCAACTTTACATTTAGAAAAAAATACATTTGTATGGTATCGATGGCTTTGCTCCCGTAAAAAAATTGTCACTTGGTCAATTTTTACGAAAGAAATGATAGCACATTATGAGGATACAAAGAGCAACACCTTCTTTAGCCAATTGATAAATCTCAAACAAAAGGGTTTAGTGGGGCAGCACATTGAGGACTTCCAAAAATTGAATATAAGGGTAACTGATCTTACAGAGGAACACAGGATTGATCTCTTCCTAGGCACTTTAAAGGATAACGTCCAACATGAAGTTCGCGTTTTGGAACCTGATTCATTGGAGAAGGCATTCAGGTTGGCAAGAAAAGTTGAATGTAAAATTATGGCGACAAGGAAGCCTACCACTCAATTCTATAAAGAAGGAAGTGTTGCTACGCCTAGATTTCCACAACCTACAAAGTTGACACCACAACAATTGGAAGAAAAAAGAGCAAAAGGGCTTTGCTACAGTTGTGATAGCAAATACACTAAAGGTCATAAGTGTGCTAAGAAGAAATTATTTTACATAGATTGTGAAGAGGAAGAAGAAAATGAACAAGAAGAGGATATACACCAGGAACCAACCCAAGAAGAGGAAGAAATGAGTCCGACCATATCATTTAATGCATTGGAAGGAATTACCACTCCTCAAACTCTCAAGATAGAAGGACATATCAAGAAGAAAAAGGTAATAGTGTTGATTGATTCAGGTAG
Organism: Pinus albicaulis; assembly: GCA_034641835.2. Lineage (NCBI taxonomy): Eukaryota > Viridiplantae > Streptophyta > Pinopsida > Pinales > Pinaceae > Pinus > Pinus albicaulis. The sequence goes on along the minus strand of CM076578.1, from coordinate 202,245,718 downwards.
TACCCATAATTTTATTCATTGTAAGGTAGCCAAGGAATTGAATTGTTTCCTATACCCAGCACCAGAACGTCAAGTGATGGTTGCAAATGGAGGAACTATAAATTTCTCTGGAAAATGCCATAATATCAAGCTAACCATGGGGGAATATGTATTGAATATTCCAATGTTTTCCATTCCTATGGGAGGTGCTGATGTTGTACTAGGAGTACAATGGTTACAATCTTTGGGGACGGTAGCTTTTAATTTTCAAGAACTTTTCTTGAAATTTTTTTCAGAAGGAAAGGAAGTCGAATTACGGGGTATTGCAGGGAAGCCGGGAAAGATAATAAGCTATAATGTCATGACAAAGCTTCTAAAGAAAGAACAACGAGGCGTAATTGCACAATTATGCTCACTAGAAGTTCCAACATCAAAATCATCTATTTCTCCAGATATCCAAAGAGTCTTGGACAATCATTCCAATGTGTTTGATACTCCCAAAGGACTCCCACCTATTCGTGATCATGATCATGCTATTCATTTGATTCCAGGAAGTGTTCCTCCAAACATCTGGCCTTACAGATATCCTTATGTCCAAAAGAGTGAAATTGAACGTATGATTGCAGAAATGTTAGAGGCTAGTATAATTCAACCTATTCAAATTTCCTTCTCTGCTCCAGTAGTATTGGTGCACAAGAAGGATGGATCATGGTGCATGTATCCGGATTATAGGGAGCTCAATAAGCTCACTATTAAAGATAAATTTTCCATTCCTGTGATTGATGAATTACAAGGAGAAATTTATTTTACCAGGTTGGATCTTCGTTCAAGATATCATCAAATTAGAATGAAGACTGAAGATATTCCGAAAACAACATTTCGAACTCATGATGATCATTATGAATTTTTGGTCATGCTTTTTGGCCTTACCAATTCACCTTCTAAATTTCAAGGGTTGATGAATTCTATTTTCAAACCCTTCCTTAGAAAATGTGTGCTAGTATTTTTTGATGATACACTAATCTATAGCAGGTCTTGGAAGGATCATATTCATCATGTTGACAGGGTGCTCAAACTATTGGAGGAGAAACAATTATATGCAAAAACATCCAAATGTCTTTTTGGAGTACAAGAGGTGGAGTATCTGGGTCATATTGTATCTCACGAGGGTGTTAAGGTGGCCCTAACAAAATTAAATCCATTAAGGAATGGAAATTCCCCACAACCATAAAGCAGTTGTGCGGATTTCTTGGGTTAACATGGTATTATCAGAAGTTTGTTAAGAATTATGGGAGAATAAAAGCACCTCTAACAACACTATTGAATAAAGATGCATTTTCATGGACTCCTGAAGCAACTAAGGCATTTGAACATCTTAAAGAGGCAATGTGCCTAGCACCAATCTTAGCTACACCAGACTTCACAAAAACCTTTATTGTGGAATGTGATGCCTCGGGAAACGGAATTGGTGTTGTTTTAATGCAAGAAGGAAGATCTTACCTAATGGGAAGACACTTCAAGGTAAAAACTGATCATGATAGTCTTAAACACTTTTTAGAACAAAGACTATCTTCGAAATAGCAGCAAAAGTGGGTCACAAAGATGTTGGGTTATGACTTTGAAATCATTTACAAAAAAGGGAAGCTAAATGTTGTTGCAGATGCACTCTCAAGAAAGGATGAAGAGGTGGAAGCATTTCTTTGTGCCATTTATATTATCCAACCAGATTGGATAACCAAAGCAAGGGATGAATGGAAGAAGGACGAAGAAGTTTGGACACTCATTCAAAAGTTGCAGCAAGATCCTAGTACATTTGATACGATGTTGAGAGGTAACCCTCCTTCGCGACAAAGAGACATCCCTACTAGCCCAGCAGGGGTCTAGCAACAAACAAACAATGCTATGACGCAAGCTCCTAGTTACGAATGAAAGACTTGGGATAAGAGCCTACCTGGATTCCAACGCTAGATCTCAAGAAGAAGATGTCCCCGTCCTTCAGCCCTGGCAGATCACAATCCTTCCACGATCTCCGTGGATGAACACCTGCACACAGAAGAAACGAACAGATACATGCATAGGAACCAGCATACGTAACTAAAAATCGGTCAGAAAAGATATTACTCGCATTAACATGATAGAAAAAGGAGTGGAACCATAATCATAGTCATCTATTAAAGTGATAAACGAATAGAAGTTACAACCAAGTTCTGACGTCGCAGCTTCCTTCGAACGGGTCCCCGGTTGTCCACGTCTCGCAAAGCTCGCCAAGGAAAGGGAAACCTCTCCAGAGTCTCGTAACAATGGTCTCCTCGCTTGAATGGGCCTTAAGGGAAAGAAGGGATTCTTTACAGCACAAAGGCACTTGGGAATAAGGAGATGCAAAGCTTCAGCACTTCAAGACTTTCAGCCTTTCAGCCTTTCCGCCCCTTCATCAATGGATGAAGGCTATATTTATAAAGGAGAGGAGGAGGTTGGGATCCCTACAATAGTGGAAGGGAGGCCTTATCCTTTGGGAGGTTCCCCATATGGTGGAAACAAGAGGCCAAAGGAGGAAGGCCGTGGTTATTCAGGCGAAACCACTCCTGATGACTCATCCACGAAGTTGTTGTAATCGAAACTTCGCCTCTTTTTTTTAAAAAACTTTCCATAAACAGAGTGGCGCGGGTACAACACTGGGACAGAGCGCCAAGTGGCGCGGGCTCAGTGTTAATTTTCCCCCATTGGCACGAGTACATAACGGGCTACCAGCGCCAATGCAAAAACATGTGTTTTTAGGGGTCTGCTCAGGAAATGATCAACAGGAGAAATGTTGTCCTCATTTTAAGGGATGCAATGAAGGTATTTTCAAGGCTTGACATTGCTCACAGGTCACATAATGGGTCCTCCATTGTGCGGGACGGGGAATGGTAGGGACGGTGACAAATTACTGTGTAACAGATGCCCCCTAAAGCATGAGGCCCGAGAGAGAGAGGGGTGAAATGCTTTACGAGAACATGTCCAACCGAAGGCCCGCCGTCGGAAAACCTGCACAGAAAGATACAACTGATATCTCAAGTACATGATGTATATATATGGTATGGACGCAGCCATCCGAACAGAGTATGCTATAATCCGGATCCAGGGTATGGGCGCAGCCATCCAACTAAGATCAAACAAATAGACTCGGGTATGGTCGCAGCCATCCAATCATTGAGTCATGTATATAATGACAATAATCCACAATCGCAGCCTGGATTACAACAGACACAATCCAGGGTCTTGCGCTCCATCTCGACCCAAACAAGTACAAGTTCTAGCATGCGAATGTGTGAGCTGATGTCGAACATGCAAGAACATCGTCTGATTACCAGCCAATGATGAAAGCTGTTAACATACGCGAGAGAAACCACCAATAATGACAATGGTCCTCAAGGTACTACAGGTACAATCTACGGCGTGTGAATAAATGAGCTGACGTCGAACACCCGTAGAATCATTCGATCGGAAGTCAATGATGTAAACTTCACGTCGAATGCGACGAACCTGCCATTGAGGCATGCAGGCTCCAAGGTACCATCAGGAGTCTCTAGACCAACTTCCTGGATAATGAGTTGAAGTCGACAGGAAGTGACCTTGATTGAAGGTGGGCCATAATAATTCCCACAGCATCGACACGAGACAGAGGAACATAATGTTTTGGTTGTGAATCAGGATCGTATGAGAAACAGAGGAAGGTTGATATTTGCAGAGGCCAACTTCTCTTGAACACATGAACGGCACGACAATGGACTTGGCAGTATTTGACATCAACGGATCAGGGGTCATGGCGACGAGGCAGTGAACAGATGAGAGGTCAAAAGAGATTACCCAAACCCATGGAAGCAAAGTGAAGCAACGAGATGAGATGTCCCCAACCCGACACGAATGCAGACAAGTGCCATGTTCAAGAGCGACATACTGCCAACGACAACGACGATGGTTCCATTTTTCCCCACCATCTTGGTGAGTACCTCTTTATTTTTACACAAGCTTGAAGAGGATACCATATGCTTGTCATATAAGTCCGCCCTTCGGGCGAATCCATCCTAGTGCATTTAACGAGTCCTAGGAAGGAGAAACTCGGAGAACGTCATTTCGACGGAATCCAATGTCATCAGGGTTTAACGAGTCCGACAAAGGAAGAACTCGGCGTCTTTTCATGTTTAGAGAGTTTGAAAAGACAGCGGAAAAGAAAACTCCACAGGTCCCTTTTCGTAAATAGTTTCCCAGATCCGAAAAGGTAGAAAACAATATCCGGGAAAACCTCCTAGTCGCGATAGGCTAGGGTATTCCTTTTTCGTAATCAATCTATCCCAGCCCGAAAAAGGGTTAAACTTATACTGGGTAGATGTCGATTCGTGTCCAATTTAACGAGATCGAAACGACAAGGGCCTCGGCGATCTTTTCATATTTAGAGAGTCAGAAAAGAGCTAAAAGATGACTCCTCCTGGAGGAACGAGTGGTATAAAGGGTAGCAACTGGTTCCGGTAATGATGGAACTGCTCTAAACAAATAAAGGTTAAGAGGCTGGCTAACAAGACCACTCATCGCAGCGGTTCCTCAGGAACAGGTAAAACAACCAAGTGAAGGCATATGATCGGCCAAGCAGATAGTGACGATGGAGTGAGAAAACCAAGGCTCATCTGGAAAAAAAGGCTGATAAAATGGCAATCACAAGGGGTAAAATGGGTATGGTTTCATTTTTACACAAGCTTGAAATCAGGAAACTCTGCTTGAAATTGGTTTCATTTTTACACAAGCTTGAAACAAAGATAAACTATGCTTGAAACCGGTTTCATTTTTACACAAGCTTGAAACGGAAACAAACTATGCTTGAAAAATTAAGCATGCCCCCAGCATGGTGATTCAATTCGAGGTACATGCCCCCCAAGCTTCAGTCCATATGAAAGGCAGATGGAGTGAAGGTTCAAGTTACGAGATCAAGAGAAAGACTCGACTGGGATTTTACGAGATCTAAACAAAGACTCGAATTGAACGGGAACGTGTTTCATTGTTTTAACGAGGTTGACACATTAAATCATCACTGAGCACAGGCACGGGGTAAGTAGCCACATAGTTGACCTGCGGTGGAGCAGATACAACAGGTGGATAAAAACCAGGAGGGGGTGATGGCGGACCAGATGCTACATTGGGACCAAAGAACGACAGCTGATCAATGGTCACAATCCGTCCTTCATGTGGAAAACAGGCCACACGAAAGAGGGAGGAGACGAGCGCTCCCATGGCATAGGTGTAATCGCGCCCCAGTAGCAGATTGAAATCCAAGGGGCCCGGAACGACCATCACATCCATATGGACGGTTTTCCCTCCCAAAGTAATCGGTAACCTTGGAAGGATCCCCAACGGTTGACTCGTCCTTCTATTGAATGTCAATAGATTCTGCGTAACAGGCGCAAGCGGTGGCGAACCGAAAGCTTGCCAGGTAGTTGAAGACAGAATACTAACAGACGCACCTTCGTCTATAATGGTACTGGGTACAACCAGACCAAGAGCCTGTACTGTGATCTCGAAAGGCACATAAGATGGAAGGCGAAATCCTGCAAATCGATTCCAGTCAAAGGAAGCGACCAAACTACTCGGAGGGGCTACCATCGACAAGCGAAGGTCTTCCCCTGATGTTACGGTACAAGAAGCATCCTCCATGACCTCCATCTCGAAGGCGGGAGGAATATCCTCCGTAGCCTCCATCATGGGCGGCGGAGGAGCAGCTTCTTGAAGTACAGGGACAGGAGAATCTTTCTCCAAGTCTGAAGAATCTGAAGAAACCAGAAGAACATGAGGGTTATGGGGTCCACTCTCGACAGAAAAGACCTGGTGCACCGCAGACGGGGCCAGTTCAACCGATCCCATGACCAATGGCTGGTCGGGAACGGATTCCTGAATCTGAATTTCTGGAGGAGTGGGATCGACAAAGGATGACCCTTGACCAACCACGGCATCAGCCGGTGGAAGACTCAAAAAAAGCTGTTTATAACCAGCCGGGAGGCGTGGTGTAGAAACAGTCAGGTTGTCCAAGACTCGCTTGGCTTCATCCATATAAGGACAAAGGTGAATAGCATGGTGCCCTTCACACAACTTACAGGGATTGGTTATCTTACCCTGCTTCTTAGGAGCCTTACCAGTGCCCCCAACCTGACTCCCGGAAGCCAAAGACAACGGTGGGCGACCGTTGGACCATACTTCGAGTACCTGGGGAATGCCAGGGCAGTCTCGAAGAAGATGGTCTCCCGTGCACAACATGCAGGGGAACTTGACTTTCCGAGGAGGGTTGGAAGGGTTATCAAGAGGAGACGTTTCAGGAGCAATAGCATCACTTTTAATCTCTCGCTTATCAGACTTCTTCTTCTTTGTCTTCTTCTTCTTCTTCTTAGCCACCTGGTTACTCGAATCCAGACTTTCACCAGGCGAAGAGGAGGAGGAGGACTCAGAAACAGGCGAAGAAGGGGAGAGGTCCACCTTAGAATCAACATGATGTGGTTCGGGTGGAGGAACTGATTGACCAGTAACTGAGACATTTGGAACGACAGAGGTTGAGAACAACCAGACAAGCAACCCAACAGTTATCCCAGGAAGGGACAACGTCGCCATATAAGGAGCGCCAACATTTCCAAAAGGAGGAAAGTGACCAGGATTCCCTTCTGAGGGGATTCCTTGGTTGGTAAACTCTGAAAAAGTTGCCATCAAACTCAAAACCACACACGGGCTGAAAACGAGTTAAGACACACGATCAAACGGTCAACAAACAATGTCTAAATAGGTGTGAAATCGTGGGCGATTAATTTTACCACATTGGAAAATAAGAAGTTCTACCGTTTCATATTTTAAGAGTCGAGAAATGATAAAAAGATGACTCTATCTCTTTCAGAGTTGACACAAGCGTGAAAGGACAAGCGCTTGACGGTCTTTTCAAGTTTAGGGAGTCAGAAAAGACCAAATGACTGCTCAGGAAAAACTAGGCACAATGGGTGTACCAAATATCCGTGAACTGCAATATACACCTTGGTTTCAAAAATGAAACAGAAATCGACCAAGGACTTTCCGTACGTGCAGGTAGTCTCCCCGAATGCTGTGTTCGGTGTATCACGGGTATAGGGCGGCAGACTCGGCTCCCTGTGGATAAAGGATTGAAAACCTATAGGGGTCTCCCTTTATATACGCGACGGTACGGGGAGCGCAAGTCCGTACTAGCGCTGTCTAAAGCCAACAGGCGAACGACAGCTGCTAGGTTTAACGACGCCGGAACACGTCTCTAGCCTAGACCTTCTAAATGTGTTTCGTTAAGTTCCAATGCTGCTTTAGGTTAATTGAATAAATTTTACAGTTGATCTTCAATTAAGTTTCAATTTTCAGGCCCTATCGTATGTAGTGTCTCACAAGACTCCTAAATGCAAAGCTACATGAGAAAAGAAATCTTTCAATTCGATGAATGCTATCTAGTTAAAGGAAGAGCTTCAAACAATGATGCAACAAACAGCAAAACTGAAAACGAAACTTTTCCAAACTAGATGACTTTCACTATTCAAAAGTATTCTAAAACATCCAACGAAGCGAATTATGCAATGTAATCTATGCAAAATTCTTTTTCCGAAAACTATGCAATTGTAATCTATGCACAATTTCCTTTTTCTTTTCAAATAATAAGAATGCACTCAAAGCGATTTTTAGTTTTCAATCACTAAACAATGTAATCTAAGTTCAATGATGGATCTCAAAAAATACTTTTCAATGCAATGTGATCTAATGCATTTTAACAAAAAAGAACACTTTGAGACGAAAACTAAATAAACGCAAATCTCCTTAATGAAGGATGAAGGCAAAAGGGATGCAAACAAACATTAAGAATGCAACCGTTGTTTCAAAATACTTTGTGACAAAATCCCTCAAAAGTTGACAAGACATATGCGGTCAAACACAAAAAGGACTTCGAAAGCAAGAGATCAAAACAAGGCATTCATCCATTTTACATCAAACAATCATAGAAAGAAGACATTCCAAATAATGAGCAATGTAATCTATGCTCATACAGAGGAAATACCCGAAGGGAAAGACGCACTGTTGAAGGATTAAGGGAAAAAACTCAATTTTCATACACCCTGAAAGTGGCCCGACTTGTACATTGACAACTAGCGCCACTTGGCGCGACTTTTACTTGAAAAATAGCGCCAATGGCCAAGTGGCGCGGGTTGCTAACTGACAACAAGCGCCACTGCCTGAAAATGAAAAACAAAGAATTTCTCCCAACCAAAACCAGACTTCCCACTTCAAGCTGAATCTAAAACAAACCCAGAAGCAAAATACTGACCAAAAGAAACTTCCGAACAAGGATAACCCTACCACCTACAGGAAATGGCGCGACTGTCTGGCTGTAATCCGCGCCAGACAGGGGATGGCGCGAGTGATAAACTGGCAACCTGCGCCAACTGGCGCGACTGTCAGGGCTAAACTCACGCCAATCAAGCCAACTATGAAAAGGTGAAAATTCAGAAAAGCAGAGGTCAGATCTGATCCTCTGGGGGCTGAACCAAAAGCCAAAACACAAAAAGAACCCAACCCAGAAGGTTCATCAAGCAAGGAAAAACGATCAAAGCGAAACAATCATAAACGAGACAAGGAAAACCGGACGATCCCCAGCCGAGTCGCCAATTTGTTGAGGAGGTAAATCCCCTCTGCGGACAGAGGCGATCCCTACTAGCCCAGCAGGGGTCTAGCAACAAACAAACAATGCTATGACGCAAGCTCCTAGTTACGAATGAAAGACTTGGGATAAGAGCCTACCCGGATTCCAACGCTAGATCTGAAGAAGAAGATGTCCCCATCCTTCAGCCTTGGCAGATCACAATCCTTCCACGATCTCCGTGGATGAACACCTGCACGCAGAAGAAACGAACAGATACATGCATAGGAACCAGCATACGTAACTAAACATCGGTCAGAAAAGATATTACTCGCATTAACATGATAGAAAAGGGAGTGGAACCATAATCATAGTCATCTATTAAAGTGATAAACGAATAGAAGTTACAACCAAGTTCTGACGTCGCAGCTTCCTTCGAACGGGTCTCCGGTTGTCCACTTCTCGCAAAGCTCGCCAAGGAAAGGGAAACCTCTCCAGAGTCTCGTAACAATGGTCTCCTCGCTTGAATGGGCCTTAAGGGAAAGAAGGGATTCTTTATAGCACAAAGGCACTTGGGAATAGGGAGATGCAAAGCTTCAGCACTTCAAGACTATCAGCCCTTCAGCCCCTTCATCAATGGATGAAGGCTATATTTATAGAGGAGAGGATGAGGTTGGGATCCCTACAATAGTGGAAGGGAGGCCTTATCCTTTGGGAGGTTCCCCATATGGTTGAAACAAGAGACCAAAGGAGGAAGGCCATGGTTATCCAGGCGAAACCACTCCTGATGACTCATCCACGAAGTTGTTGTAATCGAAACTTCGCCGCTCTTTTTAAAAAACTTTCCATAAACAGAGTGGCGCGGGTACAACACTGGGACAGAGCGCCAATTGGCGCGGGCTCAGTGTTAATTTTCCCCCATTGGCGCGAGTACATAACGGGCTACCAGCGCCAATGCAAAAACATGTGTTTTTAGGGGTCTGCTTAGGAAATGATAAAGAAATGTTGTCCTCATGGAAAGGGATGCAATGAAGGTATTTTCAAGGCTTGACATTGCTCACAGGTCACATAATGGGTCCTCCATTGTGCGGGGCGGGGAATGGTAGGGACGGTGACAAATTATCAAAATAACACATTTAGTTGGAAAATGATTCCTTATGGTACAAAGATCGCTTATATCTTTGTAAGAATTCCCAACTAAAACAAAAGATTCTTCTGGAATTGCACACTTCTCCTTTAGGAGGACATTCAGGATTTTTAAAAACTTACCACAGGGTGAAGAAAGAATTTTTTTGGGATGGCCTTAAATCTGATATTCAAAAGTTTGTGGCGGAATGTTTGGTTTGCCAGCAGAATAAAGTGGAGACAATTAAGACCCCGGGACTTCTACAAACTTTATCCATTCCAAGTCAACGTTGGGAGGAGATTTCAATGGATTTTATCACAGGTTTACCTAAGTCCGAAGGAAAGAGTGTCATCATGGTGGTAGTTGATAGACTTACCAAGTATGCACACTTTTGTGCATTATCTCATCCATTTAAAGCAAGTACAGTTGCTACCACATTTATGGAAACAATTCAAAAGCTACATGGAAACCCGAAGATTATTGTAAGTGACAGAGATCCCATTTTTACAGGAAATTTTTGGACGAAATTATTTTCTTGTTTGGGTACTCAACTAGCTCATAGCTCATCTTATCATCCTCAATCCGATGGTCAAACAAAGATAGTGAATAAATTTTTGGAAGGATATCTTCGTTGTTTTGTATCTGATAAGCAAGCACAATGGGTCAAGTGGTTACCTCTTGTGGAATGGTGGTATAACACTTCCTTCCATACTGCAGCAAAAATGACCCCATTTATGGCACTTTATGGATATCATCCACCATCCATCACATCTTATTTAAGGGAAAATTCTAGGGTTCAAGCAATGGAGGATCACATTGAGCATCAACAAGAAGTTCTCCAACTCTTAAAGGATAACCTAAATTTGGCACAAAATCGAATGAAACAACAGGCAGATCAACATCGCAGTGAGAGAAGTTTTGATGTAAGAGACTGGGTATTTTTACGGCTACAACCATACAAACAAATGTCCCTCAAGCAAGCTAAAAAGGATAATAAATTATCGCCAAAGTACTATGGTCCTTACCAGGTGTTGCAAAAGATTGGTACTATGGCATACAAATTGGAGCTTCCTGCTTCTTCACGAGTGCATCCAGCTTTCCATGTTTCATGCTTAAAGAAGGTTATAGGTGAAAATATTCCAGTTCAAACAATATTGCCAGAACTTGATGAGGAAGGAAAAATCATATTGGAACCTGAAGCGGTCACGGAAATAAGAACTCGACAGCTATGGAATCGATCAATTTCAGAGTATCTCATCAAGTGGAAGAACTTACCCACTGAAGATTCTACATGGGAGGATGAGAATTTTATACAGAAGCACCCAGAGCTACTCAAGCATTGAGGACAACACTTTTTTAAGGAGAGGGGCATGTTAGGTCCCTATATTACTAGTATAGTCCCTTATTGTTGTTAGTGTAACCCCCTTATTGTTATTATTGTACCCTTGTAACCCCCATTTTGTTATTATTGTGCCCTTAAATTATTATTGTTAGGTCGGCTAGGATTACATTGTGGCCCACTAGGATTACATTATGGCCCCATGGAGTCCTATATATAGAAAGGAGGTTTTGTAAATTGTATCATCCAAGAATTGTTCATTTATGTAATGTATTGGAGGTTGCCCCCTCGAAGTGGCTTATTTCTAAGGTGTTGATATCTCTTTTCTTCTCTTTTTGGAGCTGGTTTCACAACAATTAAGCCCAAAAAAAGTCCAAAAATGTCTTTTGAAAATTAAGCCCAAAAACCTCTAAAAACAAAATACCTCCAAAAAAATTTCTTTGAAAATTAAGCCCAAAAACCTCTAAGAACAAAATACTTCCAAAAAAATGTCCTTTAAAAACTAAGCCCAAAAAGCATCCAAAAATGTATCACATACCTCCAAAAAATGTCCTTTGAATATTAAGCCAAAAAGAGTCCTTTGAAAATTAAGCACAATCCTTTGCAAAATCAGCCCAAATGAAGAAATGTGCGAAATTATGTGAAAATAATGAATCCGTATACACCTATTTATACTGCCATTAAATGTTTTTTTGGAGGGGCTTCATTGAATTTTCCAGCCGATGTAAAGTCGATTAAAAGTTTGGGCAAACTTTTTTAAAAACTTTCGGTCGGAATTTTGTGTCATTAAATGATTTGAGCCATAGATTACGTGTCTACGGGAGTATTAAAAAACTAGGGCTCGTGGGTGATCAACGTGGGATTCACCCATCGGGTCGGTGTTGTTCTCCCTAGGCCCAATAGGACCAGTGCGATGACAGCGCGAAAAAATTCTGAGATAGTCGCGTTCGCACTCAGAGTTAAAAATTTTTAATGGAAGCTCAACTTTTACCAATTCTCTTGCCAATTTCTCTCCATGAAATGTAATTAATATTTTTCTAATGTTTTTTTGTAGGTGAGAAATGGCCATTGAGTGGAAATGAAGGGGCCAAGAGGTAGAAGACCAACAAGATGCAAAAAAACCCCATTTCATAAGGGCACTTCGTGACTGTGGACTGCTGAAGTTTTTCCGAACCCCTAGGATATGATCCCAAGTAGACCTATTGAAAATTTTGGTAAGGTGGTGGAAAGTAGACTACCGATTATTCATGATAGGAGATCATGAATTGGACATAGAGGTTCCAGACATCTATTTTATCACTAGTTTATCTAGGAGAGGGAAACTGGTTTAGCTATCTGGTTCTCGCCCTTGAGTAGAGAGAAAAAATATGCTCATAGAAAGTGTGTTAAGTCCCTATATTAATAGTAGCCCCTTATTATGTTAGTGTAGCTCCCCTTATTGTTATTATTGTACCCTTGTAACCCCCAATTTGATATTATTGTGCCCTTAAACTATTATTGTTAGGTCGGCTAGGATTACATTGTGGCCCACTAGGATTACATTATGGCCCCATGGACTCCTATATATAGAAAGGAGGTTTTGTAAATTGTATCATCCAAGAATTGTTCATTTATGTAATGTATTGGAGGTTTCCCCCTCGAAGTGGCTCATTCCTAAGGCGTTGATATCTCTTTTCTTCTCTTTTTGGAGCTGGTTACACAACATTTGGTATCAGAGCTTTGGATTCTAGGGTTTCGCTGCTCCAAACAGGTCATCGTGGCATGTTCGCTATAAAAAATTTTCTACGAAGTTTCAGAAGCTGAAATTTTTAGGGTGCGAAGCCAAAATCCTGAGGAAGCTTGTCTAAAAATTTCAGAGCTTGGTTCGCAACATTTTCGGAGATATCATCTGTGGAAGTTAGGTCTTGTTTCACGCTCCTAAACAGGTCATCGTGGAATTTTCGCTATAAATTTTATTCTATGAAGGTTTAGAATCTGAAATTCATATGGTGCGAAGCTGAAATCTTGAGGAAATTCTTCAAAAAAATTTAGAGCTTGGTTCGCAATATTTTTGGAGATATGATCTGTGGAAGGTAGTGCTTTTTCAGGCTCCTGAATTGCATCTCAAAGAGGTGATCGTGGGAAAAGTTCAATAACTCTCTCTCTGGGCAGTGGATTTGAGTGTCGTAAAAATTGGGCACAAGTTCAATAACTCTCTCTCTCTCTTGGCTATCAACTTTAGAGACAAAGGACGAAAGAGTGACACGTGGCAAGTCCTACAAGTTTGCTCTACTGAACCAGTCCAGAATTAGGTCATTGTGGGAGATTGGGAACTTTGTCTTGGGGAATTCAAAATTAGATCCAATTCTTGGGATTTGTTAGCGATTTGGAGAGGGGCTAATTCAGTGCTGAAATTAAAATATTTAAGTGCTGCAATCACAGAGATAATCCAATTTCAATATCGAACTCCTCAAAAGAAATAAAAAGGTGTGTATTGTTTTTTTCCGAATTGCATAAGTCTTGTTTGAAGAATCAAGTTGAATTGATTCCAAGGGCATATTGGAGAATTTTTGTCATTAATGGGTTATATTATGCCTCCAAAAAATAATTCCATACCCATTAAGCCCTCAGAAAGCTATACTATGACGCATGAGGAGGAAGAATTGCAATATGAGATATCAAAATTACGGTACCAAGTGCAACAAATTTCGATCTTATGAAGAGCAACCGAAGATGAAATAGATGGTTTAAAAGCAGAAATAGAGGCTAAGTTGGATGGTTTGAAGGATCAAATAAAATCTATTATGGATGATAAAGTAGTGGAATATCACAATGAGCATCAACAACAAGTTCTCCAACTCTCAAAGGATAACCTAACTTTGGTGCAAAATCAAATGAAACAACCGGAAGATCAATATCACATTGAAAGAAGTTCTGAAGCAGTCACAGAAACAAGAACTCGAAAAGTACAATCAATTTCAAATTATCTCAGCAAGTGGAAGAACTTTCCTGTAGAAGATTCCACATGGGAGGATGAGAATTTTATACAGAAGCATCAAGAAATAATCAAGCGTTGAGGACAACACTTGTTTGAAGGAGAGGGGCATGTTAATTCCATATATTAATAGTGTAGTCCCTTATTGTTGTTAGTGTAACCCCCTTTATTGTTATTATTGTACCCTTGTAACCCCCATTTTGTTATTATTGTGCCCTTAAATTATTATTGTTAGGTCGGCTAGGATTACATTGTGGCCCACTAGGATTACATTATGGCCCCATGGACTCCCATATATAGAAAGGAGGTTTTGTAAATTGTATCATCCAAGAATTGTTCATTTATGTAATGTATTGGAGGTTGCCCCCTCGAAGTGGCTCATTTATAAGGCATTGATATCTCTTTTCTTCTCTTTTGGAGCTGGTTACACAACAACGTAAAGACATTGTAGTGATGGATACCGCAAAAAAAAGAGAGGGAAGATAGACATAAATACTATCATAGAACCTCCATTGAGAACTATCCTATACACTATAGCTTTGGTGGTAGGGGTACAAGCCCTGGATGAGGAAATCAAGTCTCATTTCCATTATGTCGTGGAATATCTCTATCCAAATGTATTCAACTAACCGGAGGACTGCTAATCAACATGAAGGACCAATTTACTAAATGTAATATGGGAAAACTTAAGCAGTTCAACTATGGATCGATTTTGGTGACACTTTTCCTGGAGTGGGTTCTATCATTTCGGTACTAGTGGGTAGAGGTAATACCTCCTGCACCGAGAGATCCACTATATTCCTCACCATGGTGGTGAGAAACAAATGTCTTTCCTAGCTGCATTCTTTGTATGGATGCGACAATAGCTTATAATGGTCGATGATTGGGCCTACACAAGAAAAAACTTCAAATGAGATCCATATCTTCCTTTACCACCAAGAGGGTGATGGAACGATTTAGGTAAAAGATTTTTTTTGAAAGTTTTTAAGTTTTTTTATTTCTTTTATTGTGAATTGAGATTTGGACTTATGATATTTGCAGATGTTGGACCAAATATACCTCTATTGGTTTCTCTAATACCACAGAGAGTGGCTCGCCAACTTGAAGATGGTCCCTATATCGAGGGGGATAACCCTATGGCAGAGGTAGAGTGAAACCTGGATGCCTTGACAAGAGGCATTACGAATTACATGACCATTGACAACGTACCACTCTGGTATCAGAGGCATGCTGTGGGGGTGTTAGCTAGATTATGTTGGATGTTAGGCCAATATATTAGAGCTATTTCATGTTATCACAAGCACCATGTTGATTGATATACATGTCTTTGATCTTTGATTTTTTGTTTATGTCGATGAGCCATATATCCCAAAACACAGATTTTTAATTTTTGATGTAACACGCAATTTGCAAACTCTATATATACATATACATGTTTTTCCTGATGCTATTTATGTTGGAAATATTTTCATCAATGGAAAAGGTACAGAAAGGAGCAACACCAGAATCATCGTTGATGGAAAAAGAGCATAGAAGAAATGGTTATAAGGCAAAGGATTAGATCAAGCATTGTGCAACAATTTGCAGTAGA
The DNA here is from genome assembly GCA_034641835.2 of Pinus albicaulis. Taxonomy (NCBI): domain Eukaryota; kingdom Viridiplantae; phylum Streptophyta; class Pinopsida; order Pinales; family Pinaceae; genus Pinus; species Pinus albicaulis. The sequence goes on along the minus strand of CM076578.1, from coordinate 202,230,056 downwards.
GAGGCAAAGGAGCAACAATAGAAGTATAACCTAAAGTAGAGAGAAGCAGCAAAAGCTAAGAGGCAGTGAATGCAGCAGAGGCAGTGAATGCAGCAGAGGCAGCGAATGTAGCTAAGAAGGCACCAAAAGCAGCAAGTCGATAGAGGCAGCAAAGAAGCAGATACAACAAAGATGCAACATTACCACAGAGACAACAAACGTAGCAAAGAAGCAACCAAGAAAAGCATAAGAGGAACAACGTGTAGAAAATGGAGTTACAAAGCGAGACAGTGTAAACAAATGAAAATTTCACTAAGGAAAATAATTCTTTGAAGAATTCCAAGAAATGTGAATGGACGGTCAGGATTAGATTGCAAAAGCAAAGGCAAGAGATGGACGACTAATATCAAAGAAGCTAGAAGAGGCGAAGAAGAGTTGTGTGAAGGCGAGCGGACAATCGAGATTAGATCACAAAAGGGAAGGAAAGAAATGAAAAAATATTATTCATCGAAAGATAAGCAGGGCATAATAAAATCGGATTTGCAAGGAGCAATGAGGACCGTAGATCTGGGCAGATCAACGTTGATAATCACATCGACAGAAATCAAAAGATAAAATTGCAACATTTAAGAGTTAAGTGTTAAGGCGTCGCATGGTAAGTTAAATCAGTTGTGATGCGATGTGGAGAAGGGACACATGGTGGCACAACTCAATATCGCAAATCGCACAAAATATAGTTAACCACTAAGTTAAACAGTTATAAGTTGCGAACTACAAATTATGGAAGATGACACGGCAGTGACGTGAGATGACGTGGCAGTGACGTAAAGATAATGTAGCAGTAGCGTGAAGCTGACATGGAAATGATGTGGTGATGACATGGAAGTGACATGGAAATTTGAGGTGGCAAGCTGACGTGGCAGATGACGTGGCCCCAACCCCATAGATCACAGGAATTTATGATGACATGTCAAGGTGACGTGGCAGTGACATGGCAAGGTGATGTGGCAATGATGACATGGATGTTGTCGGCATACTACACATTGCAGCGCTTAAATGATAGCAGTAATATGACTGCAAGATAATTTTAACATTTTCCGCTGTGAAATGGAGGGACACGTGTCGACCCTACGCAGCATCGCATCCCGCAAGAAATAGGAGGTAACTTCAAGATGTCGCAAGGAATGTTATTTTAGTTGCGATGCGGTAAGGTTCAAATGATGTGATGCGATGTGATGAAGGGAGTCCATGTGGCAGCACCACGCACGAGCGCAGATCAAAAATCGCATGGTTTAACATTTATCGCTAACGGTAGAGTGGGAAACCTGCGAGCAAGAATTTGTGATGAGATATGATTGGTCAAGCACTGTGGGGCCCAATAGCCCTTGTTTCATGCATGTCATATGCACCATATTATAAAGTTTACACTGTTGATTTCTAATTGTATGTATGTTATATATATGTGTGTGTGTGTTTGTGTGTTGTTGGCCGATAAACATATGTATGTTGATTAAAGCTCGGATTTGTAATCCATCGCGTGTATAAAGGGAGTTGTATGTGGGCCATATCCCACAGGTCACAAAGAAATGATTTGAATGCAAATCAAAGGAGCAAGAGCTCAGGTAGAACAATGTTACGGAAGTAAATCTAACGAAGGGGTTGAACGTGGAAGAAGAGTCGGGCTAAAAGGGGCAGTTATACAACAAATTTGGAATATAATGGCAGAAACAGAAAAGACATAAGGATAACAGGAAGAAGATGAAAAACGCACAACAAAGCTAAGAAGCTGAAAGGGTTGAGTAAATATTTGATTGTAACTGTAAATGTATTATTGATTTTATATTGTTTGTGATGCAAAGGCAAGTATCCGTAGGCAAAGCAAAACTCCAATGTAATACTGAAAAGAGTACATATTGTTATATTATCCTGAATATGTTGAGTAAGAAAATGAGAAGGTGGAAGGCAAATATTCATACCTGTTCATTTCATATTCGCATATGGAATGCAAAAAACTATGAGGCGATCTCTATAAATGATGTTATTTTTATATGCAGTGAGCGATTAGAGAGTGGAAGAATAAGAAGAATACATAGCACATAGAGATTTTGTGGAAGATCCAAAGATGATATAAAGTAGATATGAAGGCTAGAGGGCAATAGTGAAGAAGGAGTAGAACAGAGCTGATATCCAAGTAAATCAGCATATGTTTTCATTGCAGTGTGAGGAAGTTGGTGCTTCCATATCAAGTTGTATCTTGATATATGTCCAGTTGTAGCTAGCTGATGTAGGAGCCTGTTGTGGGTTGTAGCCTGTAGAAAATAGATGGGATTTGGAGTTCCCTTGCAATTTGTAGCTTGCATAATTAAGGTAGTAGCCTCCTGTAGGTTGGTGCCTACAAAAACTCAGTGGTGAGAGGGAGTTGGAGCTTGCCTTTGCATCACAACAATAATAAGATGTGGTTTTCTCCCTTATGGGTTTCCACTTATATCTGTTGTCTATGTGCATGATGATTATGTGTTGATATTATGTATTTAACCCTCTTAATACCTGTCACTCACTTATTAATATTGTTGTTCGATTATACATTAAGTTTTTCATGAAATAAAGTTGTAAATAAGTGTAAAGGAAAGTTTAAAAGACCATGAATGCATTAAACTGATTCACCCCCCCCTCTCAGTTTAACTAAGGGTTCAAAAATTGGTATCAAATTTGGTTCCTTCTGTATTAGTTTAACAACTAGAAGGAGATCCTAGGTCCCCAAGATGGCTAGTCTAGAAGGATGCTCAAAAAATAAAGCCCCATTTTTTACAGGCACAAACTATGATTTCTGAAAAATAAGAATGGGGACATGCATAATGATTCTAGGAATAGAAGTTTGGGCTGTAGCAGAAGAAGGATATGTTCCAAATGATACTGACACAAAAAAAGATTCCAGACAAAATTTCATAGCCAATGCAAAAGCCATGAATGCACTTTTGAGAAGTATGTGTGAGTCTAAATTTATCAAGGTAATGCATAGTGTAACGGCCAAAGAAATTTTGGATACATTGGAAATTATCCATGAGGGAGATAAAAAGGTGAAGGCGGCCAAACTATAAGCCTATAGAGCTCAGTTTGAAAATATAAAAATGAATGAAGAAGAAGATGTAGCCAAATTCTTCTTAAAGGTTGCAGAAATTGCGAATAACATGAAAGCTCTAGGAGAAACCATTAAATAATGTGTAATTGTAAAAAATATATTGATATCTTACCATCTAGGTTTAACCCTAAGGTTTCTGCCATAGAAGAAATAGCTGACTAGGAAACATTGACCATGAACCAATTGCTTGGAAACCTAATTTCCTATGAGATGAGACTTCCAAAATGGAATTCAAAGGTGAGGGAGGTAGCCTTTAAGGCAGATAAGTGAAAAGGAGAAAAGGAAGATACTTGCTCTTGTTCTGATGAAGAAGAGGCCAAATTTTTCAGAAGATTAGATAGAGGCACAAGCAAGTATAAAGGTAAACTTCCATTTAAATGCTTTAACTCTGGAAGAGTGGGGCACTATGCATCTAAATGTCGTCATAAGAAAATGGAGAATTAGTCAAGAGGGAAATAGAAAACCAATTTCAGCGACAGGCCGAAAGGGAACAGATTTAATCGAAGATCTTTCTATGTTCAACAAGACAGCAGTGCATTTGAGAGCTAGACGACTCCCCCAATGAAGAGGGAACATCAGAATTCATTCTGATGGCCAAGGAAATGCTTGAGGAAGATCTCTTGGAATTTGAAGATGAAGGTGAGGTAGATCCAGGTGGATATTGGTGGCCACCTAACTATTCCACTTGGGGCCCCATCATTGTCTCTTTCTGGGCCAGCTTTCGGCACAACTTACTATTTTTAGCAATTTTCGGGTCCCGAACTTCCGTGAGCCATTTTGAGGCCCTAAAATTCCAAAACCTAACCCTAGGAGATGTAATACCCAAAAAATATGCGCCTTGTTTGGGTAAATTGGTGTTTCAACTTCCCGGGGACGTAACTTTGGCATACTATCTCCGTTTGATGCACATGATACATCGTTAGAAATATCCATCTGAGGACTATAATTATTGTTGTGGGTATCAATTTCAGAATGAAAAAATATTAGCTGAACAAACGATGCCCAAAAAAGTCGTTCAGGGCCTCAAAAGGGCTTTGGAAGTTTAGGATCCGAAAAATTGCTAAAAATAGTAAGTTGTGCTGAAACTGAAAAGCTGAAAGAGACAATGGTGGGGCCCCAACTAGAATAGGCAAGTGGCCACCAATATCCACCTAGATAAAAGGTAGATATTGAGGGGGAGATAATTAGTTCCCTAGAGGATATAGAAAGACTTAAACTCAAGTGTAGAAAACAGAAAGACATTCTCCTGAAATATGTAAAAGAAGAACCAAATTCGGAAAACCCCATTCAATTGAGAGTAGAAATTGAAGAAGCTAAGAAGGTGGAAGACATTATACTAAAGAAAATTAAAGATAAAATTCAAGAGAAAGAAAAATTGGAAGAATAAGTAGTATGCCTGAGAAAGAAATTAGAAAACTCTCAAAGGGAATTATCAATGAAAACTCCACAAATGACAAGCTCTGAAAATTGAAATAAAATACTAAATGCTCAAAGATCTCCACTCATAAAGTTATGAAGGAGAAACCAACAAATCCAAGGTAAAAAATAACAAGCGTATCATCTTTGTAAAAGCTATAAAGGATAGCGAAGAAGCAAAGAAGGAATCCACATAATTAGAAACTGGAAAGACCATGATATATAATGAATCAAACAGAAACAAACAACAACCTCAAGTAACAACAAAAGAAATGAAGATACATTCAACTACAAAAGACTCATATGCTCTCAAGGATGAATTGAACAAATTCCGAAGATGTCAAAGGAGCTTTCTTCTTCCTATAAGGAGTTTCACTTGCTTCTCCTGCCACAGATTTGGACACATCACAACATACTGTAAGATAAATAAAATCCAGTCCAACTAGAAAAAGACGCAATGACCGAAAATATTACCTCAAACAACTCTCTCTTCTAGAGACAAATACTACTTCCATGGGTATTTTTTTTTGTAAGGGGTTCATTCATAAATGCATGGAGTGCAGAACGTATGGACAAATACTGGTGTATGAAAACTCGAGGAGAATTATGAACAATGGAAAATTCACTCGTATACATAATACATTCAGAAATATAATCAAATGCTTTGGTTGGAATCAAATCGGGTGCAAGTCTCACAAATGTCCTCTCAAAGACTGTGGTCCATCTCCTTAGGAAAGTTACCAAACAAATAGTCGTATGCAATGGAAAAAGAAATTGAATAAGTATGATCTGGTTCTAATAGCTCAAGATCTGAAAAGGAAATGTTATATGGACAGTGGATGCCCAAAGCATATGACTGGAGGCCGAAGAAATTTTATAACCTTTTATGAAAAGAAATCTAGAAATGTAACATTCGGCAATGAAAAAGCAGGGAAAATCAAAGGAAAAGCCTCAGTCAGTATAAATAATGGAAGAGGAGAGGCTCAAGATGTACTATTTTTGAACGGGCTAAAAAAATCTGCTAAGCGTCTGTCAAATGTGTGATAAAGGCTTGAGGTCCTTTTCAGAGCCCAAGATTGTGAAGTAAGGTCTATCACCACAGGAAAGACCTTGATCAAAGATGTTCAAACAGAAAGTAATTTCTATATAGTATAAGAAGAGAATGAAGTGTGCCACATAAGCAAACTTGACGAATCATGGTTATGGCATAGAATATTGGGACACCTAAACTTTGACCACATCATCAGTCTCAGCAAGAAGAATGCTATAAGAGATATGCCTGAAATAAAGAAGCCTCCAAATACCATATGTAAATCCTGCCAACTGGGCAAGCAAATCTGCACATCATTCAAGGCCAAATATAAACTATCTACAAGTAGGCCACTTCAGCTTGAACACATGGACCTATGCAGACCTTCAAGAAATAATGCACCAGGTGGAGAATCTTATTTCATGTTGATAATATATGATTTTACCAGATTGACGTGGGTGGCATTTCTCAAACATAAATCTAAAGCGTTAGAGAAATTCAATATCTTCAAGGCACTGGCAGAAAATCAAACAGGATGCAATCCAAAATGCATCAGATCAGACAGAGGAGGTGAATACGGACTATGATTTTGCAGACTTGTGCAATGAGTATGGGATAAAACAATAGTTTACAATTGCAGGTACTCCTCAACAGAATGGAGTGGCAGAGAGGCAAAACAAGTTAGTATAGAAAATTTCTAGAGCTATGATACAAGAAAGTAACCTTCCCCAAACCTAATGGGTAGAAGTAGTACAAAAATTTGTTCACATTCTTAACAAAGCTCATCTAAGACAAAATTGTGATAAGACTCCTTACGAATTATAGCATGGGAAACAAACATCAATCAAGCACTTTAGAGTCTTTGGTAGCAAGTTTTTCATAAAAAATAATGATGAAAAACTAGGGAATTTTGATGCAAGAGCTGATGAAGGAATATTTTTGGGATATGCATCCAAGAGTAAGGGTTACAGGTTCTACAACAAAATACTACACAAAATTGTGGAAAGCATTGATGTGAGATTCGACGAAGATCTACCAAACAGAACAAGAATCACAAGCTGCGCCAATCCTCCAGATGATCATGAAGTTGAGAACCAAGATAATGATGAATAGAGAAATACAACAAACGATACTAAATTAAACTCAAAAGGTCCCTCAAGACACACTCAGAAGAACCATCCAGAAGATCAAATCATTGGGGACAAGAGTGCAGGAGTCCAGACTAGAATACATCTAGCTGAATACATAGAAGAAGTATACCTAGCCATGCTATCACAAATAGAACCAAAGAAGTTTGAAGAAGCCAACAAAGACAAAAACTGGGTAAATTATATTAATGAAGAACTAGACCAAATTGAGAAGAACAATACCTAGGAGTTAATGCCAAGACACACTGGGAAAAATGTCATTGGCACAAAATGGATATTCAAGAATAAGATGAATGAAAAAGGGTAGGTAATCATAAATAAAGCCAGAATTGTATGCAAGGGATATTCTCAAATCGAAGGACTTGATTATTATGTAACATTTTCCCCTGTAACAAGAATGGAAGCAATCAGAATGTTTTTGGCCTTTGCATGCTATCATGATTTTAGGGTATATCAAATGGATGTGAAGTCTGCCTTCCTGAATGGAGATTTAGAGGAATAAGTCTACATGGAACAACTTGAAGGATTCTCCTTAACAGATAAACATGACTATGTGTGTAGATCAAAGAAAGCCTTATATGGTCTGAAACAAGCTCCTCGTGCATGGTATTCAAAGCTGGACAAATACTTACGGAAAAAAGGGTTCAAGAAAGGAGTAGACAACAATTTGTACATAAAGGTTGATGAAAATGAACTCTTAATTGTAGTAGTATATGTAGATGACATCATGTTTGGTAGCAACAAAGATGAGTTAGCAAAAGGATTTGCAGAAGAGATGAAATTAGAATTTGAGATGTCTATGATTGGAGAGCTCACCTTCTATTTAGGACTTCAAATTTTACAAAAGAACATAGGAATATTCATTTCTCAAGAAAAATACTTAAGAGAAAATTTGAAAAGGTCCCAAATGGAAGACTACAAACCTGTGTCAACTCCCATGATCAATGGATGCAAACTATGTGTTGATGATGGATCTGTAGATGTAGATCAAAGACTTTACAGATCCATGATAGGAAGTATGCTATACCTAACTGCCTCTAGACCAGACATTATGTTGGAAATAGGACTTGTGGAAAGATATCAAGCAGCACCAAAACAAAATCACTTGCTAGCAATCAAGAGGATATTCAAATATCTGCAAGGAACTACACATTAAGGCCTATGGTATCCAAAAGGAAAAAATTCACATTAACAACATACACAGATGTAGATTGGGCTAGCTGTGTGGATGATAGGACAAGCACAAGTGGAGGTGCATTTTATTTGGGAGAAATTCTGGTGGCATGGATAAGCAATAAGAAAACTTCTATCTCTCTATCTACAGCAGAAGTAGAATACATAGAAGCAATAGCCTATTGCACAAAAGTAATGTGGATGAAACAAAATCTACAAGACATGAAGGTAATCATCGATGAACCCATTTCTATCAAATGTGACAATAATAGTGCTATAAGTATATCAAAAAATATCATACTTCATTCAAAAACAAAGCACATCCCAATAAAGTACCACTTCCTCAGAGAACAAGTAGCACAAAAAATAGTGAAGTTGGAGTATGTACCAATAAAGGAACAAACAACAGACATATTCATAAAACCTCTTGCTAAATAACCATTCGAATATCTAAGAGACAAACTAGGGGTAGTGTCTGCAGATGTTACTCTCTAATATGATCAGAAATCAATATATATATATATATATATATATATATATATATACACTAGAAAAGGATGCATACAAGGAATGGGATTAGTGCAGTAGACAAGTGATAATTAATATCAGATAAGAAAGCATCATTCCAAGGGGGGAGCAGTCAATAAAATTTGTCACATAAGAGCTAGAACAATGGAGCAGTGCATGGTACAGGTCCTCAAGATCAAATTATTATGAAAAGATAGAAACCACACTGGGAAATGTGTAACTCTTTGCCATTGATGTCAAAGGGGGAGGAAAATCAAATAGAGGAAGAAAATACACCTCTCAGAATGATAAGGGGAAGAAGTCATGGAGGAAGTATTGGAGTATTTCCATCAATGCCAAAGGGGGAGACTGTTGGAAATATTTTCATTGATGGCAATGGTACAGAAAGGATAAACACAAGAATCATCATTGATAGCAAAAGAGAAGATAAGCAGTGGTTATAAGGCAAAGGAGTAGATCAGGCATTCCAAAGCAATGTGTAGTAGGGAGGCAAAGGAGAAACAATAGAATTATAACCTAAAGTAGAGAGAAGCAGCAAAAGTAGAGAGGTAGTGAATGGAGAGAGGCATCAAATGAAGTAAAGGAAACGAATGCAATTAAGAAGGCACCAAAGGTAGCAAGGCATCTAAGGCAACAAAGAAGCAGATACATTAGAGATGCAAGGATTACCGCAGAGACAAAAAACATAGCAGAGAAGCAGCCAAGACAAGCCGAGGAGGAATCGTGTGCAGAAACTGTAGTTATAGATCGGGATAGTGTAAACAAATGAAAAATCGAATAAGTTAGAGAATTATTTGAAGAATTCCAAGGGAGGCGAATGGACGGTCATGATTATATCACAAAAGAAAATGCGAGAGATGGATGACTGAGATCAAATCAGGCAGAAGAGGCGAAGAAGAGCCATGTGAAGGCGAGCGGACAGTCGATATTAGATCACAGAAGGGAAGGAAAGAAATGAATGAATAAGATTCTTCACAAGATAAGCGGGGCTGAATACAATCGTATTTGCAAGCAACAATGAGGACCGTAGATCTAGGCAGATCAATGGTGATGATCAAATCGGCGAAAATAAAAAGCGCAAATCACAACATTTAAGAGTTAAGGGTTAAGAGGTCGCATGGTAAGGTAAATCAATTGCGATGCGAAGTGGAGAAGGGACACGTGGCGGCATGACGCAATATCATAAATCACACGAAATAGAGTTAACCACTAATTTAAATGGTTATAAGTTGCAAACTCTAAAGTATGGAAGATGAGATGGCAGTGACGTAAATATGATGTGGAAGTGATGTAAATATGACGTAGCAGTCCCATGAATGTCGTGGCGATGACGTGGTAGTGACGTGGCAAGCTGACGTGGTAGATGACGTGGCCCCAACCCCACAGATCACATGAATTTATGATGACATGGCAAGGTGACATGGTGGTGACATGGCAGGGTGACGTGGCAATGATGACGTGGATCTCGCCCGCATACTACACATCGCAGCACTTAAAGGATAGTAGTAAGATGACTGCAGGATAAGTTTAACATTTTGCAATGAAAAATGGAGGGACACGTATCGACCCTGTGCAACATCGCATCCTACAAGAAATAGGAAGTAACTTCAAGATGTCGCAAGGAATGTTATTTTAGTTTCGATGCGATAAGGTTCAAGCGATACAATGTGATGAAGGGAGTCCATGTGGCAGCACCGCGCATGAGCATAGATCGCAGATCACATGGTTTAAGGTTTATTGATGACGGTAGATTGCGAAACCTGCGGGCAAGCACTTGCGATGAGATATGATTGGTCAAGCACTGTGGAACCCAATAGCCCTTGTTCCATGTATGTTATATGTGCCATATTATAAAGTTTACAGTATTAATTGCTAATCATATGTACGTTATATATATATATATATATATATATATATAGATGCGATGTTGATCGATAAACGTATGTATGTTGATTAAAGCTCAGATTTGTAATCCGTCGCATGTATAAAGGGAGTTGTATGTGGGCATATCCCACAGGTAACAAAGAAATGATCTGAACACAATCCAAAGGACTAGGAGGTCGGGCAGAACAGTGTTACAGCAGTAAAGCTAACGAAGGGGCTGAACGTGGATCAAGAAGAGTCAGGCTAAAAGGGGAAATTATACAACAAAGTTGGAATATAACAACAAAAACAAAAAAGATACAAGGACACCAAGCAGAATAGTACAAATGCACAACAAAGCTAAGAAGCTGAAAGGGCTGAGTAAATATTTGATTGTAACTGTAAATGTATTATTCATTTTAATTTCTTGTGATGCAATGGAAAGTATCCGTAGGCAAAGCAAGTCTCCACTGTAATACTTAAATGAGTACATATTGTTATATTATCCTGAATATGTTGAGCAAGAAAATGAGAAGGTGGAAGGAAAAGAGTCATACCTGTTCATTTCATATTCCCATATGGAATGCAAACAACTATGAGGTGATCTCTATAAATGATGTTATTGTCATATGCAGTGAGTGGTTAGAGAGTGGAAGAATAAGAAGAAGACAGAGCAGATAGAGAAGCTGTGGAAGATCCATAGATGATATAAGGCAGATATGAAGGCTGGAGGATAGCAGTGAAGAAGGAGTAGAAAAGAGCTGATATCCAGGTAAATCAGCATATGTTTTCATTGTAGTGTGAGGAATTTGGTGCTTCCATATCAAGTTGTAGCTTGATAGATGTCCGATTGTAGCTGGCTGATGTAGGAGCCTGTTGTGGGTTGTAACCTGTAGAAAATAGATGGGAGTTGGAGCTTCCTTGCAAGTTGTAGCTTTCATAATTGAGATAGTAGCCTCCTGTAGGTTGAAGCCTACAGAAAATTAGTGGTGAGAGGGAGTTGGTGCTCGCCTTTGAATCACAACAATAATAATATGTGGTTTTCTCCCTTATGGTTTTCCACTTATATCTATTGTCTATGTGCATGATGATTATTTGTTGATATTCTGTATTTAATCTGCTTAATACCTGTTGCTCACTTATTAATATTGTTGTTTTTTGAAAATTATATATTACAGAGCAATGAAACACATAAAATATGTGGAAAACATAAGCATACAAAACACATAAAACTAGAGAGACACAGATATACGTGGTTCACCCAGTTTGGGCTACGTCCACCAGAACAGCCAGTCCTTCCTTTCCATTATCTAGCAAAATGGAGAGACACAACCTACAACAGATCCACTGTAATATCATGTGTTCTCTAGCACAGTCTCCCTATCTTTTTCTCGCTTTGAGAATACATATACAATACACAGACACAATACAATACCCTCATACAAGTGAGGGGTTGCCTTCTAGGGCAGAAAACCCTAAACTAAACATAACCTCTACCGTCAGATCATCTGCCTAATGAACGACCCAGATTGACTAGAAATTATTATACTTTTACAAGGAAATTTTACATCTATTTTTAGCTTCGGGGGCATTGCCCCCCTGGACCCCCCAAGCAGCGTTTAATTATGGGCTATGTTTCCGCCCCATTAATATACAGGGGCCCAACGCTATGATAAAAAATAAACAAGATAATCAGGCTCCACACCCAACAGTTGTTCCATTATACATTAAGTTGATCATGAAATAAAGGTGTAAATAAGTGTAAAAGAAATTTTAAAATACCATGAATACATTAAAATAATTCAACCCCCCCCCCCCCCCACCTTAGTTTAATTAAGGGTTCAACAATTTAATGTTATCATTATGTCATGGTTTTATTTTTACATGTGGTGCAAGTGTCTATGTATAAAATAATTTTCCATTATATTTTTTACTGTATTTATATTTCTTGGAATATGTTGATAAGTGATGTAATCAAAATTTATTTCCAAGAGATGAAAATGTAGATACATCCTTAAAATATGAGGGGTTTTGGCAGAATAATTATTGTTCAACTGTAATACAATGAGCCGTGAATCAAGTTTAACAAATAACGCCCTAATACCAAGAGAAACAACTTTTGATAATTGTTCAATAACCAAAATATATTCAACAATATTGTTAGTTGTTCGACCTAGACATATGCCCTGTAAACTCACTAACTCAGCATTGGGAGCAAGAGTGCCCACGCAGTACAAAAAAAAATTGTGTTCTATGAAAAGTGCCATCAATGAAACAACCATAAGGAAGAGGGTTCGTCGACATCTGTAAACCAAGCATAACATGGTAAGTAGGGGAAAACAGTTTTTCAAAACAGGTAAACAATCACACCAAAATAATGCAAACTAATGAAACACACACTAATGTTCATAGTATCCATTCAAAATAAAGCAAAATAATTTTCATATAGAGCCAATTGCATGGCTCAGACAACTGATTCTCATCATGAGTAACAGAAATAAGGCCACATTTTTACCGTTGGAATTGTATGTAGGCCTCGCCTTGGCCCATTTGGTTAATGAAACCAAATTTGACGTATACCCATGCCCCTTGGCTAAGGGAGGGTTATAAGTCATCAAAACAATGCCCCATTTGGAAAATAGGCAAACGGTAATAACAAGGTAGAAGGGAGAGGGTGGGGATCCAATGTGAATATTCACAATGACACCAAGTTTGATAAAGAAATATATAGCATAATTGTTGATATTATTCCCTTATTTCCTTCTGAAAACAAATTGTGGACTTGAATATGAGTTTGAAGAGGAGAAATTGTTGCAGAGGAAACTAACAAATCTAGACAGGTAGAAATCACACCAAGGATAGGAAGAAAAGAGGAACGATGATGGATATCATTCCACAGAGTTTCTTCAAGAGGCATGACTTCAACGATGCTTCGGTCAATTTGAAAATTATTTTTCAAAGGATCAGCAGAATCAAAACAAACAAGCCAAGAGGATTTTTAATACTAGTCTAGGAATGTACTCAATCGATCATTGGTTTCAAATGCATCGACGGAAGCCATAAAGACAAATTGATATGCTTTTTCAATGGGTATGAGTGGCATAATGTCGCCAAAACGGTCAATATGATCAGGGTTTGGTATGATACAAGGGTCATGATGAGACAAGATCATATTAACTTAGGTGAAATTAGTGGGAGGAGGAAGGCAAGAAATTCCCATCAAAGAGGAGTCTTTGAAAAGGCCTACTCCAATGCTCTCATAAGGTATAGTGGATTTCCTAATGTAAGTTACATTACCAATTGAAGATTCATGGGAAAATAAGGCTAGTTGGTCTACTCTGACAATCTTCCCTCGATGGGGGAAACAAAATATGTGAAATGGAGTAGAAACCACATAAACCATTGCATGAGTCCAACTACGTCCAAGTAGATGGTTGTATAGATATTTGTTTCAATAACTTCTACATCCATATTAATTGTTTTACCTTCTGATTGGATAGGTAGGGCGTTGAAAATACAATATGGATGGAAACCTATGCCATCGAAAGCTTCTAAGGTATTCGGGGACTGGTTGAGAGGAGGATATTCAAGGTCTTTAGAACATGAGATGGACATAATTCATGTGGAGGCTCCTTCGTCGACAACAATCCTATGAATAGTCTTTCCCATAATGACAACTTGTATGAGAACAACAGGTTGAGTTGGTTGATGAGGAACATGGTTTTCAAGATCAAAAGTGACCAATATGGAATCCATGATATCAATTCCTCCAATAGCAAATAGCAAAGCCTTCCTCCGTGATGGACACATTTGAAGTACTTCTAAGGCCAACATCGTCGAGGGTGCTTGAGATAAATCTTCTACAATAGTTCATAGTTGGGAAACTCGTGCATTCATATTATAAGCCGATTTCCAAAGAAAACCTTTGGGGGGTTGTTGGATTATGGAATGAGTGCTAGGTTTCTCGATACAGAGAGGAACAAAATTAGGTGGGGTGGAGGAAGAGGGTATGTCATGTTAGTCACTAGTATTTTTCACTATATTTGGATGACTATATGATGTTTATAGCTTTCTGAAAACAATATTCCTTGAATATCTTGAGTTTCAGAAATCTCACTACCTTCATTATCCTTATAAACCTATTTTCACTATTCTTCAGGTTGTCTTCTCAAAGTCACCATGTTTCTCTTAAAAGACTCATTATGGGTTCATACCTCTCATTTTCATCCTTTTTCCTGCCTAAGACCTTCATGGGCCTATTTTCTCCTATCAATAAAATCCACCCTCCCTCTAGGGTTTCTTGTTGCTAACTCATTCTGATGTCCCTTTGGGAATAATAACCTATAAAAATACTATGTTTTCACTTGAAAATATCCAAGCCAAATTGCAGTCAAAATCAGGTCAAAGGACACTCCCACTAGGTCATTAGGGTTTTACATTTTTTAAGGTTATCCTTGGATGTTTCAGAAACTAATTTTCCTTTGCTATAATATGGCTCAGATGTAATAGAATTTCAAGGCATGGTTATTCAAAAAGGACCTAAAATGTCCAAAGAGGATTATCTTCTCATTTCAGAACCTGCAAGTAAGAAAAATGGAAAATTTTTAGCACTTTTGCAGAAGTGTTGGAAGATTTATCAGCTAAAGGTACTGATGATGTATATTGTATACTCCTGAATGAAAAAAATGTACAACAAAGGAAAGGGGAACCACTTGGTCTTGCAGATGACTAGGGTTATGAACTGGTTAGTCCATTTGAGTGCCAAAGTAGGGATCACTTGCAGGAAAATGACATGGAGGAAGCAAACAAAACCAAACATGAAGAAATTTTATCAGAAAATATTGATGGAATATGGAAGAAGGTAAGTTGAACTAAAAATAAATGAATGAACTTGAAAAGGCTATAGAAAAACTTAGAAGACAACACTGATGATTGTTGTAAACACTGCAAACACTTAGGGTTTTGAAAAGTGGTCAAAGAAGGTGGAAAAGATGAGTTGAGTTTTATGGTGGAAAATATAGAATATTTTGAAGATGCTACTATGTGACTAAATCCCAAAGATGTCAAAATGAACTTTCCAGGCCTCAATGAGCAAACGAAAATTCAACTTCATGACTTCATCAACCTACAAGTCCAAAGTGTCAGAGACTGTTAGTGAAAAAAGAAAAAGGACTTCAAACATTAGAAAGTGGGTTGTTCAAATTAAATCAAAATTCCATTTGCCTGTAAAGCCCATTGAAAATTTTAAAAGATCCATTGTTGCCTTGAAAAGAATTAGAAGTTTCAAGGAGAGAAGAGTTTATGGGTTTTCTGAGCAAATTTGCGAAAAACTTCTCGGCGTTGCGTGTTTGGCTTGGCATTGCACGCCTGGGAGTTAGCGTTGTGCAGTTGATAGTTTTCCTCCATACATTTTCTGAAGGCGCTACATGCCTAGAAGCTAGTGCTACACCCTGGGCAGAGAGATCCTATGTTGAGTATCCTTGGCGTTGCGCGCTCAGAGCCTAGTGCTACACGCTTAACTTAGCATTGCGCCCTCAGCTACTGGCATTGCGAGCTTGGACAGAAGGGTTTGCTAAGAGTTGGGGCCATCCAAATCAAGTCAAATTTCTTCCAAACAATTTCCAAGGTTCTCCAAGCACTCTTGAGGGGTAAATACATGACATAAAACCTATTTTCAAGATATTTTGGTCATCATTTAATCAATGGAAATGAAACCCTAATCAAACCACTAGCTACAAATCATAGATCACTATTTCATTCATATTTCATCCTGCTTGAAGAAAATAAGTCATAAACAAGGGTGATTGCATTGCTTGAGGGTTTTCATTGAGTTATTTTTCCCCTCACTCATTTCCTACACCTATACCCATTCACTCATTCCCTTCATTTACAAAGTTGTCATTTCATTCCTTCCCCTCATTCATTTCACATCAGCCCTAGGGTTTCGAAAACAGAGTTAAATGTCTAACGGTGAAGGTAGTGGTATGGAGGCACAAATGCCAAGGAGACATGATCACGAGGGAGGGAAGATAAACATATTTTAACCTATCACTACAAGAAAACTCATGGCATATCCCCTCACTGTTTCTTGCTTTAAGCATGTTGGCTACTTTGAATTTTGTGAAAAAGTACGGCAAGTCCAAAACCACCCGGAGTTAACAAGACTATTCATTATCAATTTACACGAAAAACAAGTTAATCTTGTCGGTGTCACCTTTGAGATGTCCACTGATGCCATTACAACTTCCACAGGGATACCTAGTGTGGGAGAGAAGTGGTTCAAACAAGCAAACCTAGACATGAGTTCTTTTGAACCATACCTTAAACCTAGGTATAAAGACCACCACAATTCCATCTTCCCTTTTTCTATCTTCTTGATAGATATGTAGCCATGATGAGGATAATCATGAATTATTTCACTTGTGAGAGAAGGTTTTCCGACCTCTGCTCCTACCACATCCTTCTTCTTATGTATTTCACCAGAGTTAAGATGTTGCAGATACCATATTACCTTTTCCGTAGCATTGACAAAATGGCCTACATAGTGCAAAAGAGAGAATACAATCAACAAATGCAGAGCCTGTTTCATCATTTACTTTTCAGTATGGTGGTTATGCATGAACTCCATCAGAAGAACATTCCATGGGATACCTTCATTTCCCATGAGGTTTTCACTACTCCACATGGCCATCATCAGCAAGATATTCCTTCATCTTCTCATCCCCCCATATCCACTTCTCCATCACTTCCTGATGTTCATACATCTCCACCCACTCACATTCCTTCAACCCATAATGACCCTTCCACATCACCTTTGCACAAACCTTCACATTCAACCATGATGACAAAGCATCAAGCAGTGATGGGAACATTGAGACAAATGGCACTAAAATGAGTGACATTGAGCCATTTCCTTTGACTTACCAGAGAGTTTACAGGCATGTGTTTGCTGCACTTGATATGCAAGGGGCCATGCCTTATTCATAAACACAACATCTTGATAAAGGCAAAGGAAAGGTCATAGAACTTATCATTGTTGAAAAGGAGAACAAGCATGGAACTGAGCAAGAGTTTCAATTAATTGACCTTGAATATGAGGAAGAGGAGAGGATTACTAATATGCTGCTCAAAATAAACGAAACCAATATTAGTGAGCTTCAAGCTAATATTGGTAGAGCAAAGAATGTGATCAATTTTCTTGAGCTAGAGAATAAACATTTGGAGACAAAGCAAGCCTTCAGTGAGGTCAGGGAAATTAGAGCTCAAAAAGAGGCTAGAAAGGCAAAGGCTTTGCTAGATGAGACCTTGGGCACTTTTGATGAAAGTGATGATGAGGAAGAACAACTTCCTAGGCAGAGACCAAGGACAATTGGGTTGAAGAGGGCTTTAGCCAAGGAAATATAAGAAGAAGAAAAATTGGCAGAGCAGCTCACTCCAAGTGAGATGCTTGCCATAGAAATTAGCAAGGATAGGGAATCTTGGCTAGAGCGGGAAAGCTTGCACCTAGAGGATCATCTAGAGAAGGCCAATAGAGACACTGACATGCAGAGGAAGATGGCAAAGCATTATTCCATGAGAAACATGATTGCAAGGGCCAAGCTCAAATGAGCCCATGCAAAGATTTAGGCACTAAATGACGCAAAAGAGAAGGAAAAATTGAATATTCTTACTAAGGTTTCCCTCTAAGCCTCCCAACCATGATAAATAAATCAAATTCCACTTTTGGCATCTTTTTGCAAATTTTGAATTGTTGACAGTTTGGCTTGCAGAAAATTGGGCCAAACGCGCAGTGCCACTAGCGTTGTGCTCTCTTTTGGGGCACTCAAATGACAAAAGGTCAACATATTCATGTTCCTCATGCCAAGGAAATCATCCTCAGAACATTTCAGACCATTTGGAGCAAAACTGGTCCCTCAAAAGGGCCAAAAACCACCAAAAAATCACCTTTCTGCCCTCATTTCAGCACTAGCGTTGTGCATTTAGCAGTCTTGGAAAAGGTGATTTTTGATAGGGAAAATGGTCACCATTCTGGAAATTAAAGGATGATTTGGAAACTAGACAGCACAGGCTTTCCAATGAGCTATCATGGAGCTCATTTGGACATCGGGAAGGCCTCCAAAATTCAGTTGCAAAACAGGTCATTTTCCTAGTCTTGGCGTTGTGCCCCTGTACCTTGGAGTTGTGCCCTTACCAAGAGTTATTGAAAAATATATTTTGAGGCATTAAAGTAAAAAAATTTCCTAAATTATCTCAAATAATTATGTTAGAAGTTATTTTTTCCATAAATGAGTTTTAGATATTTTTCATTGGGCCTTGCATGGTCTCAAAGGTCAAATACATTAACTATTGTAATAAATGACATTTGAAACCCTGGTTAGGGTTTACCTCCTCATTTTTTAGATAAATACTTCATGTATGCTTCATAGTGGTTGTTGGTTGATTGTTGAGCTCAATATGATATAGATTTTGAGTTGTGAAGAAGTTGGCTTTGGAGTTTTGTGACTGTTTTGGACTAAACATCAATGGAGCAAGCATACTTATAGGATTCATGAACTTGTTTAAATGGTGATGTTGTTCTGATCTTGTATTCATTTCCTTATTTTTTCCATATTTTTCTTCTTTTCTCTTGCAATAGAGCAGAAATTTTAGGTTAATATATGTTGTTAGAGGCACCTTAAGTCTGTCTTGCTTCTATTGTTCAAATGTTTTCCTCTGCTAGGTTTGATTGGAGAATTCTTAGTTGCTCTCTAGTTCCACTTAGCTTGTTACCTTGAAAATTATTTAATGAAGTCAAGCCAAAGAATTTTATGGTATGCCTTGTCCTTTTGTGTAGCTTGAAACATTGTTTTTAAGGCCTTTTCTTTGAATTTTACTGATTAGGGTTTGGCTAAAGAATTTTATGGGCTGCCCTATCCTTTAGTCCATCTTGAATAGTCACTTTGAAGGTATTTTAGAGTCTGATTGAAGAATTTAGGAGTTCCATACTCTTTAATCATCACTTATATGTCATCTTAAATGTTTTCTTTGTCTGAAGGTAAATAGCTACAGAATTTAGGAGTTCCTTGCTCTCTAGGGTTTGTTGGATTGTTGTTTTAAATTTTACTTGGTGAAGCTAGGCCAAAGAATTTTATGGTGTTCCCTGTCCTTTGGTTATTTCTTAAGAATAATGCTCTTAAAGACTCTTCTTGTAATAGTATATGTTAAAGGATTCTTAATTTTCCTTTAAACCTACTAAATTCATAACTTAATGTTCATTTCACACCCACATAGGATATTTAGATCCATTTGGATTTGTTAACCTTCCCTATGAAACACCCTTTATCTATTGTTGTACTTTTCAAGCCTTTCACAGACACCATAGCCCAATGGTTTGAATTTCTCTTACTCTATATGTTCTACTTAACAAGCAACCCAACCAAACAAAACAAAACAAGAAAACCCTGTCATTTTAACTAGCCTAAAATCAACATCCTAAATCAAACAAGTCATATCGTTTATGCAAATATAGAGAGGTCCTAGGACTCCAAAGTTGGTTTGATGTTACCCTTGTCTATTTGGTCTTTCCAATCTGGTGAATTACAAGAACCTAACATAATGGTGACTCCATTAGGGAACACTCATTAAAAAATCTAAGTGTTATATAAAGAACTCAGAAAACCTAAAAAACATCTCAAGATTGGCATCCAATTATTGATGGTGGACAAAAAACAAACCCTCATGAAAACAGTTAACATCATCCACCTGGTGACTCCACTAGTCTTCAGTAGGCCTATTTACTCCACTAGTCCTCACAGACTCCTCTGGAAATGTATTAATCATTCCCAATAGTACAAAACCAAGCCACATACTGTGTGAATTCAGTAATCTTTCAGATAGGTCTGTTTTTCATAACCCTTACAAAATTTCTGCCTCTCTTTGTTGTGGGTCTAAAATCTGGCTTCACAAAGAATCAACACTAGATCTCACGCTGACCCAATCCCTCCTACTATAGTTGATGACCCAAAAATAATATTAATAAAAAATTCTAGGATTGAAACTTCAACTATTGTCAGACAAATTCAGAAAGCAATTTATTTTTCTTGAAAACCTTACATCCTTGCAAGATACCCAATTTTACTTACACCATAGAAGAAACCTATTCAGAACTAAGTCTCAAAGTTGGATAGACCAGATGGACCTTGAGCTTACAAGCTTACATCAGAGTCCTAGTAGAGAAGCCTCACCTTCTACTCCTCCTTATTTTTAGCTTCTCCAAGACTTTGACTCCTTTCATCCCGAATCTGCTTAGTATCAGCTAGCTAGTCCAAGTACCTCTGCTACCCCTACTCATACATCCATTGTGCAAACCACTCCATTTCATCCTCCACCTCCACTCAAAAATTGTCCTCTTGTAAATCCTTCTTGGGTTCCATTACCTCCTATCATGGCAGAATGGTATGCCCCTCTAGTACTACCACAACCTTTACTGCCTCTTCCTCAAGACTATCAATCTAGAATCCCTCATTTTAATGGGAATTATTATACAACTTCCCAACAACATGTAGATAAGATGAATGATGCTTTTGACTACCAAGAAATAGAAGATGAAACCATACAGATGAGAATTTTTTCCCAAATCTTAGGGGGAGAAGCAAAGAAATGGTTCAAGAACTTAACCCCTAATAGCATTAATTATCTCCCTTCCCTTTATCAAACATTCATAAAAAAGTGGGAGACTAAGAAAAATCCTCTTCAAATCCTGTCAAAATATGATAACCTTAAGAGAAATGTTGGGAAAAGTGTTCAAGACTACTGCACTAGGTTCAATAGTGTATATAATGCACTCCCTCCCCACATGAAACCCCCACAAGGCCTATCCCTAGTAAAATTTCCAGATGGATTTGATCTGAAAATGGCTTACCAATTGAGAGAAAGAGATCCCCTTACCCTAGAAGACATGCAAAGGGGAGCAGTAAGTGTAGAAGCCAATATAATTGCTAAAAATTCTAGAATGAGAAGAGAGAAGAGGTTTACATACAAAGATGAACCTATGGCCTCCACATCTGATGCCAAAATTGACAGCCTAGTTAGAAAAATGGAAAGGATGATGAAGAGAATTAACTTAAATGAAAGAACACCTCCTATTGAAAACCAAACAAATCCTCAAAACAAAAACATAAACCAAAACTTCAGAAGAGACCCTCCTCAAATAATACAAAGAGAAAATGACCAGCAAATTAGACCTCCTTTCCAAGAAAACTATGTAGATTAAGAGGAAAGAGAAACTAAGGAGCCTGAAGAAAACCATGTGAATCTAATAGGCTCTGATAGTGAAGATGTTGTTTTTCTCATGGAAGAAGAACAAGGTATGTTTTCCTCAAACCTAATTGAAAGAAAATATGAGGATTCTGAAGAATACAAACTAGGGTTTGAAAATGCTATCATGGAGGTTCATAGGCAGTATGACCTCAGAAGTAGGAAAACCCAAGATATCCCCAAGAGGAAAAAACTAGAAATTGTTGCTAGGAAGACCCCTAAAAACACTCCTAGAAATACATTAGAAAATACAAACACCATGGCTAAGAATTATGATCAAATCAAAAACAAAATCAGCCAACATGACAGTGACCAAAGTTGCCCTAGTACATCAACTAGTGGCCTTGAAAAAACTGCTTTAACTGAGATTCCCAATAAAAATCAGCAAGCTAAAGTTCCTAAAAATACCATGTATGATAAAACTGATCTAACTCTTCCAAGGACACAGACACCATTTAGTATTGAGGGTGAAATTTCGAAGATAAAAATAGCCATACCCCTTACTGAATTAGTGACTCATGATGTATATAGATCTCAAGTTTTGAAGGCTTTAAACATAGGAAATGACACTGATACTCTAAATATGACTGATGACAAGCTAGAATTGTTGTTTGGACCAGAGGTAGAGGGAAAGTTCCAAGAGGGATTTGTGCCTCCATTCTATGTCAGTTTGAACATCCATGACAAAATCCTACACAATGCCATGCTAGACTCTAGTGCTTCACATAACCTCATGCCAAAGGTAGTGATGGAAAGACTAGGCCTTGAAATAACCAGACTATACAAAGACTTGTACTCTTTTGATTCAAGTAGAGTTAAATGTCTGGGCCTTATCAAAGTTCTATGTGTCAACATGGCACAAATACCAGCCAAGAGCCTCTTCATGAATATTGTAGTGGCTGACATTCCCCCAAAATATGGCATGCTTTTATCTAGATCATGGGGATCAAAACTCCAAGGAACCCTCCAAATGGACATGACATATGCTACCATACAAGTCTTTAACCAAACAAGAAGACTGTACAAAGAATCTCACATGAAATACATGGTAAGCAGCCAATACAATCCAAAAAACACCCCTCTCTATTCTATCCATTCAAACCTTGATTCATTAATTTTGTACAATGAAGATGACATTAATGAACAAGTAGCTGAAAAAGAGGAAGAGAAAAACTGGTCAGAACAGTCAAACCAAAAAAATGAAGAACATAACAGCCAAAACCCTAGCAGCCATGCACAACAACATAATGGAAAATCTGAACTTGAAACTCTTTGGAACATGATCTTTGATGGCTCTTGTTGAAAATATGGTTCAGGAGCAGGTGTTTGGATACACAAAACTAATGAAGGCCACTCTTACAAGCTGGATTTTCAATGTACAAACAATATTTCAGAGTATGAAGCTCTTCTCTTAGGGTTACAAATGCTGAAAAGAATAGGAGCTAACAAGATTTTTGTTCAAGGAGATTCTGAGTTGATCATTAGGAAAATAAAATGATAATATTCAGCTAAGAATCCTAGGCTAAGAGAATATAGAAATGCTACCTTTTACCTCCAAAAACATTTGAAAAATGCGAACTTACCTCTGTCCCAAGAACTCAAAACAGCCTTGCAAATGAACTAGCCTTTGTTGCCAGCGCTTGTCAACTACCTCATGCCAATGAACAATACATGTTAAAGGTCAAAAGCAGACCTATAGTCCCTGATAACATAGATTATTGGCAAGTTTTTGAAGGTGACAAACACATTGAAGACTTCCTGCAATCCAAAAATGAATTTGAAAAGCCAAAATCAGATTTAGATCATGAAGAGGACTGCTCTGCTGAGGAACAAACACACAAAATAGAACCACCTTATGCTGCTAATATAAATCTGCTAGAACACCCTCATGAGGTAGAATTGTGTGAAGATTTAGACAAAAGATACCTTGAGGTATTGCAATGCAAAGACAACCTATTTCCAAGAGGACTTGCCCCCTTAGAAGATTTTTTTGATTTCAATGACGTTGCTAGGAAGCCTAAAATGGAATCCACCGAAACAAATGTAGAAGAATGCAACATAGGCAGTGAGGAATAACCTAAAATGATAAAACTTTCCAAAACACTACCAGCTCTTATAAAATAGAAATACATTGAGTTATTCAAATAGTTTAAGGATGTGTTTGCATGGGGTTATGAGTACTTGAAGTCCTATGATACAATCATCATTCAGTATAAGATTCCTCTCAAGGAAAACCGAAAACTATTCAAGTAGAAATTGTGTAGGATAAACCCTGTCCTAATGCCTCTAGTTGTGAAAGAAATTAAAAAGATGTATGATGCTGGAATAATAGTCCCACTTAGGTACTCGAAATGGATCTCAAATATTGTATTGGTGAGGAAGAAGACATGGGAGATTAGGGTACACATAGACTTCAGAAATTTAAAAAAAGCCTCCCTGAAAGACAACTACCCTTTACCTAAGATGGATCATATACTGCAAAGGGTGGTAGGCTCAAAAATAATATCATTGCTTGATGGTTTTTCAGGGTATAATCCGGTGCTAGTACATCTAGATGATCAGCACAAAACAACCTTCACTACACATTGGGGCACCTTCATGTAACTCAAAATGCCTTTTGGGTGAATGAATGTTGGTGCCATTTTCCAAAGAGCCATGGACATTTATTTTTCCAAATAAATAGGTTACTTCATTGTGATATATCTTGATGACATCACAATCTACTCAAAAATTGATGATGAACACCTAGATCACTTGAGAAAAGTCTTTGAAAAGTGTAGAAAGTATGGTTTATCTTTGAATCCCAAGAAAAATCTATTTGATCTTCAAGAAGGAAAACTTATAGGCCACATCATATCTGAAGAAGGGATTGAGATAGACCCAAAGAGAATTGAGGGAATATTGCAGATCAGTCACCTTAGAAACATCAAAGAGCTGCAATCTTTCATTGGAAAGATCAACTTCTTAAGAAGGTTCATACCAAACCTTGCAAAACTCATAAGAAACAATACAAACATGCTGAAAAGAGAAATAGGAGTCAAATGGACTGCAGAAGCAAAAAAATCCTTTGAACTGGTAAAATAAGCACTTACCCAAACACCAGTTCTAATCAACCCTAACTTTACCAAGGACTTCTTCATCTTCTCATTTGCATCGGAACACAAAATCGTTGTAGTATTTCTACAAAAGTACATAATGGGACAAGAACAGCCCATAGCTTTCTTCAACAAGGCACTAAGCGATGCGCCTATGAAATATAACATCATGGAAAAACAAGCTTTTTCCTTAATCAAAGCCTTAAAAGATTTTAGAGTTTACATCTTGCATTCACATGTTGTTGCTTTTGTTCCTCATGCAGTTATTAAGGACATACTAACTCAGGATCCTGATGGTAAAAGAGTTAAGTGGATTGTTGTCATCTTAGAGTATGATCTAGAAATTAAGCCCACCAAGCTAATCAAAGGGCAAGGACTGACCAAACTAATGGTTGAAGAAAATTTTTAAGCATTGGACATAAACATGATACATTCCTTGGATGAACAAGAGGATTTGGTGACTCCACCTATTCAAGAAGAATTTCTAAAATCACTCTGGTATGCTGACATATTACATGTGATTTTTAATCTAAATGCTCCTCCTAGTTTGTCTAAAACAAAGGCCAGATTCTTGAAATTAAAAGCTTCAATTTTTTTCATTCTAGATAAAGCTTTATATTGGAAAAATTCTGTTGGTATCTTGCTTAAATGTTTACTTAAAGAAGATGTAGATAGGATCATGCATGAGTTTCATGAAGGAGAGTGTGGATGTCACCTATATTGGAAAACCACTGCCAACAGAATCCTTAGATTTGATTTCTATTGGCCCACTCTTTTCCTTGATATCCACAAGCTAGTAGTGTCCTACCATAAATGCCAAATATTTTAGGGGAAGAGAAAACTACTGCATTTTCCTTTACAACCAATCAGTGTTGAAACTCCTTTTCAACAATGGGGTTTATATTTCATTGGAGAAATCCACCCTGCCTCCTCTGCCCAACACAAATGGATCCCCACTGCAACTGAATATTTTACCAAATGGATAGAAGCCATCCCTTCTAGAACTGCCACAGACTCAGTAATCATCAAATTCCTTGAAAATCACATTTTGTCTAGATTTGGTTGTCCAATAAAAATCATCACTGGTAATGCTATTTCATTCAAATCAAAGAGCATGGTAGACTTTTGCCACAAGTATCACATTACATTAGGGCATTCTATAGCTTATTACCCTCAAGGTAGTGGGTTGGCTAAGTCCTCTAACAAAATTTTGGTAAATGTCATCAAGAAGTTGTTGGAAGAGAATAAAAAGTCATGGCACAACAAATTAGTGCATGCACTATGGGCAGATAGATTAACAAGCAAGAAATCAATTAACATGTCTCCCTATCAGCTAGTGTATGGAATGGATGCAGTTTTTCCAACATCCTTAGGAGTCCCAGTGATGAAGCTTATTCAAGAGGTACAATCAAAGGACAATGATATCTAAAGAAGGCTGAACCAAACCATTCAATTGCAGCAATCAAGGGAAGAAGTATACAACAGAACACAAGCAGTGCAAAAGAACATAAAAAATATTTTTGATAAGAGGACCAAGGCTAATGATTTCTAGATTGGAGAAAAAGTGCTGAAGTGGGATTCAAGAAGAGAGGACAAAGGCAAGCATGGAAAAATTGAAAATTTGTGGAAAGGTCCATACATCATCCATTCAGCATGAGGTAACAATGCATTATTTCTACAAGAAATGGATGGAACAGAGTTATTTGGAGGTCCTGTCAATGGCAGGATGCTCAAGCACTATTTTTGTTGAAGTCCTTAGTTTAAAGTTTTATTCATTTACATAACATTGTTTGAGTAAAATATCAGAAAATAAAATAGAAAAATAAATGAAAGAAGAAAAGAGAGAAGATAAAAAGAAGAGGTAAAGCCCCATACCATAAAAGAATATGTCTGAAAGTGTAAAAGTCCAAATGCCACTAATTTTGAGAAAGGAAAGTCTTGTTCAGCCATACAGCCTAACCATGATTGAACATGTTTTAAATTTCTGCTGATAAGTTAGAAAACGAAGATTTTCCAAATAGTTTAAACTTGGCTTATCAGAAGACTAGGTTAGGAAAAGATATTGGTTCTCAAAGCTCAAATTTGAACCAAAGAGAGAAGAGAGGGATGAATGACAAGTTCCAGATTATAGCCCTCGGTTTTTAGTATTACTTTGTGCAAAAATAAAAAATGTGTGCAACTTGTCTGAAATGTGACAAATCGTGACAAATCAAATAGTTTAACCTTGATTTGGTCATTTTTTAAATTTTATGTTGATAGATTAGAGAATGAAAATCTGTCAAACTGTTTAACCTTGATAGATAAGTAGATTAGGTAGAGAATAAAAGAGCTCATTAGTCTAATTTGAGCTCTTGGATGATATATGGGTAGAATTAGATAGTTTGTGCTTTCAAAGAAAAGATGATGTTCAGGGTTTGCCAATCCAAATGCACCCAAATGAAGAGAAAATGTTAGGAAAAGTATGATAGGTAGGTAGAATTGATGTTGAAGAAATCATTTTTTTTCAGATGTTAAAATATCACAGCTTCCAAGAACAACAGAAAATCAGCAAGCATGTGAGGCATCTCATCTACAAAATTAGATATCTGAGGTTCTTGACACCACCTAAAGGAGTTGCCCTCCCCAAGTGGAGCCACTGTTAGTCATCAGTATTTTTCACTATCTTTGGATGACTATAGGATGGTTATAGCTTTCTGAAAACAATATTCCTTGAATATCTTGAGTTTCAGAAATCTCACTGCCTTCATTATCCTTATAAACCTATTTTCACTATTCTTCAGTTGGTCTTCTCAAAGTCACCCTGTTGCTCATAAAAGACTCATTATGGGTTCATACCTCTCATTTTCATCCTTTTTCCTGCCTAAGACCTTCATGGCCCTATTTTCTCCTGTCAATAAACTCCACCCTCCCTCTAGGGTTTCTTGTTGCTAACTCATCCCCATGTCCCTTTGGGCATAATAACCTATAACAATACTATGTTTTCACTTGAAAATATGCAAGCCAAATTTCAGTCAAAATTAGGTCAAATGACACTCCCACTAGGTCATTAGGGTTTTACATTTTTTAAGGTTACCCTTGGATTTTTCAGGCAATACTTTTCCTTTGCTAGAATCTAGCTTAGATGTAATAGAATTTCAAGACATGGTTATTCAAAAATGACCTAAAATCTCCAAAGAGTATTATCTTCTCAATTGATAACCTGCAAGTAAGAAAAATGGAAAAAGTTTAGCACTTCTGTAGAAGTGTTGGAATATTTATCAATGGAAGGTACTGATGATGTAGATTGTCTACTCCTAAATAAAAACAATGTACAACAAAGGAAAGGGGAACCACTTGGTCTTGTAGATGACTAGGGTTATGAACTTGTTAGTCCATTTGAGTGCCAAAGTAGGGATCACTTGCAGGAAAATGACATGGAGGAAGCACACAAAACCAAACATGAAGAAATTTTATCAGAAAATATTGATGGAATATGGAAGAAGGTAAGGTGAACTAGATAGAAATGAATGAACTTGAAAGGCTATAGATAACTTAGAATACAACACTGATGATTTCTGTAAAGAATGCAAACACTTAGGGTTTTGAAAAGTGACCAGAGAAGGTGGAAAAGATGGGTTGAATTTTATGGTGGAAAAACAGAATATTTTGAAGATGCTACTATGTGACTAAATCCCAAAGATGTCAAAATGAATTTTTCATGCCTCAATGAGCAAAAGAAAAGTCAACTTCATGACTTCATCAACCTGCAAGGCCATAGTATCAAAGAATGTTAGTGAAAAAATAAAAAGGACTTCAAACATTAGAAAGTGTGTTGTTCTAATTAAATCAAAATTCCATTTTCCTATAAATCCCATTGAACATTTCAAAAGAGCCATTGTTGCCCCGAAAAGCATTAGAAGTTTCAAGGAGAGAAGATTTTGTGGGTTTTCTGAGTGAATTTGGGCAAAACTTCTTGGCGCTGCGCGCCTGGGAGTTGACGCTGCATGCCTGACAATTTTCCTCCATACATTTTCTGAAGGCATTGCACACCTAGAAGCTAATGCTGCACCCTTTCCAAAGCTTTGTGCCCTTTCTAGAGAGATCCTGTGTTGAATCTCCTTGGTGTTGCACCCTCAAATGCTAGCATTGCGCGCTTGGACAAAAGGGTTTGTTAAGATTTGGGGCCATCAAAATCAAGTCAAATTGCTTCCAAACAATTTCCAATGTCCTCCAAGCACTCTTGAGGGTTAATTACATGACATGAACCCTGTTTTCAAGCTATTTTGGTCATCATTTAATCAATGGAAATGAAACCCTAATCACACCACTAGCTACAAATCAGAGATCACTGTTTCATTCCTATTTCATCATCCTTGAATAAAATCAGTCATAAAAAAGGGTGATTACATTGCTTGAGGGTTGTCATTGAGTTAGTTTTCCTCTCACCCATTTCCTACACCTATACCCATTCACTCATTCCCTTCATTTGCAAATTTGTCATTTCATTCCTTCCCCTCATTCATTTCACATCAGCCCTAGGATTTCCAAAACAGAGTTTAAAAATGTCTGAGGGTGAAGACAGTGGTATGGAGTCACAAATTCCAAGGAGACATGATCACAAGGGAGGGAAGATAAACAGATTTGAACGTATCAATAAAAGAGAAATAATGGCATCTCCCCTCACTGTTTCTTGCTTTAAGCATGTAGGCTACTTTGAATTTTGTGAAAAAGTAAAGCAAGTACAAAACCACCCGGAGCTAACAAGACTATTCATTATCAATTTTCATGACAAACAATTTAATCTTGTTGGGGTCACCTTTGAGATGTACATTGATGCCATTGCATCTTCCATAAGGATACCTAGTGTGGGAGAGAAGTGGTTCAAACAAGAAAACATAGACATGAGTTATTTTGAACCATACCTTAAACCTAGGTATAAAGACCACCACAAGTCCATCTTCACTTTTTCTCATCTTCCTTATAGATATGCACCCATGATGAGGATAATCATGAAGTATTTCACTTGTGAGAGAAGGTTTTCCCACCTCTACTCCTACCACATCCGTCTTCTTATGAATTTCACCAGAGTTAGGATGTTGCATATGCCATATTACCTTTTTCATAGCATTGAAACAATGGCCTACATAGTGAAAAAGAGAGAATACAATCAGCAAATGCAAAGCCTGTTTCATCTTTTACCTATCAAGATGGTGGTTATGCACTAGTTCCAACAGAAGAACATTCCATGGGATACCTTCATTTCCCATGAGGTCTTCACGACTCCACATGGCCATCATTAGCAAGATATTACTTCATCTTCTCATCCTCCCATATCCTCTTCTCCATCATTTCCTGTTGGTCATACATCTCTACCCACTTACATTCCTTCACCACATGATGAACCTTCCACATCACCTTTCCACAACCCTTCACCTTCATATCATGATGACAAAGCATCAAGCAGTGATGGGAACATTGAGACAGATGGCAGTAAAATTAGTGACATTGAGCTATATCCTTTGACTTACCATAGAGGTTACAGGCATGTGTTTGTGGCACTTGATATGCAAGGGGCCATGCCTTCTTCATCAACAAAACATCTTGATAAAGGCAAAGGAAAGGTCATAGAACCTATCACCGTTGAAGAGGAGAACAAGAATGAAACTGAGAAAGAGTTTCAATTAATTGACCTTGAAGATGAGGATGAGGAGAGGATTACCAATATGTTGATCAAAATCAAGCATGCCAATATTAGTGAGCTTCAAGCTAATATTGGTAGAGAAAATATTGTGATCAATTTTCTTGAGATAGAGAATAAACATTTGGAGACAAAGCAGGCCATCAGTGAGGTCAGGGAAATTACAGCTCAAAAAGAGGCTAGAAATGCCAAGGCTTTGCTACATGAGACCTTGGGAACTTTTGATGAAAGTGATGATGAGGAAGAACAACTTCCTAGGCAGAGACCAACGACAATTGGGGTTAAAAGGGCTTTAGCCTGAGAAAGACAAGAAGAGGTAGAATTGGCAAAGCAGCTCACTCCAAGTGAGCTGCTTACCATAGAAATTAGCAAGGATGGAGAATATTGGCTAGAGAGGGAAAATTTTTACCTAGAGGGTCAACTAGATAAGGCCAAGAGAGACACTGACATGCAGAGGAAGATGGAAAATCATTATGCCATGAGAAACAGGATTGCAAGGGCCAAGCTCAAACGACCCCAAACAAAGATTCAAGCACTAATCGAGGCAAAAGTGAAGGAAAAAATGAATATTATTGCTGAGGTGTCCCTCCAAGCCTTCCAACCATGATCAGCAAAGAAAATTCCATTTTTGGCATCTTTTTGCGAAATTTGAATTTTTGACAGTTTGGCTTGCAGAAAATTAGGCCAAACGCGCAGCGCCACTAGCACTGTGCTATTTTTTGGGGCACTAAAATGAAATAAGGTCAACATATGCATGTTCCTCATGTGAAGGAAATCATCCTCAGAAAATTTCAGACCATTTGGAGCAAAACTGATCCCTCAAAAGGGATAAAAACCACCAAAACTCACCTTTCTGCCCTCTTTTCAGCACTGGTGTTGCGCATTTAGTAGTCTTGGGAGAAGTGATTTTTGACAGGGAAAATGGGCACCATTCTAAACAGTAAATGCATATTTGGAAACTAGACAGGACATACTTTCCAATGAGCTATCATGGAGCTCATTTGGACACCGGGAAGGCCTCCAAAAGTCAGCTGCAAAATAGGTCATTTTCACAGTCTTGGTGTTGCGCATTTGCACTGCGTTGCACTCCTGTACCTTGGAGCTGCACCCTTACCAAGAGTTATTGAAAAAGATATTTTGAGGCATTAAAGTCAAAATTTTTCCTAAATTAGCTCAAATAATTATGTTAGAAGTTATTTTTTCCATAAATGAGTTTTAGATATTTTGCCTTGGGCCTTGCATGGTCTCAAAGGTCAAATACATTAACTATTGTAATAAATGACATTTGAAACCCTAGTTAGTGTTTACCTCCTAATTTTGTAGATAAATATTGCATGTATGATTCATAGTGGTTGTTGGTTGATTGTTGAGCTCAATATGATATAGATTTTCAATTGTGAAGAAGTTGGCTTTGGAGTTTTGTGACTGTTTTGGACTGAACATCAATGGAGAAAGCATATTCATAGGATTCATGAACTTGTTTAAATTATTATGTTGTTTTGATCTTGTATTTGTTTCCTTATGTTTTCCATATTGTTCATATTTTCTCTTGCAACAGAGCATGAAATTTAAGTTAAGATATGCTGTTAGAGGCACCTTAAGTTTGTCTGCCTTCTATTGTTCAAATGATTTCATCTACTGGGTCTGATTGGAGAATTCTTAGTTGCTCTCTGGTTCCACTTAGCTTGTTGCCTTGAAAATTATTTAATGGAGTCAAGCAAAATAATTTTATGGTATTCCCTGTCCTTTGGTGTAGCTTGAAACATTGTATTTAAGGCCTTTTCTTTGAAGTTTACTTATTAGGGTTTGGCTAAAGAAGTTTATGGTTTGCCCTATCTTTTAGTCCATCTTGAATAGTCACTTTGAAGGTCTTTTAGAGTTTTATTGAAGAATTTAGGAGTTCCCTACTCTTTAATCATCACTTATATGTCATCTTAAATGTTTTCTTTGTCTGAAGGTAAATAGCTAGAGAATTTAGGAGTTCCCTGCTCTCTAGGGTTTGCTGGATTGGTTTTTTAAAGTTTACTTGGTGAAGCTAGGAAAAATAATTTTATGGTGTTCCTTGTTCTTTGGTTCTTTCATAAGAATAATGCTCTTAAAGACTCTTATTGTAATATTATATGTTAAAGGATTCTTAATTTCCCTTTAAACCTACTAAATTCACAACTTAATGTTCATTTCACACCCACATAGGATATTTAGATCCATTTGGATTTGTTAACTTGCCCTATGAAACATCCTTTATCTATTGTTGTAATTTCAAGCCTTTCACAAACCCCATAGCCCAATGGTTTGAATTTGTCTTACTCTATCTATTCTACTTAACAAGCAAACCAACCAAACAAAACAAAACAAACAAACCCTATCATTTTAACTAGTCTAAAATCAACATCCTAAATCAAACAAGTCATATCTTTTATATAAATATAGAGAGAGCCCTCTCTATGTCCAGGAAGGCTAGGTCCTAGGACTCCAAAGTTGGTTTGATGTTACCATTGTCTATTTGGTCTTTCGAATCTGAAAAATTACAGGGACCTAGCATGTCGATGACATCTTTCTCCACCATTGGTTTTTTAGGAGTTGGATAATATTTTGATCTGGTTGCTACGTTATTAGGTTTTGTGCCACTCATCAATAATTTGGAGTTTCTGGAGGTTTTAACTTGATATTGATCTACCATTTGCGCCTACAGATATGGGAAAGGTTCCTTCAGCAAAGATGGAATCCCTCGGGTACCTTTCAGAAGATGACTTACTTTGGCGTCACGAGGGAAATCCTTAGTGTAATGATCTTCATCACAAATAAGAAAGCATATTTAGGCTTTTTTTTTATGAATCATCACTAGACATCTTCTAGGAATCCTGTTTTAGGGTATATAGCTTAGCTTTTCCTTTACTCTTCTTTTTACATTTCAAGGATTTATCTGTTGTAGTAGATTGGACAACGTTCACCTTTGAGGTCTTACCATGATTATTTTGGTTGTTTGCAACATCAGGGGTTGTGGAAGCAAGAGTATATTTGGATTTTGTAGATTTAGCAGGATTACTAATAGACTGATGATTGACAGATCCAATGACACCATCAATAGGTGTTGAATCTACAGGCCTAAAAGACGCAAGACTAGTTGAAGATAGTGGGCTGTCGAGTAGCAATTCATACAACGTGCTAGATTGTGAATATAATAAGTTGAAATATTTGGCATGGGCGGTGGATTGTTCTTCATTCACACAACCACCCATGGCTATGTCTTTGGAGATATGAGGGATGAATGATATGGTAAACAATTCAGTTAAAAGATGATCTAGGATGTCAAGTTTGATGAGATGACGTCTGTGTCTCAATTCATGGATATGATCAGAGATATGAATGGATGCCGTCTGTTGAAAAAATGTTAAGAGGTGGGTTCCAATATCATACCGGATAGACAATTGAAAATGAGTGAGGAAATTCATAGCCAAAGAATTGAAATCTTGGAAATTACCTCGAGGGAGCTCGATGTACCATTTAGCGGAAGCACTCGTAAGAGTGCACTAGAAAAGACACAATTGTATTGAATCATCGATCAAAGAGTTAGAGGAAAATACAAAGGTGGTAAGTCATAACATGTGCTTGGGGGTCTTCTCCAACCTTTCCTTTAAACTTAGGAGAATCGCTAGGTATTTTTGTTGGTATCAGATTCCATTACGATGAATGTAGTATTGGCTCATTTGTGAGTCATGATACATCCAAAAATTCAAACGTTGCCTAAAATGGAATTTGAGGATTATATGAGGTATAGTGTCTTTGGTATGCACCAAATTGGTTCTAACCCCATTGGGGTGGGTTTTGATCATAAGGACTAAACTACCCATACTATTGTTGGAAGGGTGTTTGTTGCAGTTCTTGGTAAGGTCCCTATTGTAATTGTTGATAAGGCCCCTGCTAGAGTTCTTGGTAAGTTCTATATTTATTTGTAAGTTCCTTGCTGCATTTTTTGGTAAATTCCTTGTTGCAACTAAGGGTAACGTCCCTATTGTAGTTGTTGGTAAGGTCCTTGTTGAAAATGTTGGTATGGTCCCTATGAGGGTTACGTCCCTATTGAAATTTTTGGTAAGGACCTTGTTGGGATTGTTGGTAAGTTGACAGGTCTAAGAGGATATGTTCCAGATTGTGCCAACGAAGGATTGAGACCATATTTCATTTGGGGACCTTCCCGCGGATTTTTTTAAAACACCTGATAGTGGGATTTAAGGTTTTTTAACATACGTTTGTTGAACATATGGTTGTTGAAAATATGGCTATTGAACATACGGTTGTTGAAAATATGGTTGTTGAGTAAAGGAGACTTTAGGACCTTGCAAAGGTTCCCCCATGATATAACTTGACATAAATGAAACTAACATTCCACCTGGGTTAGGGATAGAAACAATGGGTTGGCCTTCCCCTAATTCGGGTCCATAGTTCACATAATTGCCACTAGAATTAGGAGGTATGTAGGGATGCCCCCCAGGCAATGGAATAGATGAACCCATAGGTTGACCACTCAAAGGGGGAACCACAGTTACCGTGGATAGGGTAAATGGGGCAGAATGCCCAAGAGTAGCCTGCATTTTACCTACAGTCATTGTAGGTTGGGCATTAGGTATTGACATACTTGTACAAAAAGGGATAGTGGTAGGAGTGACACCAATGACCAAATAGGGTTGTGATAAATTCAAGTCGCATTAGAAGCGCCTGAAACAAGATCACCGAGAGAGGTATAACCTAGTGGTACTAAGGATGCACTATGACCAGAGGGTGTAGTTTACATACTTCCCATTTCGTAGGAAACATAATGAGAGATTTTAGGGGGGAATAATGTTTCAGGATCAACTTCTAGAGTATGAATTGCATATGCCTTCAAAGGAGTACTCTGGGGTGTGTTTTCAAATGGATATTCATTACCATTTGATGCAATGTTTGGAAGAAACAATGCTTGAATAGGAATTTGAGATGAACCAGGAGAAGGAACCAAAGGTACGTTGAGAGTATAAAAGGGGATATAATGGTGCGGAGGTGATAAATAGACCAAATCGTCTTCTGGATCAAAGAGTGGATTATGAGGAAAAAGTGATAACTCCGAAGTAGGTCAAGGAATAGCCGAAGGAGAGTCCTGAGACGAAGTAACCGACTCTAGAGGAGGTGGTCGAGACACAACATGTTAGATACTCAGGAAGATACCAAGTTCAACACCTTGGTTCTAAAGAGGATTAGATATAATATCCATAATCTGGCTTTGGACTCTTTGAGGTGACCCATGAACATCAAAAAGTGAAGGCGAGATGGAAGGTGAACTTTGAACGTGGCATGACCGAGGAATTGGTGGTTCTGCCACGACCTCTTTTTGACAAAATCAGCTGAGTGTTGGTGAAAAATTTCGGCTTAATTCCAATTTACAATTAACCAATCATTATGAGGCAAAAGTATTTATGCACAGGTAATATGTTATTCCGTGGGCAATAAATTTTAGAAATTAACAACAAATAAATCAACACATACACCTACACCTAGTGTACAATACAAAACAATACATACACCTACACTGGCATACAACACATACGCCTACACCCAGTGTACAATACAACAAAATATATATACACATACAGAGTACAACACAATGAATACACATGTCATGATACCACGACTACACCATGCACATACATAGTATTGTATGCTTGCAACACAACATGTACAACATGCACACAATACCACATGTATACCAATACCATATGCACGACATGTACATAGTACTACACACACACAACACTACCTGTACAACATTTTCACAACATCGCATTTACATGACACCACCAGCACTACGTGTACACACTGCCAAATGTACACACACCACTTGTACAATGTGTACATAATACCACATGTACACAACTTTGTTGGGCGTAATAAAAAACTTAACATTTAATTTTCAATTCGGGAGTTTGTAAACTTGGAGGCGCAACACTGGAAATGCTAGAGAAGGACTTTAGCAACTTGCACTTATTAATACAATGACACCACACCATTCTGGAAACTAGAAGAAAAATAAATTACTTTCCAAAATAAATAAAAGGAACTCTCAAGCTGCTGCAAACAATCCTAATTACCGAAGTAAAATTCTATGTTTATCTTAAGTATAGTTTTTGACAGATTAACAATTGGGCCCTTGAAGAGATCTACCGTCTTTAAGGATTTTCCTTCCTGCACTAAGTTGTTATTCTTGTACTCCTGCAATATGCTTGCACTAGCACAGGCACAAGGATTATGTGTTGGAAGTATGTTTTACACTTATACTGGAGATTTATGTCTTTATGCAGGGGCGCTCAACCTTCGGACTAGAGCATTCTATTCTTGTATTAGGATATTGGTTCTTGTATCAGAACAAAGGTTCCTTCACCGAGTTTTCCAATCAAATTTCAGGAAAAATTAAAGAGTGTGATAACTATGAAAAGAATTTGCAAAGATGAACATAAATCTAAAATAAATTCCACAAACAAAAGGATGCTTCAACCAAATTAAACTTCGAAATGAAAATAGACTTCGAAATAAAAATGAACTTCAGAAGCTAAAGCACACTTTCTTCAATCAAGGAACTCTTTCATGCAGTCAAAAAAATTATCTTAGTATGATAGCAGGCTTCATCCCTGTAATAGTTACCCACATAGATCAGATCTGCCTTTTAATCTTTTTAACTCAGAAAGGTTCACTTTAATAATTCAAAATGAGTTTTAATCCTTTCCTTAAAAGTGTAAAGTGCAAGTAAAAATCAATGCATTGTAACATCATTCATTCCTTAATAACCAAAGAATCTTTAATCCATAAGATTCTAACTCTTTATATTAAAAATAATTTTATCGGATAATGAAAACACACTTGCAGAAATGTATCGAATCTCTGTGAAAGAAAAGAATAAAAAAGATTTGTTGTGATGAACCAAAAAATCAAGTTGCAGAATTGTAAATTCACTAATGTAGGAATACCATGATCGCATGATCCAGGAAAAGTAAACTAAGATTTGGAAAAGGAAATTATTGAAGGTAACTCAAAATTAATTAACATTCACACCACAGATCCGTCACACATTGACTATCAATGAAATAGAATCAAAAATCTTGTGAAAGAATGAAATATAAGCTTAATCCATGCTTTTCATTTAAATGAAATCAACACACACCTTTGAAAAACGAAAGAGAAAGGGAGAATGAGCTAGGTTGGTTGGGCCCTAGCCAACCAGCTCATTTCCCATTTTAGGAAACTTGAAAATTCAGCACTTAGTGACGCATCAATAAAGAACTAAAACACATAATTGAAACAACATGGAGCAATCCCTTTATATTATATTTCGATTAATAAAGTGTAAATAATGAAGTAAATTCCATCTCAGAACGAGGGAACAGGGGGTAGAACCCCCAACACTCAGCTTAACAGCATCAAGGTACAATGGAATGGCTTCCTGCCCTTTTTCTAAGTGCATATCTCCTTTCTTTTATAATATTTTCACATGATAATTTTAGCTTTAAACAAGTCATTCCTTTGCAAGAAACATGGGGATTCAGTCCCAACTAATATTCATAAAATATAATATTAGTACAACTATTTCCCTATTGAAATAATGAAGCTTTAATACGAATTTTCCAAAGCTGGGCATTTTCTAGAATTCTGGAAATATTGGTATTTTTAACAAACTTCCTCCAGAGAAACCTTCGTATCTTCTTAACCATTACGAATTCTGGAAAATGGCCTGCATATTACTCAATTTCCTATGCTCTGAAAATACCCATGTTTCAGAATTTTAATATAATTTATGGTTGGTGTGGCAATCGAGGAGGAAATAGGCAGTTTGGAAACTGCTAGCTGGCCATTTTCTAGAATTCTGGAAAAATTAGTATTTTTCAAAAAATGCCTCCAAAGAACCCTTCTTATCTTCTTAACCATTACAATTTCTAGAAAATGGCACAGACTTACTCAATTTCCTATGCTGGGAAAAAAACCCATGTTTCAGAATTTTAAGATTCGCTATGATCGATGTGGAAATCAAGGAGGAAATGTGCAGTCTGGAAACTGATGGCTAGGTGTTTTCTAGAATTCTGGAAAAAACAGTCTTTTTTATAAAATTGCTTCGAATAATTGTTAGGATATATAAATCACTGTTAAATGACTAAACAATACACATTAATTATCAATCCAGGGACGTCTTTTTATTCCAATGACATTTGCACTGTCTGTGTCGATACACCAACCAGAAGAAATTCCAAAGAAAAGAAATTGTTGCTGAAGTAAAGGCTAGAAGTAAATCACTCATGTAGAAATAAAAGGATCTACAAGACTGGAATCACACTTCAATTAATTTTTCTAACGCACCACACAACAAGTATCCAACTGGTGTCTCTAATATCATATGTGCAATAGCATACAAAGTATTGAAATTGAAGCAAATATATTCACAGTTGAACAATAGCAACAACACTCTACTGATGCATAAACTAAAATACAATTACATACACCCAACTACTTTAATCACTGCAATCCCTGCTAAGAAGGAGGGCCCTTCCTCCCTATTAGGGCACAAGTAGAGGAAGAAATTAAAGGAAACTAAATTGAAAAATGCATGTAACAGCAATAACAGGAGAATTTGCATTAATCTGAGCACAATTACACAGCCAAAATAATGTTGTTCTCCGCTAACCTTTTGACCTCTAGGGCAAAGATCTATATAGTGGTTACATCTCAAAAAATCAAGGGATGGATCAGTCATGAGAATCTTATGATTCTCATGTTGATCGAAATAGAAGACATATAGTTATAACCTCCCCTTAATAAAATTCTGACTAGAAAATTATAGACTACAATCAAAACTTCCCTTAGGCTATTATCCCAAAAATACAATGCTAAACAACTTCTATAGCTATCACAACAAAACTGCAGTTGTAGTGTAACAGCTAAAGGATAGATCATCATTAGGTGTTGACGGTATCTGGTCAACAATACAACTATATTAGCGGTTTGCTAGTGGGTATGTAATAGTAGGGTGTAACAGCAGTTGCCGACGAATCTGTAACAGCAAGGTGTAACAACATCGCTCGTTGTAACAACACACCCTTAACTGCTCATGTGTACTTCGTTCTTGGGATCTTTGGTGCTACAAATGACATCTGGAAAGACAACACAAAGACCATAGATCTTCTTTGAACATTCATCCTCAATTATTCATAAAAAGGCATAATATATCATAATAATTGATGAAATGGCAGAGTAATGAAAACAAGGTAAAACAACACAAGCTAGGATAGAAAGGTAGGAAAAAGAGGCAAAGATAGTCCCATTGGTTATGGTCGTGAGGAAAAATAGGCAAAACAAATGTAGCAAAAATGTGCAAAACTAGCAATCTCCCCCCAATTGAAATACTTGCATATCCTCATGCAAACTCATCTCTCTTGGGAATATCTTCGGTATAGGTCGGTGAGATCATAAGCACCAGTTGTATCTTCGTGTGAAGACTTGTACCCCTGATTTGCCATCAACTGCCATACCCAGGACTCTAACTCATACTTACTCAATTCATAATTACTCTGATAATCCTCAATTGGTAGCCAGATCAAAGGAAAATTGAATCTCAATCCCACCCATAAAGCACCAAGGGATTGTACAATCTACGCATAAGCTGGTACATGTGTAACATCCACCACAAAATTCTAGAATGAGAATGGGTTCCCTTTTAGTAGCTCAGCACTGCTAGCTTCCGTGCATTTCAAGCACCCTGTCAAGGCTCAGCTCTTCATCATTGAGAACTGATTGAGGCAAAAGTTCATAATTATTCTTCTATAAGTGGCAGTCGGTTCTTTAATCCCATGGGTACTCAACATTCTCCTGAATTCTTGCCTTAACTCGGCAACCTGTCCTGGTTCTTCCTAAACCCACAATGTCTTCTTCTCCTCATTATTCTCCATATATTTTATGGTCAGATAACATTCAATCTAATTCTTCATGAAGGATACAAAAGGTCTCAACTGAAGATCTCCCATATAGGAGAATATTGTCACAACCATCTGCATAATCACATGTTCACAAATAATATTATGAAAAAATACACACAGCAAACTTTTCTCATCGAAATCGGAGGCACAAAAAACATCTAGAAATGTCCGAGTGGAAGAACATAAATAGGGTCTATCCTCCATAATGGCTTTCATCTAGAACAAGAACTAACATTCCCACTGAAAAATAGAATAGGATGGAGAAGGCTGCCTAAAGCCCAGCAAATTGAGGGCAAGGTCATGAAGTTTTTTCTTGTCTATGGTGAGGTCTCGAACCTGTTGCTATAACAGCAG
This sequence comes from Pinus albicaulis, assembly GCA_034641835.2. Lineage (NCBI taxonomy): Eukaryota > Viridiplantae > Streptophyta > Pinopsida > Pinales > Pinaceae > Pinus > Pinus albicaulis. The sequence continues at coordinate 202,189,373 of CM076578.1, read as the reverse complement.
CAGTTGTTCCTCCTGTTTCTTCAAATCTTCCTTATTCTTATAATTCTCCCATCCTTTCTTCAAGTATTCTTTCATCCATCTTTCATGTAAAGTGGCTATTTCTCTCTGATGTTCCTTTAGCGAAATCATCCCCTCCCGAAGGGCGATTACTTCATGTTTCCACTTTTGTAACTCATAAATTAACAAAATTTTCTTAGAACTCCATCCCAAGGTGGGACTCGGCGTTCTTCTACATTCAATATCCACATCAATAATGGGTGTAGCAGCCTCTACTAAATGGGTTTGTTCCACCTCTATTGTTTTTTCTTGTGTAATAGCAGCTTCCTCAGTGGGTTCTTCTATGTCAGCCCTTTTGTTTCCACCTAGAGTAGCCTATGTGTCCATTTTTGTTTCTTCTACAATAGGAGTGGCCTCAACAGGTTCTTATGGGTTGGCTTCTAGGTCAATTAGTACAGAAGGCTCTGCTTTAACTGTTGGTTCTTATGCAACAGCCTCCTATTGTTCTGTTTCTGTTTCCATTAGGCTGATATTTTCTCTACAGACCTTATATGCCACTGCTATTAAGTCTTGAAAACATGTCATTCATATAGACACTGAAATGTCCTTCCCCTTAGATAATTTCCTCTTTAGTTATTCATTTTCCTTTCTTAGATTTTTAGGTTCTAAAAACAGGACATGGGTTTTGTCCTTACCTGATAAGGAGGGTTGCCTTTCTTCTTCTAAAACTTATGCTTTTGTTTTCTTTCCAGTCATAGGAAAAGGTTTTGCAGGTATGTTGATTTTCACTCTTTATTTTGGCCTTATATCCCCAATTGGTTCATCAGTAGGCTCTTTCCCAATTCTAACTCCAGCAAGGTGAGTCTGGGTTTCCACTTCTGCCTAACTTCCTCCTGAAGTCGTGGTCTGTTTCACCCAACTTGTCCTCGGCCTCTTTTGCTTGAATTCTTCCTAGGTTTTTCCTTACTGGCCTAGGGCATCCAACACACTTAACTTGATGATTCCATGATTAGTCACAAATGCCTTTGGGTGTGCCATTGTTTTTATTGTTGTCGCCATATGATTGATGTTCCCTAACAAATAGAATGGAAGATTAATCCTTTGATGGTGCCGAAGGTGATTAAGCAGAGGAAAGTGATAGTTGAACACTATCATGGATCTTACCTCACAAGTGATATATTTAATTAAACCCAGGGCAACATCTTCCCAAGGATGAGGAAGTGAAAGCTTGTCAATTCCTCTCCCTTTCTTCTCCTTCTAGGAAGTCTTCTTTCAAGCAGGGGTCATTGATTTTTCTATTAAACCACCTTGGCCCCTCTACTGGAAATGAATTTACCAGGGCAATTACCTCTTTAGTCACCTCCACTTGCATGCCCCTTACTTGGGTTTGATTATTGTTCAATTTCTGAGAAAATTCAATTTCCACTGCCTCGTCTACGCCTTCAGGCTTCTGGAAATACTCAATCCATTCGACACATCTAAATATATGGTAGGCTTATGGAAAATTCTGCAAGGTGTCCATAGAATCCGACTCATGCCTAACCGCTACTCCACCCATCTTTACCATTTTTTTCTAAATTCACTTATTGCTACTCAACTCCACTGTAATATCACTATGTTTATGAATTCACTGCTTCTCAGTGTCTCTGCTTATCCCAATTGATGAGTTTACAACGAGGATGCACGGTTTCAGTCAAGGAGGTTGATGTGAGGTGACAAATTTTATGGATTTACCAAATCGTACCTCACATTAATATTCATAAATGGCTCGTTATGAAAAGTAATGGGATTTAGTACACACGCTCTTTTCCAACCAGATTCAGTCATCATTGGCAATTGTGTTATTTAATTGGGTGCATGCAGATTTGATAGAGGTTTATGGTTATGGATTTTTGCAATGATTTCAAGACATATTCCCTCCCCCACCTTAATGTGACGACTGCCCACGGCCATCACGGGAATATAATTACTTCTGCCAATTAATCACTGAATCATAAATGACAATTTTTACCTTTTTAATGACATACCTGAGGTGACGTGGAGGAAGATTTAGAATTGGCGACATCCTGCTTGTAGTGCTCGTGTTGTTGCATTTGGCTGGCACATTTATTGATGTTATGGAATGAATCATAAGAAACAATATTAGTGGCTGTCGGCTGTTACATGTGTAATAACCAAGATAACCCTTAGACTATTCTTCAAAAAAACATAATAATCAGGAGAAATTGGTATAGAAAAGGAAATTACATGAATACCATCATCCTATAAAATATATCAGAGAGGGAAGATGGTGTTTCAATAAGAAAAACATGGTTGTAACAACCACCATAAGAGTGGTTTTTAGTTGTTACCAATTGTCTGGTTGTGCCCGAGAAAGGGGTTTTCACAGTTAGATTTATTATTTCTATTTTTATTTATATATATATATATATATATATATATATATATATATATATATATATATATATATATATTAATGTGTGTAACAACTACAACAAAGGTGGTTTTCAACTACTGTACTTATTAGAATTTCAATTTTTAGGTTGCATAGGAGAATGTTCCCCTTTTGTCGTAACATGAAGATCAGAGTCCGCGACAATGTTGAAAAATGATTCCTTCGAAGCGGGTTGATGATATAACCTTAGACAGTGCCCATTAACCAGTAACAATGTCTTAGAACTATCAATGGTGACCAATTTTATAGTCACATTATCAAAGACTGTATCCACTTCATAAGGACCTAGCCATCCGGTGCAGAGCTTGCCTTTGAAATCTTTGAACCTTGAATCATACAAAAGAGCCCAATATCCTTTCTGGAAATTTTTCTTCTTAATAAACCCATCATTCCATCTTTCTCTTTTTTGCTGAATGATCTTTGTCTCTTAAATGGCATCTAGTCGTTTCTCTTCCAATTCATTGAGATGGTTCAGTCTTCGAGTCTGTGGTGTACTCAAATCCAAATCAACATGCAATTATTTTCTCAATGTATTTATTTCAAACTCTATGGGGAATAAGGGATTCTTACCATACACCAATTCATATAGTGAGAATCCTGTAGTATTTCTCCATGTTTTCCTATAAGCCCACAGTACCTCTAGAAGTTTCTCAGCCTAGTTTCTTCGGTGGATGGCTACTATCTTTGTTAAGATTACCTCAATGAATTTATTGGTGCTTTCTACTTGACCATTTTCTTGTGGGTGATATGGTGAAGTGATTTTGTGATGAATTCCATACTTTCCAACCAGCTTCTTGATCAAATGAGGTGTGAACTGAGGCCCCCCATCTGTCACTATCTCTTTGGGTATCCTGAAGTGAACAAAAAAATCTTGAAACAGGAAGTCTAAAACAACCTACTCTGTTGCTCTAGTTAGTGCCTTTGCTTCAACCCATTTTGTGACATAATCAGTGTAGACAAATATGTATGATTTTTGTTGTGATGAAGGATTAATTGGCCCCAAAAATTCTAGGGCCCATTTCTCAAATGGTTCTATCACTATCTGAGGCTATAACGACATCTCATCCAATTTCAGAGGCTGACGCATCCTTTGGAAGCTATCACATACTTTCAAAAAATTCTTGTCATCCTCGAATATATTTGGCCAATAGTACCCTGTTGAGAGTAATTTACGTCCTATCCTCTTATTAGAGAAGTGTCCTCGACAAGGTTCCTCATGACAAGCCTTCAAGATCTCAAATATCTCATCTTCTCTAACACATCACCTAATCTGAAAATTTGGCTCGGTGTGATAGAGATTTCCTTCTATCTAGGAGTAGGTGGCACTCTGTTGTATAGTCTTCCTTCTTTCCTTGGAAGATAATTGGTGTGGGAATTTTCCTGCAGCAAGGTAATTGACTATATCTGCATACCATGGTGAGTGAGTAGAGATGGAAAAAATATATTCATCTGGAAAAGAATCCTCAATGGAATTTGTTGGCTTGAGGGGTCCTGACCCAGGTTCGGTGTGCAAGGCTTGCCAACAAACCCCTATACTATTGGCCCTTTCAGCAGTGACCTGCTTTCGCAAGTAACAGTCTCACCTGAAGTAGTATGGGTCGGTGCTGGAACTAGGTTTCTGCACCCTGAGAAAGGATGGGTAAGGCAAGCAGAGCTGTGTCCTGTTTCTGTAATTCCCAGATTATCTTGTCCTGCACGGGGTTAAATATGTTCCTATTCGCATCCACGAGCATTAGATCTACAGTTTTAGGCTTATTATATCATTAACACAGCAGTACCCAAATAGATCATAGCAAATCTAGATCCAAGATCACAGTACACAGATATTTCGCAGCTTAAAGACAGAAAATACATAACACAAAATTTATTAGCAATTCACATAACAGAACTCACAGATTCAAATCTCTAACAGTTCTTCGCATTCATTCATTCATCAACCTTTCCTTACAATTCCCTTCCCAACTTGCGCACACAGCAGCACGGTCCGCACACAGCTGGACTAGGATCTCCGCGCACACAACTAGCAGGAGTCTATTCCCCAAAACCCAAATAGACTACTTAAGCAGTAGATCGCATCAATATCTCATCAAATCCTATCCTTTTCGATACGAAATACATCTCTATTTATAAAAATCTAGCTCTGACTTTCCTATGGTCCGCAGCCCATGGTTTTCGGACCCCTATTTTACCCCTTTGACCCATTATAATGTGTTTAGGGCTTTGACCTACCCCAAAACCCCTGCACTATATTAAATATAATCCAAAATAACAAAAAAGGACCGGTTTTGTAGCTTGTTAGGAGACCCCATTCCAACAGTAGTGTAGTCATCACTTATGGTTAATCTAGAAAGAAAATAAACAACTACATTATCTTTTCCGGGTTGATCTAAAATGGTAATATAAAATTCTTGTAACAGAAATAACCATCATGTAACTCTACCATTAGTAACAAGCTTGTTCATCAAAAATCAAATTGCAGCATGGTTAGTGTGTACAAATACTTGGTACCCGGTGATATAGTGCCGAAATTTGTTGATAGCATGCACTACTGCTAGGAATTCCTTCTCAGTAATAGTGTAGTTGAGTTCTGTTGGAGTTAAGTTCTTACTGATGTAATAAATGGAATAAGGTTTCTTCTCCTCCAGCTTCCCCAAAATAGCACCCACATCCATGTCAGATGCATCCGTAGCAATATGAAATGGTAATTCCCAGTTTGTTCATCGTAAAGCAAGTGCTATTGTTACACAATTTTTCAACTTTAAAAAGGCTTGATCGCACTTCCCTGTCCACACAAATTCTGCATCTTTCATGAGTAATGAAAATAGAGTAGATGCAATCTTTGAAAAATTCTCTATGAATCTCCTATAGTATCCTGCATGTCCCAAAAAACTACGTACCTCTTTTGGAGTCTTAGGGGTCGAGATTTTCGAGATTACCTCAATTTTTGAAGGATCTACCTTGATTCCATCTACTGAAATGAAATGTCCCAGTGAAATTCCCTCGGTCATCATCATGTGGCATTTTTCTATGCTAAGAGAAAAATTAGTTTGTTCACAACATTCCAACACTTTTTCCAAGTTAGCTAATGTTTTCTCAAAAGCATCTTCGTAGGGTGTAAAATCATCCATATATATTTCAAGACAGTCATTCAAAAGATCAGAAAAAATACCCAATATTTCCCTCTGAAAGGTTTCTGGTGCATTATAGAGGCCAAAGGGAAAGACTCTGTATGCAAAAGTACCCCATGGGCAAGTGAAGGTTTTATTTTCTTGGTCTTCCGAGGCAATCTATATTTGATTATAGCCACTAAACCCGTCTAGAAATGAAAATATTTTTTTTCCAGAAAGAGTGTCCAAGACCTGATCAATGAATGGTAAAGGAAAATGATCATTTTGAGTGGCCTTGTTAAGTTCTCTATAGTCAACACAGACTCTCCATTTGTCATTCTTCTTTGGAAATATGACAAGCGGAGACACCCACTGACTGTCAAAAATGGGGTATATTAAATTAGCATTAAGGATTTTCTGTAATTTTTCTTTCACTATCTCCTTAAGTGCGGGGTTCATTCGGCGTTGAGGTTGTCTAAATGGTTTGCAGTCCTCTTTAAGGTAAATGCTATGATTGCATAGGCTAGGATGGATTCCTTTCATATCTGTATAGTCCCATGCAAATGCCTTTTTGTATTTCTGTAACAGTTGTATCAGCAATCTTTTTTGTTCAGTAGTCATGTTAGGATTTATGTTTAAACATTTTCCAGGTTCGATTTCAACGGGACTGCTGATAGTATGCGAAGTTGTTTTCAAATTTTCAATAATTGCATCATCTACCTCCTCTTCTTCTCCCAAATATATAATTGAGGAAACATGGATTTAATTACTAATAAAACCATTAATGATATCATCCTCTATTTCATCCTTAAAGTATTGTGCTTTTCCAAGCATGAGAAGAGGTAGGGAAAGATCAGATTCAGGTGAAAATTCATCCCACCAGGGACTACTTGAATCAATATGAGGTTTTTTTGGGGGGTAAAGGTTCAGGTTCTAAGTGGCCTTCCCATCTGAGATCACCATAGATCCGGACCTACATTCGATATATGTGTCTGCAGTGTCTAGCCATGGACTTCCCAATATTAAAGGAAGACCCCCCAGGTTAGATTTGGTTTGTAAAATGAGAAAGTCATTCGGATAGTTCCAGGAAGCCACAGTGATAACCACATCTTCTATCATTGCCTCAGGCTTGACCTGGGACCTATCTGCTAATTCAAGCATTGTGGGTGTAGGTCTAAGTCTATGAAGTCTTAGAGAGATGAAGAGGTCTTTAGTCATGACATTAATAGTTTCCCCTAGATCAATCAAATTATTGATTATCGGATGATTGTTAATATGGATAGTCACTTTAGGGTTCCCTGGGTCATTATATTTAGTCAACAAAGGCTGATCAATCATAATATCACACATTCCCCATGACATGGATAGTAGCAGGGTCTTTAAGTTTCCTTCCAGGTCTTTTGACACATAGATCCCTCATTATTTTAGCATAGATAGGCACTTCTTTAAGAGCTTTTAACAGTGGAATCTGCACATATAGATTTTGTAGCTATTTGAGGAATTCGGATTCAGGTTGTGAGACTAGCCCAGTTTCAGTTAATCGTTGAGGTATGGAGGATTCTTAATGCTAATCGCTGAGTCAGCTATCACAGATGTACCATATTTACTTAGATTGGTTGTTGTGGAAATAACAGATCCTCCCAAGTTGGCTACTACAGATGTAACAACAGGTGTTGTATTAGTTGTTACATATGTAACAGCTACCTCATAATCGTCCACATCCTTCCTAGGTGATTCACATTCTTTAGTAATAATGGGAGTATGTTTAGATCTGATTACTTTCCCTGATTGAAGTTTAACCTCATGAAGTATAATAGGAGTAATAAGATAATTATAGAGGGTAACTAGAGCGTCCATGCTCTGGGTTGTCTTATTATTTGGATTGGGGTTAGGTTTCACAGGTTATTGGGGGGTCAGACAGAAGGTGTAGGAATTTGAATAGAATGCAGTTGTAACTATTGTTGTTTCATTGGTATTGGAGGGGGTATTGGACCTTGGCCATTAATTCTCTAGTTCTAACCATAAGGATTGGGTTGTGATGGAGGATATTGCATTGGTGGAGGAGACGACCACTAGTTCCATGGTGAAGGAAATTGTGTTGAGGAAGGATATTGCGGACTATTATAAACATTACTCCAAGGATAAAAAGAGGAAAAATATGAAGGCATACCTGTAGGTTGAGGCTACCATGGTCTCTTTGATCTGATGAAATAAGAAGATTGAACATCCTCTCTTGATTCTTGAAGAACCACCTTCAGTCTGGGCAACTCAGGACACTGATTCATAGAGTGTGCCAACTCACAGATGTTGCATAGGCTGAAACTATTCAGTCCACATTCTCTCTCCAAATTTTTCTTTTTGCATCGGGGATAGAATATTGCTAAGGCTGCTTCAGCTTCTGCTTGTGCTTTCTTGACTTGTACCGTAGTAATCTAGGCAGAGAGAGTGCTAAGGAGGTTGGTTTTAAAATCCTCAAATAAATTCCCTATATATGCTCTAGTTACTCCTTCGCTTGTGGACTTCTTTATTCAGACTGAAGGATCTCGAACTAAAACTTTCCCTTTGACCGATCCTCTTGAGCTATGCAAGCAAAGCTTCATTATCTCATCAAGTGTTTCTTGCAATATGTCTCCTTTTCCCAATAGGTTCAAATGCTCCATACAATCATCTCTTATACCTCTTAAAAATATTGGCTTTATAATTTCTGGATCTCAGTTTTTGAACTTAGACCTCTATAAATTGTAGTGAAATCGCTCCAGATAGTCTTCAAGGCTTTCCTCCTCCTTCTGTGAAATTCTGAAAATCTCGTCCTTCAAATCCCTGGTTCGAAGGTAATCTTAATACTTAAAGAGGAAGGCCTCTCTCATGTCATTCCAGGTTCGAATCATACCAAAACACTATCTCATGAACCATCTTAATGTTTCTCCTTTCAGAGTAGTAGGGAATAATTTCAACTTTTTGGCATCTGAAGTGTAGTCATAACCTCTACATAGCACATCTAATTAGAACAGAAAGGTATCAGGGTCTTCAACAGCCATCCCTTGAAAGGATGGTAGGGATGATAAAGGAATATTCTTCATAGGAGCCTCATATCGTGTTACTACTATTGGGAATTCAAAAGTAACAGAGCTATCTATTTTGACATTCTCATCCCCCATGGTTGATTCTTCTTGATGGGATGAATTGACCTCAGAGTGTACTAGAGATTGACAAATAAAAGGATTAGCTTGTTCCAAGACCAAATTTTTAACAACACTACCAATTTCCAATTGATGATAAACTGAATGTTGTTCCTCAAGTCCCTGATGCTCCCCACTGGTCTCTCCGTGTCCTTCAATTCTCAGATCCTGATCAATGATTCTCCACTTCTATTTTGAATCTGTATTTTTGATATCAGGGGTGGATATGTTGTTCAAAGGATGGTGAGATCCAGACATGAAAGACACCGATGGTCTAGGCTTTGATATGGTAACTGCTTTCTATGGTCCTGTCTTCCTATTATCTATGTATGACGTGGACTGTTCCTTCTCTACCCTTGAGATCAGATCTCCAAAGAATGTCTTTCTTCCTAAATCTGCACTCTTCTTTTCCTTCTTATGACCCATCTTTCCTATAGTTAGTAGAGTGGGGGGTGTTTGTAGATGTTGATGTTGTCCTACCGGCACACATGGGCCTTATGTGTATCAATTCATCCTATGAGTGCTTCACTTTCTACAGTAGTGAGCCCGCCCAAGTTTGTTAGAGCGATGCACAAGTTCTTACCTCTCGCCTTACTGCCCAACGACTGTATAGTTGAAGACACCCTAAAAAAAACACCCAAAATTCAACTCCTAAGTGTCCCAACAAGACATTGGTGAGCCCGCTCAAGTTTGTTAGAGCGATGAGTAGGTTCTTAGCTCTCGTCTTACCGCCCAGAAATTGTGTCACTGGAGACACTCTAAGAAAGAAACAAAATTCTCAGAAATTCACTCTCCTAAGTGTCCCAGCAAGACATTTGTGAGCCCGCTCAATTTTTTTAGAGCGTTTCATAGGTTCTTACCTCTCGTCTTACTTCCCGGCAATTATGTCGCTGGAGACACTCTAAAAAACACATGAAAATTACACTTCTAAGAAATGACTCTGATTGATTGGATCGTCACTGCCACTCCCCAGCAATGGCACCAAAATGTTAGGCTGTATAAATCACTATTAAATGACTAAACAATACACATTAATTATCAATCCAGGGATGTCTTTTTATTCCAATGACAGTTGAACTGACTGTGCCAATATGCCAACCAGAATCAATTCCAAAGAAAAGAAATTGGTGCTGAAGTAAATGTTGGAAGTAAATCACTCACGCAGAAATAGAAGGATCTACAAGACTGGAATCACACTTTAATTAATATTTTCTAGCATGCCACACAACAAGTATCAAGTTGGTGTCTCTAATATCATATGTGTAATAGCATACAAAGTATTGAAATTGAAGCGGATATATTCACAGTTGAACAACAGCAACAAAACTCTACTGATACATAAACTGAAATAAAATTACATACACACAACTACTTTAATCACTGAAATCCCTGCTAAGAAGGAGGGCTCTTCCTCCCTAGCAAGGTGCAAGTAGAGGAAGAACTTAACTGAAACTAAATTGAATAATGCATGTAACATCAATAACAGGAAAATATGTATTAATCTTAGCACAATTACAGAGCCAAAAAATGTTGTTCTCCGCTAACCTTTCAACCTCTAGGCCTGAGATCTATAAAATGGTTACATCTCAGAAAATAAAGGGATGCATTAGTCATGAGAATTTTATGATTTTCATGCTGATCGAAATAGAAGACATATAGCTGTAACCTCCCCTTAACAAAATTCTGACTAGAAAATTATAGATTACAATCAAAACTACCCTTAGGTTGTTATCCCAAAAATAAAATGCTAAAAAAATTCTATAGCTATAGCAATAAAACCACAGCTGTAGTATAACAGCTAAAGGACACATCATCAACAGGTGTTGATGGGATCCAGTCAACAGTACAACTGTACTAGCAGTTTTCCAGTGGGTTTGTAATAGTATGGTGTAACAACAATTGCCGGTAGATCTATAACAACAAGGTGTAACAACATCGCTCGCTATAACAACACACCCTTAACTGCTCCTGTGTACTTCGTGCTCAGGATCTTTGGTGCTACAAATGACATATGGAAAGAAAACACAAAGACCATATATCTTCTTCGAACATTCATCCTCAATTAGTCATAAAAAGGCACGATATATCATAATAATTGATGAAATGGCAGAGTAATGAAAACAAGGTAAAACAACAGAAGTTAGGATAGAAAGGTAGGAAAAAGAGGCAAATATATCCCCATTGGTTATGGTCATGAGGCAAAATAGGGAAAAAAAATGTAGGAAAAATGTACAAAACTGGCACCCAACAATACCTATGTATAACTTTTGGAATAATTCAAATCTCAGGAAATGGTTTCGGTTCTAGGTAACTGGTTATAATTTTGAAAAAGCAATTTTCTTGGATTTCCATGATTCACCTCCATCTGCACGAAACTGAGGTCAAACTTGGTCGTTTAGAAATTATGCGGATTTTGAGCAGATTTATTATTTTTCTCCTAGAGATCCACACATGCAAAAAACTACGATAATAGCTATTCAAGATAAAAAAAAAAAAAGCATGAGGATTTTGAGTAAAAGGTGATATAAAGAAAGGCAAAACAGAGGCCCAACAAGCACCACATGCACGACATGTACACGTCACCACATGTATAGAATGCCACATGCATGACATGTACACAACACCACATGAACAACATGTACACAACACCACATGCACAATTATGCACACAACATCATATGTACATAGCACCATGTGTATAACATGTACGCAACACCATATGTACATAACACTACAAATATAACATGTACATAGCACCATACGTATATAACACTACGTATCCAACATGTGCACAAAACCATATGCACACAACACCACATATCCAGCAAGCGTATAGTACAATATGTACACAACATCGCATATCCAACATGTACATAACACCATCTATACCTAGCACTACATATGAAATATACACACAATGCCATATATACAAGAGACATACAATATCAGATGTACACAATACTACATATGTTACATGTACACATGACTATAGGTACAATCACTGAATATAGAACATGCACAACATATACACAACAGTAGTACTGCACATCCATATACCACACACTATCTCCACAAAGAAACCTTGCTTCTAGTGTTTGTCTACCATCCATGCTTATCCTAGCATGTCGTAGATCACATTGTTTTCATTCCGCTGATGTACCCCTTAGCATTACCTGCCATAACATAGACATATACATAGTATAATCACATAATATCAATTCAGACCCACATTATACTAACCTTGTAGATATGTCAAGGTTATTCCTCCCACTTGATTCCTCATAAGCCAAGAGCCTCTTCATGCCATTCACTTGCATAAGTAATCATTCCTCCACAAGAATGATTCCTGATGACCCTGTCAGAAAATGACATACATACATAAACATATACATATAAAGATTATAATTTAAACAATCATGATCCATGATGACCCTATTAAACACGACATACATACATACATACATACATGTATACATATATAAACATCAACATAATTACGATCACAATATAATTATATCATAAGGTCAAGTTTAAGTGAACTCCATTTATGCATGCATAATATGCACAACATTGAGAACAGAAGTTCCCAACATAGACAAGGCATACGAAGCCACAAGTCTATTCACTTTACCTTACTTTATTAACTTTCTCATGACTGCTTTGCCATCATCCATTTATCCCAATGAACCCCACCATTCCAACTGACTGTCATATTATTACCTTCCACTACCCTTTAGTCATGCATCGAGCTTCATTTGGGTCTTAAATTACCTATTGGGTACCACAAATATCCTCTCGAGATCCATTAAATTTCCTCTTTCCCAACCAATTCCCAAGACTCTCAAAACATAAAAATAAAGAACAACAGAAAACAAGAATAAGACCATGAAACAAAAATAAATACGACACCACAACAAAGTGGCAAGGCCTCTCACTTGGCATAAAAAAAACTACAAATCAAACTCAAACAAATCATAAGATCCCGAAAGAAAAAGACTGGAAACAACCACCATGACTCAATCCCCATGGGTTCCCAAATCTTCCAAAGGAAAGCTCAACTTGAGCCTTCTTCAAGATTTCATAATACTCTCTTTTGCCATGCCATCCCCTACATCATACCGCGATAAACACATAATTGTCAGTATATAATATAAACATACAATATACTAGTTACCTTATCTTATTATTCTAGGCACATTGCCTTGTATCTGAACACATACATATATCATCTCTAAAGGGACTCCAATACCTTACGAATCCAACCATAACTAAAAACCAACTGTTATACCTATCAAATACATGTTTATGAAACTAACACATATCTGCATGATGCTAGACAAAATCAAGGTTAAGAAGACTTCATGTATGCAAAGCACTCATTCGTTTGAAATTAGGGTTTCCAAAAGGAATTCCTAACTTATTCCTTTCTTTTACCTTTTCCTTATTGCCATTGAGGCTTACGATGCGCTGCCACATCACAGAATTATTAGTTGTATAAACACATAAACTATTACCTTTTCATGCTAATACCAAGCATGTTGCCCTACAAATTTTCACACACGTAAATCACATGTTCCAAATATCAAGATATCATATCTATTAACTAAAATCAACCTCTACCGAGACTAGCAACCATGTCATAATCAACTAATAGTCAAAATCATAATACTACAACTATCACCTACTTATACTCAAGTACAAAACAGCTATCTCAAGACAGACACATACCCATATCATACAATTAATCAAACATTCAAACAAACTATAAACATACCATGTTAGATAAATCAACTAGACGACATAATAGACACCAAACACTCAACACCAGATAGATGACATAATCAAAAAAGTAAGCATCAAGTACATGACATAAGAAAACTCATACCTTAATGTATCTCAGGGGAGGCTATCTTGTCTGCATAATCAACCTAGATTAGAACGATACAACTTCACAACACATCAAATCAAACATAAATAATGTCATGATATCCATAACAGTAACTAGCTAACATGTTCACATTATAAACTCACAAACAATTTTCATCAATCACATATGCATAATCAGTCTATATTAGTACAAAACATTGTCATAATTAGGTTGAATCATACCTGAATGTCATAATCCTAACCAAATGCATAGGCCAATCCAATTTAGCATGATACATAGAACATCAAGGTCTTAATGCAATATCCCTAATCATCAAATTAACTAGCATATAACAACAACAAGTAATCATATAACATACTCATCAATAACATAATCATCAAGTTAACATATAACATACTTATCAACAACATATAGCATATTCATCAATTTAATTAACATAAAACAACAACAATGCATATTACAGCAAGTTACTATCATTCATGATTATTTGACACATGCATATGACCACACTAATTTACTAACATATATTGTACATGTAACCACAACAATAATAGAATAACAAACATGTGCATAAACCTAATGCTTATAGCAACCATTAACCAACATACATGCATGCCAAACACACAATACATTTATGATGATCTGATCTTACCCCAAGTTTATTGTCACAACTTCACTTTGATGATTTTCATCTCCTGCTCTATCTTAGCCAACATATCAGCATCATATCTTATCAACAACATCATGATGACATAACTACATAAAATGACCTCATAATGCATATCTAAACTATTATGTGCATGCATAACCATAAACATAACAATGCATGCACAACAACTTATAAACAATGACATGAATAACAAATACATAACTGGTATACACTCATGACGACCACATCCAATCAACAACACCCTCAACTTTCACACGGAGACGTCACTACAACCATAATAAAAATTGTGCAAATGAAACTAGAACATGGACAACAAGCATAAGTAACACATATACAACTGACTTGAATGCATGATCAACACATCACCCATCCATTCCAATGGGTGAACCATGCTCTGATACCACTCTATAACACCCTCCACCCACATCTACCTAAGTAACTAGTCAACTGGGGTAAACATGTGAAAAATAGTTACGATGATATGATTCAACTTCGTAGGTGAACTTAAGGAAGTGGAATCGACATAAACACATCAAACAAACCTTCCACATTAGCAAAAAAACTCACAGGATCCAACCCAACCACAAGGGTATCCAAACCCTGGGTCCCACTAACATTTTATACTATCTAACCTCTGGATACTCCCTTGATATGGGAAAGGGTGCATCTGGGAGGCTCTGGAATCTCCCACACTATGGGCATGCATGCTTCTAGAGAATTTTTCCCACAGAACTTTGCCAATGTCCCCAGGATTTCAGCCACTTTTCAGGCCCAGAGCCTAGGTCACTTCCCAAAACTCAATGACAAGTTCATAAATGAAATATAACACCGAAATAACGATACATAAGCAAACAATTTAATAAGGACTTGACTGGAACCCTACCGGCCATGACATGCATTTCATCAAACATGTCACAAATATGTAATCTACAAGTTCAAACAATAGATCTGAGCATAGGGGTCTCAATCTTATCTAAGAATCACTAAGAAGTATTGTTCCCTTATATCATTAGTTGTATTATCATCTATTATTTCATAGATACATTGCTCATTCATTTACAAATCGAAACATTAGGAGAGCCATACATCATCACTATCATAATACATGCTTATAACCAACATAATAAAAATAGAAAAATCAAGGATACATCATCCATATAAGAAACATAATAACAAGCATATTTACCCATCAACACTAGAGGAAAAGAGCTCTTATTTCCATAAGAAAAACGCAACCAAGTTTGGGACATCCATGTTCCACCTGACCATAGACATGGTTGAGCCAAATCTCTCTTCAGCTAGTCACCCCTGTGCCATATTCCAAGCATGAATGTGGGATTTCATCAAACTCATCAATCAAAACCAAACCATGGCTTCCATAGGAAAACCCACCTCAACCCACTAAACTAGTTATTCCATCTCATGGTTGAAAATCACAACCATCACAAAATTGGTCTCTACCCAAGTTGTTTGAGGGCTCCAAAACATTTTTTCCAACTAGGACTTCCAGGATTAGTAACTCAATCCATAACTGTCATTGGGCTTTCAGAGCATTTTTCCAACTAAGGCTTCCAGGACTAATAACTCAACCCACATAGGGCTTCTAGAGCGTTTTTCCAACCAATGCTTCTAGGACAAGTAACTCAACCCAAGTTGTTACAGGGCTTCAAGAGTGTTTGTCCAATCAATGCTTCTAGGAACTAATAAATCAATCCACAACTAAAGGAACATGAGAACCAAATAGAAAACAAACAATGAAATTGAACCCAAAACACCATGGCTATCCAAGAAATGGAAAGGCTAGGAAAATCCTCTATCAATCTAGACAATCCTATATTCCAATGACAAATCATAACCAATAAACCACATGCATGTGTCATACATGCCAAAACTAACAAGGAAACCACACATGCAATTCGATACCTGCAAAGCAATATAGTTGTACTCATTGATGCCAATGTCCTCTTGTGCTTTCCTGCCTTTCCTTTTCCTTCTTACTCCAAATCCAAGGTATGCCACACTACTCCAAGAGTGCTCCAAGAAACTCAAGTATCCAGGAGTATGAGAGAGAAAGAGAATAGAAAGAGAGTCATAAGTGTGAGAGAAATCTTTCCCACTGATCCTTAGAAGAATTTTTATCAATGAGGCCTCTATTTTCTTCATTGTCCATTATTTTCCTTCATTTTCCTCCTCAGATGCAACCTGTGACCTTTCACCTCCCTTTTCTCCTATTTTCCTTTATTTTCATAAATAAAATGCCAATTAATTCCTCATGCCTTTCCAAAACCTTAGCCATTGCCTTTTCCAATTTCCTTTAGCCCTAATGAACCGAAATGAACACCCACTAGGATTTTTTTCCCGCCATTTGGAATACGTGTCCCATGACCTTGGTCTTATATTTTTTTACATGAATTTTTAAAGAGGGTTGTTACAAAAAATTATGCTTAAATAGTATAAAATAGGTTATAATGTTTTCAAGATTTGATGAAAAGAATTGAAAACTTAAAAGACATTGGACATCCTTCTTTGTGTGCATAAAAAACATTTCTTGTAGAAGTTCATATAGTTCTTTTTAATCCTCTTACCCCTCCCTGTGCCCTACATTGGAAATAATGAGAGAGGGGGGTCGGGAGGGAAGTGAATCAGTATTCCTTAGCAATTAGAACTTTTAAATATTTTCAGAGAATTAGTTAATCTTCAATTATTCTTAATGTTTATCCAGTAACAATAGTAAACAATAGAACACAATAGGCACATGAATTTTAGATGGAAAACCCCCTCCAGGTAAAAACCCCTCGAACACATTTCTAATAAATTATTTAATCTTCAGCCCCAACTAAAATGAAAGTTACAACTTCCTATAATTCTAGAAAAACATTCTTCTTCAGCTCCCATTGTAAGGACACCCCAATGCCCTGGTTTCTTCAGTAGTCAACTAAATGGATGCCTGAAATCCTAGACTGGCCTACAACACTAAAGTGTTCACAGGCTCCAACCTGTAGGTGATTTCATGCACCAACCTAGCACCTCCCTACCACATTATAATGAGCAGAAATAAGACAAGAGTGTGGAATCCCATACTAGGGACGATGATCCATGATACAATATGTATCACAATGATTTTATTGAACTAGACCAATCACGCAATCACACTATGACCTGCAACCCAACGATAACATCATCCAATAATGACTCATATACCTCCCAACAATGGCTCTTGAACTATAGGAAAATTGACTCTTTTACAATAATGACTCTTTTACAATTTTAAAATGACGAGTTTTACTACACTGAATTTTGACACGACCTGATACTTGACTTGACACTGCTTCTTGGATCACTAGCAGTTGTTGAGGTACTGTTGTGCTTTCTTCAAGTAATGGTACTTTGGCACTACATGTACTACTAGTATGTGTCTGAGTTGTCCTATTGTGTCCTCCTTCCTGCACATGCATTAATGAACAAGACCCAAACCAATACAAACAAAATACTTACACTTTCCTGCAAAACATATGTTAGAGAAATATTCAAAATTCAATTGTAAATATGTTTAGCATTTATGAAAAAAACCAAAAGAAACATACATACAAAATAATTGCACTATCCTGCAAAAACACATGTCAAATATTATATTCAAATTCAAATGAAAACACTAATCATACATACCTTTCTGTAGTAGACTTACCCTTGAGTTTTGATGTGTGGTCCTTACTGTAGTGATCCTTGAATGCATAATATTTATTGACTTCTCGAAGATCTATATTGAATCTGCTATATATATGTAATTTTATATCTCCAAGGTTTGAAATTTCATCCTATAGTATCCCTATGAGTCCTCTTTCTAACCCCATAGATCTGATGGATATTGGATTTTTCCAAAAAGGGTTATGTCCAATCTCCCACGATGACCTGATTATAGACTATTTCAATAGAGAAAACTTGTATTAAGTGTCACGTGTCATTGTTTCGACCTTTGGTATTGAAAACGATATCCAAATAACTAAATTCTGTTTGATTTCTTTCACTTTTTACAAAATTTTAATCCAATGCTCAAAGAGAAAGTTATGATGATTTTCCCAAGGTCATCTGTTTGACATGGAATTCGGGAGCCTGCAAAAACGATAACTTCCTTAGATCATATCTCTAAAAATATAACTAACCAATATCTGAAATATTTTCACGAGGTTCATCAAGATGTCGGCTAAAATGGGTTTTAATTTCAGCTTCCTAAGCTTCGTATAAAAAAAATTATAGTGAAAATTCCATGATGACCTGTTTGAAGCAGTTAAATCCTTACATGAGGAGGATACGAGGGTCACCATTTATAGAAATGCTTAGGTTGAGAGGGTCTTCAA
The DNA here is from genome assembly GCA_034641835.2 of Pinus albicaulis. Lineage (NCBI taxonomy): Eukaryota > Viridiplantae > Streptophyta > Pinopsida > Pinales > Pinaceae > Pinus > Pinus albicaulis. The sequence continues at coordinate 202,170,722 of CM076578.1, read as the reverse complement.
CAAGTGAACTTTGGAGGGATTTTATGATCTTAAAACATTATTAATTATTATCTATTCAATCACAACCAATTATGAGTGCCATGCCACAACCCCATGGGGTTTTATCCCACTAACTGGGATTACTAAATTCAAACACGAATATCTCTCAAACCGTGAAGAATTACATGGCATACCATATATCAATAGAAACATCTCGACAAGTAGAATCCACCCAAAATATCCTTGAATCATAATAAAGTAATTTTTCAATGTGAATTTCCATGTAAGACTGGGGTGCCCCTGCTGCTGCTTTGGTTGACATTAATTACAACCACCGATCAAAAATATCCCCCTTTGACATTTATGGCAACACAAGTACTCCCACTGTGATTATGAAACTTCTTCCTAATCCTACTACATTCTGTCACCCTTTTTCATCAATGGAAATGGGCAACTCCCCCTGAAAAAATGTCAGCCTTCGGACTTGTATACACCTCCACTCCCCTTTTCTACTTAGTTAGATAAGAGAAAGAGTCTAATGAGAAATTGGGAGAATCCAAAGATTTTGGTGAATATACTTAAATGCTTCATGGGGTAATGGTTTTGTAAATATGTCAGCAATTTATTCCTTTGTGCCAACATATTCAAGCTTGATATTCTTTTCAGCGACCTGCTCTCTAATGAAATGATATTTGATCAGAATGTGCCTTGTTTTGGAATGCGCCACATGATTCTTGGAGATACTGATGGAAATGGTGTTATCGCAAAATATGGGAATAGGCTCATCAAACTTGAATTGAAGATATTGCAAAGTTTTCTTCATCTAGATAAATTGAGGACAACAAGATGTTGCTGCAATATATTCTGCTTCTATTGTGAATAACGAGATTGAATACTGCTTTTTACTTAACCATGAAACAAGGAAACCACCTAGATAGAATGTTGCTCCAATGGTACTCTTTCGATCATGAAAAATTCCTACCCAATTTGCATCTGTATAAGCTTGTATAGCTAGATCATTTCCTTTGGGATAACATAAACCATATTCTGATGTGCGCTTAAGATATTGAAGAATTCTTTTGGCGACAATCATATGATATTATTTTGGTGCTGCTTGGAATCTTGCTACTTGTCCCAACTACTTGAATTATGTCTAGCCGAGAAGATGTCACATATGGAAGACTTCCAATCATATATGTATACAACCTCTAGTCCACATCCTTTCACGAATCTTATAAAATTAACTTTCAACCTGTTACCATTGGGGTAAGGATAGGCTTGCAATCTTCCATCTTGAATTTCTTGAGCACTTCCTTGATGTACTTGGTTTGATATATAAATATTCCTTTATCCTACTAAGATATATAAAGCCCTAAAAGGTATGTCATCTTGCTAAGTAGATACATTTCAAACTCACTTTGCATCTTTGTGGAAATTTTTTTACTTAATCTTTCATCATTGCTTTCAAAGATTATATCGTCCACATAGACCTTGATAATTGTTAGGTTATCTTGATCCACTTTCACATAGAGATTGTTTTCGACGCTTCCTTTCTTGAATCCTTGTTGATGTAGATATCCATCAAGATGATCATACTAAGCTCTAGGAGCTTTCTTGAGACCATATAGTGCCTTCTTTAATCTGCAAACATAGTCTTCCTTTTCAGAGAGCAGAAAACCTTTGGGTTGTTCAATGTAAAATTATTCTTCCAATTAACCATTTAGAAAGAATGGATTAGCATCCATTTGGTAGACCTTGATTTTTCTCGAGCATGCATATGTGAGAAACATTTTGATAGCTTCCATTCTGGAAATGGGAGAAAATGTTTCTTCAAAATAAATTCCTTCAAATTGTGCATATCCTTTGTAGACTAATCTTTCCTTATTTGTGGTAACATGTTCGTCCTCATTAAATTTGTTTATGGAGAGCCATTTAGTTCCAATAACATTTTTATCCATTGTTCATGGGACCAATTCCCAAGTGTAGTGCTTCTCAATTTGATCCATTTCTTCATTCATAGCTGCTACCCAGTGTTCATCTCGACTAGCTTCCTCAAAATTGCTCGGCTCAAAAATTGCTAAAAAATCAAGGTGGGATTATTGTGATGAATGAAGTTGTTGACTTCTTCTGGTTCCAATTCCTTCATTTATGTTGCCAATGATTTTATTTGATGAATGATTCTCTTGACACCATTCTTTTAAACCTTTTGGAAAATTTTCTTGTAGATTTGCTTTAAGGGACAATCTCATCGTCATCCTTTGTAACACAATATTCATCAAAAGTAATATTTATGCTTTCCACTATTTGTTTTCACCTCATATTGTAGCATCTATAAGCCTTCTTTTTGCGTGAATAACCAACGAAAATACCTTCATTGACACAGGAATCGAGCTTGCCCAATTTTTGATCTTCTCTTTTGATGTAGTTTTTTCTTCAAAATATTTTGAAGTATTTGACGTTAGCTGGTCTTCCTTTCCATAGTTCGTATGGAGTCATGTTACAATTTTTCCGTAGTAGACCTTTGTTTATAATCAATACAGCTGTATCTATTGCTTGAAATGAAGATTTATCATCTAATTTTGAGTAATTTAACGTTGTTCTAGCAATTTCCTATATGGTTCTATTTTTTCTTTCAATAAATCCATTTTTATGTGGTGTTCTGATTGTAGAGAATTTCCCTTTTATTCCATTTTCGTCATAGTAATGTTGAAATACCTTGGAAATGAATTCTTCGCCATTATTTGATCTCAAAAATTTGATCTTCAAATCATTTTCATTTTCGACCAATTCCTTGTAGATTCTAAAACACTCGAATGCCTCATTATTTTTCCTTAAGAAGTTGATGGACGTCATTCTGGTGTAATCATCTATCATTAGCATAAAATATAATTCTCTGTATAAATATTTTTTTCTCATAGGACCACATAGTTCAGTATGTTCTAATTCCAATGGATGTGATGCAAAGTATTCTTTCTTCTTGAATTAAACTTTTTTCTTCTTGTTATGCTGACAAGATTCACATATAATATTGGTAGGTTTAGAAATTTTAGGCATTTCTCTTACTGCTTCCTTCTTGTTGATCCTGACCAAATTTTCGAAATTCAGATGTCCCATTCATTTGTGCCATAACCAAATTTCGTCTTCTTTCGCCAAAAAGGACCCTTTAGGTGTCTAATCCAAAATATATATGTCATTTTGAGCTTAGCTTGTTGCAGCCACAATTTTACCAAACTTTCCTTTCATGATTTCACATTTATTAGAGTTAAATAGCATCATGTGTCCTTGATCGCACATATCTCCAACACCGAGAAAATTGTGATTTTTTCAGACAACAACACATCCTTCACTAATGCATTCTTGCCTCCAAGTGTGATCATACCTACTCCTATGACATTTTAAGACCCATAATTTCCAAAAGACTTTGTTCCATCCTTATTTATCTTCAAGGATATGAACTTATTCCTATCTCCAGTCGTATGAGTTGAGAAACCATTATCAACATACCAAATGTTTTTGTTGCTTTGAGCCTTGAGCGTGATAACACATTTTTCAATCTTCTTTTTCCATATTTGTTCATTCTGGTTTTGTGAGAATTCCTTTGAAGAACTTCCAAGTTTGCAATATTTTTCCAGGTGTCCAAAATTATTACATTTGTAACATTTGACATCATCTCTCAAATGATAAAATATGTTAATATTCTGTTTAGTTTCAGAATATCCATTTCTGAAATATCTCTCGAAACTATATTTATTCCCAACATATGTGCGACATTATATAGCTCTATGTCAAAACCTTCCACATGAATAACAATGACCATAGAAGATAGGTTGATACCTGGCAGGAAATATTCTTCGAGGAATTTTCTTCCATGGTTCTTCCTACAAGTCTTAATCTCTTGAGTTGGCTGGGAGGTCTACCTTCTTGTTAGATTTTGCATATCCATCCTATTTTGTTGCCATAGAAGGACTTGTCTCCTTTTCATATTTTTCTTTGTAACCAAGACCAGTCTTGTCATTGTTTGATCACTAATTGATGATGATTTCTTCCAATGTCTTTGAGTTGTTAGTGTAGTTTTGAAGAGTTTTTCCATTTCTTACTTGCTTTCGTAGAGAAACTATTTCATCTTCCAATGTTTCTCTTTCCTTGTTGCTTTCCTTTAATTCTTCCCTAAGCGACTCTTCAACTCAATTGTATTCTTCAACCTTGATTTTAAGATTTAGGACATGTTCCCTTTCTTTCTTTAATTCGTCTTCAAGAGTGTTGAAGTGCTTCTTCTCGACCTTGAGCTCTTTGATAACCCTCATTATTTCATTTTGAAATTCAACCTCAATCATCTCTTCTTCTTCGTCATATTCCTATTTCTCATTGTCCTTGGCCATAAACAATATTCTTCCGTTGATTTATTCTTCGTTATCACTGTCTTCATTAGATGAGGAGCTATCTTTTTTGGAGAAGAAACTCTTCTTAAACCATTTCTTATTGCCTTGCTTGTTGAACTTCCTCAAACCTTTCTTTCCTTTCATAACAATCACATTTTTTTAGGACACTTGGCTACAAAATGCTCAACCTCACCACAATAAAAAAATATCAATGAAAGTTTACCTTTTAATTTCCCCGTACCTGTACTAATTTTTCGCGTGAAGTAGGAAAATTCTTTATCTGAAAGTTTATGTTCATATTCTTCCTTTTCTTCTTCCTTACAACTGCAAGTTTTCGATTTCGGAGTATGCTTGTCCTTACTAGTCTTCTTGGATATGGAAAATGTTGTTTCTAGTTGATACGTGTCATCCTCTTCTTCAATCCTAATTTCATATGCCGTAAGGAATCCATGAAATTCATCTTTGTTGAGATTGGTTAGATTCGAACTATATTCCAAGACATATACCTTTAGGTTGAATATTTCTGAAAATATTCTAAGGATCTTTGAGAAAACAATGTTTGCGTCGACAAGTTCTCCCAAGCCTTCCAATGCATTTGTTCTTTCATCAACATGCTAAACGTATGCAGCAACATTTTCATCTTCCTTCATTTTGAGTTGCTCAAATTTTTCCCTGTAAATTTGAAGCTTTGATTCTTTCACATTTGAGTCACATACATATATATTCTCAAGCTTTCCCCATACTTCTTTAGCAGTTTTTCAACTCAGTACCTTAATATAGACAGATTCGATAAGCCCACTGATAATGAGATCTTTATCCTTCGCATCATATACCATATTTTTCTTACCTTGTTCATCATGGGTCGATGTAAAGCCTTTTTCAATGATTTCCCATACTTCATATCCTTGCGCCAGCAAATGAACCTGCATTCTTCTAGTCCAAAGTGCATAGTTATTTCCATTGAACAAAGGAACTATATTCTCAGTATACTCCATGATCTCCTTCTAGTTGTTAGACTACTATTGAAGGAACCAAGATCTTAAACCAGTTGTTGGAAATACTGAGATGGGGGGTGAATCAATATTCCTTAGCAATTAGCACTTTTAAATATTTTCAAAGCATTGGTTAATCTTCAATTATTCTTAATGTTTATCCAGTAACAAGAGTAAACAATAGAGAACAATAGGCACGTGAATTTTAGGTGGAAAGCCCCCTCCAAGTCAAAAAACACTAAATTCTTTTCTAATAAATTATTTAATAATCAACCCCAACTGAAATGAAAGTTACAACTTCCTAGAATTCTAGAAAATCATTCTTCTCCATCTCCCACTAGAAGGACGCCCCAATTCCCTTGTTTCTTTAGGATTCAACTGAATGGATACCTTGAAATTCTAAATAAACCTACCATCCTGAAGTGTTCACAGGATCCAACCTGTAGGTGACTTCATGCACCAACCTAACACCTCCCTACCACCATATAATGATCAAAAATAAGACAAGGGTGTGGATTCCCGTACTAGGGACAATGATCCATGATACAATATGATTCACACTGATTTTATTGGGCTAGACCAATCACCCAGTCACATTATGAACTACAACCCAACCATAAAATTATCCAACAATGACCCCTATACCTCCCAAAAATGCCTCTTCAACTCTAGGAAGATTGACTCTTTTACAATATTACAATGGTGATTTTTACATCACTAACTTTTGATGTGATTTGATACTTGACTTCACATTGCTTCTTAGATCACTAGCAGATGTTGAGGTATTGTTGTGCTTGCTTCAAGTAATGGTACTTTGGCACTGCACGTCCTTCTATTATGTGTCTGAGTTGTCCTATTGTGTCCTTCTTCCTGCACATGCATTAATGAACAAGACCTAAATCAATATACAAACAAAATATAATACTATCCTGCAAAACATATGTCAGAGAAATATTCAAAATTCAAATGTAAATATGTTCAGCATTTATGAACAAAACCCAAAAAAACATACATACAAAATACTTACACTATCCTACAAAAGCATATGTGAGAGATGATATTCAAATTCAGATGAAAACATTAATCATACATACATTGTTGTAGCAGACTTACCCTTGAATATTGGTATGGTCCTTACTGAAATGATCCTTGAATGCATACTTTTTCTTGCCTTCTAGAAGCTCGATATTCTGTTGTATATATACAATTTCAGATCTCCACGGTTTGAAATTTCATCTTGTACTAGCCCTCTGAGTACTCTTTCCAACCCCATGGTATGATTGATATTGGATTCTTCAAGAAAGAGGTATGCCCAATATCCCACGATGAACTGGTTATAGACTAGTTAAGTAGAGTGAACTTGTATGAAGTTAAACGTATCACTGTTTCAACCATCGGTCCTGAAAAGAATACCCAACAAACTAACCTTCATTCTCTTACTATAACTTTTTATGAAATTTGAATCCAATTCTCAGAGATAAATTTATGATGATTTTTCCAAGGTCAACATCGAATTCGAGAGCTTGCAAAAACCCTAACTTCCTCAGATCATATCTCCGAAAATATAGCCAACCAAGATTTGAAATTTTGTCACAAGATTCATAAATATTTAGGATTAAATGGGTTTTAATTTCAGCTTCTGAATCTTCCTAGAAAATAGATTATAGATAAAATTCCACGATGACCGATTTAAAGCAGCGAAATCCTTACATGAGGAGGATATGATGGTCACAATTTATAGAAATGCTTAGGTTGAGAGGGTATTCAACAAGTGACCGTTGGAGGGATTTTAGGAGCTTAAAACATTATTAATTATTGACTATTAAATCACAACCAATGATGAGTTCCATGCCACAACCCAATGGGGTTTTAGCCCCCTAACCGGGGTTACTAATTTCAAACACGAATATCTCTAAAACCATGAAGAATTACGTGGCTTGCCACATATCAATGGAAATATATCGACAAGTAGAATCCATCCAAATTATCCTTGAATCAAAATAGAGTAATATGTCAAGTAAAAATTCCCATGCAATATCAGGGTAGCCCCTGGTGCTGCTTGGGTTGACATCAATGACAACCACTGATGAACACCCTACTTGATTATTGTGTTAAAATTTCCATTTACATTCTCCCAAAAAAACATTCAAAGCACTTGTGCCTCTCTTCACCACAAATTTTAACAATGTATCCATTGTTGATAAGACCAAAGCATCTTCCTTTTTCTCTAAATCCACTAAAATCTCTATGTCAATTATTTTTTGTTTCCTTATCAAAAATTTCGTTGGTATTCTCACACTTCTCATCCCACACTTCTTCCACTTTTTTTTTGGAATTGTCAAATTATTTGTAGTTATGATAAGTTCTTCCTTTAAGACAATTCTTCTTACTATTTATTTATGGTAATTTTAGTTACATGTTTAACTCTAATGATATGGTGCTTCTGATGAAGATTTTCTTTTCAAAATAATTTCATTTAAATAGTGATTTTCAAATATTAACATATTTAAAAAGTAGTTAAATATGTTCCTTCTTGTACATGGAGTGTGTATTTATGTATTGTATGTTTTTTAAGTCACAAATTATTTTATAATTTTTTATATAAATATAGATATAGAATTTTTCTTTGCCTATTGAAATCGACTTGGTCTTTCATTTTTTAGTAATTAGCTTTATTTTTCAAGAATCTTCCATTCTCTCAAATTCAAAATATGCTCCATATCATAAAGTTAGTAATAATTCCCTCAATATGTATATAGACTTCCTATATAAGAACAAACTTTAATTTCTATTAGTATTTAGTTCAACAACCTTGCAAATTATTATACAATATCTTCTTCATCAACTTTGCTATCTTCATCCTCTTCTCATTTTTGAGCCACTCTCTTGGATTCGTTAGGTTTTTATTTACTCTAGTTATTCTAATTGTATTCTTAACACCTGTTCTTTTTAGTCATTTTTTTATTTCCTTCTCTTCTAACAATCTTTTTTACTTGGCATTGGATTTTAATATGTTTGGTGAATAAGATATATGAACAAAAATATAAAACCATCCTTGTTGTAGGCATCACTTTGAGTTTAGGATTTATATGGTCTTTTGAAGAAATGAAAAATTATTGCTAAGAAGAACTAATTTTGAAAAAGGTCAAATTCTTCACTTGGTAAATGTGACTTGTTGTGAAACCAAACAAAGCTTCAAACCTATTCACTAGTAAAATTTTGGGGTTATAGAACATAGATCACTTTTACCACGCACCCTTCAATCCTATGCCCAAATGGTTAAGTTTTTTCATTTCTTAAACATGTGTTGGGAGGAGATTGAAGAGAGATTATTGCTTGTGGGACTAGACTACTTAGGAAATAAGCATATTGACTTGTGTCTAAAACCCTAATCACTTTCATTCTAGTCAAATTAACACTTATTTTATTGGTACCCAAAGTAGGTCCACTTGAGGTTTTATTTCATACATTTTCATTGCTTACATGTTAAGTATGCAACATTTCATACATTTACATTGTTCACATGTTAAGCATGTAACATCGAGGAGAAATAAGATGGGAAGCTACACAAATAGTTGAGTTTATTATTGTAGCTAATCTAAAGTGAGGTTTTCGATACTAAGCAATATTTCCACTATCTATGCCATAAGTGTGAACAATAATAATGTTGAAATAAGTGGATAAAAAGTTAAGGGAGATATCAAGCTTATAAATTAAAAGAGGTAATGCTACTATAAAGAGAAAATTTGCAATGTATTTAAATACAGACATAACAACAACAAATGGTTCCATGGGCTCTTGGGAAACCAATGAAATTATCTACTTGGATTCTAGTTACACCAATCTCATGGGATGAGAGAATTTGAAAAACAATATATATATTCTAAAAATGAAGATTAAAGGACAAAAGATACCTTAGAAATGGTAATATTCCTAAGACAAGAATTGAATAATTATGTAAAAATAGTTATATTTATATTTGGTAGTTATATGTATCAAGATCTTTCTAATAATTTGGTAGTTATTGGTAATAGGATTTTTCTTTTGCTCATTTCAATTGGTGTTGATTTGTTTAACATACATGGAAAAAAAATACAGTATGCTTTCAAGGTTCCTCTTAAATATATGAAAAAAATGCATGGTCAATCTCCATAAATATTTCAAGAAGAAATTCAACACATATTGGATATATTTTCATTGAATTCTCTAATTATAAGAGATGTTGTAGAGCATAAAAAAATGTTTATTAATTGTTGGCATTGATTATGATAAATTCAAATATGAAATCCTATTATGTCTTAGTCATGAGCAGGGAGCTTAAAAAATCCTTCATCACCAGATGGAAAAGGATTCCCAGGAGAAGTGATGTCATGATCCCATGAGGTAAAATCCGAGGTATGATGGTTAGTGTGCTCACTTAGTGGCTACCCACCACTTTAGTTCTAAGTCGATCACATATCGTTCAAAGGCCAATTTCTTCTCCCTCATTTGGCGAAGGTACCATAATGACTGGTCTTAGGTAATCTATATTACCCTATAGATGAACATTGTGGGAAGCAATGATACTTGGATCAGACTTCGGTGGCCGTCAGTACCCACCCCAATCTCCATTGTTATAACTGGTTTTAATTGAGTACGTGAGTACCATCCATCTAACAGGCTTGAAACCCCCATTAGTGGTGGCTTGCAGAAAAGGTTTCAATACTTGCATTGAGTGGACAAGACACATAGGTGTCTAGGAACGTTTTCTTTCCCTATTGTGCGGATGTGTGGATCTCAAAGTACCTAACACGTTTGTATAGCATATTTATTGCATAAGTTTTGCTTATCATCTTAAATAAACATGTGTATGACATTTGGGAAACTGAATTGCATTTATCTAGCATCTCCTTACACTCAATTGTGCAGCCATCATCACAGCCCTTGGCCCAAAATGCCGATCCCGAAGACTTCAAAGGCTTCTTCCCATTATAGGGGGTTTTCTCGCCTTACAACTCAAAAAAGATAAGCACACATATACTCTCTCAAGCAATGGTAGTCAGATTCAGAAGAATAATTCCATCCAATGCATTTTATATACATACTTACCTAGTCACTAAAGATAATTAAAATTTGGAAAAAAAATACTCCAAAACTTATAACGATTAAATAATGCTAATAAGATAAATTCAAAAATACAAAATGAAATCATAACATGATAATATTGTATAAAAATGACAATGAAAGGGGAAAAAACCATACATACGGTTTTCCAATTCCATTATTTGTTCATCTATCCAATCAATCATGGAATGACTTGTGTACAATGCCGATGAACTCACTGAGCCACGATTCCAGAGATAAAAATGAATATATATCCTCGTGAGAGGAAACGTGCTGTGAAGGGTTGGGTTTTTTCACTTCAAATGTGAGGCAGGGCATCTATGTTTCAGTGAACGATTAACAATTACTTTTTTTAAAATAATATTTTTTATAATAATATAAAAATCTAAAATAAATATATCATTTTTAGGCGGTTTTGAAATTATCAATTACAAATTAGAAATTGCAATTCACACTCTGTTTACAGAATATGGAAATTAGACATGTTTATACTTTCACAAATGCTCAATTTCTTGAGATTATTATATTTCAATTAACACAATCTATAATGCTAAATCCAAAGCACAATTAACATTTTGCAGTTCTTAAATTCGAAGTGTTGTTATTTTATTCAATATCTTAAACATTAAAGAAATATAATGAGTCCCTATTTACAGCTCCTTAAATTCTATCCAAAAAAACACAAATCAAATTTATAGTAGGATATAGAATCTATGCTAAAAGAGTCAATAAGAGTCACCTATTGAGATATAGCAACTTTTTAATTTTCTCTGTCAGCTATTTTCTTTTTTATTTTATTTCATTGAGAGTCACATATTGAGATATGGCCACTTTTTAATTTTGTCAGCTATTTTCTTTTTATTTTTATTTTATTGAGAGTCAGCTATTGAGATATGGACAATTGAGACAAGCTCATTGAGGCACTGCCCACTTTCATATTAACAACAAAAGGAATTATAAAAAAAGCACAACCCACCAGGAGCTTCTTAGCAATAGCTGTGAAATATTATTTTTATATATGTTATTGTTGAGGATCTGTTTTTATATATGTTATTGATGCGGATCTCTTTACACTCCACTGAGATACTTTAAAAATCTACAAAATTCAATCTGAAGGGTAGCTTGAGACTGAGACTCTGCTCATATAGGGACAAAAATGGGGTCTTATTAAATTGCCTGTGGACCTTTGCAGAATAGAGCAAATGAGTTTTTTTAAGGTATTTTAATAATGCATAATTTAGTCAGAGATCCACTGGAAACTAGGCCTCTTTGTAATTTTCTTTGCTGAGACAAGCTTATTGAGTCACTGCCCACCCACCTTTACGTACACAACAAAAAAAATAATACTAAACACAACCGACTAGGAGCTTATACAAAACGCAACCCACTTGGAGCTTCTCTGCAATGGCTGTGGCAATTTTACATAGGTTATAGATAAGGATTCTTTTACATTACAGTGAGATGGTTTATAACTAACTAGCCAGTTTGCACTGGTTGCCAATACAATAATGCCATTGTGAATACTAAACGCAACCCACTTGGAGCTTCTCTGCAATGGCTGTGGCAATTTTACATAGGTTATAGATAAGGATTCTTTTACATTACAGTAAGATGGTTTATAACTAACTGGCCAGTTTGCACTGGTTGGCAATACAATAATGCCATTGTGAACAAGATGGGGGAGACTGTTGATATAAATATGAGATATAACATGTTTTTGAGATTTGAATTTATTTATAACTAGCCAGCTTGCACTGGTTGCCAATACAATAATGCCATTGTGAACAAGATGGGGAGACTGTTATATAAATATGAGATATGACATGTTTTTGAGATTTGAATTTATGTAAGTAGAGAAACAAATTGTTCACTAAATCCCTTGAATTAAAATAATTAATTAATTAATTTTATATATATATATATATATATATATATATATATATATATATATAAAATATTTTATATTTTTTTAAGAAATATGTCAGAGATAATAAACCTAAAGTGAAAATGAAAATGGTGCTGGTTTAATTCTAGTTTTCCTTAAAATATCATGTTCACTTAATATATGGATGTTTTCATTAAAATATCATTTTTACTTAATAGATGCACTTAATAACAGTGTATCGGTATTGTTCATGGGATTTAGGGAACACGGAGACCTGGGAATGTATATCTATTTGGCATCAATTTCATTCTAATAGCATACTCATACATCAGATCAAGCGGAACTCTCAAGTCAACTTAAAGCTGGTAACCAACACTTTATATACTCTAGGCTTTAAGAAGAAAAGGTGGGGCTACCTATTTATTTTACATGCACATCATCCCAACATTTGAAGCTCTAAGTCTTTGCAAGGACCAAAGAACCTTTGTGACTTTTTGACAAATTTTCTTCACGGCAGTTTAAGGTCATGGGATTAATTAGTGTTTTTACGTAGAGGTGTCAATTTGGGGGCATTGTTGAAGTTTGAAGGATACTATAAATTAGAAGGAAAAATGGATTAGATAACTAATTCATAAATAGTTGTATGGTACATTGTACAATGTTTTAATATGAATTATTAATGGTAATTTCTTATATTTTCATATTTATTTAAAAAATAAGCTTAGGTTATTAAATTGGTATATACTTTTTAAAATATAGTAAATTTGAAAGTAAATTTTATTAAATTTTACATATTTTAAAACATAATAATGAGGTGATTGGATGGTGTTTAATAATGGAAGAGATGTAATGTTGTGTTGTCCAATAATGTTGTGTTTAGTTTTATAAATATTTTGATAAGATAAAATTAAAATTAAAAAATAAAATAATCAATAATTAAAATAAAATTGAGGTAAAATAGTTAATTTACCATTGGTCATTTTGGGTTCTAGTATTTTTATGTAAAAGAGGTTTGCACTTCAAAAGGTTTGATCCCTCTCAATGCTTGGTAGACTTGGAGATAAGATGGATGTAGGTTGTATATATTTGAATTAGGAATCTTCACATTTTTTATTGTCCATTAGTATTTTGTAAGTACACTATATTAGGATTTATTAGTAATTGGGGTTTACGATGGTCCACATATAAATAACCTCCCATCATGTCAGGTTGGGCATATTGATGAGGCCTAAAACAAATGAAAATTGGCTTAATTATTGAACAATGTAGCTTTTGGAGGTATTATCTTTATTGTTTGATTGCACTATATCTGAGGTATGTTTGTGTTAGCCATTTTTGCTTATTTGTATAGGGTTTGAAAAATATCTTAAATGAGTTTGAAGCCATATGATGGTGGAAAGTAGCTCGAAAGAAGGGATATGCATGCCAACATTGGTGAAAATTGATATGACTACTAAAAATGTCATAATTGAGTAGACTTGATCCCATAACACACAAAAATTTGGAGGTAGAAATGTTCCTCGAGATTGGGATGTAGCATAATTTGCCAAGAAATCTCTTGAACTTTATTTAGAATTCATGGTTGGAGGCATTGAACTCAAGTTTGATGTAGCTCAAATGCAAGTGATATCAAGCTAGCCATGACCGATTCTTTTTAGGATTAACTAAGTTTTTTCTTTAATAATATCCAAATTTAAGATAATATATTTCTCATTTATCTAGAAATTAAGTTTAATTGAGAAAAAAATCACTAAAAATCGATAAATAAATTAAAGAAAGGGAAAAGAAAACTATTACACCGTATATTTTGGAGTTAGAAGGGAGCTTCATGGTCACATTTGTTCATTTTCATTTTTAATCATCACCATCCAGTTTTAAAATTTTGAGAAAATAAACAATATCAATAATCATCCTTCCTAAATTTTGTGCAATGAACCATTCTATCTTTAACAACCTTTTAAATTTAAATTACAATTATCATAAACCAATTATAATTAATACCGACCTAGATCCATCTAAAATCCAGATCTACCAAGCACCAAGAGGGATGAAATCTATTTTCATTCTAAAAGATGTTTGTTATCTCAAGGGATTTGACACCTCTTGGTGCTTGCTAGATCAAGATTTAATATGGATCTAGGTTGGTTTTATTTATCCTTTAAGTAGGCTATATTCCATTTTTAAATTTAAATTAGAATTATCATAAACCAATTATAATTAATACCATCCTAGATCCATCTTCAATTTGGATCTACCTAATGCCGAGATGGATCAAATCTCTTTCCATTGTAAAAGAGGTTTGCATCTCAAGAGGTTTGATCCTTCTCAACACTTGTTAGATCCAAATTTAAGATGGATCTATGTTAGTTTAATTTCCCCTTCTAATAGGCTATATTCCACATGCATACCATGGATTGATACCATAGGTTCTGATAAACCCGGAGCTCAAAAACCACCAGTAACTTGACCAAGTCAATTTTACCATAACTACACAACAAAAATTAGTAACAATAATAATAATAGTGTATAATTTTTATTTTAATTATATAAATTTGAAGTTATTTTTATATTTAATTTTTTTTCTATTTTATGCTGACTTAGTCAAAAAAATTATAGAACATTACAACATCTCTTCCATACTAGGCTCGAGAGTGCCTCTCAGTGCAAAAACATACAAAGTAGATGTAGAATCATAGTATTTCTCCAGTAGCATGTGATGGACCAATCACCCCTGGATTTGATTTATCAAATAAAGGTCTTGCAAATTCAGGATCTAAATAATTGACTTCCACAAATACCACCATCTTAGTAGTCTAGGATATGAGTTTGTTATTTTGGTCATTTCATTTAATGTAGAGTGAAAGTCTTGGATTATGGAGCTTGTTCTGCCAATGGAATCAGGTTTTGAATATCATTTAAATTGGACCAATACGTTCTAACATGTAAAAGATTATCCACTTGTTCAATTTGATACACAATACTTAACTTGGAATGGCGATATTGGCATGACTATAAAAATGCTTCTCGATCGAGTTAGAAGACTTATGGACCCATATTTGTGCAATTTTAGGTAACTTTTTGTAGGGAGCTATATTTTACAGTTTCCATGAAACATGGCACCTCATATCAATGACCTTTTTATAGCTCTTATTAGGAATATGGAAACTTGAAGATTGTAGGGTTGAAAAACTCAATATTGTTCATCTTCACTAGGCTAGTGCATTCAAGTGTTCCAAAACTTGGATAATTCATTAATTTATTGGTAACCAAACAATCATCCTAAACATATAAAAATATTGGGTAACACCTATTTACTTATTTAAATATTTAGTGATCGAACCTATTATTAAAATAAGGAAAACCCATAATAGTTTAACTCCACATAAAATTTATGTATTAGGCATAGTTAAAGAAAGGGTAAAATTTTAGTAGCCATATTTTTATTTCTATGCATGAGAGTTTTCTAGTTGAACAACCAGAAAAAGGGGACGCGGGTGCTTACCAAATTAAAATGCAGAATGTTGAAGAGTTTTGTATTCGCTAGATGTGAATAAGCTAGGAAGAATTGAAAAAATAATTTATTTTTGGATCAACTTCCATTTCCATGGTCATTAAAGTAGGGATCAAATGGCTCCCATATAACCAACAATTTTCATGAAAAGTGGCTAAAATTTACAATAAAAAACAATATTCCAGCAAAACTGGAGCAATGGAAAAATATAATAGAGTAAATATGAAGTATACAAGGTGAAGTAAGTTAATAATTCCAAATAATTGGCATCCCCATAAAATAAGGGTGAAATATATCATGGCAATTGTCTTTACGAGAAAAATAGGTGAATGGGAGGATCTAATTTGAAATTTTTTAGGTGAATTGAATTTTTCAACTCTCCCCCCTCAAATTCCCATGGACTAATTGTTTTAAAAATATTTTTTTACATAAAATATTGGATGATGTAGAGTCTAACTCCTCTTTGGAAAAACAATTCCTAACCAAAATTAAGAAAAAACCCCTTAATTTCGTCCATGGTGAAATTTCACCCTTAAAAGTTTCGATGACTATGGTTTACCACAGGTGAGGGAAGGTATGCCTAAGGTAGATGGTGACACCATGACCATAAAAAATTAGTTACATATTGTTACACAATAATTTGTCACCGTCCCTACCTTTCCCCGTCCCGCACATTGGAGGGCCCATTTTGTGACCTGTGAGCAATGTCATGCCGTGAAACCATTATCATTGCATTCCTCTAAACATGAGCTTCAATTGCCCTAAAGACATCTCCTTGCAGAAAATCATAAAAACATCCCTTTTTGCACTGGCGTGGGTATCCAGTTCAGAACTCGCACCAATGAGGAAAATCCTACAAAGAGGCCGCGCCAATTGGCGCTCTGTCCCAGAGTCGCAGTCGCGCCAGCCAATCTAAGGAGTGTTTTTTAAATAAGAATGGCGGAAGTTTCGTTTCAACAGACTCAGAAACTGCTATCTATCTTGAGTTGGGAGGTTTGGCTCCGGGAGTTCCATGAAAGGGAAGTGGTTTGCCACCTCTCATGGAAGCTTCCTTGAAGATAGGGCCAATCCCACAATTATAGGGATCCCAACTCCCTTCCTCCATCTATAAAAGCTAGCTCATTGCCATTGGAAGCTAGTCTTGAAGTGCCTAAGCCTTGAATCTCCAAGTTCTCAAATTCCCAAGAGCCTTCATGTTGCAAGAGCCCTCATTTTTCCCTTAAGGCCAAACTCGAGCAAGGAGACTATCGTCGAGAGACTCTAAGAGAGGCTTGTCCCATCCCTGGCAGGCTTTGCGAGACGTGTACAACTGGAGACCCCTCCGAAGGAGACCTCAGTGTCAGAACATTGGTTGTACTCTCTTTCGATTGCTTATTAATGAATGACTACTGGTTATGGTTCCACTCTGTTTTTCACTTATGATAATGATGAGTTATATCCTTTCTGACTGATATATAGTTGCGTATTCTAGATTTTATGCTTGTATTCGTGTTTTTTCTTGCGTGTGCAGGTTTCCATTCACGGAGATCGTGGGGATCGTGATCTGCCGAGGCTAAGGAACGGGAACGCTGTCTCTTCTACGGATCATAGCATTGGACTCCAGGTAGGCCTCCATCGTTGGTCTGTTTATTCGCAACTAGGAACTTGCGCTGTAGCATTTGATGATTGTTGCTAGACCCGTGCTGGGCTAGTAGGGATCGCCTCTGTCCACAGAGGGGATTTACCTCCTCAACAAATTGGGGACTCCGCTGGGGAACGTCTAGTTTTGATTGTCTCGTTTTGATTGTTTCGTGGTTTTCCTTGCTTGGTTGGCCTTCTAGGCTGGGTTCTTTTGCTGTTTTTGTTTCTTGGTTTGCTTGGATATCATTGATCTGCTTCTGGAGTTGTTATTTTTTATTTTTGGCTGAGGAACTCGGCTGGCGCGCTTTTTAGCTCGACAGTCGCGCCAATTGGCGCATGTTTCTTTTGTATTGCCCGCGCCGATTGCTTTCTGGCGCCAGTTACAACCTCACAGTCGCACCACTCCTGTGAGGCATTAGGGTTTGATCAGTTTTGAGCTCTCTGGGTCTGATCAGTGTATTTCTTTTTGGTTTTTTAGCTACCTGAGTGTGTTGGAGTCCTGTTTGACTAGGAATTTTCCTTCGTCCTTTGGTTGTTTTCTTTTCTCCATCTATTTCACGTTTTAAGCCCTAGGGCATCTAGTGGCTTTGTGTATCGAGCCCTCCTTAGGATTTTTGGTGTTTTGTTAGTCCAGTCAATTCTTTGATTGCTCCTCCGCATTCTCTTAGTGGCTATTCACCATTTCGTTGCGATTTTAGGGTGATTACTCTTCTCTTCATTCAAACTTCGTTTGGTCTTGCTTTGGACCTAGATTACACGGTCCATTGGAACCTTTGAGACTTTTTCTTGGTTTTGAGAGACTTTGGTCGATTTGAGATCTGATTGTTTGTGTCATTGAGTGAAATTTGTTTGTTTTTTCTCTCTTAATATCGTTTCTCAAATTGCTTCTCTTTTGTTTTCAGTTTGTTTAGTGCATCTAGCCATCAAACATTGAAAATTTAAAAAAAAAATCTCTTTTGCTTTTGGTTGATTAGTGCAAATTGAAATCTTTTCGATTTTACTACTAATTAGTGATTTGAATGAAAAGTTTTCGATTTCATTAGTTGCATTAGAGATATCATTGATTGTCTTCCGATCATTTTGTTTGTGTAAAAACTCTCAACTCTTCTGTAACTAGTTTTCATCGAACGAAATGATGTACTGTGGCATGTAGCTTTGCATTTAGGAGTTTTTGAGACCACACATTCGTTAGGGCCTGAAAACTGAAACGTAATTGAAGATCAAATTTAAAATCTACTCAATTTACACTAAGGCAGCATTGAAATCTAACGAAACACATTTAGAGGTCTAGGCTAGAGACGTGTTCCGGCGTCTTTAAACCTAGCAGCTGTCGTTTGCCTTTTGGCTTTAGACAGTGCTAGTACGGACTTGTGCTCCCCGTACCGTCGCGTATATAAAGGGAGACCCCTCTAGGTTTTCAATCCTTTATCCATAGGAAGCCGAGTCTGCCACCCTATACCCGTGATACACCGAACACAGCATTCGGGGAGATTGCCTGCACGTATGGAAAGTCCTTGGTTGATTTCTCTTTCATTATTGAAACCAAGGTGTATATTGCAGTTCACGGTTATTTGGTACACCCTTTTGCCTAGTATTCCTGAGCAGTCATTTGATCTTTTCTGACTCCCTAAATTTGAAAAGATCGCCAAGCGCTTGTCCTTTCACGCTTGTGTCAAATCTGAAAGAGATAGAGTCACCTTTTTATCGTTTCTCGACTCTTAAAACATAAAACGGTGAAGTTTCTTATTTTTCAATGTGGTAAAATTAATCACCCACGATTACACGCCCTCTTAGATTTTTCTTGTTGACCGTTTGATCGTGTGTCTTGACTCTTTTTCAGCCCGTGTGTGTGTTTGTTCTTTTTTCTCTTGTCGTTTGTCATAGTGGCGGAACCTTCGGTTTTGTCTACTGGTAGTCCTTACACGGACGATTCATCAGAGGTTTTCCAATCCTCTGCTGAACCGCAGCAACCCACTGTTTCCGAGTTTCCTGACGGGGGATCGGTTCTTTCTGAGCAACCCTTTGGGGGACCAGTTGAGTTCGATTGGCCCTTTTCGGACCCTGTGTCTGAATTGAGATTAGGAGCTAATTTCCTTTCTCTTACATCGGGTTCGCCTTTTGTTGCTACTGTTTTTCCTCCTAGCCCTCGTCGTCTATTGCGCAATCTAGTGGCAGGCTCAACCATGAGTGATTCTGGTGAGGAAATCCCAACGTCTGGTGAAGACTATCATCTCTTCCCACGAAGATTGTTTCCGGGAGACAACTCTGAACTCGCTGACATGTCAACAGCCAGTCCCTCTTTACCACCGGGATACAGGTCTTTGGGTCAGATCATTTCTGCCACAGCCTCTATGGGAGTGTCAGCTCCTTCTCCGAGGCCAGCTGCTCCTTCACCTGGGGTGTCTCCTCAGACGCCTGTTACTTCTGTACCCGTTCGACCCACTGTTTGTGTGGCCGCCTCTTCTCTTGTTGTCACAACACCCTCTGCCAGGGCTATGCCAACTCTTGAAGATATCTATCTAGTGACTGCTATACCAGAGAACATCTCTCCGGAGGAGTATCGGTTGTCTCTGCAACAGCCGAACCCCGAGGTTGGACCATCCTCCCAAGATCCCAACCGCTCTTATTTTTCACAATATGCACAGGATGGTACACCCGTGTATGCTTTTCCATGTCAGTATGACGAGCACGGGGACATTTTACGTCTGCCCGCTCCTGAGGCTTACCTCCATGCTCAAGGTTTACCTTATAACCAGGCTTATAACCCGCAAGGGCAACCTTTCCAAGGCCAACCTTCGGGCCAACCTGGCTATCCTTATGACCCACAGGGGCAGCCCATCCAAGGCTATCCTGCAGTCCAACAAGGGCCATCGTACGATCCGCAAGGATAGTATTACAGCCCTTCCGGTCAACCTGTTCAGCCTCAGCCGGGGTACCAACCGGGACCGGTCTATGGTCCTGGGGGGCAAATCCAGCCTTCTCTACCAATGCAACCTCAGTATCCTATTGTTTCTAACGTTGCATATCAGCCGGGACCATCCTATGGTTCTGCTTCAGGTCAAACCGGTTTCTAGCAACCACCTGGCTCTGTTCCTCCACCAGGCCAACCGGCCCATCCGACACAACCTGGTGTTCCGCCTCCAGGCCAACCGGCCCATCCGGTACAACCTGGGGCTCCTTCACAGCCAGGTCAGCCTGTGCAACTGGCAGAGCCTATCTATCCGGGTCAACCTATTCATTCAGGGCAACCCTCTCAGTCGGGTCAACCTGTTCACTCAGGGCAGCCCGCTCATTCCATTAACCCTGCCCAGCAATCGATTCATTCGATGTCGCAGCCAAATCAACAGCTGCGCCCTACTTATCAGGCCCTGCAGGGCTCCACTTTTCAGTGGCCTACTCATCCTCAAGGTGGTTATTATCCTCATGGTCAATCTCAACCGAATTATAACCACCCCAGAGGCTCTCAGTATTATCCTCCTCCACCCGGTTTTACCTACACTCAGCAGCCAAATCCAAATGCTGCTTACACCGGGCTGACACATAATTAGGGTCCGTACTCTGGTTATCAAGCCCCACACTCTGGTTACCAGCATCCAAATCAGTCTGGTTATATGACCTACACCCCCTACGGTCAGAATCCTACGGGACAGAACCCATGGGGGCAAGGATATTCACAACCATTGTGGAGTACAGGTAATGGTCCTCATCCCGGGCCTGGCATGCCGGTTAATCCGCCATTGCCGTTCCTAGCCACCTTGGAGTTGCCAGATGTTTCAAAACTGACCAATGATCCGATTTTACATAATCCATATTGGCCTCCGGTTCCTACCAAGATACCAGGTGACTGCCCCAAGTTTGAGGGAAAAGCTGGAGAGGACCCCCAAGCGCATGTGATGACGTATCATCTTTGGTGTTTGTCTAACTCCTGGGTCGACGATTCGATTCGTCTGCGCCTCTTCCAGCATACTTTAACTGGAGCTGCTGCTAAGTGGTATATACAGTTATCCCGTGGCATTTTCCAAGATTTCAATTCTTTAGCCATGGATTTTCTCACGCACTTTCAGTTACCGGTTCGTTATGAAGCCGGGACGCACCTCCTGACTTCTCTGAAGCAGGATAAAGCCACTCACATCTCTGATGACATTCATGAGTGGCGGCGCAGTCGTAGACTGATCAAGTTTCACATACCTGATCAGATACTAACTCACTGGTTCACCACCTCCTTCGTGAATAAAATCGCTCAAGATATTGCGATGGGAGCGTGTGTGACGGAGGAACAAGCCATTGCGCGTGCCCAATATCTGGATCTTGTGTATTCTCAGTCTGGCACGCTTTATGATATCTTGCCTGATGCCCCGCGGTCTGGAACCTCTAAGGCTCCACCTACCCCCGCAGTCAATGGTGTCATTGGTTCTGTATCTCAGAATTCGAATAAATCTTCAAATGGGAAGCAGAAGTCTGATTCTTCCAACAATGCTCCTGCTAATCCTGCTCCATCAGATTCTGGAAAAATCGCGGAGGTGAACACCGTTCAGGCCAATCCTGCGGAGAAAGCCTCCAAAGGGAAGAAGAAAGGCAAAGGTAAATCCAAACCCGATGCCCAGAGGCCAGAATCCAAATCTCGCACTGAGGATAACTCTCAGCGTAAACCGAAGTACCCTTGCCTCATTTGTGAAGGGGACCATTATACTAAGGATTGTCCACGACGATTCGAAGTTAGTTAACTTCTCAAGGGATCAAAGGGGCCTCTGGCGGTTCTTAAGGAGCCATTCCCGTCTTAGCAGACCCAGATGGTTGAACAGCCGTCACCATCTGCACCATTTGGGTCCCAAGTTTTCATGATGAAGAGTTTTTCACCTATCTTTGTCGCTACGCGTTCGAAGGATTACAACGAATCGCAGCAGGCACCCGGGAAGGCAGTTGCGGATGGACCACCTCCCCCACCTGTTTCCGGTTCGTTGGAAATCGAGAAGCCTACTCCTGAACCCGTTGTGAAGCCACCTTCTAAAGGTGTTCTTCGAAGATCTTCTTAATCCGAATGCTCATGTTGCTCAACATTACAGCATTGTTGAGGATTTGGCACAGGCGCCTTCTGCTATGTCTGTGCTAGAAGTTCTTCAAAGTTGTCATTCGCAACGGAAGGCTTTATTTTCTGCAATCAGTGGCATTGACCCCGCCGACTCGAGTCTTCTCACCTTCGATTTAGAGAATTTCTCCCCCCGACTTCCACATCAGATAGCTCTTGTTATTCAAGTCGGGATTAACGGTCTTAACATCCATAGGGCCGTTGTGGATGAAGGTGCTTCTACCTGCATCATGTCATCCACTTGCTGGAAGCCCATTGGCTCTCCAGCCCTTGCGTCATCTCCCAATGCCCTCGAGGCATTTGATGGTCGGGAATCCAAACCCCTGGGTGTTCTCGAGAGTTTAGCGATCACTTTACAAGGGAAGACTGTCAACGTGGAAGTAGAATTAGTCGACGCCAAACTCAACTACAATATACTTCTTGGCCGCAGCTGGACCCATGCCATGCTATGTGTGCCATCCACCGTCTTTCGACTTCTTAAGTTCCCTCACGAGGGAAAAATCATCACGGTGGATCAGTTGTCCTTCTTCACCTCTACTTCCGAGAACAACGTACCATATGTGGATCAGATTCCGAATCCCCCTGACAGTGTTGGACCCGGTCTCTTCAAGGACCCCGTCCTCATGGGGATCTTTCTCGCACCACCACCGCACACCGCTCAAGTTAACATGATTTCCAGGTACGATGACCCCTGGCTTATTCCTACACTTGAGCAGGTGTTTGAGTTTGGAGAATCAATGCCCTTGACTCTAGTAGAGATCAGCTACTGTGAAATTGTTGCCGCATATGATCCTCCACCTCCTCAGAATGCTCATTTGAGCATGGCTCTATATGTTTACTCTCAATCCCCCTGGCTTGGTCAGGCCGATTCGCCTGATCCTCTCAAAGAGACTTTTCCTTCCGATGAAGCCATCATTGAAACTATGTCTCTCGAGGAGCTGCCTTGGGGCGATGGACATCATCGTTCCTCTTTTATGCCCAGCTTGGGGGCAATGTCTGAATGTCTGGAGCGTTATGCATCTCAGGTTCCTACTCCTCCTCTTCAAATGCCCATTTTGATGCACGAGGTTTTTTCGGAGGGAAACCTGAGTAATATCACTCAAACCATCCCGATCAACATCTCCGTCAAACCGGGGATCGTTGAGAATATTCACGTGGGAGTGACTTGTTCTCCTGATGAGATTCAAGTCTATACTGATCTTTTTAAAGAATTCAGAGATGTGTTCGCCTGGTCCTACGAGGAAATGCCGGGGATTGATCCCAGTATCGTAGTGCATGAGATTCCAACCTATCCTGGTGCGAAGCCCGTGCGCCAACGCTTACGCCCCATGCATCCTCGAAAAGCCGCTGCAATTAAGGCAGAAGTTGAAAAACTTCTGAACGCGGGTTTTATTTATCCTATCCCCCTCATAGAATGGGTGTCTAACATTGTCCCTGTCGATAAAAAGCAGGGTACTATTAGGGTCTGTGTTGATTACCGCGACATCAATCGCGCCTGTCCAAAAGATAACTATCCCACTCCGTTCATCGACTAGATTATCGACGAATGTGCCGGAAGTGAGATTTATTCCTTGATGGACGGTTTCTCAGGGTATAATCAAATCAATATTTCACCTGAGGATCAACACAAGACTACGTTCATCTGTCCGTGGGGTACTTTCGCGTATAAAAAACTCCCGTTCGGCTTAAACAACACTGGAGCTACTTTTCAGCATGCGATGTCTTATGCTTTCCATGACATTCGCCACATCGTTCAGCCTTATCTGGACGACTTGCCAGCTCATTCAGCTAGGCGAGAGGATCACCCTGAACATCTCTGCCAGATTTTCCTTCACTGTAGGCGCTACAATATTAGGCTCAATCCTCATAAGTGCCTCTTCGGCATGGATTCTGGCCGTCTTTTGGGATTCATAGTCTCCAAAGACGGAATTTTCCTCGACCCTTTAAAAGTCGAGGCTATCATCAACCTCCCATCACCCTCCTTGTTATATCAGTTGCAGAGTCTACAGGGAAAAGAAAACTTCCTTCGACGCTTTATCCCGAACTACGCTGAGGTGGCCAAAGGATTTACGTGCCTATTAAAGCAGAATGTTCCCTTCCATTGGGATGAAATTGCTCAAAAATCCTTTGAGAAGCTAAAGACGTTATTGGTTAATGCTCCTTTGCTTCGTCCTCTGGACTATCATCGTGATTTCACTTTGTATCTCGCCGCCGCGTTTAGCACCATTGCTATGGTTCTGGTGCAGGATGATGATGATGGTAATGAACATGTCGTTTATTATCTATCACGAAACCTTCTCGATACAGAAATGCGCTATGCTCATGTCAAGAAGTTGGCTTTAGCCGCTGTACACGCTGTGCAGCGCTTTCGCCATTACATCCTTCTGCGCACGATAATAGTGGTTTCGGATTGCAACCCCATGACATATATTCTCTCTAGACAGTTGCTGGGGGGCAAATACTCCAAATGGATCGTTATCCTGCAGGAGTTTGACTTAGAGTTCACCACTGCTAAGTCAACCAAATCACTCGTTTTTGCAGATCTTATATGCTCACTCCCGACAGACTCTACTCCTTCACTTTCCGAGGATCATATCCCGGACGAAACTATTTTCCTCATCAGTACTCGCGACCCTTGGTATGGCGACATAATCGTGTATCTTCAGACCTCCACATTTCGGTCTGAGTTGACTAAAGATGCCCGACGTCGAATTCGGCATCAGTCTCAACCCTACCGCATTGTAGGAGATACTTTATACCGTGTTGGAGTAGATTCGGTGCTCCGCCGGTGCCTTACATTGGAAGAGGCTGAAAGGGCCCTCAATGACTGCCACAGTGGCGCCTCTGGTGGACATATGTCTGGATATGCTATCGCTCAAAATATTTTGCGAGAAGGATACTTCTGGCCGTCAATATTCAAAGACTGTATTACAGCAGTTCGAAAATGTCACGCGTGCCAGGTGTTTCAGCGCAAGATGTGTGTGCCACCTCTTCCTTTGCATCCTGTTGTTACCATTGGCCCGTTTGCGAAATGGGGCGTGGATTTTATGACGTGTAACCCTCATTCGGCCGGGGGGCATGCGTATATAATCGTAGCTGTCGACTACTTCACCAAGTGGGCCGAAGCGATGCCTACACTTGCAGCCGACGGTAAAACAGCTGCTCAATTCATCTTCAACCACATCATCGCGCGTTTCGGGGTTCCTCAGGCCATCGTTACCGACCATGGTACTCATTTCCGAGATTATATGATGGCCGAGCTGACATCGAGGTTGGGCTTACGCCACGATAGCTCAACGCCATATTACCCTCAGGCAAATGGCCAGGTTGAAGCAGTGAACAAGGTTTTGGTCACCATGCTTCAACGAACAGTTGGAATTCATAAATCAAATTGGAACCTCCAACTGTTCTCAGCTCTTTGGGCTTACCGAACGTCTGCTAAGAGTGCAACTGGATTCACACCATTTCAATTGGTGTATGGTCTGGAAGCCACTCTGTCGGTTGAATGCGAGATTCCTTCTTTGAAATTAGCCGTAGAACTTCTACCCGACACTTCTGCTAAAGAAGAGCATCTCCTGTATCTGGAACGGTTAGATGAAACCCGCCGCTTAGCTACCTTAGTCATTGAGGCACAAAAGAAGCGGGTCAAAGCTCACTTCGATCAATCGGTTTCACCACGTTCCTTCGTTGAAGGGGACCTTGTCCTCCTGTATGATCAAGCACACGATAAGCTTGGGGCGGGGAAGTTCCAACCCATGTGGCATGGGCCCTATATAGTTAAACAAGTATTAAAGAATGGGGCCTACGAGCTTATAGATTACGAAGGAGTTCCGCTGGCGCAGCCCAGAAATGGGTTGTACCTGAAGAAATACTACGCTTAAAGTCATTTTTGTGTGGTGTGTGTACATAGGTGTGTCTATTCATTTGTGTGCATGTGTGGTGTGGTGTGCAGTGTAAACGTCTTTCTGCTGATTGGGCCTTCCCGATTGTGCAGATGTCCATCAATCCGTTTGTTGGGTTCACGGATGGTGCCTCTCGCAGTACCAGGAATCTGTCTTCGGCAGCCTGGGTAATCTACGATCCTGCTGGTGAGTTGGTCAACCTGCAAGGTGTGTGTCTGGGACGTACTACAAATAACATCGCGGAATATAGTGTTGTATTAGAATTATTAACTGAGGCTGTAAACCTTGGTATCCGTCAATTGCTTGTGTATCTAGACTCACAACTTGTGGTATTACAACTGAATGGTCATTATTCGGTCAGAAACACATCCATTTTACGTCTGTATCTGCGTATTCATTTACTAGAAAGAAATTTTGACTATATTACATATCAGCATATACCGAGGCACATGAATACATTAACAGATGCAGTAGCTAATTTGGTGTTAGATAGACGTTTGCACAATTTGTAAATCATCATTACATGTAAAAGGAAAATCCATCCAGAAATAGATATGTATATATATAGATATCGAAATGTTTACATAGTGTGCGTCGCATAAGATCAAAAAATATACATGTTCATCTTATTACATCCGAAGACGACACGTTTCTCAAAAATATGCATGAAATAAAACCCTAAGAGGCTAGTTTGCGTGGTGCTCATGATAACAAGTCACTGCACGCACTAGGCGTCTCAGTAGACGGTGGAGGCGACTAGGCACTCCTATTGTATGTCTCTGATGTGCTAACAGTACATCCGCCAACCGAACGTAGTCCGGAATCCCTCGGGCAATCCCCTCGAGGTTCTGAACCAACTCTCCTCCTTTTGCGCCCTCCTCGTGAGGATCGACTGCGAGCTGAGTTCTCCGTGCGATAGGAGACATCCCGGCTAGTCTCTCTGGGCAAACATCTCCATACACATGTAACTGTTGTCAGAACGGGCATGTATTAACAAAAAAATCGTAAAACATAAAAAATAAAAACAGATCATACCCAACTCTTCGTCCCAATCCTCTCCCTCCGGCAGTGGGAGATCTGGGTCTCCAGTAAAGTCTGTCCCGGCATAAGGCCAGTCCTCCACTACAATCAACTGGAGCCGCAACCACCCAAAAAAATCTGGCCTCCAGGACATCTGTTGGCCTCCTCCTGCTCTGGGCATCAGTGCTGCCCAGCGAGCCATTCTTGGCTCTCGTGGTATCGGCTCCGCTACAACGGCCCCTTGGCCCTGGAAGATTGGTAATCGTTCTAGAATGAACGATACCAGGATGGACCCATAGCCAAACTGCTTCAGCTTGGCTTGTTTGCATCTCGTCAGTTGTCTCTTGATGTTGATCATTACTGCTGTGGCCCAGTCAAACAGTATGGGACTCATGCACTCTGAAGCCAGTAAGAGTTGGGCTTTCGTCGCTTCGTGCGGTGCCTACGATCCTGCAGCCTGCGTGATGGTATGCAGCACTACTCGTAGTGCCAGATCAGGGATAGTGTGGATATCCACCTTTTTACTCCCTGATCCCATTTGTGCCTGAGGGCACACTCGTGCCATCACTTCCTCCATTTTTTCACCCGACAGTCTGCTCCCTGTTAGTATGGGTACCGTACCTCTACGCGACAGTCCGGTTATGAAGTACACATCAGAAACGTCCAGTTTTAACACCTGGTCTCGTAGCTTGAATACTTGTTCTTGTTCATCCCAAATGCTCACCAGGTACTGAAGTAGCTCAGGTTGAGCCCGCAAACAAGGTGTCAGGAAGAATTTCTTGAGCCCGCAGTTTCTGAGGGCATTCATGCAGGCCTCATTTTCCATGGCCATTTCGTCCTCTTCCCCGTGCTCTCTTTCTTTCCACTCGATTACCATTTTTCTTGGTTTCCTGCATCAACATGGTCACAAACCTTCAATTAGATCTTTGTTGAGCTTCAAATTTCATTCAAATTGATCAAAATGTTGATTTTTTAGGCGGAAAATTGGGTTCGGCTGCTGGCGCGGATGTTTTGGGAACAGTCGTGCTAGTTGGCACGATCTCTTTGCATATAAAAGCCCATTGGCGCGGGTCTGTGTCCGATACCCGCGCCAATGAGCGGAGCCCTAAAAATTCAAAAAGTTGCCACAAAAGTCTATTGCATGATGGAAAACTATTAAAAAATGGACTGAAATGAAGGATGAGCAAGCACCTTTTACCTGGAACTGAAAAAATTCTGAATGGTGCCCCAGATCGGTCATAATCGCCGCCAGAAGTTTGCACGGTAAATGGACCAATGTTGCTCTTCACTCAGGTAAAAAGTAAAAGTAATTTCAATTTTTACCATTTAGACCTATTTATAACTTTTTGAGCTCTATTTTAAGTTTAAAAAGTCATTTTTCATTGAAACTTCGTATGTTTTGTCGAAAATGGATTTTACACTTGCCTTTCTCTGCAGCAACAGGTTTTTATGCAACGTAAACGGCGAAACGAGTTGTATTTTATACTTTTTCGGACTCGGTAAAAACACGAAAAAGTCACTTTGGAGTCATCTTTCAGCTCTTTTCTGACTCTCGAAACATGAAAAGATTGCCGAGGCCCTTGTCATTTCGATCTCGTTAAAGTGGCTGCGAAACGACATCTACCCAGTATACGTTTACCCCTTTTTCGGGCTGGGATGGATCATTTACGAAAAAGGAATACCCTAGCCTATCGCGACTAGGAGGTTTTCCCGGATATTGTTTTCTACCTTTTCGGATCTGGGAAACTATTGACGAAAAGGGACCTTTGGAGTTTACTTTTCTGCTATCTTTTCAAACTCTCTAAACATGAAAAGACGCCAAGCTCTTCCTTTGTCAGACTCGTTAAACCCTGATGACATCGGATTCAGTCGAAATGGCGTTCTCTGAGTTCCTCCTTCCTAGGGCTCGTTAAATGTACTAGGATGGATTCGCCTGAAGGGCGGACTTATATTACAAGCATATGCTATCCCCTTCAAGCTTGTTATAAAAAATAATTGGGGTACTCGCCATAAATGGTGGGGGAAAAATGGAACCATCATCATTGCCGTGTCGGCAGTATGTCGCTCTTGAACATGGCACTTATCTGCATTCGTGTCGGGTTGGGGACATCTCATCTCATTTTTTCACTTGCTTCCGTGGGTTTGGGTAATACTTTTTGACCCCTCCTCTACTCATTGCCTTGTCACCATGACCTCTGATCCGTTGACGTCAAATACTGCCAAAACCACTATTTGTGCCGTTATATGTTCAAGAGAAGTTGACCTCTGCAAATATCAACCTTCCTCTGATTCTCATGTGATCCTGATTCACAACAAAACATCATGTTCCTCTGTCTCATGTCGATGATGTGGGAAACATTATGGCCCACCTTCGATCAAGGTCACTTCCTGTCAACTTCAGCTCATTATCCAGGAAGCTGATCTAGAGACTCTTTTATGGTACCTTGGAGCCTGCATGCCTCAATGGAAGGTTCATTGCATTCGACATGAGGTTCTCATCATTGGCCTCCGATCGAGTGATTCTATGGGTTTTCGACGCCAGTTCATTGATTCACATGCCATATATTGTACCTGTAGTACCTTGAGGGCCATCATCATTATTGGTGGTTCCTCTCGCGTCTGTTAACAACTCTCATCATTGGCTGGTAATCAGACGATGTTCTTGCATGTTCGACTTCAGCTCACATATTCACATGCTTGAACTTGTACTTTGTTTGGTTCGAGATGGAGCGCAAGACCCTGGATTGTGTCTGTTGTAATCCAGGCTGCGATTTTGTGGATTATTATTTACATGAATTATTCACTGGATGGTTGCGACCATACCTGAGTCTATTTATCGATCCTCACTGGATGGCTGCGACCATACCTTGGATCTGGATTATTGTATACTCTGTTTTGGATGGCTGCGTCCATACCACATATACATCATGTACTTGAGATATCAATTTTATTTCCCCATGCAGGTTTTCCGACGACGAAGCTTCAGTTGGACACGTTCTCATAAAGCATTTCACCCCTCTCTCTCTCTCGGGTCTCATGCTTTAGGGGGCATCTGTTACACAGTAATTTGTCACCGTCCCTACCTTTCCCCGTCCCGCACATTGGAGGGCCCATTTTGTGACTTGTGAGCAATGTCATGCCGTGAAACCATTATCATTGCATTCCTCTAAACATGAGCTTCAATTTCCCTAAAGACATCTCCTTGCAGAAAATCATAAAAACATCCCTTTTTGCACTGGCGCGGGTATCCAGTTCAGAACTCGTGCCAATGAGGAAAATCCTACAAAGAGGCCGCACCAACTGGCACTTTGTCCCATAGTTGCAGTCGCGCCAGCCAATCTAAGGAGTGTTTTTTAAATAAGAATGGCGGAAGTTTCGTTTCAACAGACTCAGAAACTGCTATCTATCTTGAGTTGGGAGGTTTGGCTCCGGGAGTTCCATGAAAGGGAAGTGGTTTTCCACCTCTCATGGAAGATTCCTTGAATATAGGGCCAATCCCACAATTATAGGGATCCCAACTCCCTTCCTCCATCTATAAAAGCTAGCTCATTGCCATTGCAAGCTAGTCTTGAAGTGCCTAAGCCTTGAATCTCCAAGTTCTCAAATTCCCAAGAGCCTTCATGCTGCAAGAGCCCTCATTTTTCCCTTAAGGCCAAACTTGAGCAAGGAGACTATCGTCGAGAGACTCTAAGAGAGGCTTGTCCCATCCCTGGCAGGCTTTGCGAGACGTGTACGACTGGAGACCCCTCCGAAGGAGACCTCAGCGTCAGAACATTGGTTGTACTCTCTTTCGATTTCTTATTAATGAATGACTACTGGTTATGGTTCCACTCTGTTTTTCACTTATGATAATGATGAGTTATATCCTTTCTGACTGGTAAATAGTTGCATATTCTGGATTTTATGCTTGTATTTGTGTTGTTTCTTGCGTGTGCAGGTGTCCATTCACGGATATCGTAGGGATCGTGATCTGCCGAGGCTAAGGAACAGGAACGCTGTCTCTTCTACGAATCATAGCATTGGACTCCAGGTAGGCCTCCATCGTTGGTTTGTTTATTCGCAATTAGGAACTTGCGCTGTAGCATTTGATGATTGTTGCTAGACCCGTGTTGGGCTAGTGGGATCGCCTCTGTCCGCAGAGGGGATTTACCTCCTCAAAACATATACTACAACATAAGTGCAAGTGTCAAGCAAGGTGAAAGTTCAAGATTCTTGGGTAGTGCCATGGCCATCCAAAATGCCACGCTTATAAGTTTTATTAACCTTGATGATATTAACATGTAGGGTGTGAGAGAAATAAGGGAAGCCACTTGTGTTGTCATAAGGTTGAAAGGTACTTATGGTAAGTGTTGACACCCCTCAAAAATAAAAATATTCTGCAAGCCATTGCAATAACCTGCAACAAATTCTCTCATATTTACACCCAAAACTACAACAAATTTGACCTAATAAGTAAGACCCTCCAACTAGAAATTATCTAAATTACAAATCAACATTTATCTTGAGACTTTTAACTGAAAAACCTCAATGAATCCTTATTTTATAAGTTGTATCAATGCATATGATTAACATTCAAAAGTTGTTGAATCAACCCTTTAATCACACACACACACACACACACTATATATATATATATATATATATATATATATATATATATATATATATATATATATATATATATATATATATATATATATATGAGATCAACGTGCTCATTTTAATACAAAAAGTGTTGATTGTTTAAATTAATAAATTGATTATACATTCATATATTACAATGGTTTGGAACTATTACAACGCAATATATATATATATATATATATATATATATATATATATATATATATATATATATATATATATATATATGTATATATATATATATATATATATATTTTGTTGAGTTTGAAAGTGTTGTGTTATTTAGTTCAAGAATGACTATTGAACTCGTATATTATTTAACCTAGTTTTACATTCACACACATTGTTGATTTGGTGATATACACTATGGTTTCGAACTTGGACAATATATGATATGTATGATATATGGGTATGGTTTTGTAATTATTACTCTCATATTATGATAGTCACGTGATACTTCATCGTGTTTGATATAAGATATATGGCTCGATATTTTTTAAGTTATAATGTTTGATCCATCCCCGAATTGCATGAAAATGATCTAATGCCCGGAATTCAGTTGCCAGTGTTTTGTTTCGGGTTATGGTTATTAAATGGCTAGAGATTACCGTAAGATTTGGCATATTATTTTACATGATGTATTTAGATATTTGGTAGTTAGTTTTTGGGATATTTTATTTAGCAAGAGTTTTGTTGAGAAGTTGAGAGAGTTTATATCAGAGTGAGATAGAGAAGCAATCTGTCTCATAAATATCTTTAATCTCGTGAACTCTAAAATAACTTCTTCCTCATTATTGACTATAATTTTTAATTTGGAATTGACATATTGGTGCTGCTCTAGAAATATACATGGGCACCTTTCCAAACTCTTGGCTCAGTTCACAACGTCTGCAATGAATCACCACCCGATGTATGATATGTAAACTATGTTTTGGAGGGTGTAGTTTCCTGTTGGGGTCATTTTATTGGTTCATCTTTTGTTCACCGAATGATTTGGCATACGAGGCCTTAATTCGTGTTTTGAGCATGTTATTTCACCAACTATGGTCTTTATTGTTGCATTCAATCACCCTAGTTCCCACCACCTCAAGCCGTGCATCTAATTTCTTTCCTTTTCTCGAGCCTTCAGAGTGTTTTCACCTGTTCCATCCCCTGAATGCAATCTCTTTGTAATTGGAATTTGGAAAAACATGTCGGTGTAGAGGATGAAAATTTGAGCATAATTTTGTGAACCAATAGTTTACTTTTTATCACAAAGAAATGCTGCTTTCCAGGCATGCTTCAAAGGGTTTCCTTTCATCGATGAATTAAGATTTTCTGAGTTTTACCCTGCATGCATACCTTGTTCCTATTTTGGTGTGAGCTTAGTGTTGATACATTTGTTTTCATTATAAAATATGGTGTTTACGTCTCATTCTTATTAAGAATTAAAAAGAAATAACTTCATTATGTTTTATATGTCAACAAAACCTGTATGTTAGACTCCTGTATTTCACAGTATCACTAGGTGACTGATTATTTTCTCAAGTCTTTCATACTGAAAACAATATTCTATGGCTATCATTTATTTTCAGGAAAAATGGAAAATTTTGACTATCAAGAGCTTCAAAAGAATCTATGTGCCTTTCAGTTTAGTAGAAGGGAAAATGTTGCTGATAAGGTGTGATGATGATCAAACTTCATTTCTGCCCTCATTCCATTTCATTCACCAAACTAGTGCCCCACCACCTAGGCTTGCTACTTATGTTGTATACTGCCTCAGTATCTAGAAATGTTGCTGATAAGGAACCAAAACAACAGCACTAGAACTATCATTAAGGCAGAGATAAAGAGAAACAAATCCAGAAAGAAAAAGAAAGCTTCATTCTTTTTTAAAGGATTTGATTGGTTGCTAGTCTAAATGCGCCTATAGAAAAAATTATTTATATGGTTTAAATCCTGATTATAAATTCATATCCTAGAGTTTTAAACCATAGAAATATATCCCCACCATAATTTCATTTCATTCCATTTCATTCCCCGCTCATATGTTTCCGTACATTTCCATACATTTTCTTACATTTCCTTACATTTCCTTTCATAATCTCCGGACGCATTATTTATAAAAAATCAAACCATCACTTATCCCTTTTCATTTTCATTCTTTCCCTAAGTCATTTCCCTTTTATTTCATTATCATACACCCAAATCACTTTCACATCAGCCAAATTGTAAAGTTTTTCAATTGCCTTATCCTACAAACCTTTCAAAACGAGATTTGTGATGAAGTGGGATCCGTTCACCCGTGGCGTGCAAATAAGCCTTGCCTGTTGCCTGCACTTTGCAGCTCGTAGGTTTTGAACCTTCCCTCTTAAGACTTATGCCAAATCTTGTTTTTCCGCCGATGCGATGAAGTGGGACCCATCATACCTTACCCCATTATCGAAACTGTCATACCTTACCTTTTCCGCCTTTTTCCACTATGTCTTTCTACTTTACCTTTCATCGCTATCCCATTGGGTTACCTCCACCTTCCCATTTCCCCAATTGCGGTTAAAGTGTGGCCATTCTCCCTAACACGTCACCCTTTCCTCACCATCCATCGCATTTCGCAGATATTAACTTTTCGCATTGCAACAAAACCTTAAAACTTGCTATCGCCAATTTGCGATATATTTCATCGTACATTTTTTAACTTAACATTTGAAAGTGCCCACAATGTATTTTGTTCAACCTGGGATGTAGTTGGCCCCACCACAGTAGCTTCGCCCCCCACTTTAGGTCACTTGAATCATAAAATTTACCTTACCACAGAAGCTTTCGGACTTGCGATTGCGATGAAGGTGGGTCCCTCTACCTGCACTTTGCATCTTTTAGAGTTTACCTCCGCGCTTATAACTAAACCTTAAGAGTTGTGATCTGCGGGTTGTGGTCTGGTCCCACCTTACCTGTCACAACACTTCCCTCCCCGCAATTTTCACTTCGCAGGATTTAGAGTTTACCTCTACCTCTTATCGCTAAACTTTAAAATGTGAGATTTGCGATGTGATCGGTCCCACCTTTCCTCCACGTCACCTCCCTCTTCGCATCACATCGCCGATTACATTCTCATATCTTAAATTGTAAAACATGTGAAGTGCGATGCCGGCGCGGATGCGATGCGGCTTCAAAACTAAAATCTAAGCACTTTCAGGTCGGGGTATACGAGTTTTAAAGTTTTTTTTTTTGAAAAAAGGGTTAAACATGGATTGAGGGACTTGTGGTAGAATAAGTGTGTCACGTCATCGCCCTCCACCTTTCCTCCATCTCCACTCACCTCCTCCTCATCTGAAGGTCCTTGTTTCATTTCACACTCCCTGCAACTTTCAAACTTTAACCATTTGGGGGGGCGGGGGGGTTCGAAATGAGTAGTATCCCTTACCACCATCCCCACTACGTGTCGCACCCTCACAAATTCGCACCCCCCTCTCCATTACAGCTTACCACTTGAGGCCCCTCCGAAAAGCTATTTCCACTGTCCTCCCAAACCATTGTCGTCTTGTGACCGTTGCCAATGTTGCCATGCCACGTCCTCCATCATCTATCCCGTCCGTAAATCACCATCCCTCCATAGACGGGCATATGAGGCTTGAGCATCATTTTATGAAGAAATAAGGGTTACACATGGCAGAAAGGGCTTGGGTAGAAAAAAGACACCAATGGTCGAGTTGGGCAAGGCGTCTTTACAAAATTGTTATGTTATAATGGCAGAAATAGAAAAGGTGGCAAAGCACATCAGCACGGTCACTAATCGATGAAAAGTAGCCAGCGCTACACCAGACTTAATTACCCAACACTAGTTTTTTGAAGAGCGAGGCCAGATGTCAGAGCCACCACTGGTTACCTCTTTGTGACCATCACAACCACCTCCGAGCTTATTGTTTGATCTTTCGAGGAGCCATTGAAGCATTTGGATCTACGAAGAGTTGCCCAAAATTAATTCTAGAGGCAGTTTGGTTGTCAGAGATTTCTGATCATGCCTTGCATGGCCGCACTTGTCACTTTTCTGCTCAATTGTAATCAATGAAATATTGCCAACTAAGGTAGGAAAACCGAATTAGTCTTTAGATAAATATTGCATGCCTTAGCAATATCAAGGGTTGGAAGTTGGACATTGTTAGCCTCTGCATTGTAAGAACTACTATATTGGAGCACTGTAATTTTGGAGCTGGACATCAATAATCAAAGACTGTTTACAGGATCCTTGAGTTGTGTCAAAATGGTGATGTGATACTTCTCCGTTTGAAATGTTTCCCTTGTTTTCCCCGCTATGCATCTGTCCATCTAGTTGTAAATCAGAAATTTTAGATTAATATTTGCTGTTGTAGCAACTTAATTATTTCTATATTTACAATCTGAATGTTTTATGTTGAAGTCTGATTAAAGAATTCTTAACTAATCTTTAGTCATTACTGAATCTTACTATCTCTTTCACCTCATAATTCATACATCTCTTAAGATCCATTTAGCATAGTTAGGTTTCCCTATGATACTCTTGATGTTGATGCGCCATTCCAGCCTTTTGACTCCATATCCTAATGGAATAGTCCATGCAGACCTTCTCATCCAACCAACCCAATTAATCAAACAAACAACCCTCATTTCTATAACTACAGCAATATCATCACTTAAAGTTATCAAGTTAAATCATAAAATATAAAGAGAGCCCTCTTTGAGTCTAGGAAGGCTAGGTCTTGGACTCCAAATTGGTTTGATGTTGTCCTCTGTCGTTTGTTCTTGCCAATCTTGCAAATCACAGAGTGATAACACTATCTACTATCAAAACTTGTGTATGTGTATGGTTTAAGCTCTATTCATATTCATTTCAAATTAGCCACCCTGTGCACAATGGTGTGAATAAGGAATCATTGATGGATTCCACCATGGAACTAGACATCTCTTGTGCATCACCAATAAGGTTTTTA
This sequence comes from Pinus albicaulis, assembly GCA_034641835.2. Classification (NCBI taxonomy): domain Eukaryota; kingdom Viridiplantae; phylum Streptophyta; class Pinopsida; order Pinales; family Pinaceae; genus Pinus; species Pinus albicaulis. The sequence goes on along the minus strand of CM076578.1, from coordinate 202,133,658 downwards.
ACTGACCGTATACATGCTTTGCATCCTTTGAGGATAACTGATTTGTGCATTGCATCAATTTTAGGAACGTCATATTTCCTTCCCTTCGCACTGTCTTGCCACTCCAACATCTCATTTAATTCCCTGTTAGCTTCATCAAAATACAACGTTATATCCACTAACTCATCGGTCAAATTATTCCCTAGCCTACATTTTTCTCGAATCAAATTAAACTTCTCACAAAATAATTGTGTTGTCTCCTTAACGGTTCATTCATGTCATGAGCCTCCTGCTTGAAGTCTTTCTACTAAAGGGTTGCTCCTTGAAATTATCTTATCTTCTGTTGGGACTCTTAGAGTTGTTTATATTTGGCCTTAATTTTCTCATCGTGCTAAACTTGGAGAGAATCAAACTATATTTGTAGATCTGCTAGTGTAGTATCCCTTTGATATAATATGGGCTTGCCATTATGCATCAAGTTCCTCCTCCTTGTAAATGAGTGCTTTCTCCAAGGAGATAATATTTTCGTCCTTCTCTCTCAAAAACTCTTAAGCTTCCATGGGCTTATCCATGGTAGTCGATGCATACGCACCTGTGAATTGAGTTAACTTCCCAAGTTCCTTGGCAAGGGTGGTTGAAGTGCCTTTCCATAGGAATTCAAGGGGAGAAACTTGTGCAATTTTCTTGGGAATTAAGGCCTGGGACTCATCTATATTCCTTTTCTTCCTCCCTCTTTTCACTATGGCCTTATGCACAGGGTCGTAAAACACATCCAGTGGGGGAATCTCTCCATTGTCGAGGAAGACATTTGAAGTTGGATTTACCGTGATAATATCTACTTTAAGCACGGTGACTGTTAGTGTCTTCTCAGCTTTGGATTTAGATAACCCTATGTGTTGCTGAGAAGGTGTATTATGGCATGGGGTTTGCAGTTGAAAAATGGTTTCTCCCTCTAATACTTCATTCTCTCCATCCCATAATTTAGAATTCTTCAGGGCCTGGTCAAACTGGTCCCATAGTTGCTCCATGTTTGGGTCCATCATGTGCCAGTTGTCATTGTTTGCTTGTATGGTTAAATGACCAACAATTGAGGGGAACTCCCTTGTTGAGTAGATTCCTTGGTATTCTTGACATATATTTGTCCTTGTAGTGGAGAGTGCAAAAAATGTGGTTGTAGAGGCACTAGCCTTGTGCTCCAGAAAGAAAGGAATTACTCTCCCTCGTGGACTCATAATTGTTCATTCACCCTGGCCAAAACTGATCAATAAAAAACCGTGTCAAAAAATAATTCATCAAATTTGTTCTCTTAATGGGGTTATTTATTGACACTAGAGTTTAGAGCAGCCTTATTTGTTGTCCCATCTAGGTCATATGGAATGTTCAGAATATTGGTGGCTAAATTCAAAGCTTCAATAGGAACGAGCCCATTTTCAGCATGCCAATAGTTGGCCAAAGAGAAAATCTTGATAGGAAGTGGGAATTCATTCCAAAAATTCTTATTTGATTCTTTCAATGCCTTGGTAATTCCATTGTCGACTGTTTGATAAGCTATCTCTTTGCATATCATATTATCAAGAATGTAGTGCAGTAATACATGAGGGGGTGCATGGCTACCCGGGCCTCTTATATAGGTGAAGGATTTTTCACCAAACCAATTACCAATCTTCCTAAGATCCTCAATAGCTTACTCAAACATTCTAGGAGGCTTGGTCTGGAATATATCTCATAAATTGGAATAATTACACCATGACATATTTGATATAAGTGACCAAAATTATTGGTCTCCTAGAGTACATTGTGGTAAATGTGAATTGTTGTAGGATCGAAGATAGTCCATTTCTAACCCATGGCTGGGAAATCAAGGGAATAGAAAATTGAGTCCACGATACATGTTTACATGTATAACAGAGGGATTTTGTTCTCAGAGACACTGCAGGAGGAGTGAAAAGATAGAATGTGTTTGGCTAGATTATTAGATGGAATGGTGGCCTAGTCGAAGATATATCCCTTAGATGTCTCTTTAATAAGAGGGGCCCAATCTTCAAGAAATTTGGAGACATTAGGGTATGCATATAGCCCGTAGAGCATGGAAGCTACTTGAATGAAGGGCAGTGAGTCTACGGAGAACTTATCCTCTTGTTCCTTCTTGTGTTTGTTTGGGTCGCTCCTCCATTCCTTAATTAACTCTGTTGGGTCTTCATGCTTCTTACATAAGTTTATCACATATGTTTTGTCGTAGACATATTGAGCGCTTGGTAATTGATTGCTCCGGATTTATGTAGGAATGCAACAGAATACACATATAAACATAAATATAAAGACGTAGCGGAAATAACACTTCATTTCATTAAAATCAAAGAACAGAAATTTTCTTACATATGGAATGGAAATAAACTAGCTAGGGTGTTGGTAGCGAATCGCTGAGAAGAGATGTGGCGGCTACAGAACTTTGAACTGTGTTACAATGAAGCTCGAGGGATTATTTAATATTGAGAAATAGTGGAGAACTCTAAACGTCCAAAAACCTAACCCTAGGAGATGAAGCACCAAAACTATGGGCCCCATTTGGGTAAATTGGTTTTTCAACTTCCCAGGGACGTAACTTCGGCATACGATCTCCGTTTGACGCGTATGATACATCGTTATAAAGATCTATCGGAGGACCACAAATTTTGTTATGAATATCAATTCCATAATGAAATCATATTTTCTAGACAAATGATGCCCAAAAAACATCGTTTAGGGCCTTAAAACAGCTTCGGAAGTTTAGGACCCAAAAAACTGCTAAAAATAGTAAGTTGTGCTGAAACTAAAAAACTGAAAGAGACAATGGTGGGGCCCCAAGTGGAATATGCAGGTGGCCACCAATATTCACCTGGATCATTTCTCCCCCCTTAGGAAGCAATGTGTTGAGATTTTGCTGGCTAAAATCTCTTTGATATGCCAATAATAGGTTTTGTTGCAAAACTGATGGCATCAAATTAGCATGAGGAGATATTCTATCCTAGTTTGGTGTGATAGAATTAATTATTCAGTTTCTTCTCTCTTCTATATATTGTAAGCCTGTAGAGGAAAAATATATGAGATGTGAGGTGTGTGGAAGAGGAAGTGCAGATGTGCAAATCTGTTGTTGTAATCTCTTGTTGATGAATAAGATTGTCGGTACCTCTGTTTGGTGGATGTAGCCCAGATTGGTTGGGTGAGCCATGGTAATTATTGTCTTCATGTGAGATTGTTGTGCATTTTTTAGTTTTTTCCACTGCGTTATCTTTAACAATTGGTATCGGAGCGAGGTGGATTCGCTGCCTGTTGTTGAAAGAGTTGCTGCCTGCAAGATTGATTTGCTAAAATGGCTGCTGCATGTTACAAAGGGTGCTGGGATGAATATTAAGTGTAAATTGAAGGTGCTAGAGCTATCGTTGATCTGCGTGAGAGCCATGAGGCCGTGGACCGTGTGAGCATAGACCAGACCGTGAGGCCAATGCTGTCCGCTAAAGGATTGCGGTCTGCCTGCTATTACCTGTTGCAGTCACTCTATTGACAGATGATGTTTGGTCTGCATTGAAGCCGTGAAGACTGTTGTGGAGTAAGCGGTGGTGCCCGCTATGTAAGTGGTGGTGCCCGGTTGACCAGCGTAGTATTACATAGATTATGTTTTTTTTTTCAAGCCATTGTTCTGGGTGAATGCATTTTTTTTTAATATGCGTTTTTCATTTCAAGCCACAAAGTCAATGTGTTTGGATGGAATGTTTTCTAATTGCTGCATATTCCATGGTGGGGATTTCATACTTCAAAATGCATAGGTGTTTTAATGAGAAATAAACATGGCATGGTGAATTTAACATTACATTCCATTCGGTGTCCAAGTTATGTGGATTGTTGGCTCATTTTCATTATTAAAGGTGGATGGATTACAAGTTGCAATTTAATTACCAGTTGTATGTATTATCTGTGTGGTTTGCAACATTTTCTATGTATTGTTGGAAGCGAGATGATCCAGAAATATTTGGGAGATGAATCAACATTTGTGCTAGAAATTTTTTTTTTTTTCGAGTGGTTGATCAATTGTCTTCATTGATGAAATTGATGTTGTACAAAGCTGTTGTGTAGAGGAGAAGAGTTGCTGTGTGAGAATTTAAACTTAGCTATAGCAAAAAATCAAAGTGCTCGGTTTGAGATCGAGAAGTTTAATGGGAAAAATAACTTCAAGATCTAGAAAGTCAAGATGCACGATCTACTCGTACAACAAGGTGTGGCAAAGGCACTTTAGGGAAAATCCAAACAACCTTACACCATGACATATGACGAATGGAGTGACATCGATAATAGAGCACTGAGCTTCATATGGTTATGTTTGGCGGATGATGTGTTATTTAACATCATGTCAGAGAAAACAGCTGCTGGTTTATGGACAAAGTTAGAAAAACTATACATGAATAAATCCTTAACCAACAGGATTCTTCTGAAAAGACAGTTGTAGAGTTTGCGCATGAAGGAAGGTACATCAATTAATGATCATTTGAATACCTTTAATACTCTCTTGGTTCAGTTATATAGCATAGAAGTAAAATTTGATTGAGAAGATAAAGCTGTAACTTTATTATGCTCTCTGCCTGAGTCATGGGATCATTTTGTTACTTCTATAAGTCTTAGTTCATCAGAAACCCTTGAATTTGACGATGTTGTTGGAGCTATGCTGTCTGAAGAAACTAGGAAAAGGTCAAATTTAGAAACCTCTACATCAAAATCAATGATGGTTAGAGGTCGTTCTAAAGAAAAACGCTTCAGTCAGAAAAACAACTCTTGGTCAAAATCGAAAGGGAAGAAGAGTAAGCTAAAATGCTGGTTTTGCTGCAAATCGAGACATTTGAAGAAGGATTGTTGGAAGAGACAAAAAACATCCAAAGGAGACTCTTCAACAGAAAATAAATAATCAAACACGACAGATACAAGTTCAGGTTCAACATCCAGTTCAGGTATAAGTGATGAAGTTCTATCAGTTAATTTGTTAAATCATGATCAACATTGGCTATTAGATTCTGGTGCGTCCAATCACATGTGAATTCATAAAGAGTGGTTTAAATATTATTAATCAATCAATGATGGATTTGTTTACATGGGTAATGATTTCTCATGTAATGTTGTGGGAATTGGAAGCATCCAGATTAAAATGTTTGATGGGACAAATAAAATCTTAACTGATGTAATACATGTGCCTAAACTCAGGAAAAATATTATTTCTCTAGGAGTGTTAGACACAAATGGATATAAAAATTTTATTCAAGGTGGAGTAATGAAAATTTATAAAGGAATCCTATTAGTAATGAAAGCGAAGAAGGTTGGAAATCTTTTTCAGTTAGAAGGAAGAACAGAGTCAGATCATGCTTCTATTATATCTGAAAACGACAGTGATTCTATTCGACTATGGCATCAATGGTTGGGCCATATGAGCGAAAGAGGATTACAAATTTTATCTGATCGTATGTTACTTCCTAGTTTAAAATCTTATAAGTTAGATTTCTACAAACAATGTATATATGGGAAACAAAGCAAGCATAAATTTAAAACTAGAAAACATACTAGTAAGGGAATCCTTGATTATATCCATTATGATGTTTGGGGGCCATCTCCTACAACCTCATACGGAGGATCATCATATTTTGTATCTTTTATAGATGATTTCTCTAGAAAAGTATGGGTCTACATTTTAAAAATAAAGTCTGATGTATTCATAGTTTTCAAGCAGTTTAGAGCATTAGTTGAAAATATCACTGGAAGAACCATTAAATGTTTAAGAACTAACAATGGTGGTGAGTTTACTTCAAAGGCATTTGATATCTATTGCAAGGAAGTTGGGATCGAAAGACATAGAACTACTACTTATACTCCTCAGCAAAATGGAGTTGATGAACGCATGAACAAGACTCTTTTAGAAAGAGCAAGAAGTATGCTAAGTAACGCCAATTTGCAGAAGGAATTATGGACATAAGCAGTATCTACGGCTTGCTATTTAATAAATTGATCACCATCAACTGCAATATGATGCAAAATTCCTCAAGAGGTATGGAAAGGTCATCCTTGTGATTATTCTAAACTGAAAGTTTTTGGTTGTGATGCATATGCTCTAATTCTGAAACATCGACGTTCTAAATTAGATCCTAAATCAAAAAGATATATCTTTGTTGGATATGGTGATGGGATTAAGGGATACAGGTTGTGGGATCCTACAACTCACAAGATCACCATTAACAGAGATGTTAAATTCAATGAATCTTCACTTGATAATCTAGTTGTAGACAATAAATTGAAACAGGAAAATGTACCTAAGTTTCAACATATTCAGTTTGAAACCAGTTCAAATACTGATAATAGTCAAGATGAACAAGTTTCAGATGTAGATCATGAAGAAGTTCCTAGAGATAATAATTAGGTCCACGAGAATCAGACATCCTCCTAAAAGGTATGATGATTATGTTACTTCAGTTGCTTTAACCGCTAATGATGATGAACCTTTACGCTATCAGGAAGCTGTAGAAGGTTCTAACAGTAATAAGTGGAAAGAAGCTATGAAGGATGAGATGAAGACATTAGACAAGAATGCCACATGTGATCTGGTAGAACTTCCTAAATACAAAAAAAATGTGGGATGTAAATGGGTTTATAAATTAAAAAGGGGTGTTGATGATAAAGAAGACAGGTACAAAGTGAGGCTGGTCACAAAAGATTTTTCTCAGAAAGCAGGAATTGACTTTCATGAGATATTTTCACCAGTTGTTAAAATTGTTTCAATTCAGATTGTCTTAGCATTAGTTTCTTTACTTGATTTAGAATTACAACAACTAGATGTTAAGACTGCATTTTTACATGGAGATCTAGATGAAGAGATTTATATGGAACAATCTGAAGGGTTTGTTCAAAATCGCAACAAGAAATTTGTCTGCAAGCTCAAGAAATCATTGTATGGTCTGAAGCAGTCGCCTCGACAATGGTACAAGAAATTTGATTCTTTCATGATGAGCCAAAATTATATAAGAAGTGAATATGATCATTGTGTTTACTTTAAGAAATTAAGTAATGGCATATTCATTATCTTAGTGTTGTATGTTGACGATATGCTTTTAGCAAGAAAAAGCATAACTGAGATCAACAGGTTAAAGGATCAGATGGCTAGGACGTTTGATATGAAAGATCTAGGAGCAGCAAGACAGATTTTGGGCATGGATATTTTTAGAGACAGGAGCAATGGTAAGCTGTGGTTATCACAAGAGAAGTATATTGAGAAAATACTCTTAAGGTTTGGTATGAAAAATGTGAAACCATTTTCAGTCCCTTTAGCTTCCCATTTTAAGCTTTCTTCAAGTTTATGTCCTAATACAAATGAAGAAAAGGAATATATGTCTCGAATATCTTATGCTAATGCAGTAGGAACTTTGATGTATGCGATGGTCTGTACACAACCAGATATTTCACATGTAGTTGGGGTTGTCAGTAGGTATATGGAAAATCCAGGAAAAGAACACTGGGCAGCAGTGAAATGGGTGCTTCGGTATCTGAGAGGCACAAGTGATTATTGTATCACTTATGACAGAAGTAGTGAATTTGTTTGCGGTTATGTCGATTCCGATTTTGCAAGTGGTTTGGATAAGAGAAGGTCAACTTCAGGATATGTCTTTACTCTTTCAGGTGGAGCTATTAGCTGGATGTCAAAGCTACAAAACATTGTTGCTTTATCCACTATAGAAGTAGAATACATAGCTGCTTCACATGCTTGTAAAGAAGCGGTTTGGTTGAAAGGTTTGTTTGGTGAGTTTGGTAGGCTGCAAGACGACATAAAGTTATTTTGTGATAGTCAAAGTGAAATTCACTTGGCTAAAAATCCAGCCTATCATAGTAAATCAAAGCATATACCTATTAAGTACCATTTTGTAAGATAGGTTATAACTGAACGGGGTGTCTCTCTTGAAATAGTGCATACAAAGGAAAACTGTGCAGACATGTTCACAAAACCAATTTTATTAGAGAAGCTACGATGGTGTCTGGCTTCTCTTGGCTTGCAAAGAAAATGAAAATAAAACAAGAACGAGGTATCAGGCTAATTGTTTTCAAGGTGGATATTGTTGAGATTTTACTGGCTAAAATCTCTTTGATATGCAAACAATAGGTTTTGTTGCAAAAATGATGGCATCAAATCAGCATGAGGAGATATTCTATCCTAGTTTGGTGTGATAGAATTAATTATTTAGTTTCTTCTCTCTTCTATATATTGTAAGCCTGTAGAGGAAAAATATATGAGATGTGAGGTGTTTGGAAGAGGAAGTGCATGTTGGGTATGTGTTATATTCTTTCCACGACTAGCCCCACGTGCTGTACGTTGCGCTGGGCGCAGCAGGGATGTCACAGGGGGGTGGCAGCCCCCCCTATCAGGGTGCGGGGCAGCGCCTCAGCAAAATTTTTTTTGGTGTGCGGTCCCTCTCATAGGCGGACCCACCCATGTTTTGTGCATGAGTTTGCACATGGTTTTTTGGGGTATGATGGTTTTCGACCCCTGGTATTTTGTAGATCCGGTCAAGGGAACTATGGTTATGTTCTAATCTACGGTTAATGGATTAGGGTTATGTATGCTTCGGCATGTATATATATGTGTTGTGACACTAAAAGGAATATAATGAAAAATCAAGCTAGTAGTCCCGATTTGGGATCCAGGGGAAAATCTCTGTGTTTATTTGTTTTATGTTTTATGCTCTCGCTACTTTTTATTTTCTGTTATAAGATTTATGTGTAGATAATTTTTGTTTAGGGTTAAAACCTACAGTGTAGATGTGCAAATATGTTGTTGCAATCTCCTATTGATGAATAAGATTGCCGGTACCTCTTTTTGGTGGATGTAGCCTAGATTGGTTGGGTGAACCACGTTAATGCTTGTCTTCATGTGGGATTGCTATGTGTTTTTTAGTTTTTTCCACTGCGTTATCTTTAACACAATGGTCCCCATTGCGTTGAGTTCCTCCATGAGATGAGAAAACTTCTATTGAAATTGGTCCCTGGTGAACCACTTGCCTTGGTGCAGGAGTTGGCCAATTTTGACAACCTGATATAGTTGGATCTTCCATTTGTGAGTGTTCTTGATTTGCATGTCCATGATACAATCTATGGTGGCCTGTTCCATGCAGTCTTTGTTTAACTCTTTTGGTGTGAGTTCTTCTGCAATGTCAGAGCTGTCTAGTAGAGGTGGGAAGTACGAACGAAGGTGGTCTACATTGAATATTGTGTGCATACCAAGGAATGGTGGAATATTGAACTTGAAGGCATTGTTCCCTACAACCTTAGTGATGGTGTACGACCCATATTGAAGTGGGCGAAGCTTGCGGTGGGGTCCAGTGAGGCACTCCTTCTGCAAATGTAGCCACACTTTGTCACCCACCTGGAATTTGTGTGGCACCCGATGTTGGTCATGTCGTTGCTTGTACTTAGCATTGGATCTATCCAATATGTCATGAACCTATTGGTGGATGTGCTGAATGTGCTCAAAGAAGTTGTTCGCTTTGTCAGCTTCAGACTAGACATGAGTTGAATCGGCCAGAGTAGCCAAAAATGACATGGCTACGTCAATGGGACATAGTGGCTGGAATCCCAAGCCCACCTGAAAGGGGATGTGGTTGGTTGAGCTGTGGAGATCCCAGTTATAACTGTGTTGTACATAGGGGAGGTTCTCATCCCATGTGTATGGATTCTTTGAATCGTACATGCACAGAATGTGTACAATCATCATGTTGACAACCTCTGTCTGGCCATTATTTTGGGGATGGAAAGCCGTGGACTTGGTGAGCTTGGTGTCCAACATTGACCAGAGGCTAGACCAAAATTTGTTGAGGAACCTACTATCGCGATCTGATATGATAGACTGTGGGATCCCAAAGTGAACCCACACTCGTTTAAGTAAGAGTTTAGCAGTGGCTTCTGCTGTGATATTCTTCTTGCAGGCCGCCATAAAGGCCATCTTCGAGAATCTGTTGACGACCATGAAAACACAATCGTTTCCATGCTTAGTAGAAGGAAGGCCTGACATGTAGTCCATGGAGATGGATTCCCAAGGTCGAATATGAGTAGGTAGCAGAGTATAGAGCCCTTGCTTCTTGATGTTCGATTTGGAAATGGCACAAACAGTGCAGGATCTGATGTACTTCCCAACATCCTATCGAAGGTTCGGCCAATAGAAATACTTCTGCAGTACTGCCACTATTTTCTCAACCCCAAAATGCCCAGCGACTTGACTGTAGTGTGCTTCCCATATCATCTTGTCACGTTTGCTTGAAGGAACACAAATGTGTCCCAGGTGACATAACAGTGCATCTTGGACTTAAAAATTTGGAACTTGCGTACCCCCCAATAGTGCCTTGTATGTGTGGCTGAATTCTAGATCACTCTTGTAGAGAAGCATCCAATTAGAAGTCTTGTGCCCACAAGAGTTGAAAACTGTGGTTATGGCCACGATCAGTGGTTGGATGAGGCAGTCAGAAACATTATTGGTGCTAACCTTCTTGCACTTGATGTTCAAATGAAATTGTTGCAGATATGTGGACCACTTCTGATGGCGATCATTCTGCAGCTTCCCTTGTGTCTGTATGAACTGTAGGGGTTGGTGGTCTGTGTGGATGATTATTTCCTTCCCAAAAATGTAATACTTCCATTGTCAACAAGCCTACACAATGGAATACATTTCTTTGTCATAAGTGGGATACTTGCAAACTGTGTCAGACAATGTCTCACTGTGATATGCCACTGGATGCCCCCGTTGAGTAAGAACTGCCCCAATAGCATAGTCAGAGGCATCTGTCTCGATCTCAAATGGTTGTTGCAAGTCTGGAAATGTGAGCACTAGGGCAGAATAGAGGCGATGTTTCAATTCTATGAATGCCTTCTATTGAGATTCTGACCAAAAGAATTTTTCTTTCGCTCCTCCCTTGGTGACTTGACTCAAGGGCCAAGTGATATGAGAGAATCCCAACATGAACCTGCGGTATAAATTAGCAAGACCCAGAAAGCTGCGAAGCTCTGTTAGAGTGGTTGGGGCTGGCTAATCCTAAATGACTTGGATCTTGGCTAGATCCACATGCACCCCCCTTTCATCAATAATGTATCCCAGATATTTAACCTTGGTCATGCCAAAAGTGTACTTCTCCAAATTGGCACACAACTTGTGTTGTCGTAGTGTTTGGAGGACTTCTCGATGTGGTGGAGGTGCTCTTCCCAAGTCTGGCTGAAGATCAGAATGTCATACAAGTACACCACTACAAATGAGTTGGTGAATGGATGAAAGATGTCATCCATCAGCCTCATGAATGTTGCGGGAGCATTCGTCAACCCAAAAGGCATGACGAGCCATTTGAAAAGGCCCTCCTTGGATTTGAAGGCAGTCTTCCACACATCAGAGGGTTCGATTGATACTTGGTGATACCTAGAATTAAAGTTGATCTTGCTGAAATATTTTGCCCCTTTGAGTTGGTCCAGAAGGTCATCAATCTGTGGGATCAGGTACCTGTTCCAGATAGTGATCTTGTTTAGTGCCCGATAGTCAATACAGAGTCTCCAAGTTCCATCCTTCTTCTGTACCAACACGATTAGGCTCCCACAGGGCTACGAACTTGGCCAGATGTGACCTTTCTACAATAGCTTCTGAATCTGCCTCTTGATTTCATCATTCTCCAAAATAGAGCGCCTATAGATCGGTCCATTGGGTAGAAGCGCACCTGGGGTCAGGTCAATGGGGTTCTTGACCTGACAGTGTAGAGGCACCCCTGTGGGTGAGGTGAAGATGTCCCCGTACTCCTCCACAACCTTGTCCATTTGTTTTTGTCGTGCAGAGGAGCCATGTCTGGAGTTCGTGGCCATAATCTTCTTCTTTCCCTAGGGGCGGATCATCAGGAAAATAAATTTCCTGGTTTGGGAAATGAGCTCACTACATTGTTTTACAGTAACCAAAGAGATAGTGGTAGGTGGTGGTACCTCTGGTATCCTGTACAACTTATTTCCCAAAGTAACAATAACAGCGCGAGGTCGGGACTCATACATAGCATGTCGCTTCCACAAGTATGGTTGGCCTAACAATACATCAGAAACATCAATAGGAGCAATGTCACACAATACCTCATCCATGAAGGGCTTGATGCTATAGGGAAGGTAGCATTGTTGGCTGACATGGAGATCCCATCCTTGGTGAAGCCACCTAATGGTGTATGGTTATGGGTGCATTGTGGTTAGCAAGCCCAACCGCTTCATGAAAGTTGCTGAAATGAGGTTCTTTTGGCTCCCAGTGTCGAAAATGAACTGTAGCTGGGAACCCTTTACCCACATCTGGGATTGGAAGAGACGCTCTGCCTCCTCTGGATCTTCTGGTTCCTCCTTCTAGATCTTCATAGTGGCAAAAATGGCATTGGGCTCCGCATCAATAATCTGCTTCCCTTTTTCATTCCCCTTGTCAGGTTTGGGGGCACCTTTCCCTTGCTTTTGATTCGCAGATCCAAAGTCTCGCTTATTCTATTTGAATTTCTGCTCAATCTTGGCAGCATACCGATATTCCGTACCAAGTGAGGAGATGTCGAGGAACTCCATTTCCTCCTGAATGTATCTGTGTAGGCAACCACAATACTTTAGCACCAAAGGTTCCTCTGAATCTTTGATACCCAACTTTGTGTGCAGGGTATGGAACAGATTCGTCAGCTCATGTACATCTTGATCCCTTTGTTGCCGCAGCGTGGTCCATTGTATGTACTTTTCCTCATAGATCCCCACAGGATAGTATTGTTCCTTGATGGAATATTGGAAAGAAGTCCAAGCGGGTACAACTGAGAATAGAGAGGGTTTTGTCTTGTCCTTTTTCTCATAGTAGGTTTCCCACCAGTCCTTGACATGGGGGGTAGCTTTGAGGAGTGAAAATATAATCTTCTCCTGGTCAGAAAAGTCATGAACCGATAAATATCCTTCTAATAGATTCAACCATCTATCTATGACATCTGCATCTATTTTACCCTCAAATATGGGAATTTCAAAGTTTACTTGTACCTTAAAGGGAGTCGCACCTCTAGAGTGGCTACTGGATGCAGATGCACCACTGATGGGCAGTCGTTGAAGGATCTGGGAAAAGTTATCCATCATCGTTCCTTTGTTTTTTGAGGCCTCCTCGAGCAATATTTTGATAGGATCTCCTGCTCCCTCATCTTTGTTTTCGTCCCCCATGGGCATCCGTCGGGGTTTGCGAGGTTGATCTTCCAAAGGTTCCACCAGATCGATCCCTAACTCCTTATACCCCGACCTTGTTGGGGACATGCAAAGAAGGATCGAGAAAACGCAGACCTTTCTGATACCACTGATCCATTTTTATGCAGGAATGCAAAAAAATACACATATAACCATAAATACAAATATGCATCGGAAATAACACTTCATTTCATTAATATCAAAGAACTAAAATTTTCTTACATACAGAATGGAAATAAACTAGCTAGGGTGTTGGTAGCTAATCTCTGAGAAGAGATGTGGTGGCTACAGACCTATGAAATGTGTTACAATGAGGCTTGAGGACCTATTTATTATTGAGAAACAGTGGAGAACTCTAAACATCCAAAAACCTAACCCTAGGAGATGAAGCGCCAAAACTATGGGCCCCATTTGGGTAAATTGGTGTTTCAACTTCCCAGGGACATAACTTTGGCATACGATCTCTGTTTGATGCATATGATACATCATTATAAATATCTATCCGAGGACTACAATTTTTGCTGCGAATATCGATTCTAAAATGGAATCATATTCACTGGACAAATGATGCCCAAAAAACATTGTTTAGGCCCTCAAAACGGCTCCGGAAGTTTAGGACCCGAAAAACTGTTAAAAATAGTAAGTTGTGCCGAAACTAAAAAACTGAAAGAGACAATGGTGGGGCCCCAAGTGGAATAGGCGGGTGGCCACCAATATCCACCTGGATCATTGATACATTTGTTGAAAATATTCAGTTATGAATGATCTAATTATCATACCATTTTGAGTGGGGAACTTCCTCCTCGTGATATCTATTGTTTAAATCACCCATCTGACCATGTATGTGTAGGGTAGGATCCTCGGTCTTGCTCTAATTCTATAAAAAATTAATTGGCTGCGTCCTATGAGGTTTTCTCTGAGGTGGGGGTTTTATCATCAATGACTACTATCCTGATGGTCACCCAGAGACCTTAATCTTCAAAATACTTGTATATTTCCTCCCGTGAGAAATTCCCTACATCCTTGGTGCATAATGTATCTGAAAAAATCCTTCCCCGAGAAATTTTTTTATCGATGTTTTCCATGAATGGGTTGGTAGGTTGTTGTACAGGTGCTTTTTATTTCCCCTTGGCCTTCTTCATATCTTTCCGTTGAGGGTAGTGGAGGCTTTCTAGGTGAGTGAGAGGGTAGAGTGTTGTAAGAGCATGAAGTTTTTTCACTCTGGTGAGGAATTGATCAGAGGAATCTATAAACAAACGGAAGGGATTGACACATAATGGTTTTAAATAGACGATTTAAAGTGCAATGGTAGGTGTGCAGGGTGCAACGGTTAGTTTGTGGGGATTTCAGGTAGGAAATATGCTGGGATGGCATAGGGGAGACACATGGAAAAAATGGCTTGAGTGGAGGACAAGGGAGGAAAGGAGACATGTCAACTTATTTCTATGCTCACTTAACAACGATAGCAGCGGTGGACATGGTCACCGCACTGGCCTGACAGGAGGAAATCCCTTTTAATATCCCCAGAAGGGTGCCTAAGCGGAGCTGGAGTCTATGGCTCATCCCCCCAAAACCGATTGCAACCGTTGATTTGCGACATTTATTCTGCCGACTATGACTTTCCGACAGGCTAGCACTGGCTTACCGATCACGCTTGTCCACCTGTCGAATATCCTTTTTGAGTGAGATTGCTTCATGATGGGTGGTGATTGGTGAGCCCTGGTATTGCACCAAGAGTGCTGCAACTCCCAGGGGCCACCCTACTTTACTTTATGAACCTGGGGTTCGTAAAAAATTGGAGGTGACAGTGCTATATACACAATAGATGCATTATGTTCATGGCATCCTCTTCCGCTTTACGAAAGGGTGCTATTTCTAAGGGTTCTCAGTGAAGTCTGTCACACTTCAATGAAACTAAACTAAATTTCAAAAAGGAAATGACAGAAGGAAAATAAATTAAATTGCTAAAAAGAAATGACAGAAAGGGAACTAATCTAAATTGCTGAAAAGAAATGACATAAATGAAACTAATTTAATTTTCAGAAAAGGAAATGACTGAAAAGAAACTAAAAAATATCACTAAAAATAAATGGCAGAAAGGAAACTAATTCTAAACCACACTTAACTTGGCCTATCGGCTAAATGCACTCTATTTATCCTATGCTCTATCTACCATGCTTCTACCCATGCAACTAAGCTATCCATGAATTAATCCTAATTGAAAGAGTGTTGATAGCAGTTTGGAGGAAAGAAAAAGGGCGAAAGAGGCTAATGGAGGACTTAGCACATGAAACAAGGCTTAGAAGTGGAAAGCGGATTAAGACTCTATTATAGCGCAAAAGGGTTTGCAGCGGAATAAATTGAAATATGAGATGGCGGAGATGTGATGTGGAGGTGGGACCAATATCGCAATCGCGATATCGCGAAGTTGGATTGGTAAGCGTTAAAGGGAATAGGCTAAATAATGTGATGTGTGAAGTACAGCGAGGAAGAGTGACGAAGTGTGATAAAAATATCGCAATCGGAAAAAGAAAGCTGTAAGTCTTGGAGAAAAATGGAAAATGTGCGAAATGCGATTTGCGATGGGTGGCGTGGTGATGGGACGATCAGCGGAGCGTGATTGCAATATCGCAATCGACAGTTGGAGCGGTAAGTGCGAATGGGAACAAGTGAAATAATGTGAAGTGCGAAATGCGATATCGCAATTTTCAATATTGTAAATCTGGAGGAATAATGAAAGTGTTGTTTAGAAAAGGCCGCGAAGTGAGATTTTGGAAAGGAAATCCGATTTCGGTTGAGGAAAAAGGAAATGCAATGCGATTTGCCGTAAGTCTCGAAAGAAAAATGGGAAAGGGAGATCTATGCTATGCAATATTGCAATATCGCAATCCGCTACAATGAGCGGTAAGTGTTAAAGTATAAGGGAAAAGTCACGAAGTGCGATTTGGGAAGTATGATAGTGGGGATTTCGAGGAGGAAAGGCGGAGTTCAACCTTGGATGGTTTTTCAAGCATTTTGTGAAGAAAAAGGTGCGGTAGTTGCGATGAGGAAAAATGAAAGAATAGAGCGTAACAGAGGTGTTTGGGAGTGAATACATATATGGAAAATGAAGCGGGGAAGCACCACGGTGCTGCTTTGGGTGTTTTAAAAATAATTCCTGCTATCAACCTGCTGATCCATGCATGAAAAATAGATGAAGTGCGTGATAAAAAAAAAGTGAATAGAGATCAGTTTTTGGGGTTGTGGGAAGTTTTACCCTCCTCGAGCTCTATTGATAGAGATGAGAGGGGAGTCTTGACCATAGCTTTTGGAGTTTATCATTATTCTACTACTCGGTGAGCAGATTAAATCTACAACAAAAGATGACGGTAATCAAACTAAAACAGCAATAAAAATACCAGCAAACTAGCTAAATGTTCAGAAGAAAAACTAGCTAAATGACATGAAAGAAAAGAATGGAAACAATAGAGGAGCTGAGGCACATGGGTTTGGCCCTAACCCACGAGCCCAGATTTTTGGAACTAGATCAATAAAATGGAATCTCTCTACTCATTTCATAAAAAAGAACAATCTGTTACATCCATAAAAGTTTTAACAGAGCCTAATGGCTTTACAGCAAAAATTCGAATCCAATGGAATGGAATGGAAGTCGACTAGAATCAACTCAATAGCTAACTAACTAACTCCTTCCTAGCTCTAGCTCTGCTCTATTTATTTTACAGGACAACTACCAACAACCCCCTTGAAAATGGTGATTGAGTCCACTTTGACTGCAAGTAAACATGGATTGAGTGCCCTTCGTATTTAGTTACTTGGCTGCCTCTTGGAATTTGATTTGCTGGAGACTCCAAGTGAAGTATGGCTTGAGTGCACTTGGTCTTGAGTTGCTTGGCTGCCTCTGGAATTAAAATTGCTAGAGGGGGATCTCACGAGGATCCTTTGGCTGCCTTTGAGAGTTAAGGAGGGTGGAAAATCCCCTTGAATCTCTCCAATATTTCTCCCTGATTTCCTGATGTTGTGCTCATTTATTCTTCAATACTGATCTTCTAGTGGCAAGGAGCAAGTCCCTAAATCATCTCCTTCTCCAAATCTGTATAATCTGCCAAATATTCTCGCAATATTCTAGAAAAATAACCAATATTAGGCAAAAATATGCAACTACCTTTAATCCTTCCTAATAACATATTAAAGCATAAGAAAACATTATTAAGTGCAGAAGAAGATATTTAATATATACTTTTATGTGCATATGGAAGGTAGATGGGCCTAAGAAAGGTTAGATGGGCTTTATTTTATGTCTAATTTAGAGGCCCATCATCACCCCCCTACTGAAACTGTTGCTCATCCTTTGAGAAACCTATTCATCATCCCTGCCTTATGGTTCTTCCTGCATGCTAGCTTATTTCATTTTCTGTTTCTTGGGCCATGTGTTGCTCTTCTGCTAATCTTCTTGCTATTCTTCTTGCTGAAATTCTTCTTGTAGGTGCTTCATGGATGTCCTAAGATGTCTTAAGTAAATTTTTTTGCATGCCAAGAGGTGGTGGATCCACCTTTTATTTGAAATTGTTTCTCTCTTTTTTTTATTTCTTTTTTCTTTTTATTGCATGCAAAGTAATCTCACAATTATTTTTTTCTATGAATTGAGTTCACCCTTGGTTACCCCTTGGCACTCCTTGTCCTCTATTATAACGAGATGCTTACTGCCCACATTTTCAAGTCCTTTTTACTTTTGTCTTGTTCCTTTTCTTGATGGAAAAGGTGAGGCTAGTTGCTAGATAAGGCTGAGGTTGCTCTACTATTGATTTTGGTTATAATTTTTTTTTCCTTCTCACACTTTTTAATGTTTTATTAAACTATAATAGATTCAAAGAAAGGGTTAGATGATTGCATACCTGAGCCTTACCATTGATTTTTTTTGCATGTGATATCGAAGCTGTTGTTGAAGTTTCTTGTGGCGATCTACTTGAGGTCCTTTGGAGCTTCTGAGCACATGAAGAGGAAGTCCAAGTTTGACTACCTTTGACTAAAGTGTTGACCAATTTTTTTTTGTACCAACTTTTTGTTTTCTGCTTGCAAATTTTCGAGAGCATCTGCATTCATTAGAGAAAGATACATGGAGAAATGATTTTTTTTTTTTAAGGCCTACTAGCTGCCTCAATGAGGTTTTCCACTAGTAGGTCTGCCTAGGCGCCTCAAAGGAGGTTTTCACCTAGGATATTTTTTTCTTTTTTTTTCCAACCCTATGACTACCTCATGGAGGTTTTCAATCAGTGAGCCAATCTCAGATGCCTCAAAGAGGTTTTCATATGATATTTTATTCTTTCCATTTTATTCTTTTTTTTTTCTTTTTTCACTTTCCTACTCTACTTGAAAAAAAAACATTTTTAAAGTATAGGAATACATCCAATGGAGCCATGTACATATCAATATGATAGATAAAATCATGTGCACACTTGGAATACATGATTTTACATGTACTTGAATATGAGAGATGAATTTCTTTGACTGCGATTGTATCAAGCTGTTGGAGAAGAGTGTGTTGTTGCAACTTATGAATGTTTGGAACCATATGTCAATATAGTTGTGATGCCCCTGGTCCACTTGCTGAGTTGGATCACCTTGGATGTTCTCTTCTCTTATGACATTAAAATATTCCTCTTTTTGCTAATTTTTCTCTTGAACACATGGAGGAAATGCTGGTAAACATGAGGAAACTCTCTCAACATCTGATTTTAATGCCGACCCTTCATCAAGTGCAGCCCTTGATCTTCTTATCTCCTCATTTTGATCTTCTTCTTCTTGATCTTGTCCTTCAATGAAATTGAGAAAAAATATTCTTTGCAATACCTTTCTTGAACTAAGATGAAGACCATTGACATCAAGAGGATATGTTTGGTAGTGTTGTACACCAACATTATAACTGGGATGAGATACTTCATGGTGTGGGTTTGGAAATGGTGGTACATGTAGTTGAGTGGGGGTGGATATATGAGATGTGTTGGGATCCTGTGTTTTGATAGATTGGAAAATCAAAAGACAAGGCAACATCAGAACCAATCTTTAGAGTTCCAGGATCTAGTCCTCCTGTTCTCAGAGAGGGATATCTCAAATTTACTTGTTTTGCAAAGGTTTATCGTGTATGCTTTTAGTAATGGTTTTACACTAGTTATTAAGTGCAAGTGTTTCTTTGTTTGTTTGGTTGAATGACACAGGAGAACATGAAAGCTCCAGGAAAGATAGTTAGAAAGGATAAATGTTAGATTCATTGGGCAATGGAGTCAAGAAGGGGTTTATCACAAGCTCATCAATGGATATGGGATATCAGAGGGAAAATCTAACTTGGCCACAAGATCCTTTGGTTTTGTGAATGAGATGGACATCAATGATTTGGAAAGAGATTGAATTCTCAACAAATGGAACTTGAAAACATAACTTGAACAATAAAGAGGTATTTGATAGACAGGGCTAACCATGAATTCTACAAACCACACTTTAAGAAAATAATGACTTCAATACAACTTTCAAAATGAACTCTAATATTCAGGAGCACATCCTATTTCCTCAAATATTTTATTTCAAATGACTTAGAAAACATAAAAATTCACTGATAATTGCAGTCATAGAAGAGGGAACACCTAACACATCTATGATCACAACTATAAAGACCTCTAAAACAATTTTTCAAGCAAGGACAAAGGGCATGATCAGAATAGACCTCCTTGGCTAACTATAAACAATGGTACTTCAAAGGGAGACTTCAAAAATAGCTTTCAAGTGGCAGCAGACAAGCAGGGAAAACCATAAATCATGCTGAAACCAACTATTTGAACTATTAGAGAAATAAACAAGCATGAGGACAAAAGATAGATATTAAAGACTCTAAAATACCTCAGCAGAAGAAAACATAAAACAGTGAAGGATGAACAGGTCTAAGGTGCTTCTAGGAGTCATTTCTTAGCCTAAAAATTTCATCCTACTGTAGTAAGCATTTATGGAACAAAATGAAAACAGGAGAAAACATCAAACAATTCAAAATACTTCACCAACAGCCAGGCTCATGGATCCAATGATAGAGCCTTCTCAAGAACAAGAAAGTTTCAACATCATCAAGCTTCCAAGACTTCAATTTCTTCCTCAACTTTAGACAGACTATGTATTATTTCAGAGAGTTTCAGTATTATAACTAGTGAAAAATCAAACTATATCTCATCTTCTTCAGAAGTATTTATAGAAGAAATGAGGAGGTGGAAGAGTTTTTAGGATTTAAGTGTAGTAAATTCTACACTAAATGCAACTCCTAGCCTTGAAAACCATGCAAGGCATAAGGCAGGAATGCATCGAATTACAACCCTGTTTTATTTACTCTGTTTATGCTTTTTAAGGCTCAATGGGTAAAAATATTGACTTCGAGGCCTATTTATCCTTTACAATAACTTCACTGATAGTTTAAAATATCTTCTTTTGTTTGAAATAACTATTAAGCTGTCTTTAGACAAATATCTTCTATTTTGGCAATAACTAGACCTTCTTTTAGATTTATTGAGGCTGCAGGTGGCTTTTGGTAGCTGGAGAGGATTCAATTAGCCTCTTTGATGTGGCTCTGAGGTGTCCTTGGACTGATATTTTCCTCTATTTTTCCTAAAACACCTTTAATCTATTTTCGATCTGTGTTTTAGGCTTGATTAGGATTAATTATTATTCTTCTGGTCTTCATACTCTACTGACTGTAGATCAGACATTTGATTTTCCGAGTTTATGCCTTAATCCTTTTAAAAACTCTGATTTAAACCTTTAAAACCTGATACTCTTTGATCTCCTGTCTTCAATGCTGATTTTATTTAATAAATAGACTCTGACTGTGTTTTTGTTGTGTTGCAGGTGCGCGAAGGGTTTTTATAATATTACCAATGTTCATGAGTCATGGTTAATTTGTTGTTCGAACCCTGTATATTCATTTCCTTCATTGATATTGGCTTGGGGGATTTTCATCCTTGGCCTTTTGTTTCATTTAAAAATAGTGAAAAAACCTTTATAACCTGCAAAAAATGAGAAAAGTTAAGAAAAATCCATAAGGGATAGGTTTAGAAAGCACTGAGTACGAGAAGAAACCGTGGCCGTTGATCCAGATAAATCGACGATCGAGATTGCTCAATGGGTTGATGGGGAGGCAGTCGGATGAAAATGAGGATCAGATTAAGTTGGGGCCATTGATCTAGATTGATCAACGGCTGAGATCAATCGGGAATTTTATAATGCGGAGGGGGTAACATTATAATAAAATGGGAGAAAATTTAATACAAAGGGGAGAAAACCTTTATCAAAGGCGAAGAAATGTTTAAATGGATTTTGGGCATAATTTTGAATGAAGACCATTAGATTAGGGCATCCAACGGTGGAGATTGCTCGATATGTTCTTTAGTAAGGTAGATGGAGGCAGATGTATTTGAGACGAGGATATGATCTGAGCCATCGGATGTTATGAAATGGATGGCAGAGATTAAATAAGCAGATATAATGTCATGGGGAAAGGTGGTTTGGCGGAAAACCAGAATGGTTTTCACACAGCTCTGAGGTGGTCTTAAGATTTTCCCAAAACAACACGATATAGGTTTGTGCTTGACACCTGTCCTTTAAATACCGCCCATATCACGTTATTTTTTGGCATTAACGTTCAGGCGCAAAATTACGCGATATGGAGTCTCAGCCGTCAGATGAAAGGCAGAGAGATCTGACAGTGGGAATGAGAGCGCGATGGGTTAAGATGCGCGAGCAGAAAATGTGGTCAGAGTCAAAGGCGATTTAAACCTTGATTGTTGGATCATGGAATGCACAGTTGAGATCTGTTGATGGAGGAGAAAAGAAAAGGGTAGAGATGAGCCATCGGGTTCATTGTGGATCGTCAGATCTTCAACATGGACGGTCACAATCAAAGGTAGGAGTGCCAGTGCTTCAAAGGGGAAGAAGGTTAGATGGATGGGTGGAATAGATCCTGGGCGTTGGATCTATAGAAAATATGGCTGAGATTGCGTTGGAAAAATGATTCGGGACTTGGTGGACAGGCAAAAAATGGGGGATGCAATTAGATTCTGACCGTCGGATCGAAAGGGGAATTAACAGCCAAGATTGAATTGGTGGGCGCGAGTGATGGGCTTATGAGCGGAGTGCGATTATACCTCAGTCATTGGATCTGTGGGAATGAACGGTCGAGATTGGATCGGAGATCGCAAAATCGGAGGAGGCAAAGGGATGACACTTCATATTTTGTGCGATGCGATTAAGCGCCAGCCGTTAGATCTGGGAGTAAGATTGATGGTCAATATTTGATCGAAGGAGTAATGGAGGAAGGTTATGGGTGGGATGCAACTTTAGCGCTGGCCATTGGATTTATAAATATCTACGGCGGAGATTGGATCTGGGGTTGTAGGGAGAAAACTCATCGCATCGGAAGATTTTTGGATGAACAAAGAAAAAACGTAAGATAGAAAGCTCTGATTTGCGATTTGTGATTATGCCTTAGCGCTTGGTCATGGCTTCAGGTTTTATGCGAAAAAAGGGGCATGGGGCTAAGGCCGAAAGGGGCTTAAGGCCTTATAGAAAAATGAAGTTTTTTAGGCCAAAATGAGGGTTTTTTAGAGGTTTTTGAGGGTTCCGATAAGGTTAAAAAAGAATTTTTAAACCTTATCAAAGGGAATTTATGAAGGGAATGAACGAAAATGAGGAAAAATGAGGAAATTTATGAAGAAGAAGGGGATGAAAATGGTGTTATTAATGAATGGAAGGAGGGGTAAAATGAAGGGGAAAAAAGGATTTTTTGAGCAGTCTTTCTCCTTGTAAACAACAGATTTTTCAGTTTTATGAGGGAAACAGCAGTGAAGATTAACTAAAAGATTAGTTATCTTCATAAAAACTTCAAAGATGATAGGTTTTCAAAGGAAATTATCTCTTGAAGTTTTGAAGAACAAAATTAGCCACTTTTTGGTATATCAGAATTTATCAGTGGCTAACAGTGGCTCCACTTGGGGAAGACATCTAGTTCCTTTAGGTGTCTAGAACCTCAGTTGAAAATCTCTGGCTTTCACTAAACCAGTGCCTTAATCCATTGGGAAGCAACCTTTCTTTTTGATGATCTCTGTAGCAATTTAAAACAATGGAATTTCTGTCAAAAGAGCATGTCTACCTACCCATTCCTAATGATCCTAACATTTTTTCTTCTTTTTCAGAGTGCATTTAGACTAGCAAAATCTCTTCAATAACATTTTATTCTTTTGAAAAAAAAAACTAATATAAGTCTACTCTTATTTCTCCATGAACTCAGATTAAGCAGTTGAGTTCATAAGCCTTTCTACCTAACTATTGTCTGTCAGGATTAGATTGTCTGACAGACTTTTATTCTCTAAATTCAAAAATAGAAATTTAAAAGAAGACAAGCCAAGATTTAACAGTCTAACTTTTTGTTGATCTATGGCATAAAAACAAGCTGCACATAGACTAAAATTGGTAGAAAATTTAAAACAAAATGTGAAGGCTTAAGATTTCGAAATTAAAACTTCCTTCATAATCTTCTTCGGCTCTGATTTTGAATTTATTTGAGCTATGTTTTCTTTCTCATCTGGTTCAAGTTTTGAGCATATTAGAACCAGTTTGTTTTCTATCTTTGGCTCAAGAAATGATCTAATTAGAGCCCTTCTTCTTTTGAGATCTATAGGTTCAGATTTGAACTTGTTGAACCTTTGTTTTTTTATCTAATTTACCTTAATGATAAGCCAAGATTATGTTGTTTGGATGATCTAATTCACTAACCTATCAGTAGTAAATTGAAAAGCTAATTAGTCATGATTAAACTGTATGACTAACTAGAAGTGTGTTTTTAGGAGTGGCATTTGAGCCTGAACACTTTCAGATTTTGTCTCCCTTTTTTGGTATGGCGCTGTACCTTTCTTGTTTTACAATCTGCCTGCTTTTCTCTTTCTATTGTTTTTGTATTTTTCTCATTTTCTTAACTTTGAATGCAATGTTTAAACAATGATATTTATAATGAAAAATAAAATGCTTTGAAACTCATGACTCTTGGCAGAAGTAATGGCTTTAGCATCCTGCCATTGACAGGACCTCCATATAAATCTTCTCCATTTAATTCTTTCAAGAAAAACGCATTGTGACCTCTCTCAGCATGAATAATATAGGGTCATTTCCATAATTTCTCAAAATTGCCATGTTTTCCCTTCTCTTCTCTTCTTGAATCCCATTTAAGAACAAAATTTCCAACTTGGAAATTGTTTGCCTTAGTCCTCTTTGTTGGAAATTTGAAAATTTGAAAATTCTCCCTCTTTAACACAGAAAAATAAATTTCACTCTACAGAAAACATAATTTCAACTTTATAAAACAAGTTTTATTCAATAAAATTGTTTACAAGTTATTCCTCAATCACAGAGGGATTTACAATTGCTGGACTACTTCAAATCACAGCTCCAAAACAAAAAAAACTCTTCTCTGAAAAAAAAATCTGCTGTGAATTTCCAATTCACTGTCTCTGTCTATTTAAAAAAAAACTCACTGTATTTTTCAAAATAAACATACACTGCTGTGTATTTTTTTTAATTTGCACTCTGTCTCTTTAAAACAATTGACGCACTGTTGTGCTCTCAACAACATAACAATTACAATTTCGTTCTATATATAAACAAAATATCTAAAAAACAATTAATGCAATTTGTTGACAAAATTGCAAAATTATCACCGCTTAAAAAAAAATTTATGGTGCCTTGAATTTCTGTCAGCACCGCCAAAAAAAAATTAATGGCAAATTCTGAATTTGGTGGTAGCGGTGAATTTTCCGCGGTGGTGGCATTTTGGTGGCGCGCTGGCGGAGCACTTGGGCGGAGCCACCACATGCTGGTGGTTACGGGGGGTACATGTCTGCCCGTACAGTCCAAATGGGTGAGCCCCCGCACTAAATATCAACCGTTGATCGGTTGGTCAACTCACGATCGGGAGTCAACTACGGGGGGTGCCCATTCATTATCCGTCATGTTGTTTGATCCCCCGTAATCCATCGATTGCTGCAAATCTGCTGGCGGTTTAACTCCTGTGCCATCAACCTGTGCGTTGAACGAT
Organism: Pinus albicaulis; assembly: GCA_034641835.2. Taxonomy (NCBI): domain Eukaryota; kingdom Viridiplantae; phylum Streptophyta; class Pinopsida; order Pinales; family Pinaceae; genus Pinus; species Pinus albicaulis. Next base: position 202,108,310 of record CM076578.1, on the reverse strand, counting down.
AATGCAGCCGCCTGCAATTTGATCCACGCAGGTTGAAATTACTCCAACACTCCCCCTTAATTTCAACTGCTAGGTTTTCCTGCATACCCAAGCATTTTCTCAAGTGTTCAAAGCTTTTCTGCGCAAGTGGCTTTGTGAGAATATCTGCAAATTTATCCTCCATTCTACAATGCTGCAAAACGATTTCTCCATTGGTAACCAATTCACGTATGAAGTGAAACTTGGTGTCAATGTGTTTTTTCCTCTTATGAAAAACATAATTTTTAGACAATGCAATAGCTGAGCTATTGTCACAAAAGATCACTGTCCCTTTTACCTATTCTTGACATAAACTTCTCAACATTTTCCTCATCCAAATTGCTTGACACGCTGTTGCTGTAGCTGCCACATATTCTGCTTCTGCTGTAGACAATGCTACCTTGGGCTGTTTCTTAGAAGCCCATGAAATGGCTCCGGAACCCATGTGAAAAACATAACTGGAAGTGCTCTTTCGATCATCAACACTTCCAACCCAATCACTGTCTGTGTATCCAACTAAATCTGAACATTCTGAAGTAGTATAAAAAATACCAAACTTTTTAGTACCTTTAACATACCTCAAAATTCTTTTTGCTGCTTGCCAATGTGCATCCTTTGGCTTTTCCATGAACCTGGAAATCAAACTAACAACATGCATTATGTCCGGCCTAGTTGCAGTCAAATACATGAGGCTGCCAACTATGCTCTTGTACAAACTAGGATCAAAATCCTTGCTGCTGTCCTCTCTGCTGAGCTTTAATCCCATCACTGTGGGAGTGATAGCTGCTTTGCTTTCCTGCATGTTAAATCTTTCAAGCACCTCATTAACATACTTTTCCTGTGAGATAAAAATCCCATTTTTATCTTGCTCTACTTCTATTCCCAAGAAGTATCTCAACAAACCCATGTCAGTCATTTCAAATTCTTCTTTCATGACTGTTTTAAAATGTTCAATAAGGAAATCATCATTACCTGTAAAAATAACATCATCAACATACAAGACTACAATCAAGATTTTACCATCTTTTTCTTTGATGTAGAGGGTGGGTTCTCCCTCACACTTCTCAAAACCATTTTCCAGTAGATATGAATCTATCCTACTGTACCACGCTCTTGGCACTTACTTCAGCCCATAAAGAGCTTTCTTCAACTTACACACTTTGTGCTCTTGGCCTTTCTTTTCATAGCCGAGAGGTTGATCAATGTAAACCTCTTCCATTAACACTCCATTCAGAAATGCTGACTTCACGTCCATTTGGTAAACTTTCCACTTGTTTTGTACTGCTATGGACAACACTGCTCTCACGGTTTCCATTCTTGCAACCAGTGCGAAAGTTTCCTCATAATCTATCCCATGCTTCTGTTTATAGCCTTTGACAACAAGCCTTGCCTTGTGTCTCTCTATTTTTCCTTCATCATTACTCTTGGTCTTGTAGACCCATTTAACACCAATGACATCTTTACCTTTTGGGCGTTCAACCAAGTCCCAAGTCTTGTTTCTTTCTATGGCGTTTATTTCCTCATCCATAGCTTCTATCCATTTCTCATCCTTGATGGCTTCTTTGAAATGAACAGGATCATCAACATGACAATATAAAGCAAACAAAGAATTGATACCTTAATTAGCTATATCTTTTTCATAAATTTCTTTCAAACTTCTGAACTTCTTACCTTTTTCAGTAGGTGTACAAATGCTTGAAGAAGCACTTGAATTTCCTCCTTGTGGTGTGCTTGGAGAATCACTATCATTTCTCCTCAAGGGTGTGCTTTGCTGCTCTTGTATTGGTGCTGCTGTTTGGGGATGTATTTCAACCAACTCATCTTCATTCTCATCATGAGATAAACAGTGTTTAACATTCACTGTTTTCTCTATGCTTCCATCCCAAGCTTCCTCTTCAATGAACTGAACATCCCTGCTCACAATAAACTTCTTGCTGGATGGGTTATATAACCTGTATGCCTTGGATTCCTCATTGTATCCAATGAAAATACATTTCTCCCCCTTGCTGTCCAACTTCTTCCTTAGCTGATCCGGAATGTGTGCATAAGCCACACATCCAAAAACCTTCATGTGTGTGACACTTTGCCTTGTGCCACTCCATGCCTCTTCCGGCACTTTGTTCATGACTGCTTTTGTAGGACACCTGTTTAAAATATACGCTGCACAATGTACAGCTTCAGCCCAATAATCATTAGGCAAATGCTTTGCCTTTAACATACTCCTCGCCATGTCCATTATGGTTCGGTTCTTCCTTTCGGCTACTCCATTTTGCTGCGGAGTATATCTAGTTGTAAATTGCTTTTGAATACCATTTTCTCTACAAAAACGTAGAAAATATTTAGAGATATACTCACCTCCTCTATCAGTCCTTAAGACTTTGATATGCAACCCACTCTGGTTCTCAACAAGTGCTTTGAAATTGCAAAATTTTTCAAACACTTCACTTTTATTTTTCAAAAAGTAAACCCAAGTTTTTCTTGTAAAATCATCTATAAATGTTAAGATATAGTGGCTGCTTGCAAGTGATGGAGTTTGCATCGGTCCACATACATCCGAGTGGACAATCTCTAAGGGTGCTTTTGCCCTTATGCTTTTCCCGGAAGGAAAACTTTCTCTGTGTTGTTTCCCAAGAATACAACCTTCACAAAGGCTGTCCGGTTTCTCTATCAATGGTAAAACACTTACCATTCCTTTTCTGTTCAATAGATTAAGACCTCCAAAGTTGAGATGACCAAATCTCAAGTGCCATAACCAATTATCATCCTTTGGTTCGCTTTGGTAAGTCTCTTGTGCAACTGCTGCTTTTTCTTCACCATTCTTCAAATCTGCTCTCATTCTGAGAGGGAACATCCTGTTCCTTGTCATCTTCACTTCAGCAATACATGCTTTGCTGGGTGGTTTATCCATGATGGTACAAACATCATTATCAAAGAAAACATTATACCCCTTATGGACAAGCTATCCAATACTTAAGAGATTACATTTCATTCCTGGAACATAATAAACATCCGCTATGGATTTCTTTGCACCTAATCTTGTTAAAACATTTACATCTCCTTTTCCCATAACAGAAACTTTGCTATCAGTTCTTAGTGTGACTTGTGACTGCACACTTTCATCTAACATAGAAAACATTGCTAAGTTTCCTGTCATATGGTTACTACAACCAGAGTCTAGAAACCATAAGTCTTCACTCTTTTCTTCAGCCATATTACAAGCTAAAAACAAATTACTTTGACTGTTGTTTTCTTTTGTGAAATTTGCACTAGTTTCACTTCTCATATCTTGTTTCTTCTTTCTACATTCATTAGCATAATGACCATATTTCTTACAATTGTAACATTGAACATTGGATTTATCATACCTTTTTCCTTGATCATTCTGCTGTCCACTTTGCTGGCTGCCTTGGCCTTGATGCTGATTTGGATTGCTGCCCCTTCCTTGAGCATTTGCTGGACTGTTCCTTCCACCTCTGTTCTGGCTTCTACCTCTTCCTCTTCCTTTGCCTTGCCCTCTTCCTCTTCCGAAAGACATCTGGGTCTTAAAGGCATGTTCAAGAGATGAGTTTTCATTCCTACTCAATCTCTGTTCATGAGTCATTAGTGATGCATGTAGTTCATCCACTGAAAACTTTGTGAGATCTTTAGTCTCCTCTATGGTGGTTACAATCACATCAAATCTTGAGGGTAGACTCCTCAAGAGTTTCTCAACAATCCTCTTGTCTTCAAGAGTCTCTCCATGAGATCTTATTTGTGTGACCATTCCAATCACATGAGTGAAGAATGAGTCAATAGTGTGTGACTCTTTCATACAGAGAGTCTCAAAGTCTCTCCTCAGCAACTGAAGTTTTGCTATCTTCACCTTCTCCATTCCCTGATAAGCTGTCTTGAGAGTTTCCCACGCTTCTTTGGATCTCTTAGCTACTGCTATCCTTGGAAGCACACTCTCATGCACTGCTTGATACAAGAAGAAAAGAGCCTTGGCATCTTTCTTCTTATTGCTCTTCAGAATCTCTTTTTCTGCCTGAGTTAACATATTAAACTCAAGTTCATCTGCTGGCTCTTCAAAGCCATCCTCAACAAATTACCATAAGTCTTGGGAGACAAATAAGGCCCTCATATTTATTGACCAGTAGTCATAATTTTTCCCATTAAATTGTGGGAGATGGATATTTCCCATACCCATACCAGTGCTGGCTCCAGCCATTATGCACTCTTAACTATGATTCAAAAAAAACTTGACTGTATGTTCAAAATTAACTGACTGTTCTGCAACAGTAACACAAAACTATATAGAGAATTACCTTTGAATTCTTCTTGTCTGAACCTTCACACTGCTGGAGAGGCTTCTGCAATAACGAATTCCTTTCCTTCAGCTTATTTGATCTTCAAATAGCCTGGATTGGCTCTGATACCATGTTGGAAATTTGAAAATTCCAGAATTCTCCCTCTTTAACACAGAGAAATAAATTTCACTCTACAGAAAACAGAATTTCAACTTTATAAAACAAGTTTTATTCAATAAAATTGTTTACAAGTTCTTCCTCAATCACAGAGGGATTTACAATTGTTGGACTACTTCAAATCACAGCTCCAAAACAAAAAAAACTCTTCTCTGAAAAAAAAATCTGCTGTGAATTTCCAATTCACTGTCTCTGTCTATTTAAAAAAAAACTCACTGTCTTTTTCAAAATAAACATACACTGCTGTGTATTTTTTTTAATTTTCACTCTCTGTCTCTTTAAAACAATTGACGCACTGCTGTGCTCTCAACAACATAACAATTACAATTTCGTTCTATATATAAACAAAATATCTAAAAAACAATTAATGCAATTTGTTGACAAAATTGCAAAATTATCACCGCTTAAAAAAAATTTATGGTGCCTTGAATTTTTGTCAGCACCGCCAAAAAAAAATTAATGGAAAATTCTGAATTTGGTGGTAGCGGTGAATTTTCCACGGTGGTGGCATTTTGGTGGCGCGCTGGCGGAGCACTTGGGCGGAGCCACCACATGCTGGTGGTTACGGGGGGTACATGTATGCCCGTACAGTCCAAATGGGTGAGCCCCCGCACTAAATATCAACCGTTGATCGGTTGGTCAACTCACGATCAGGAGTCAACTACGGGGGGTGCCCATTCATTATCCGTCGCGCTGTTTGATCCCCCGTAATCCGTCGATTGCTGCCAATTTGCTGGCGGTTTAACTCCTGCGCCATCAACCTTTGCGTTGAGCGATAATGTAGCCGCCTGCAATTTGATCCACGTAGGTTGAAATTACTCCAACACCTCTTGTCAAATAGCTTCTTGATATTTTCTTGGACTAATTGTGTTCTTTCATAGACTTCTTCTCTAGTCTGCTGTAAATGAATTGTTTGGTTGATTCTTCTCCGCATATCATTCTCTTCAATCTGCACTTCCTGGAGGAGTTTCATGACTGGAAATCCTAATGATGTTGGGAAGACTGCATCCATGCCATAAACCAGCTGATAGGGGGACATATTTATTGACTTTTTTGTAGTTAATCTATCAGCCCATAAGGCATGAACCAGCTTACTGTGCCATGATTTCTAATTCTGCTCCAATAGCTTTTTGATGATATTGATGAGGCTCTTATTGGAGGATTCATCTAATCCATTTCCTTGGGGATAGTAGGCAGTAGAGTGGCCCAAGGTAATGTGGTATTTGTGACAAAAATCAACAATTATTTTAGACTTGAAGGCAGCAGCATTATCTGTTATGATTTTTCTAGGAAAACCAAATCTGGATAGGATATTTGTTTCAAGGAACTTGATAATGACAGAGTCAATAGCATTCCTAGAGGGTATAGCTTCTATCCATTTGGTAAATTATTCAGTGGCAGTGAGGATCCACTTATGTTGGGCTGAGGAAGATGGGTGAATTTCCCCAATGAAGTCCAAGCCCCATTGTTGAAAGGGTGTCTCAACATTGATAGGATGTAAAGGTAAGGGAAGGAGTTTTCTTTTTCCATCAAAAATTTGACACTTATGGCAAGACATGACTAACTTTTGAGTGTCTGGGAAAAGGGTGGGCCAATAGTGACCAGATCTAAGAATTTTGTTTGCCAAGGTCTTCCAGTAGAGGTGTCCACCACATTCTCCTTCATGCAGCTCATGCATGATTTTTCCTGCATCATCTTCAAGTAAACATTTAAGAAAAATTCCAACAGTATTTTTCCAATACAATACCCCATCTAAGATGCAATAACTCAAAGCTTTCTGTTTCAAAAATCTAGCTTTAGTTTTAGACAAAGAAGGAGGGGCATTCAAATACAAAAGCACATAAATGATGTTAGCATACCAAGGAGAATTCAAAAATGTTTCTTCAATGAAAGGGGCAGTGAATTCTTCTACTTCTTCCAACACATCTACCATGTTCATATCTAGTGCTTGGAAGTTTGACTCAGCCATGAGTTTTGCTAATCCTTTCCCTTTAACTAGTTTGGTGGGCCTGATTTCTAAGTCATATTCAAGAATAGTTGCAATCCATTTTCAACTTTTACCATCAGGGTATTGACTTAGAATGTCCTTGACAACAGTATGTGGAATGAAAGCAATTATGTGAGAGTGTAAAATATAGACTCTAAATTCTTTTAATGCTTTCACTAATTCTAAGGCTTGCTTCTCCATGATGTTATATTTGAGAGGAGCATCTCTTAAGGCCCTACTAAAAAAGGAAATTGGTTGTTCTTTCCCCAGTTCATTCTTTTGAAGTAATATTGCAGCTGTTGTATGTTCTGATGCAAAATAAAAGATATAAAAGTCTTTGGTGAAATCTGGACTAATCAAGACTGGTGTTTGAGTAAGAGCTTGCTTACCTGTTCAAATGATTGTTTAGCTTGTAAATTCCATTTCACACCTACCTCTTTCTTAAGCATGTTTGTAATGTTTTTTAATAGCTCAGCAAGGTTGGGGATAAACCTCCTCAAAAAATTATTCTTCCCAATGAAAGATTGTAATTCTTTGAGGCTTCTTGGATGACTGATTTGCAATATGCCATCTATCCTTTTAGGGTCTATTTTGATTCCCTCTTCTGAAATTATATGACCAAGAAGTTTACCTTCTTGGAGACCAAAGAGTGTCTTCTTGGGATTCAAAGATATGCCAAATTTGCTACACTTCTCAAAAACTTTTCTCAAGTGAATCAAATTTTCTTCATCAGTTTTTGAGAAAACGGTTATGTCATCAAGGTAAATGATTATAAAATAGCCAATATCTTCAGAGAAGGCTATGTCCATGTCCCTTTGGAAGGTGGCCCCTACATTCATCAAACCAAATGGCATTTTGACTTACATAAAGGTGCCCCAAGGTGTAGTAAAAGAAATTTTGAGTTGATCACTTGGGAGCACTAACACCTGATTGTAACCCGAGAACCCATCCAACAGTGATATTATTTTTGACCCAACTACCTTCTGAAGTATATGGTCTATCTTGGGTAAGGGGTAGTTATCTTTAAGGGAGGCTCTATTTAGATTTCTAAAGTCAATACAGAGCCCGATTTCCTCTATTTTCTTCCTAACAGAAACTAACTTTGACACCCACTCTGAATATCTAATGGGTACTATAATCCCTGCATCATACATATTTTCACTTTCTTTCTTAACTAAAGGCAGTAAAACAGGGTTTATTCTCCTTCGTTTTTGTTTGAAAGGTTTCTGATTTTCCTTAAGAGGAATGTTGTGCTGAATGATGCTAGTATCATAAGATTTCATATCTTTGTACTCCCAAGCAAACACATCTTTATATTCTTTGAACAGCTCTATGTATTGCAATTTTATGTGAGTTGGGAGAGTGTTGGATAGTTTAATCATCTTGGGTTCTGCTAGACTGCCTATGTTATGTTCTTCTACATCTATTTCCACAAGCTCGATTCCTGGTTCTTTGGCTACATCATTTAAATCAAAGAGGTGTTCTAAAGGTGTGAGACCCCTTGGAATTGTATCATTCTTGCGCTGTAATACTTCCAAGTCTTTTTGGCCTATGCTGTCAATTAATTCTACCTCAAAAGGATTCTCATATTGATTTATATCAGCAGAATATTTCATTTCTATCTTTGGGATTTGTTCAGCGTCAAAACAGTCTTCTTCATGGCTGGTTTCTGATGTTGGTATGTCAAAATCATTTTCTGATTTTAGGAAATCATCTATGTGTTTTTCAGAGTCAAACACTTGCCAGTGATCCTCATTATCAGGCACTACAGGCCTGTGTTTTACCTTTACACTAAGTTGTTCATTTATTTGAGGTATTTGGCAGTTGTTGGCATTGAAATCAAGTTCATTTGCTAGATGATTTTGTGCTCTTAGAATGAAAATGAGTTCATACTTTTCAAAGGTTTTTAATAAATCAAGGGCAGCATTTCGATACTCTCTAGGTCTGGGGTTTCTAGCTGAGTATTCTCCTTTGATTTGTCTTATGATAAGTTTAGAATCTCCTAAGATTGATATCCTTTGGGCTTCTAATTGTTTAAGAAATTGTAAGCCAAGGAGAAGTGCTTCATATTCAGAAATATTGTTTGTGCATGGAAAATTCAGTTTATATGAAAAACTCTGATTCATATTTTGAATCCATACACCTACCCCTGCACTTGTTTTATTACAAGATCCGTCAAAATTTATTGTCCAAAGTATATCAGCCTCATTTTCATTCTCTTGTTGCTGTTGATTTTCAATGTTTTGAATTTGATTTGAGGGAAGATTTGATTGTTCTGGTGAACTGATTTTTTTTTGGTTTTCCTTTTCTTGTTGAGTGATTTCATCTTCATTTTATAAGATGAAGGAATCTAAGATTGACTGAATGGAATAGATTGGAGAAATGTTTGGTTTATCTATGTTGCTCACCATGTATTTCATGTGGGATTCCCTGTATAACCTCCTGTTTTGGTTAAAAACTGGGATGGTGGCATAAGACATGTCCATTTGAAGGCTCCCCTGAAGTTTGGCTCCCCGTGATCTTCATAAAAGCATGCCATACTTTGGGGGAATTTCAGCTACAACTATGTCCATCACTAGACTCTTAGCAGGTATTTGAGATAAGTTAACACATAAATCTTTGATTAAACCCAAGCATTTGACTCTACTTGAATCAAAGGAATACAAATCCTTGTATGGTTTAGTAATTTCTAAGCCTAAGCTTTCCATTACTACTTTTGGCATAAGATTATGTGAAGCTCCAGAGTCTAACATGGAATTGTGTAAAATTTTCTCATGTATATTCAAACTAACATAGAAGGGAGGGACAACTCCTTCTTGGTATTTTCCTTCAACTTCTGGACCAAATAACAACTCAGGTTTGTCATCTGTCAAGTTTAAGGTATCAGTATCACTTCCTAAGTTCAAAGCTTTCAAAACTTGGTTTTTGTACACTTCTTGAGTTACTAGTTCAGCTAGAGGTATAGTAAATTTTATCTTTGCAATCTCTCCCTCAAGGCTGAAAGGAACTATTGATTTGGTCATATTTACATCTATTTTTTCAATTGAATTCCTCTCAGCAATTTTGATTTGCTAAACTTTTTTTGGACTGGTAATTGGGACAGTTTTATTAGGTCCACTAGCTGAAGTGCTAGGGATGCTTTGCTCAACATTGGGCTGGCTACTTTTCTCTTTTTTTGAAACTGGTTTCTTAGCCAAAATGTTGGGTTTGTCTGTCGTTTTCTTGGGCTGATTTTCTGCATTTTCCTTAATAGTAGTGTTGGTGTTTTTGTCTTTTGAATTTTCTATGTTCCCTTTGCTTCTAAGATCATATTGTTTTTGCACCTCCATGATTGCATTTTCAAACCCCAATCTATAATCATCAAAATCCTCATAGGTGTTTTCATTTTGATCTGAGGAGAAGCAACCTTCCTCTTCTTCAGTGAGGAAAACATCATCCCCACTGTCTGATCAAATCAATTTTAAATGACCTTCTCCCAACCTTTCAATCTCCTTATCTTCCTCATATTGATCTACATAGTTTTGTTGGAAGGGAGGTATAATCTGTTGGTCATTTTATTTTTTCCTATCTTGATTTTTTTTCTCTTCTATAATTCTGATTTCTATTCCTATTTGGGTTGTTTTGAGGTTCTCTTGGTGGAACTCTATCATTTAAGTTGATCTTTTCAAACATCTTTTCCATCACTTTCACTAGGTTTTCAATTTGGTGTCAGAAGATGAGGTTGAGGGTGCAATATCATCTTTATAAGTTACCCTCTTATCTGATCTCAACCTATTTCTTTTCTTAATTATGTTTTCTTCTACACTCACAGCTCCTTTCTGCATGTCTTCTAGAGTTAAGCAATCTCTCTCCCTTAGTTGATAGGCCATTTCAGCATCAAAACCTTCAGGATATCTTACTAAGGCCATGCTTTGGGGAGGTTTCATGTGAGGTGGAAGAGCATTGTAGATACTATTAAACCTGGTGGAGTAATCATGAACACTCTCCCCTTGATTTCTTTTAAGACTGCTATACTCTTCTAACATTTGGAGAGGATTCCTTTTGATTTCCCATCTGTTTATGAATGTTTGATGCAAAGCAGGGAGATCATTGATGTTATTAGGAGTTAGGCTTTTAAACCATTTTTTCACTTCTCCCCCTAGACTTTGGGCAAATATTCTCATCTGTATGGTCTCATATTCTATCTCCATGTAATCAAATGCATCATTCATTTTGTCTATATGTTGCTGGGTAGTATTAGATTCATTTGCAGTGAAATGAGGAATTTTGGATTGATAGTCATTTGGTAAGGGAACCAGAGGTTGTGGTAACAGTAATGGGGCATACCATGTTTCCATGGTTGGAAAGAAAGGTGGATTTACAAGAGGGAAGGTGGGCTGAAATGGAGTGTTTTGAACAGTGGTAGTATGGATTGGAGTGGAAGAAACACTTGGGCCAGCAAACTGGTTTTCAACAAATTTATTATGAAAGAGGCTAAAGTTGTGAAGAAGCTGGGAATCAGGAGGAGTGGAAGGTGAGGATTCTCTACTAAAGCTCTGTTGCAAATCTGTAATGTCAAGATTAGTTTGGTTTAAATCACCTTGAGATCTAGTACTAAAGATGTTCTTTGTGTGATGTAAGTCCAAGTGAAAATCCTCTAAGACAACAAGGTTTTCAGGGACAGATTTTGTTCTTAAGAGGCTCCCATCAGTGGCTAATTTTCTAGATTTAGAAGTCTGCCACAGAATTCTCTCTGGATTGTAAACTATTGTAGGAGGATTAGGGCCTGGATGGGATCTAGTGTTGATCCTATGTGAAGCCAGACTTCTTTTTTAAAAATGAGAAAGGCTGAAGTTTTTAGGGACTAGTTTTTGAAAATTTTGCCTCTCACAATGTCTTATCTAGCATGGAACTAGGCTTCTAAACTTCCTCGAGGCTGGTTAACACAATATTAAGGAAATATGGAGAGCTAGATGGGTAATAGGCCTACTGGGGCCAATGGAGTCGCCAGGTGGAAACTTTTTAGCTTCTATGAAGGTAAAATATTGAATGGTTCCACCACCATGTTTATTAGGAATCCAATCTGAAATATTTTTGGGTTTTTCTAAGTTTCTATGGTTGTTTGAAATACTAATGAGTCTATAAGAGCTTGCTAGGCAACTATGAACTCAGTGATCCCACTGTGATCACCATTATGTTGGGGTCTTGTGTTTTGATAGATTGGAAAATAAAAAGACAAGGCAACATCAAAACCAATCTTTAGAGTTCCAAGATCTAGTCCTCCTGTTCTCAGAGAGGGATCTCTCAAATTATTTGTTTTGCAAAGGATTATCTTGTGTGCTTTGAGTATTGGTTTTAGACTAGTTATTAAGTGCAAGTGTTTGTTTGTTTGTTTGGTTGAATTACATAGCAGTACATGAAAGGTATAGGAGAGATAGATAGAAAGGGGAAATGCTAGATTCATTGGGCAATGGAGTCAAGAAGAGGTTTATGAAAAACTCACCAATGGATATGGGATATCAGAGGGAAAATATAACTTGGCCACAGGATCCTTTGGTTTTGCGGATGAGATGGACATCAATGATTTGGAAAGAGAAAATGAATTCTCAACAAAGGGAACTTGGAAACATAACTTGAACAATAAAGAGGTATTTGATAGACAGGGCTAACCATGAATTCCACAAACCACACTTTAAGCAAATAATGACTGCAAGACAACTTTAAAAATGAAATCTAAGATTCGGGAGCACATCTTATTTCCTCAAAGATTTTATTTCAAATGACTTAGAAAACATGAAAGCTTCATTGATAATTGCAGTCATAAAAGAGGGAACACCTAAAAAAATCTATGATCACAACTATAAAGACCTTTAAAACAATTGTTCAAGCAAGGACAAAGGGCATGATCAAAACAGACCTCCTTGTCTAACTATAAACAATGGTACTTCAAAAGGGAACGTACTTGAGTTTTCAGGTGGTAGCAAACAAGCGGGGGAAAACATAAATCATGCGGAACCAACTATTTGAAATAATGAAATAAACTCAAGCATGAGGACTAAGAAAAGATTAAAAGCTCTAAATACTATAAAGGAGAAGAAAACATAAGGAAATTGAAGGATAAATAAGTATGAGTGCTTCCAAAATTAATTTCTTAGCCTAAAATTTTCATCCTCTTGTGTTAAGAGTTTGTAAAACATAATGAAAACATGAAAGACAACGGATAGTTAGGAATACATCACCAACGATAGGATACGAGTCCACGGCCAGTGAGACCTTCTCAAGAACAAGCATGTCACAACATCCCTTGACTTCCAAGACACAATTTCTTCTTCAAATTCAGCAGGACTATATGTTATTTCGAGTTTTATTATTACAACTAGTGACCAACTTAACCCTTTACAATGTGCTCCTCAAGGATATTTTGAGAAAATTAGGAGAGTGGAGAGAGTCTGGAGCTGAATGCAATTAATTCTACACTAAATGCAACTCTAGCCTTGAAAACCATGCAAGACATGATAGAATGCATTGATTTACAAATCTGTTTCATTTACTACTGTTTCTGATTTTTTGGGCTTAGTGGGTAAAAATATTGACTTTAAGGACTTTTATATTTTATAATAATTTTAATAACAATTTAAAATATTTGTCTTTGCTTGTAATAGCTGACCATTGTCTTTAGGCAAGTATCTTACATTTGAGAAATAACTATGCCTTCATTTGATTTATTGGTGCTGTAGGTGGCACTTGGGTTCTTTAAGTTCAATTATCCCTTTTGATGTGGGTGGAGGCCTTTTACGCAGTATTTCCCTTTGTTTTATCTTAAAAGCTTAACTTCTAATCTATTTCTTGGCAGTACGTGACTGACTTAACTAGCCTTGATCTTTGTTTAAGGTCTTCATTCTACGGTATTGTCTTTGTTTCTTTAAACCTTGATTAAAACTCTGATCTTCGGGATTAGTCATTAATCCTTCTTCAACCTCGATTTCTTCAAATACACTTTGTTGTTCTTTGTTGATACGGTCGCTTTATGAAGATGGAGGTTCTGTTAAACCTAGATGTGCTCCATTTTACATTTGATTTAAAACTGGTTATTACCTTGTGGATCCTTTCTTCTTTGATTTTAGTACGAGAATCATCGTTGCGGGTGGATGGGTCACTGTGCGCAGCAGGTGGAAGAACAAAACGATCCTGCCAAAAAAAAAAAAAACACACGCGAAAACACACAAACTCATTGTGAAACCTATGGAATTGGGTTAGACGCCCGAATTTAATGGAGGGGATGAAGTGTACGAAATAGAGGAAATTTGCGGGTAAAGGGGAAAACCCCCTGGCAGCAGAAAGTAGGTGCAAATGGAGTTTGGGTACAACGATGAACATGAACCGTTGATTGATGATTGAAGTGGTGGAGATCATTTGATGAGTTTGTTTGGAAGAGAAATAGATGGAAACCAAATGAGTCAGGATTGTTATATAACGTAGGCCATTAGATTAAAATAATGAACATTCGAGATCAACTTGATGAAAGTATTTAGGGACGAATTAGATGAAAAGTAAGTAAGGGTGAGATTAAGTCAATGGCATGATCTCAAGATACGATGGCCAAGAGTAAAAGATAAAAATCAAAGTGGCGAGGAGCGGTGGTAAAGTGGAAAATCGAGTGGTTTTCGCATTGCGTTGGAGGGTAAGTAGTTTTGCCAAAAAAAAATGTGATACAATTCAACGTTTGACACACCATCCCTCCTAAAATACGCTCTTTTCGCAAATCTTGGTGTTAACTCTCGTTTAAAAAATTTGTGTGTATCGTCATGGTCGGATCGGAGGCTCTAGATCCGATGGTGCGAATCGCACGCGATGGAGAAAGTTGCACAAGCGGGGGTTCTGGTGGGACCAACATTAGTTTTGTCACGTAGTGGGAAAGTTAAGTGGCGGGGCAGAAATTCAGGTCGAACGATTGGTTTGTCGGGTTAAGCACGATCATTTGGATTTTTTGGATGGACGGTCGGTTAGAAAGATAGGGCATGTGAATGGAGAAAAGGCAAGGTAGGGGGATGGGCCGGAAAGATAAGGGCGCGATGGCAGTACGTAGATCAATGGTCCCATTCATTCTTAAGAATTATTCCTTAAAATTGTGAGAAAAAATAGAGAAATAAGTTTTTGAAAAAGGGTTTAAAGGCCTTTGGCCTTGTTCTGTGAGGGCTGAATCACATGAGGGAAAGTAGGTTTTGAAGGAAATAAGCCTTGGTGCATTGACTATATAATGTAAAGGGTGTTTTTAGGCTTAAATAGTTTTTAAGCCAAGCTGATTCTTATAAGTTAAAGGAGGCATTTTTAAACCAAATAAAAGGGAAATATAAGGTTTAAAGGAGGAGTTTTGATGATTTGAGAATCAAATGAGGTTAAATGGAGAAGTTTTATGAAGGGAATAATGGGTGAAAAATAGGGTTTGTTTATGAGTAAAGGAGAGTAGAAAATGATGAAAAATAGGTTTTAAGCATTCTTTCTCTTGGTGGATAGCAAATTATTTAGGAGTAAAAGTGAAACGATGATGAAGATTAACTCAAGGTAAAGATCTTCATAAGATTTAAGAACTAACAATTTGAATGTGAATTATTTCTTAAAGGATAAAAGAGATTTGGCAAATTTGATGTGGAAAATTTTA
Organism: Pinus albicaulis; assembly: GCA_034641835.2. Taxonomy (NCBI): domain Eukaryota; kingdom Viridiplantae; phylum Streptophyta; class Pinopsida; order Pinales; family Pinaceae; genus Pinus; species Pinus albicaulis. The sequence continues at coordinate 202,093,204 of CM076578.1, read as the reverse complement.
TGGGTGGCTAACGAAATTAAAATCAAAGTTAAGGTTAGTTTAAGGTTCAAGTTTTTAACTGTGAATTTTTGTTGAGAAAATAGGTGGCTAAATTGTTTCAGGCCTTCAAGAGATAAATTTTCTATGATGTCTCATCCTTGAAGCCTTTGTGTGTCCATTTCCTTTGAAAAGATCCTCCTTGTTGTTTCCATCAAAAATCTGCAGCTGGCAAAAAAATGTGCTCGGAAAGGCCCATTTTTGCCTTGTGTCCTCCAAAATTCCCTATTTCTTCATTTCCCATATTTGATGTTCCTAGCCTAACCCCAAAGAATCGCTTTATAGAACATGGTAAGGGTTTGTTCTTTAGGAGTACGGAACGTAATTGCTAATGGATTAGCATGCTTGCGCTAGTTACGTAGCATAAGTCTCTTGGTGACGGACAAATCATCATTTAGGCAAGTGCGGAATCTACGATTGCACGATAACGAAAAATATTGGCGGTCTTTGAGGGCGTGGCCCAGAGATGGGGGATTTCTTCTTGGTAGGAACGAGTTTGAATTCTCTAACTCGGACTCTAGATCCAATGATAATTTGCTAAGCAGAAAAACCTACAAACACGAAAAATCACACATAATAGAGAAATAAACACTTCAACTATTAACTTGGAAATCCAACGAGGGTATGAGAACGTAGATAAAGAAGGAAATAAGTCACACAGTCGAAAGATAATAACATGCCGAAATTAAGCAACTTTAGAGGGTTTATTTGATTTAGGTGATGTGGTGAAAAAGCCCTTTGTGGAACATTAGGACGGATAATAAGGGAATGCAACTGTAGGCAAAGCAAGCCTAAGATGATAGAATTTTCCAAATCTTTCGGACCGCAAACAGAGAAATACACATTGACCTATTCAAACAATTCATTGATGTGTTTTCTAGAGATGCGAGGACTTAAAAGCCTACAACACAAACATTATACAACACAAAATACCCTTGAAATAGAATCGGAAAACCCTTTAGATAGAAACTTCACGTGAGATTAACCCAAAACAGTGCTATGAGTTTGAAGGAGATTAAAAAGATGTACAAAGCGAGGAATAATAGTTCCTGTGATTCCGATTAGGTCTCAAACCTTGTAGGCTGTGAGAAAAGAAAACGGGTGAAGAGATCATACGTGATGATTTCCAAGAACACTCAATAGAGCCTCACTCAAGGAAAAGTACACATACTAAAAAGATGGAACATATCCTTAGGAGGGCAATGAAGCTTGAAAAGGATCTCCACTGTTAGATAGTTTTTTCGATTTACAACGAAGTTCTAGTACTCCCCGGAAGAGACCAACTCCGTGCTTTCACCACTCCATAGGGAACTTTTGTATGCGTCAATGCTTTTTGGATTGATGACAACGGTGTGACCTTCAACCCGAGCAATGGAAATAGCCTTTTCGGAAGAGATAGGGAACTTGATTGTGTCACTGACCTTGTAACCTCTCCCGAGCGATGACGAGCACCTAAAACATACAGAAAAGTTTTTAAAATGTAGGGGATTGGGCTTTGTCATTACGTCCAAAGACTATATTCGCGGTGCAAGAAGGTAAGCTTCTTGGCCATATTATGTTAGAAGGAATTAGATGAGCCCACAAGATTTGAGGGAATGCTACGGATTACACATGAACGTTAAGAAGTTTGCAATCTTTTGTTGGAAAAATTAACTATTGAAATTTATTCCCAACTTAGTGAACACCTCGGGAATATAACAAACAAGTTGAAAAAATGTGTAGGGGTTACGTGGACGTAGAGGCTAAAAAATCTTTTGAGTTGAATTAAACTTGCCATGTTTAAAACTCTTGTCCTAATCAACTTAGTTTCTCAAAATGTTCTTGATGTTTTCATTAGTCTCCAGAGACATCACAGTCTGATTTCTTGGTTTCTTTGTGTAAAAATTCGAGAGGAATGGAACAACCTATTTCTTTTCAGCAAGGCCTAAGAGATGCACCCTTAAAATATAACTGTAATGGAAAAACAAGCCTATGCCTTGGTTAAGGCCTTGAAAAGAATTTAGGGTGTACATATGAATACGACGGAAGAAAGGGAGCAAATGGATTAACATGTTAGAGTATGATTTGGAAATAAATAGCTCATGATCAAAGGTTAGGGCTTAGCTCAACTATTAGCTTAATCAAATTCTAGGGCCATTGACATTAGCATGGTGGTACCAATGAGTAGGAAGGACTTCCGATCAAATACAAGGGAACAATTTCAAAACTCTCATGGTGTGATGTCACTGTGTGCTCGCAAAGAAGTCAATGCCCCTCTGAACTATCATAAACTGAGCCCGATTCACAGGCTAAAAACGGCTTTATTGCATCTTTGAATGAATGTTTATCAAACGCCAAATGGTCTGTTGGCAAATGTTTGCTGAGCGAGAAGCCGGAGAGGTTAAACGAGTTCCATGGGGAGAGGTGTGGAGGCCACTTAAGGCGGGAAAGCCAGCACTTTAAAAAAATGCTCGAGTTGGCTGTCTTGACCTACACTTTTCAATGACATACACAAAATGATAATTTTCTTGTCTTAAGTGCCATATTTTCTGGGGCAAAAAGCTCCTCCCTTTACCATTACAACTACATTTATTGAAAGGTCCCTTTTTCAATGGGGCATGAATTTCATAGGAGAAATACCCCTTTGCTTCTTATGCTAACACAAGTGGATCCTTACGGTCACGGAACTGCTTCACAGTGGAGCGAGAGGCCATACCTTCTGGGAATACCTAGAATTCTATATCATTAGGTTCCTGCGGGACACATCCTCTCTCGGTTTGGGCGCCCCGAAAATAATAATGATAGCAACTGTTTTGCTTTTGGATCCAGAAAATGATTGATTTTTGTCAGTGCAGATAACACTAGGTCATTCAAATGCTTATTACCCCCAAGGTAATGGGTTATTTGAATCATCTAACAAGAGCTTGGTGACCATTATCAAGAAGGCACTTGAAAGAAAACAAGAAGTCATGGCTTAACAAGTTGGTGCACGCCCAGCAGCAAGGCGAAAATGCTTACAACAAATAAATCCATTGGCATGTCACCATATCAGCTTGTCTATGGAATAGAGGTAGTGTTTCCTACCGGTAACTAGGGTACCCGGTGATTAAAATTGCACAAGAAGATTGGACAGAAGAAGACAGCATGGTGAGGAGGGATAAACGAGCAATTCATCTCCAACAAACAAGGAAGGGTCTATGTGAGCTCTAAAATTTCGAGAAAAATATCGAAGAAGTTGTTTGACAAAGAGACAAGGTTTGAAGCTTCAGGGTGGAGATAAAGTGCTAGTGGGACTCTGGGAAGAGAAGACAAAGGCATAGCAATTTGATAGTTTGTGGTAGGGTCATACATCATCCGAGCCAACATTGGGTAGAAGTATTTTCTACAAGATATAGATGAGTACGAGGAGGTTTTTTTGGGGGAGTCTTGTCAATGGAAGTATGCTCTGTTCTATATTGATTTACGATTTGGATTTTCAGGCCATTGTAAATACATTGATGTGTCATATTTTCAAGAAAAAGAATTTTCATGGAAAATAAAGGTTAGGACATGTAGAAACATGAGAACACTCCATGAAAATTTTCAAAGATTGGCTCTGTGATCAAAACTTGAGCAAAAGAAGTGAAAGGCAATGGGTTCTAACATGCCCAAAATACGAACCAACAAAGAAGAAAGAAGAATCAGCACTAACAAGCCCAAACAGTGCAGAAATGAAGAAGAAAGTGACTCTAACAAGCTCAAAACTTGGTCACAAAGAAAAGAAGGATATTCAAAATTCCAGATTTTAAGCCTGGATTTTTCGATTTTCTGCAATTAGGTCCATGTAGCTGTCTTTGTCTGTGGATATACGTGAACGAGCATCTTAATCCTGGATTTTGACTGGCATGAAATTTAAATGGCCCATGGGGATATTGAAGAAGAATTTGCTGAGCGATTTCCAAAATCATCAAATATGGGTCAGATGGAAAGCTTGTGTGGAGCCAACGGTTTAATCTGGTCATGGAGTGACAAGGGTAGAATTGAATTGGTATGTTTCTTGTTGTTCTCAATAAAAAGCCAGTGAAGAGAAAGATACATAAATTCAAAATGCATGAGAAGAAAAAAATGTTAGAATTTGTGGGATGAGTGAGTAGATTGTTTGGGGAATGTTTTTATATTTAGGATTATGTATATCCATCATGTTTACGATGAAAGTACAAAAAGTCAAAAAAGAAGGAGTGTGATTTGGGATCGAACATCTGGCCTGCTTAGAATTGTTTTCGAATTCTTCCAACACCTTAAAGAAGATGCCATCATGTGGAATAACTGTTAGCCACCTATGGTTTTTTATCAGGAAAATAGGTAGCCTAGGTGTTTTGGACTTATTAAAGATACATTTATGTGAAAATATCTCATCCTTGAAGCCTACTGTGTCATCATTTCATACAGTATCCTCTCTGTTTTCATCCCAAATCCCCAACCCAGGCCATGTGTGCTCATAAAGGGGCCATTGTTTACCCCTTATATCCTGCAAAATTCTATTTTAACGTTCCCATATTAAAGTTCCCCCATTTAACCCCAAATAATCCCTCCTAAAATCTCTAGCCACAGTTTTAATCCTTAGAATCAAGTGACAACCCTTCATTTGATTTTAAATCCCTCTTTTACTCCCTACGAAAGCCACCTTTTTAGCCTGTTATCTCTCTAAGGCTAAGAACCCATTTTCTTTCATTGGCTTAGCCCCTTTCAAATACATCCCCTTGGCTTCAACTTCCTGTCTGCAAGGTGCTAAGGACAAGTGCTAAGTCACTGAGTGCTAATCGCAATCGCAAATTTTGGTGAGCTTATTTCTATGTTATAGGAAAAATTCACGAGTGCGATTGGGGTTTGGTCTCGACCGTACGATCTCGGCCGTCGGATGCTTTTAATCGACGTCTAGCACCGATCACAATTGAAAATTTAAAGTAACGTCCTTTTCACTCCCCAATTGTGATCCCCGATTGTAGTCTCTTCCTCGATTCACTTTTAATCCGGCGGCCCTGCTCTTGTTCGATGTGACTATGAAATTTAAATGGAGCCACCTTCCGTTCACTCCCTATTGCGATCATCGGCATAATCTGACGTTAATCTCACATAAGAATCAACGGTCATAAGCCAATCACGGCATTTCTCCTTCGGGTGTTGACCTCCTGCTCCCTCGAAATTAGATACTTGTGTCAATCTTCTCCTGAGATTAGCGGTGTGATTAGATAATTCTTGCCATAATGGGGTCCCACCATGTCAGACACATTTTCACATGTTTTCCACATTTTCTATGTATTTCGTTCAAAACCCAAACCTTGGGTTTTACATTAAACATCATACCATCCCACTGAGCATTAAGATTTTAATGTTTTTACATTAAAGTTTTTCATTTCTCCCAACTTCCACATTTGTATTTCACTACATGTTCCTTTATTTTCACATTGCATCCATAGCATTCACTCTGTTGCATTTCCATCTTCAAAGCATTCCTATATACCAATATGCATGGATTTCTTAACAGAACTTGTGTGTTTGTAGGTGTGCAAAGTGGTGAGAACCGTGTTGCTCACGATCCTTTGTTGTAGTGGCGCGAGCGTAGATGAGGAAATTTTCAGAGCACGAAAAATCATAGAAGGGCACAGGGAGGTGTTGAAGTGTAATTTCCATTAAAAGTATAGGGTTTAACTATGTGAAACATTACGACCTGCATCAGCTCATATCTCACGAACGATAGTCATGAACGGCAAAGTATCGATGCAGAGTTAAGTTCTAGTGCATTATTAGAACGTTAAGCCTTAATTCATTGTTTTAAAGGAAAAATACCGGATTGAAGACCTCATGACTCACCGGAAGGCCTATTAAGGCCCGATCGTGAAAAAAAAATATCATCAAGGTTTCATCGGTAGAAGTCTCCTCAAAGAGAAGGACAGTACTCCTGCGTCTACATTGTGTCCATGAAAGGTTTCCACACGACCATGATCCTAATACTACCGGAAGCATTTTACGCAGTATGGAAAACTTTCAAGTCATTTGTCTACCTTTTTTTATTCACGGAAGTATACAGAGTAAATTGCCACTGTCGAAGACCACTCTTTCATCCAAAGAGTATTGAAGATTAATGCTCGGATATTAAAGAATGGGTTTCGACCCCGCCTTCTACTCTATTTTTGATGTTTCATTTAGTGTTTCATCTACCTCCTCTGCCTTTCTTTCAGCTATAAAACTCGCGAAGAAACTCATTGAAAGGGTTTTTGATCGGATGTCTGTAGTTGTAGTTGTTCTCTTGAAGATATAGTTCTGTGAAAAGTTGTAAGATAGCCTAAGGAAGATGTTTTCGTTGAATATCAAAAATTTGTTGGAAATCTTGTACATGACTCGTGTTGCTCTTTAATATGACAAGCATTTCTTTGGATCTGATTTAAAAGTGGTGATGTTTTTCTATCTGTCTTTGTTTTCCTTTGTGATTCATCATATTTCATTTCTTAAAGTACGCATCAGAAATACGGCATACGATTTACCCCCGCATGGTACCCTGTGTTTTTCTCTCCCTACCTTTGATGTTTTCCTTTATTATGTATTGTTTTAGTCTTTGATTTAAGTTAATTCTTCAATGTAGTGGCTATGTTCTTTATTTCGATGTATGAATTAATGAATACTGCTCTCGGTGTTCTTGTTAGGCTTTAATAGAAGATAGATTGGGATGCGGGGTTTATATTGCTTTGTCCTCGTCTCACTAGGGTATTTTTCAATCAATTCAGAACCTTTCTAAGTTCCCTTAAGATAGATGCCAAAGCATTGAAAGTTCAAAATCTTTCTATATGATCTCGGGTTTTCAACTTTGTGTTTAAATCTTTAATGTTCCTTCGTACGAAGAGTTAACCTTTAGGAGGTTGGGTCACAGTGTCTAATAGCATGTCTGTCCTTGGATCTGATTCTGAATAGTCATCTTGGGTTTCCACTTGTTATTCCCTTCTTTCCGCATCATTTCATACCAAACTATCATCTTTAAAGATCCAATGCTTTAGATGACTAGCCCAAGCTGGCTTTGCCTCTTTGAATAGCAAGTAAAACAGCACCTCGACAACATTGCCCAATGGTCTGGTGTTCTCTAAATTACCTCTCACTTTGCTAAAAATCACTCTTTTCCTGTCACCCTGCGTCTTGTGTTGAACCGCTTCCTTCCGGTTCTGTGACCAAAAAAAAAAAACAGAAACAAACCTGTGCCTTATAACTAGCCTAAAACCTTGAAGCGAAACTTCAAAGACTTGTATCTTTGACTATATAGAAGATCCTCTAGACCTACGAGGAGCTAGATCCTAAGGTCTGACAGTTTGATGTTGTCTCATATTTGGTATTTCGAAGCACGAAACATCGAACCCAACATAATGGCGACTCCTGCGGGGAACTTTCAGGTAGTTTTCATCTTATTACATCATTAGAACCTGCGGAAAACCAAAGTCTCTTTGGTTAAGTTGGTAATGTTAAATCACTATGGTAGACAATATAACTTCTCAAAACATTTTAACCTTCCTGGCGACTCCATAGTTCCTTAATGATTAAAGACTCCTTGGTGATGGTAGGCCTGCTAGTGCCTTGGGTTACATAAGACTCCTTTGGGGAGACCATCCTTTGTAACAACATCAGCCATAATAGAAGTAACATGTGGGATTAAGCTCTAACTGTTTAAAAAGACAACATTTTGGCTTAAAGAACCATTCATACAAGAGCTTATCCTAACCCAAACACGAAATAGTTGACAACACGAAAACGTTACTAGAAATCTCTACACCTAAAAGACTAACTGTTTCCGGACATCCATAGAAGTTAACTACCTTTCCAAAATATTTTACGAGCTCTATCGAGAACCTCACTTTTCACCTAGACTCTCGAGCGATTACCTAGAAAACTAGGTCCGTCGATGCTCTAGACCAGCCAAACCTTGATTTTCATAGTTCCTCTCCACGGTGGTCAACGCATAGGGACGAAGACCTCTCCGTCTACACCTACGCAGATATTGTTCATTCCAAACTTGAGCTCTTATTATCCTAAATCGTCTGACAAGCGCCTGCGGTCCCTGTTCTTGTCATCTTCGTCTTTGAACGCTCCAAGCCCAACCCTTTACCTCCTCGAAAACACCATAATGGTGGCACGGTATGCACCTGCGGTGTTGCCTCGACCTACGGTGCCCTTACCCGATGATTGTCGATCAAAAATCCCACATTTCTTTGTAAAAGGGTCTCGCTAGGCACAACACTGTGTGAATGGGATGGAAGATTCTTATGACTGTATGGAAATAGATGATGAGACGATCGATATGAAAATTTTTCTAGAAGTTTGGGAGGTGATGTGAAGAAATAGTTCAAAATCCTGCCTCCTAATAGCATCCCTAATCTTCCTCTTTATATCGGGTCCTTCCATAAACAAGTGGGTCAGAACCAACACTCTCCAAATATTAGCCGAGAATATGAAACCTTAAAGAAACGTGAGAGAGAGTGTCATGAATACTCTCTGAGGTTTAACGGTGTTTAAAACGCTCTTCCTCCACATATGAAAACCTCCCCAAGGTATAGATTTAGTAGAGAAATATAAAAAAGGCTTTGATGCGCAGTACTTACTTACCGATTTAGGGAGAGAGATTGCAACACATTTGGAAGATATGCAAGGATGGGTGAGTGTAAGGGCTAACGATTGAAAAAGAAAGCGAGAATTAGGGTGAAAAAAGGGTAACATATAGAGATGACACCACTGCTTCATCGGCCCCAATTATGACCGTTGTCTAAAAACATGTAAAAGCTATAGAAAATGATGGAAAAAATGGTTGTCACGGGTTAGTAATCGAACGAAGCCAAAAATCATAACCCGAACTAGAACTTTGGAGAACATGCCGCTCCAAATAAGGTAAAGGGACTTGAACCAGCAAGTTATTCCCTCATTTCAAGAGAACTTTCTCGTCAGAAGATGAGGGGATTATAGAAAAATGCGAAAGCACAATAATGTGTTTGAGACAAATAGCACCGATCAAAAGCCGTTCCACGAGAAGAAGATCGACCTCACCCTCATATTGGGATGAGGAAATATTATAATGCGGGGATTATAGGCTGGGGATTAAATGCCATCATGCGGTGGAAGAACGATTATGAACTTAGAAGAAAAAAAGAGCCTAGACACTTCCAAGCCAAGGAAGCACGAGAGTTGTAAATCGAGAAAGGAGCACGAGAAAACTTCTAAAGTGACTGCGAAGGTAGTGAAATTGGCAATTGATTTACCGGGAAGAACAAAGAAAAAGACAACCAAATCCTTTGATAAACAAAGTCAAACAACTAGCAGCACTAGCAGCACAATAGTGTTCTGAAACAAATGCTACAAACACGATACATAGTACGAATCTAAACATTGATTGCGTAAACAATATGACGACACAACAAAATAAAGTTGAGTTTCATCGAAGAGTCATTCCACCTTCGATTTGAAGTGATATTGCAAAAATTTAAATCTCTTTGTCCCACTAGGCAGGTTGGCCACAAGATGTATATAAAGGTGAATTTTTAGCTTTAAATCTGGGGGAAAACGTTGATACGGTCAATCTGGGTGATGATCAATTGGCCCTTCTGTTTGGTCCAAATATAGAAGAAGTTTAGGGAAAGAGTAGTACCTCCTTTCTATATCGACCTCAATATCCATGACAAGATCCTTCACGATGAAATACGCAGCTATAGGGCATCACACAAATTAATGCCTAAGGTAGTTATGGAAAAGGACCCAAACTAGAGATAACTTAGTCTATAAAGACTTACGTTCATTAAGATGTCTTGGCACGATCAAAGACCTATGTGTGAACACGACTCGAGATCCGGAAAAATGTATGGTTATGGATGTTGTATTCGCGAGATGCCCACCTAAGTATGGTATGCTACGCCGAGGTCGTGAGAGGGAGGGGGGGGGGACGGCTGCAGTACAATGCGGATGGATGGGGAATATGCCATAATCCCCATCTTTAGCCAACAGGAAGAGTGTATGGGGGCCTGGTAAAGTTACAGTTGTGACCTAGAAAAACACGAGAACTCACCTCTTGTACTCTTGTACATACAGATATGAACTCCTTCATGTCTACAGCGATGAACCACATAGAAGAACCGAACTAGAAAACGGAGATACGAGTAATAAGGGAAGGCCATAGATTTCAACACAATGGCCTCTAGGCTTAGAAAATGGTGTAAAACCTACTGGATAGTGCTAAACAAAACTTCGAGTAAACAAAGCATAATGAAAATAGCTAATAGTCGACTCTCTAAACGCACACATCATGAAAACTAAAAACCCTCCACCACGAAAGCAGACCCCACCATTGCAGCATAGTGATATGACTAATCTTCAGTAAAAATCAATGGTAAGCAAGAACAAACTATTTATGGGAAATAGATTTCGATGGGTCGTGCACCGGAGAGGCACAACGGAAGCAGGGTGTTGGTACATATTGGAAGTGACTATACAGAGAGTCATGCTGACTGATACGAACTTCAGAAGTGTACAGAGCAATATTAACAACATGAGGTTCATCTAGGCACAATACGTTGAAAAAACTAGGATCCTAGGATTGTTCTGCATGGAGACTGTCGATTTAATCATCAAAAATGAGTAAATGGAGAATATAGTGACTTCTGAATTGAGAGCATAGAATGATCTTATGGATTTATTGAAAACCATTGTAGAATACAGACATGTTTGTTCTAGAATAGAACGTAATTGCTAATGGATTAGCGTACTTGGCTAGTTAAATGCCATAAGTCTCCTAGTGACAAACAATCGTCACATTCAAACCGAGGTATGAACTGGGTTCACGATAACGAAAAATATTGGCGATTCTTTGAGGGCGAAATCGCTTTATATCGAGGATTTTCTTGCTTGGCGGGAATGAGTTTAATTCTCTAGCCTAGGACTCTAAATACGATGATAGTTTCCTAAGCAAAGAGCCCCCGACGAAGAAAAATCACCCCCCATAAGAAAATAAACACTTTAAACGAACAACTTGGAAATCTAACCGAGGGTATGGGCGCCAACGGATAAATAGGAAATGAAGACAGCGCGGTAGAAAGATAAGAACATGCAGTGCGGCACCTTTAGAGTTTGTTTGATTTCGACGATGTGGTGAAAAACCCACTGTGGAACATTTAGACTTGAATGTCGGGAATCGCTGCAAATTGCAAAGACAAGCCTAAGATGATAAAGCTGACAAATCTCATTGCCCACAGGACATGAAGCAGAAATACATTGAACTATTCAAATAATTCATGATGTGTTTGCACTGCAGGCTACGAGAATTAAAAGCCTGTAGCCCCAAACATTGTACGACGAGAAAATGCCCTTGAAAGAGAACCGAAACCTTGAGACAAAAACTTGGCAAGATTGACCCAAAACAATTTCACTATGAGTTCAAAGAGAATTAAAAAGATGTGTAAACGAGAATAATAGTTCTGTGAGGTTCTACGATTTGGTCTCAAACCTGTGACTGTGAAAGGAAAACAGCTCCAAACATCATTGCCATTTATTTAGAAACCTCAACATAGCCTCCTCAAGAAAATTACCTTTACTCAAAAGATGAACATATCCTTGGGGTATTGGGCTAAAAGGTCTCCTTTTTGTTAGATGGTTTTTAGGTTACAGCAATTCCTTCTTCAAAATACCAAAATCCGAACCTTTCACCACTCCATAGGGCACTTTTATGTGCGTAAAAATTCCTTTTGGTTCATGAACGTGGTGTGACCTTCCAGCAGAAATGGACATAGCATTTTGAAAGAGATAGGGCACTTAATTTTCATCTACACAGATGACATTACGATTCTATCTGCAAACCGATGAGGAGCACCAAAACATCTGGAAAGATTTTTGAAAAAATGTAGAAGGATTTGACATATCAGAGCCAATCCCGAAGGCCCTTAATTAGGGCTACAAGAAGGTGATTTCTTGACATATTATGTCGAGAAGAAGAAATTAAAGATAGACCCACAAAGATTTGAGAAAATACTACTGATTACACACTAGAAAACATTAAAGAGTTGGGTCCTTTCTTTGAGAAAATTATTTAACCCAGGAGTTTTGTTATTTCAGCAAGTGGGCTGCCTCGGGAGTATGAAGAAACATGTTGAAAAAAGGTGTAGGGGTTAAGTGGTGTAGGGGCTAAAAAAATATTTTGAGTTAGTTAAACTTGCACTCACCGAGGCTCTGTCCTAATCGACCGATTTCTGGGAATTTCTTGATATTTTCATTTAACCTGGGCATCCCAGTGTTCCCTTAGTTTTAACGAAGAAAAATTCACCAAGAATAGGTTTTCTTCTTCTTTTTAAATGAGCTCTAGAACATGCACTGTAAAATATAACATAATGGAAAAACAAGCCTACTCCTTGGTTAAGACCTTGAAATACTTTGGTCATCGTACTACATTCTCACACCATAGCCTACGTGCGAAAATAGTGGTTAAGGACATCTTGTCCCAAGATCTGACGGAAAGAAGAGAGCAAATGGATTGCTATAATATTTAGAGTATGATGCGGAAATAAAGCCCACAAAACTGATCAAGGTCAAGGCTCCCCCCCAACTAATGGTGAATCAAATTCCTGACCCTTGACATTCGCATGGTATACCTTGGATGACGGGATGGTGCAGAATCCTACCATCGCAGAGGAACAATTTCAAAACTTTACTTGAGTGATACGATATCCTATATGTGCTCACAGACCTCAATGCCCCTCCTGAACTATCAAAAACTAAGACAGAATTCACGAAGCTAAAAGCCATAAACTAACCTCTTGAATGATTGTTTATCTTGATAATAGTATATTGCTTAAATGTTTTCCATAAGAAACAAAAGCGAGAGAGGATTAAACAAGAGTTCCATGCAAAGAAATTATTAGGCCACTTAGTGGAAATCCATTGCTAACAAATAACTCGGGCGGCTATTACTAGCCTACACTTTTCAATGACATACCACAAATGATAATTTTCACCTTGTAAGTGCCGGATTTTCGAGAAAAAGCTCCTCCTTTACCATTACAACCCATTTATGTTGAAGAGTCCCTTTTGCAATGGGGCTAGATTTCATAGAGAAATACACCCTGCTTCTTTTGCCGCTTTAGCGGATCCTTACGATACACGATTTCTTCAAAAAGTGGATAGAGGCCATACCTTCTGGAATGCGGCAGTTGTCATCATTAGGTTCATAAAGACCACATCCTCTCTCGAGTTTGGTGCCCAAGAAAATTAATCAACGATAACGCTCTTCTTTTGGATCCAAGAAAATGATTGATTTTTTGTCACGGTGCCGGTGCTTTATAAATTCATTCAACTACTTGTTACCCACAAGGTAATGGGTTCGTTTGAATCATCTAACGAAGCTTAGTGACCATTATCGAAAAGCTTCTTGAAGAAACAAGAATGTATCATAACAAGTTGGTGCACGCCTTGTGAGCGGACATGCTTACAAAAAAAATCTAGGTAGCATGTCTATATAAAACATCTCTGTGGAACGAAATGATGTTTTCTACAGCCTTGGGGTACCGATGATTAAAATTTTCCAAGAGATTCGAGATAGAATAGGGTGTGGTGAGGAGGATAAACCAAACAATTCATCTACAACAAACAAGGGAAGATCTATAACGGAGCTGCGAAAGTTCGAGAAAATATGAAGAAGTTGTTTGACGAAGAACCAAGGTTTCGGCTTCAAGAGTTGGAATAAAGTTACGAAGTGAAGACTCTAGGAGAAGACAAAGAAAGCATGGAAAATTTGTCGGTTTGTGGCGAGGTCATACATCATCCGGTGCCCCATTGGTCCCGAATACCTTTTTTGCCAAGAGCTGGATGGTACGGTACATTTGGGGGTCACACATCAGTAGCCGGGATGCTCAAACACTACTCTTTCTTTGATTTTTGAATTTCCATTTTCATTTAAATTTAAATACCATTCTGCTGTTATATTTTTCGAAAAAAGTGAAATTTTTCAAAAAAACGAGAGAAGAAATAAAGGTTCGAGACATGCTCAAAACATGAACCTATGGAGTGAAAATATTGGCTCTATACTATCAAAACGACCCAAAATAAGTGAAAATAGTTGGTTCTATTTAAAATCTGAACCGGCAAAAAAGAAGAAGAAGAATGCAGCTCTAACAAGCCCAAAACTGAAGGCTGAAATGAAGAAAGTGACTCCTAACAAAGCTCAAAAACTTCGAGTCACAAAGAAAAGGATGCTTCAAAGTTTCGATTTCAAGCCTTCAAGATTTTGTTTTTTTTTTAGTTTTATTCAATTTCGATCCATGTGCAACTATCTTTATGCCTTGGATACGCAACAAACAGTGTCTAATCCTAGTTTGGTATTTTAAATTTCTATTGTAGGATATAGAAGAAATTTGTTGAATAGGTTTAATCCCCGAGAGGGAATATTAGATTAGGTAGAGAAACATTTGAGGCCAGGTTTAATCTTGTCTCATGGATTGACAAGGGTGGAATTAGATTAGTGTGTTTTCTGTTTTCAATAAAAAATGATAGAGAAGGTACTGAAATTCAAATGCACCTTGAAGAAAAAATGTTAGAACATGCGATGGGTGATGGTGTTTAAGAATGTTTTACTGTAATTCATATCATCATGTTTTGTAATTGAAATCAAAGAAGAATATGGTTCAAGGATCGAGGGCATACGGCCTGCTTTAAATATTATTTTCTTAATTCTTGATACCTTCAAGAAGATACCATCCCCATGTGGAGCCACTATAGCCACCTATGATTTTTGTCGAGCAAATAGGTGGCTAGGGTGTTCTGAGCCTTCAAGAGATGCATTTCTGTGAAAATGTCTCATCCTTGACCTTTGTGTGTCCATTTCCTTTGAAAAAGTCCTCAACTGTTTCCATCCAAAAAGGCCCCGTTGTTCGCATGCTTGTGCTGAAAGGGCCTTCATTTTCCTTTATCCTATGAAAATTCCCTATTTCCAACACGTTTCCCATATTCAAAGTCCCCCCTTTCAACCCCAAATAATCCCTCCCCAAAATCTCCTAAACCACGATTTCATCTGTAGAATCAGTGAAAACCATTGGTGATTTTAAATCCTCTTTTACCTCTCCCAGAAAGCCTCCCTTTTGGCTAAAACGTTGTCTCTAAGGCTAAAGACCCATTTTTTCTTTCTGGCCCAGCTTAGCCTTGGGGGGGGGGGGGGGGGGGGGGGAAGTCTCAGGAGTCTGGAGTCTGAAAAAATCTTTTGTTCATTTTTTTTTCAAAACGTGCCTTATTTTAAACATATGACACTGCGGCAAAAAAAAAATCAAAATTTGTCAAAATTTGTCGGCAAAATCGGCAAAATCGGCAAAATTTGCCGGCAAAATTTGCCGGCAAAATTTGCCGGCAAAATTTGCCGGCAAAATTTCCGGCAAAATTTCCGGCAAAATTTCCGGCAAAATTTCCGGCAAAATTTCCGGCAAAATTTGTCATCATCATCTGGCTCAGCATTGCCGCCTTTGGCCCCCTGGCGGTATTTTGCCGTTTTCGCATTGTCGTGAAACGCTGCGCATTTTTCGTGCGCCGCTTCCTTTGAAACCAGGAAATTCTTTGGTGCTTTCTGTCGGCGGTTGATTGTTGTGGAGAGATTGGCCCTGCACTGCGGTACAAATTTTCTTTGGTGATCCGGACCTCCCACTCCCCGGAGGAAAGTTGGAAGGAATATTTGGGTAAAGACTCATATTTAATTTTCATGAGTGTTATGATTTTTTAATTATGTATGTTACGATATTAAACACATGTGTTTAGAGATGTTGGCCGGAAGAACCTCGAGCATGTCTCCGATAGTAGGCGAATCCCTCACGATTTTGACCCTCATGGCGAGGAAGCGAGGAAGAAGATCGTGCACAACTTGGAGGGAATCACATGGGGAGTCCCAGTGTACACGGTCGACGATGTTCCTGGAAAGTGCCTACCAGGGAGACATGCACTAGGGGTGCCAAGCCGAATTGCAGCTTCTTTGGGGGGGGGGCTTGTATGGCGATGACATGCTACCATAAGCATCACGCCGACTAGACACCTAGGTTTTATACGCATATTTTGAGAGACACGATGTCTCGGGGATATAATAAAACACATATTTTTGAAACTTTTGGTGCACTGCGGTACAAACATTCGATATATATATATATATATATATATATATATATATATATGCATCTGTTTTCTTATTTGATATGGTCTCTCATGTGATGATGCTTTTTACAAGTGAAAATTCCTAATACAATGTTAGCTAATGTCGATTAAATAATGCGCAATAAATTATAACCCAAAGAAAAGGAAAACGTTGGCAAAGCACACCGAGCCAAAAATTTCATTTTTACACAAGCTAAAAAAACAAAAGTAAAAATATGCTTGGAAATTGGTTTCATTTTTACACCAAGCTTGAAAAACGAGAAACAAGCATAGCCGAAAAATCGGGCATGCCCCCGGCATAGTGACTCAATTCGAAAGTACATGCCCTCGAAGCTTCGGTCCATATGAAAGGCAGATGGAGTGAAGTTTGAATTGGAAGATCAAGAAAGACTAAACTAAAATTTATATGAATCAGGTACTTTCAATTGAAAGGAACATGTTTCATTGTTTTTAACGAGGTTGACACATTAAAAGAACTATCCTCATGAGCTACTTTGTTTTGTGAGGTGACATAGAAAGACAAGCTATCTTCAAGAAACTTGTTTCATTGAAACTTGACACGAAAAATGAACTGTACTCCGACGAGCTTTTACCATAATGAATAAGAGTCTCGCAGCTTCCAAAGAGTTCGCATGTGATGTGAGAACAACATCCTAAAAGTCACGGCCCAATGTCCCCAACCGGGTGCGCGGCCACCTATCCTTTGAATGAGGAACGTGAGCGGTGGCCACATGGTTAGCCTCGGCGGGAGGATACAACCCGCGGGCCGGAAGGGATGGTGGTGGGCAAATGTTACGTGAGGACCAAAGAATGAAAGTTGATCAATGGTCATGATGCGACCTTTGTGTGGAAAACATATCACGGAAAGAGGGAAGAGACAAAGGGCACCCGCCATGGCATAAGCACCAAGTCGCTCCCCGAAGTAGATTATAATCCCAGGGCACGGAACAACCACATCACGTCTGTATATAGAAAGTTTTCCCCTCCCAAAGTAACGGACAACTTGGGAAGGATCCCTAACGGTTGGCGGTTCTTATGATAAATGCCGAGTCCATGTGTGAACCGAGCGGTGGAGAACCAAAATATTTCCAAGTAGTGGAAGACATAACACTAAAGACGTGCCTTCATCTGTAATTGTGCTAGGCCGACCACATCGAAACGTACGTGATCTCGAGCACATAAGAAGGAAGACGATATCCAAATCAACTCCAATCGAGGGAGACGACCAAACTACTTGGACGGGGTACCATAGAAATGAGATGGGCATCCTCATGCAGAGAGTAAGAGAATCATCCTCCTGGACCTCCATCATGGGAGCGGGAGGAGTAGCTTCTTGAACTATAGGGATGGGAGAATCTTTCTCCAGTCGAGGAATACGAAGAAATAAGAAGAACGTAAGGATGAGATCCACTCTCAACGAAAAAGACACCGATAGACAAGGCGAGATTAGATCGGCGGTTCCACGATCGATGATTTGATGAGAATAGATTTGTAGATTTTAATTTCCGGGGGACGAAATCGACCAAAAGATGAATCTTGATCGATCGGTTGATCGACTAGTGGAGGACTCAAGGTTACGGTAACGACTAGAGCGGTGTAGGAATAGGGTTGTCAATGCTCTCTTGGCTTCTCCAATGTGGACGAAGGTGAATGGGATGATACCCTTCACACAACTTACGGTTGGTAATCTTCTGTGTTCTTATGAGTCTTGTCATTGCTAGTGAGATGTGCCATAATGACTAAACCAAAGGCAACGACAGAACTGACAGATTGGACCATGCTTCGAGTACCTTTGAGAATGCAGTGTACGAAGAAAGTGTTCACCTTTTCTGTACGAAAATTTTAATTTCCGCAGAGGGTGGATAGTTTATCGAGGAAAGTTTCTCGGGGAGCAATAGTCGCAAAATTGGCCTCTCTCTTATCGCTTCTTCTTCTTCTTCTTAGCCACACAGTTATAGAATCCATAATTTCACCGGTAGTAGAAGAGGAGGACAAAGGAATAGGCAAAGAAGGAGATGTCCACCTTGGAATCAACGCCTGATATTCAAAGCGAGAAAGGATATGGTGTTATAGTGGGTGGAACACTCGGGACCACGAGTTGAAAATAACCAAACGGACAACCAACGGTTAGCCTAAGCGAGGACAGTATTTGCCATATAAGGAGCACCAACATTCCCAAAAGTAGGAAAAGGACCGAGTTCCTTCGGAGAGGGGATTCCTTGGTTGGTAAACTTCAAATGCTACCATAAAATAACCACAAACAACACACTAAGGATGATAACTTGAACCGAGGAATATTTGCATTGGGCGATTTAATATTTTAAGACAACGAAACAAAACTCTTTTCGTTTCATGTTTTAGAGTCGACGAGGAAAAAGCGCTCTATCACTTTCGAGGTTGAAAACGAGCATGAAAGGACAAGTGCTTGACGATATTTTCACTTTTATAGAGTCACGAAAGATCAAATGACTACTCGGGTAATCTAAGAAAAGGAGTGTACGAGTTTAGTGGGCGACATATACACCTTGGTGATCAAATGAAAGAGAAATGACGAGGACTTTAAAGTACGTGCGATTGGTCTCCACAGACAGTGTGTTCGATGTATCAAGTTACGAACGAGAAAGACTCAACTTCCTATGGATAAAGTTTCAACCTAGAGGTCTCCCTTTATATACTCGGCCAGTACGAGAGCTGATACCCATGCTAGCGCTATCTAAAGCAGGATAGCGAACGACAACTACGGGTTTTAAGATGTTGGAACACGTCTCCTGGCCTAGACCACTAATGTCAGTGGTTATTCTTCCTTAGGTTAATTAAATAGTTTTAAAGTTGATCTTGGATTATGTTGTGAATTCAAGGCCACTGTCGAATTTGGTTCAAATTTCCTAAATGCAAGCTATATGCAAAAGAACACCACTGTTGTTCAATGAATGCTAATTGTAGAGAAGGATAGAGATCTTTCAAGCAATCGCAAACAATGAGAATGTAGGAAGAAATCACTCATGCATCTAACACAATCAAGTGAAAATGAAAAACTCTTTCCTGAACTATCAAATGCTAAGATTATCCAAAAAAATTGTTTCACTTTTGTTAAAAGGAAAGAATGAAAAAGTTTTTTTTTAAAAATTTTCCAATGAGATAAAACACAATACTAATCACACATGAAAAACAAAATAGACATTAACTTTAGTGTTAAGATGTGAGGATCAAAATTGAATGACTCGATACGATGGAAAACAAACATGAAAGCACTCAAACTAATGTTGCAATCTTCCAAATCCAAAAGAATTTTCAAAGTGACCCAAAACAATGTAATCTGTATCGGAGGAACCGGAGAAGAATCAACGAAGAAGCAGAAAATGATCATTCAACCAAATCAAACACTCAAAAGGATCGAAAAACTTAGCGCAATCGACTTGGAATGAGATGACAATAATAAAAAGCTTGATTTCCAAACATAAGGCTCGGTGCACCAAGACGATTAGAAACCTAAGTCCTTCGCATTGCAAGTAAGAAGATAAACAAACGACTGAGAAAACAAGCCTACAACAGTCAAAATAGTCCCAAAGGCTCAATTGAAAACACAAAAAACAACCCGGTCAGCACCCGCGACGAAAGGCGGTCGAGGAGGTCCGACCGATCCTACGAGTTTGGCTAGCAAGCCATGATGTAATGTGCAACAAGCCAGTGTTGTAATGTGCATAGTGAGGGTTGGAGAGTGGAAGAATAAGAAGGAAGATAGAGAACCTGAAGATCTGAGCTAATAGAAAGCGATTTGAAGGTTGGAGAAAGTAGTGAAAGAGTAAAACGAGAGATGATATCCAGGTAAATTAGCAAATGATTTTGTTGTAGAGTGAGAATTTGGTGCTTCCATATCAAGTTGTAGCTTGATAAATGTCTAGTTGTAGCTGGTTGAAGATGAGAACCTCCTATGGTTTGTAGCCTACAAAAAAATACATTAGAGTTGGTGCTTGAATTTCAAGTTGTGGCTTGATAGATGTCCGATTGGGTGGTTAAGAGGTAAGACCTCTAATGAGTTTGTAGCACGAGAAAAACGGATGGGAGTTAGACTTCCTTGCAAGTTGTAGTTTTCGGAATTTGAGGTAGTAGCCTCTAGCAAGTTTGTAGCTTACAAAAATACGATTGGTGAGGAGTTGAGCTTGCCTTTGCATCAACAATAATAAGATGTGGTTTTCTCATATGGGTTTCCACTTATATATGTTGTCTAGGTGCATGATAATTATGTGTTGATATTTTGTATTTAATCTTATTAATACTTGCTACTTACATATTAATATTGTTGTTTCATTTTATAATAAGGATGATCATGAAATGAAGGTATAATTAAGTTAAAGGAAAGTTTTACAATTCATGAATATATTAAACCGATTGACCCCCCCGCCTTAGTTTAACAAGAGTTCAACAATTAGTATCGAGCAAGTTCATACATGTCGGTTTAACAGGCTGAGGAGGAAGTCCTAGGGTCCCCAAGATGGCTAGCCTAGAAAAGATGGTCAAAAAATAAGCCCTTTGTTTATTGGCACAAACTATTATACAGAGAAATAATAATGAGGACATACATAATGTCTCTAGGAATAGAAGTTTGAAATTTCTTTGTGGAAATAGGATGTGTCGAGATCTTTGACGAAAATAAACAAGATTTCATAGCTAATGCAAAAGCGATGAATGCACTCTTAGGTGGTACATGTGATCGAATTTATCGAAGTAATGCACGTTAAGACAACCAAAGAAATATGGGATACATTAGAAAATATCTGAGGAGATAAAAAGGTGAATATGGCCAAAATGCAAACCTATGAAACTCGGTTTGAAAATGTAAAAATGAATGAAGATGAAGATATATCCGGTTTCTTCTTAAAGGTTGTTGAAAATTGTGAATAACTTCATGAAATCTCTGGAGAAAGAATTAAAGAATGTGTAATTGTACAAAATATGTTAGAGATCTTTACCATCCAGTTTAACCCTAAGGTTACATATAGAAGAAACAACAAACTAGAACATTGACCATGAAGCAATTTCTTGCAAACTTGACGGCCTATGGAATGAGACTTCCAAAAGTCGAATGTGGGGCGGGCTTTAAGGCTGATGTACGAAAAGAAGAGAAGGAGAAGGTATATGCTCACCCTTTCCGATGAAGAAGCAACCAAATTTTTGAGAAGATTGGAGAAAGGCAGGTAAGTATAAAGGTAAACTTCCATTTCAGTACTTTAATTGTGGAAGAGTGGGGCACTATGCATCTAAATGTCCTCATAAGAAAAAAAGAACCGAACATAAGAGATAGAAAAAAATAAATAATTGGCGAGAAGGAGATTCAACGAGAAAATATTTTTATGCTCATGAAGATAGCAGTACACATCGAAAGCTCATAAGAATCCTCAAATTTATAAGGAACCTACGGGTTGTGTTGATGGCCAAGGAAGATCTTTGAAGGATTCCTTACGGAAGATGAGGAAGAAGGTGAGTGAATCTCAAAGAGGAGCTAATGAGTGACATGAGGCCAATAAGTAGACTTAAACTCAAGTTCGAGAAAACGGAAAGACATTCTCCTTGAAATATTTAAAGGAAGAACCAAATTAGGAAACCAAATTCGATTTGAAATTAGAACTTGAAGAAGCTAAGAAGGTGGAAGACATTCTACTAAAAGAAAATTAAAGATAAAAATCGAGAGCAAGAGAAATTGGAAAGAAAGTAGAATGCCCGAAAGAAATTAGAAAATGCCCAAAGGGAATTATCTATGAACACTCCATGAATGAAAAGCTTTGAAAAATTTGAAAAAATACTAAATGCTCAAATATATCCTCTCATAAAGGTTGGGATAGGCTATGGAGAGAAACGATTAAGTCCAAGGTGAAGATAACGAGAATATCATTTTTGTAAAAGAAAATTTGTGAGAGATAATGAACGAGCTCAAAATATTCCTACGAAGCAAAGAGACAACAAGAACATGATTTACAATGAAGTAAACGGGAAACAGAAGCAACCTCAAATGACAAAAGACATCGTGGAAAAACAATCGGCTGAAAAAGCTCATACACTCTGAATATGAATTGAATAAATTCGAAAGTTGTCAAGGAGTTCTTTCCTCCTGTGAAGTATCACTTGGTTCCTGCCAAACTGGACTATTGCATGTCTTGTCGAACAAAAATCAGTCAATGACTAAGGCAAGCCCAATAGAAGATACCTGAGCAACAATAGAAATCTTAGAACTAAAATCATTTCCTGGCTATTGTTTTCATGCAATAAATTTGGACATAAATATGTTGAATGTAGGGTGTGTTAAAAAAGGGGAACAAAATGCCATACATCAGCTCAATATTACTTAGGTAAAATAAGATGTTATTCATGCCTGACTTGGTCACAAAGAAAAATAACGTAAGCTTCCATATACATTAAATAACTCTAGATAGATGATGGAATCCAATCAAATGAAGACATAAGCATGAATTTAAAAAGTGCATACATTATGAAGAACCTCAATAAATTATGGAAGGAAAAGAAAGGGGGCTTTGTTACCTCAATAACATAATAGGCCTATCATAGTCTCGAGAGCTACTCTAAGGAAGCAACACAAATATCTAACCATTAATGAATGAGAAAGCAACATCCTAGGGAATATTAGTTCATAAATAGTCCCCATAAAAGGTAGTCTAGAAAGATCTCCTTGAAATAAGAACAACTAAAAGTTCAAGATGGGTAAGAAAATTCATACGATGAGGGCTATAAAGGAGGAAGGATACCCGAAGCATTCAATAACCAACAAGTTGATGGAGAAGGAGAAGAATGTGGCAAACAACTATGAGTGGTAGAACATCGACCATGAGCATGTATAGCTAAAGACAACAACACACTAAGTGATGAACAAATTTAAAAAATCACAAAAATTATGTTTCACACTTTAGAACTAGAAATATCAAGATGATCACAGGGGTCCATCACAATACCAAGAGTTAACAATAGAAACAAAATTAAGAAGGACAATGAAATGTGTATCATCATTATGTGTTTATTATCATCTACGAAATTCCCCTAGGAGAAGCGATTAAATGAGTAAAACTGAGTGGTTTTCCTTCCTTAGATTCCAAATAAACAAAGTAAAGATGTCTTCCCGAAAGGTCATTGTGTTAGAAAAGTTGAAGTGTATATGAAGCAACAATGATTCTAGGCAGGTCCTAGAAAGGAATATGCGGTGATATTATTTAAAAACGAATGACGAATAAGAAAAAGGGCTAATGATGCAAGATCGGACTGGTATGTTGATGATTGTTATTGAGCTCAATAGTAGAAACTGTGAAGGTTGTCTTAACTATGGGTGAATGTGCAATGGTGGAAATTACGCATGAATTGTCACATTGGTATCATTGGTATTTTGGAACAAGCGACCGACCTATCGCTTGTAAATGTTATAGGTGGGAAGCGATCGACCTGAGTACGGTGTCGGGACCATAGTATTATGGCGGTATCAAGGTAGTATTCCCGGCGTTATACGCATTGTTAAACGCAAGTTCATACTTGTTTTGCTAAAGGATCATTATCTTGTTTACACTTCGAAGGTATTATATTGAGAATTGAGCAGTGTCTATTTCTGAATATGCTTTGCATGCCTTCCTTAAGTCGGTATAGAGATATCTTCAAGGCCTTTTCTTAAGATCATTCATAAAGGCGTGTGAAGTGTTTGTTGAAGTTTCAATTAAACAACTTGAAGATGTTTTGTTGAGTCATCATGATATAACAATTAAAATGTCCCAGTATGAAGGACTAGTTGTGTTAATCTTACCATTTGAATCTCAAGAGTCTTTTATTGATTCATCTAAAGCCAACTTCAACAGTTACGGTATTTCACCATTACGGAAGAGGTTAATGATTGACAAACATACCCCTTATGTCATAAATAAAATTTCGAGTTTATAAGTGGGTGACAATGAATTAGATGTATCTAGCCTCAAGGGTTTGTTTTGAAAATAATCTATGAAATATTAAATTCATTGGGTCTTTTAGATTGAAAGATGGTCTAGTTTTTACAACAAGTTGTAAGGTTGAGATTCATTGTTCACATTAGTATCAAGGGATTTTGAGTACATTAGTGTAATATCTATCGGTCTAGCACATATAAGCACCAATAGGCGGTGATCAAACCACAACTACAAAAGACATATTGGCATCATCATATTTGAACAAATGTGTATTGCCGCGAAAGACATATTCATCTACAATCTTCCGAGCAACGGATATGTATCTCACATGAATATCATAATATAGACAAAAGTATATTTGAACGGACTTTATATGTCGTATAGAGCATTCTCGATTATTTAAGTATTATTCCAATAATGCATCTACGGTTATGTAAGTACGAGTACCAATTTTCTATAGAAGAGTGTCATATCATCACTTTCATCTTTATACAAGTGCACGGAAGTTAGGTAGCACAGGATGGTATTAACTTACGGAGTATATACATACAATTTCAATGATTCTCAAAGTGTTATCCCAGCACTCTTGTGCACGTACGGAAGCGTAGAGTATAAAAGTCGAGAAGAAGAAGGCCTATACACGACTCGAGGAGAGAAATAATGCCAAAGATGGAAACTACACTGAAAGTATTCACAACCATTTTCCATTGATGTCAAAGGGGAGAAAAGCAAGCGAAGAAGAAATCTCTTCTGAAAGAAAGCGGGAGGAAGAATGACACTTCTCGGAATGAAAGAGAAGTCTTGGAGAAGTATTGTTCGATCTTTTGGTGGATGTGTTGTGATACCAAAGAGGAGGATATTGTTGGAAATATTTTCATTTATGACGAAGGAGGACAAGGCATCACGAACTATCATTCGAGCAAAGGAAAAGCGAGGAAGCGAAAATAAGGAAAAGAAATGAGATCGTACGATAATGCGGTAAGAAAACATAAAGAAAGCGAGCAACATAAAGACGAAACAACATTAGACCATCGTAAGCACCAAAGAAGGAAGCGACGAACGCCGAGCGGCCAAAAAGGTAACGGAGGCATCAAGAGCAACGAGAGAAGCAATGATGGAAAAAGAAACGACGCAAGCGAGGAAGAAAAGCAACAAAGGCAAAAAAAGAAACGTGAGCGATGAAAACGGCAATGGCGACGAGAGAAGCAACAAAGTCATGCAAAAAGCGTAATAATCCCCGAGTTGGAGTGAATAACGAATAGAATAATAAGATCGGGGGAGAGATCAATGGCGAGCGGACAGCTCGGGAAGGATTGCGGAGATGTAGAGGAGCGACGACGGTTGAAGAAGAAGAAAATCGACTGACGAGAGAAATCTTAGAAGAATTCAAGGGAGGCTATTAGATGGCAAATATCGAATCAAGTAATCAAAGTATTAAGAATTAACGACGAATCGGATTGGGTGGAAGAGATAGAAGAAGAGTCGCGTGAAGGATGAGTGAGACGGTCATGATTAGATCCAGAAGTGAGCGAGAGACAAACCGGTGATTAGATGCACCAGAAGTTGCAAATGTAACATAAGATATTAGTGTTAAGGCATCGCATGGTAGAATTAAGTTGGTGTGATGTGGTAGAAGGAATAATGTTTGTATGCACATGAGCGCACATCACAAATCTTAGAGGATATCGTTAAGAGTTACTTGCGGTGTAGTGGTGTGCGATGCGATGAGGAAGAAATGTCGACCTTTGCTACAGTGCACATCACAAATCTTAGAGATACGGGTGTGAAATCACATGGTGTTAATTGGTTGTGATAGTGAGGAAAAAGAGCCACGTATCGACTGCGCACAATAGTGCACATCACGGATTGTATGGGTTAACGATATCAATAAAAGTTAAATAGCGAGCGGTATTTGCGATGAAAGGAGTCCACGTGTCGACCTTTGTGCAATAGCGCATTTCACATGGTTTATGGTTAACGTTATCGGTAGAGTGGGAAACTTCGGGCAAGTATTTGCGATGAAGGTGGTAGTGGAAAGTGTTCTAGGACCCTCCGATGAAAGTTACTGTATGTAATTGCTTTGGGTTTTATGTTTAATGTCTTAAAGTAATAGTTTGTGATTCTTTCGCATATTTTGATATTTGTCGAAAATGTTAAAGGTGCGAATAGCGCGATGCGACGTATTGTGATTGGTGAAATGTGGGACCCGATATCCCATCGTGCTGTGTCTGTTGTATTATTTCGATTATAAATTTTACGTTGTTGATTGCTGACGCATGTATGTTAATATGCAACGAGTTGATCGCTAATGTATGTGGAATAATGACGATGTTGTGCTCGATTTGCATTAAAAGGGATTTATGTAGGCCATGTACATGAGTAACAATGTTATGTAGTTGCGACCGTGTAATAAAGGAGAAAATTCTAAACACAACAAATAAAGGCTCGGGCAAGTAAAGGACCCGACCTCGTGCGAGAACAATGCAACAACATCGGTCGAGTCGGGCAAAAAGGGAAGTAGTTGTAAGCAAGTTGAAATATAGTTGCGGAAACATAAAATACAAGGGACAACAAGCGAGAAGAGGACAAATGCACAACAAAGCTAAGAAGGCGAAAGGGCTACGTAAAATAAATTGATTGTAACTATAAATGTATTATTTATTTTATGTTGTTTGTGATGCAAAAGCAAGTCTCTTGTAGGCAAGGAAAAACTCCAATTTAATATTTCGAAATGAGTATGTGGTGTTGTAACATCTTGAATATGTTGAGCGAGAAATAAGGGTGGAAGGCAAGAGAGTCGTGCTGTTCATTTCATATTCACATATGGAATTCAAACGACCATGAATTAATCTCTGTAAATGATGTTGTAATGGCCATAGTGAGGTTGAAAGTGGAAGAAAAAGGAAGGGATAGAGAAGTTGTGAAGATCCAAAGCTAATAGAAAACGATTTGAAGGGTGGAAGGAAAACAGGTGAAGAAGGAGTAAAACATGGCTGATATCTAGGTAAATCAACAAATGATTTTATTGTGGAGAGTGAGGAAGTTGGGGCTTCCATATCAAGTTGTGGCTTAATAGATGTCTAGTTATGGTACAGTTCCAGGGTAGGAGCCTCCTGTGGGTTGTAACATAGAAAAATACATGGGGGTTGGTGTACTGTTTGATTTGTAGCTTGATAGACGTTTAGTTGGAGTTGGTTGAGGTAGGAGCCTCCTGTGGGTTAACTGCGGAAAACGAGATGGGGAGTTGGAGCTTCCTTGCAAGTTGTGGCTTACGCAATTTGAGTGACGCCTCCCTGTAGGTTAGAGCCTACGAAAAAATCGGTGGTGAGGGGGGTTGTGTAGAAATTATATAACATGTGCATGTATATATCCGATTCTCCCCAAGTCTAACAATATTTGTCTTCTTGCTAAATAAAAATCTATTGCTGACCCAATCTTTTCTTAGAAATTTAAACTCAGTTGCAAACACATGAAACTGATAAACAATCACACATAACACAATTGTTTAATGAGAAAGCACGAAGCTAAAAACTCAACTATCATATATTATGTATCATGGAGATCATGTAAAAATATCATACAAAGCTTAGTACATCAAAGGTACATCGGTACAATCTGATCATCACACACTAATCGGAGAAGAAATGGTGATCGTATAGCGATTTCTTCACACAAATATTGACCTCAGCTGCGCAATCACATAAAGACCCTGAATAGGTCGAATCTACCTTGGCTTAGCGCACAATCCTCATTGGAAACTCTAATGTGGGTGTGATGCAATCAATTCATTATAGTCATGAGATAATCCACCTCACCCGCACCTATCTCTCCTTCGGGTCTCCTTTGGACGGCATACTGTATTTAAGCGAGTGTATTTGTTTGGTTGATTAATGAGTTATTAGTTGTTTATCACTCTCACTAGTGTGTCATTCGGTTAGACTAGATACAACTAAACTCCAACTAAGTTTAACTCACGATGGCCCCGGGTTAAGGCGAATAACAACTCCGTGAACTACTCTTCAACTGCTGTCGTAACTTTGCACTTCGGTTCTAAGCGGTTCCTCCATGCATGAACACGATAAACCTAGGATTTGTGTAATTCCTTCGGCCCACTAATTTTCCAAATACGTACACGAAATTAAGTGCTCCAAGATAATAAGTTGATATTTAGGTACGATTATTGTTAAGGGCTAGTAATAATCGGCACATCTATTTTTAGATGGGTAATCTATAAATAGACTTCTCCCAATATTATAAAAATAGAATTTCATCTGTTTTCCAACGAACAACCATCCACAAATAGTGTCCTTCGACTTCACAAAATATGATCACCATGTCTAAAAATAGACATAGTCTAAAAATTGATTTACACCTAAAAATAGCCTATGGGCCCACTTAGTGAAGGTGACTAATTTTCTGAAGCTCATCATCTTGTTCGAATCCTCAAAACTCCTCTCAACGAAGATAGGGTTATCCTTCCTTACGATCTGCCTCTATGGTATTCTAATTTGCTCCCTAGTGAGCACCTTCGTAAGATATCTACATCACGATCTTGGTAGGAATATTACTAAAGCAACATGATCTTGAAGTGCACACAATCTACGATATGATGAACTGACGGATATCAATATGTGTTTATATCGATCATGAAACACGGAATTAATCAAAATTTTAATGAAACTAAGTTATCACAATGTATCACTGTAGGATCTAAATGTAGGCCCGAACAAACAAACCAAGATCTTCCTCATCCGGATCGCCTCACATGCGGCTTGACTTATGCCATGTATTCTTCTTCCGTTTGAACAAAGTGCCACGGATATTTGTTTCATTGTACACCAAGAAGCCGTTGTAGGTCCGTCTTTAAACCCATCTGATGTGTCTTTTATGCATTGGGATACTGCCCAATCTTCATCCATGAATCCATGCAACTTCACCTCGTGCGTCGCCATCGTAAGCCATACTCGGTGTTCCCTAAGATACCTCGAAATGCTTTCTTGTCTTCCAAAAGAGCTTGGTAAGCTTAACCATCGCTTGTATTTAGTTCCTTTGCCTGCTTGTATGTAGGTCTTGTATTAACTAAATATGACGGAGCCACAGTGTCGATAAACGATGGCATCCACTACCTCTGCCCGATGTAGCATCCTCTTTCCTCCAATTTCCTGGAGAAGGAGTATCGTAGGCTTATGTGTACATGTGGAAACTTCTCAAGTATCTACCGAGCATACTTGCCTTCGAAACTCGTGATTCACCTTCTGACGCCATATTTCCAATGCAGAAATAATGAAGGAGGCCCAAATCCTTCATCTCAAACTCCTTTGAAAGATCTTCTTTGCATGAGTGTATCAACTACTCATCATAGGTTAGTATTAAATCATCAACATAAAGAAAAATGATTAAAATCTTGCCCTCCACCACAATGTGGTACATGTTTGCATACCTCACTCTTGGTGAAGCCAAGTCTAGTCGTCATTTGTTGATCCATGTGTACCGAAGCACAAGGTGCTTGCTGGCCTTACAACGCTCTTTTGAGCACACGCACATGCAACTTCTTCTTTGAAGATCTAAAATCCTTCGGTGCTCAATGTACACCTCTTCCTCAATGATCCCATTAAGGAACACGGTCTTCACATCCATACGATGAATGTATAACCATACATGGCAGAGAGCAAGGATGGTCCTTATGGAAGAATACCGTACGGCGAGTGCAAAAGTTTCTTCATAATTGATTTCCTTGATGCGAGAAGCCACGGGCAGCAAATATTGTCTAATTCTTGACTCTCCCATTGGCGACACTTTACCTTGTAGATCCATCTGATCCTACAACAAGTTTTACTGGCAGCAGAGCAATCTCCCAGCCTTTCGTGATGGAGTCATACTCCTCCCTGTGGCATATACCCATGTGGGATCTGCTGCTTCTTCAAAGAAAGATGGCTGCTGTCATGATACACTTTCTCATAGGAGCCATGTATCCGGTAAATCGGTTAGGTATTTGCTATGTTTGAGGCATGATGAGAACTCACCATTGTGTGCAACATCAAGCTTCGATCTCTCGACAAGTACACTATCTTCACATTACTGATGTTTGGTTTTGCATGAGTGGACTCCTCCCTCCCATGAATCTCCTCCTGTCGATGATCCCATCTAGAGGCTCATATTTGGGAATAAGAAGTTCCTCCTCTTGCATTCAAGTGTTTCTCCCTCTCGAGGAACAACTTCATGGCTTTCACCCTCATTGAATTTTATATCCGGGTACACCACGATGATAAAATTTGTCTTGAAAATACACCACGATAATTATGGGGTGTTTTTATATTCTTCAATATCCTTCGAAGAGTTAGCTCCAAATTCCTGGGTCCTTTGTCACATGAATGTAAATAAATGAGCCAAAAATATTCAAATGAGAAATATAGGGCTTCTTACTAGTAAATCTTTTCGGTGTACTCATGCCAAAGTACTCTATGAGGACAACGAGTTTGGCACATAAAACGCGATGTTGCATGCTTCCGCCCACAAGTGAATTAGTAGGCCACGGTCTGCGACATAGCTCGTACGGCACCACGATCGTTATTCCTCCCCACGACCCCATTCTATTGTGAGTTTGTGTGTGCTCGATTCTCTTCAAATTCCTTCTTTGCTACCTTAAGTCTTTGAATTCACCCAAGATATGTTCACCTACATTATCGCTCCATAGAGATTTCACTTGCTTCCCAAACTCTTCCTTCTCCACCAATGATTTAAACTCACAAAACTTTCGAAATGTTTCGCTCTTCTTGTAGAAGAATCCATCATCCCAGAATAGTCATCGACAAATATAACATAATACATGTGTCTTTTGTTTAAGCAACCGAGAAAAGGTCCACACACGTTTGTATTGTGAATTCTCTCCAAGATCAAAGCACGGTTTTCCTTCTCATGAAAGGTGGTCTTCATAAGCTTTCCATAGTACATCCCTTGCCGATCTAAATACGCGAAAATGCCCGCGGGAAGTCCGATCAAAGTACGATGGAAGTCTTCAAGCGCCATGGTGGACGCCCAAACTCCAACGCCATAATTCGCCTTCATCATCACCACCTTCTTCTACTTTGTCCATCATTGCGAGCGCAACTATCTACCTCCCAAATTGTAGATATTCTTAGCATAAAGAATCCTATCCTCTTGGTTTGACCATTGTTTTATGTCAAAGGAAAGCTTTTCCTCACTTTGAAAACAACATCATAACCTCTGTCTTCCAACATTGTGATCGAGACCAAGTTCTTCTTCGGACACCAGAACATGCATAAAATATTTCAACATAAATGGGTCGCTCCCTCTCAAAAGTAATGGTCCCAATGCCAATCTCACTGTATAGAGCCATCACCCATCTCTATATGCATTTGAAGGTCCTTCTCACTCCAAGTCACTAAACAACTCCTTGTCTCTTGTCATATGGAAATACACACCACTATCAAGATACCACAACAGTCCCATTGAGCTTGAGACCAAGCATGTGATCGAAGAGAAATCAAGTTCAAATTGTGAGGCTAGGCCTCACCCGCTGCGGCTCAACATCCTTCTTGTTCTTCTTCTTTTGTGGGCAATTAGTGGTGAAATGCCCATGTTTGTGATAGCGCTTACTTCACCTTGAATACAAATCCTACTTCTTGCCTTTAACCGGATTTTGGATAGGATTTCTCTCCCTTCCCCTTCCTTGCTTTGGTAGCCAAAGTGCAATTCTCTTCATCATAATTCTTTGATGAAGAAGCCATCCTGTTACTTAAGCATTATTTCCTCCTGCACAAAATCCGACAAAAGTCGCTCCCAACCCAGCAGTTTCTCCAGTATTGAAAGAGTCTTCATAGCTATGCCAAATCTTTGGAAGCCCAAGAGCCAAAAGATCCAAGTCTTCATCATCAATAATAATCCCCACACTTCCCGGTTCATCCCTACGGTGGAAAAACTTAAGCGAGATATTTTGGAATCTTTGTCGCCCTTCTCCATTTATTTTTATGAGCTTATCTTTCGACGTAACTTCCTGCAGTCGCTGTTGCTTTGAAACAAATATGTCAATGCCTTCCACATTGCGAATGGGTAGCTTTCCGGTGAAGGATAGACACAATATGGTCCTTCACCTTCAACGAAATTATTCTTGTCTTTGCTACCTTCTTTTGCCATGTGTCCAAGTAATGCGACATCACTAGAACCGAGGCTTAGGAACATCACTATCGATGAACTCCTTCGGTCATTATCTTCCGGCTATATCCATCCTATCCTTCCAGGCTATGTAATTTGGTACGCCATACGAGGTCATACTCCAATCACAACCATGAAAACGTTTCAGCAGTATACTCAACTTGCGTCGCACCAAGAAATTACTGCCGCAAATTAAGATTGTCCACTAGCACAAACTCAGCAATTCTTCACAATTGAAATCTTGGAAATTAACACTTATCGTGCCATGTAGAAATTGTATAACATATGCATGTATATATCCGGACTCTCCCAGTCTAACAATATTTATCTTCTTGCTAAATACATAATCCTTCCACTATTACGTCTTTTGCGAAAATTAAACTCAATTGCAAACACATGAAGCAATAAAAACAATCGCACATAACAGTTGTTTATTCGAGAAAGCCTAAAGCTAAAAACCCCAAATATCATATATTATGTATCATGGAGATCATGTAACAATCTCATAGAAAGCTTAGTACATCAAGCTCTCGGTACAATCGATCGTCACACTAATCGGAAAATCTGCAAATCCATGTGCCGGTTCTTGCCACACAATCTTCCTCCCACTACACAATCTGCTGAAGAAAGACTGAATGAATTCGAATCTACCTTGCCTTGAGCGCACAATCCTCATTGGAAACTCCAATGTGTGTGTGATATAATCAATTCATCACTATAGTCACAACAGAGATAGTCCATCTCACCCTTTCACCTATCTCTCCACTTGGTCTCCATGGGCCCGACATTATGATTAATTGTTGTATTTGTTAGGTTGATTAATATTATTATTGAATTAATTAAATAATTAATTCACTATCATTAGTATATGTTAATTATATAGATACAACTAGCTCCAGCGAGTTAACTCCAAATGGCCAGGTTAAATGCAGAATAACAACTCCATGAACTACTCTTCCAACTGTGTAACTTTGCCACTTCGGTTCTAAGCATGAGTCCTCCATGTAAACACTTGATGTAAACCTAGGAATTTTTGTGGTCCTTGACTCACTAATTTTCCAAATATGTGCCAACGATTAAGTGTCAAAATAAGTTGATATTTAGAGTTTGATTATTATTAGAACTCGTAATAATCGACACTTTATTTTTAGATACGACGATCTATAAATAGACTTCGCCCAATATTCTAAAAATAGAATTTCATCTATTTTTCCAACTTGATCAACCATCCACAAATAGCATCCCGCAACTTTAAAAATACAATCACCATGTCCTAAAAATAGACTTACACCTAAAAATAGCATAACGGACCCACTGTAGAGAAGGTGATTGATTTTCCTAAACTCATCTCTTGGCTTCAGATCTCAACAGGTGGAGCTTGCCTTTGCATCACAACAATAATAAGATGTGGTTTTCTCCCTTGTAGTTTCCCATAATATCTATTGCCCGAGTGCATGATAATTATGTGTTGATATTACGTATTTAATTTCTTAATATGCTATCACATGTTAAGATTGTTGTTTCATTTTGTAATAAGAGTATTCATGAAATGAAGGTATAATTAAGTTTAAAGGAAATTTATAAAATTCCATGAATGTATTAAACTGATTCACCTCCCCCCTCTCGGTTTAACTAAGGTTTAACGACATTCATGAAATGCGATTGTTTCTATGCCCACCACTAGTCCACCCACCATTCCAAACATACCATCAACATGTTCAAAGCCACAGTGGCTCTTGGTATATCGGCCCCTTAGGTTCCAAAATATGCAAAGGACAGAAGTTATTCAAACATGAGAAGAGATAAAAGGTTGTTATTTTCTCCTAAGATCACTAAAGGTGTGCTTTCACTTTGAACCTACCTTGACGTGTTAGAAACTGTGGAGCAACCACCTATGCATGACGGTGAGACACCCTTGTAGCAACACGAGGAGCAAGCACCTTTGAAGTTGACATGGCCGAATCGGTGAAAATAAATCGATTGAAGAGATAATCATGGAAAAATAGCGGAGATAAGAGAGCTCCAGACAATCTCAAGAGGAATTTCATGATAACATTCATATAACAAGAAAACATACTGCAACTAAAGGTAAAAGCGGTCTAAGAAAGCTAAGGTGAATGTTGAGGTAGAGAAAAAGGCAAACGTTGATAGATGTTGATCATCTTGAAGACAAAGAGGCTTAGATAAATCCATGGAAGCGAAAAAAATACAGTTAACCGAACGAAAAGAACAACAAATTCGAGTTGTCACTCATAGGTCAACATAATTTTCATGATTTGATTGGGTATTTGAGATTGAACGAGGCAAAAGGTTTTGGCTTGACGAGTAGCGAGAATACGGAGAAACTCTTGGAGAAGAAAACATAAACAACAACCTCCGGAAGCACATGGCAAACACTACACCGGAAACCGAGTGCCGAAGATCAAGTTAAAATTTGAAGAAAAAGCTTAAAGAAACCTTAATTAAGATAAAGAAGAAGGAAAAATTGGATTTTACTGTTTGAAGACATCTGTTGTCTAAATCATCATTCAAGGATGCTATGGATCAAATTTAGGCAAATTTTAGCCAATTTTAAGCTATTTTTTTTTTTTTTTGGAAATTTTGGCAATTTTCACATTTACGGTGTAGCGTGTGCAATACGCTTTTTTATCAAAGGTTCCAATGGGTTCATATTGGCATGTTTGGATTAATTTTATTTGTACATAATATGCTTTTGGTTTTCATAAAAGCTCTAATTTTGAATGAAAACTCAAAAAACACCTCAATTTTCATGTTTATAACTGTTTTATTTTTCTGCTTCTGGTCGCCTTGGGAAAATGAAGTTTAGTGTCTTCTGGTCGTATTTGCAAGTTTCAAGGTTGATTTGTGGGGGACATCGAAACTGTCTTGTCAATCTTCATGTACGGCCAAAAAAAAGATGTATAAATGTCATCTTAAAAGCCCCTCCAAATACACGCTATGTTTTTAACAAAAACATGCTACGTTTCTGAAGCACGCTATGTTTTTGTGTAGAAGGATTCTGAATAGGTGTACGTTGAGAGAGAAAAGGTCAAATATTTGAGAGTAAATTGTCACATGAGTTGTTTTATGATTAATAAACCCATTCTCCTCATTATTGAGGAATCATAATTAATACGAGAAACAAAGATTCCTGGTTGTTAGCTAAATTAGGGGGGATTGTTTCTAACTTCTGTTGAAGCCTCGAAAATCGCTGCAACAACATGAGACCACCCGGTCGAGACCTTAAAGCGACTTCTTTTCCGTTTGGAATGGTGGTTCGACTAGTTCAACTGGGTCAAGTTACCTTCTCTCGATCTCAAGGGCACAAATATGACTTTCATTCACCAATGGAAAAGGGCATCGGATCATTCTTCTTGCGGTCGGACGAAAGTGATCATAAGCTGATTTAGGGCTCAGCAATCCTACTAAAGTTTGCCTCTTTGGGAAGGGGGACTTAAAAGAATGTAGGAAATTAAGCTAAATGCAAACTTGTTCTAAGATGCAAGCAAAAGAAACTATCTTAATCCTATGTAATTAGGCGGATATAGATCTAACCCAACCAGAGAAAGGTATTTAAAATATTAAGATTGAAATATATGTTGTTTATAATGAATATCAAGTTAATGAAATAGTTCAATTAAACGACATTATGGATAGAAAAACACGTCATATTGAGACCTTTTAAATTTGAAATAATCAATCAACAACACTACGGAAATAGTTCACAAAATGGTATTGATCATTTAATCGATAGCAGATTATTAAACGTAATATGCGGAAGAAGTTCACAACATATCATTATTTATTGATCGTATTCGAACGGTTATGAGTAAATAGTTACTAGAAATCGAAATTCGACCCATAAGAGAAGAATAAATAACAACATAAAATAGAAGCAAATTACCCATACGAAGCAAAAGTGCACAAATATGTAAATAAATTGACACCATTCTTGTTATCATAAAATAAAACCGGCATTTAAAATAATAGTATTCGAAATACCAATTTATTGAATCCATTTCTCCGGCTCCGATCTCTAATGATCACTTTACAATGTCTAAGCTTCACTTTCAAACGAGCTACAATAGTACGAGCCTATTCATTATACATAACTCGGGATGTAAAAGAAAAGCTTCAATAATCCCCCGGTTGAAGATTCCACTCCTCACAACTCACAAATCCCTATTACAAAGTGCTTTTAGAATTCTAGAATTGGAGAAGGCAACCCTTGTTCCATTCTACAATGTTGCTATTTATAATATTTTCAAAAGAAATTCTTAAGATGAAAGTTTGTTGAATAAAATACACTTAATCACTTTTATTTGCTCAAAGATTCCAATCTTTTAATTGTTTTGAACATTCTCATTGATTAAGATCTTTCATATCTTTTCATTTTCACCAACAAAAAGAAATCAAAATAAATTAAGATGCAACAGTAAAATCAAAATACCATTTACGGCATTAAAACAAATCCAATCAAATTCTATTTAAATAAATAATTGAAAATAAAATATAAAATCTCTATTGATGCTTGGGATGTTTTAGTTAGCCAAAGATATTATTGATGAGCAAATACGCAATTAGAAGCTTAGGACAAATGAAAATGCAAAAAATAACTAAATTGATTTTTTAAGAAAATTCGGGCTTGATCTTCTGCATGATTTTTGACCCAATTAATGACCAAATCTATTAGTGGAACCTGCAAAATGTTCTCCTTGATTTTATCTTTCCAATGAGTTGTCCTAGCACTCATTTGGTCAGTATAACTCAATTTAGGAGCCTCAAAGTTGATGAGTCGTGACATAATTGGATCAATACATTGCTGGGCTAAAAATAGGAATTTTTAATTAGAAATTTAATCCTAAATTAGATTCTAATTATCTAATAATTAATTCTAAATTAATTATTAACTAACTAATATGTACAATTAATTTTAATTAATTATCATCTAATTTAGGGTAACAATTAAGTTACAAAATTCAATAAATGATTTGAAAATTTTTTATTTAAATATAATTAATATTAATTAAATTATATTAAAATTATAATAAACATTATAATTATAATATAATTATTATAATATAAAAATATATAAGAATTAATTTAAATAGTAGAATCAATCAAACCCAAACTCCATTAAACAAACCATTGAAATCAATCTACCCATTAATTCATACAACAAACAATTGAAATCAACCTACACCCATTAATTAATACAACAAACCATTGAAAATCAATCTACACCATTAATTCATACATGTGAGATTATGGAGGATATGGTGGTGGAGGGTGACGTGAGGGTAGGTGGGGGTGAAGGTACGAGAGAGCATAAGGGGTAAAACAAAAAAACTTTATATTAAAAACTTAACACATACATATACTTAAAATTTTGGATAAAGAGGTTTTCAAATATGCATGTTTAAAAATTACGATGGATCGTACGATATGGAGTATACAAAAAATTTTATTTTATTTTTATTTTTATATATTAAATTTAATTTTAATTAAATTAATTATATTTTATTATAATAATTAATTTAATTAATCCAAAATTTAATGTTAAATATGGGTTTTATTTTTTATTTTATTTATTTTAATGATGTTTAGTTTAGTTATGAAATTTTCTAAACTACGACCCTCCAAAAATAAATAAAAATAGCATTTTACCTAACCAGGACTTAGATAAGTGAGACTTTAAAGAGTACTATTTTCAAACCGATTTGACAAAATAAGGCGAAACAAACGTCAATGAGAGCTTATAAAAAATTGATTCTAACAAAGCAATAAAAACAAGAATCCAAAGAAAAAATAAAAATTAACAAAAAGCGTAGGATAATCAACTAAAATAAAAATCTTAAAGGTGTTTAGCCAAAGAATTTTATAAAAAAGGGTCTCCATTATTTGAAGTGAAGACATCAATAATGGGGGTTGTGTTTTACCACAACAATGGCATTTCTGAGAGAAAGAACCAATTGTCTTTGTTTGATATGAATAAAAAAAGATTTTCTGAAATCAAAGTATTTGTTTAAAGAAGAGAATTATCGCCAGAGTAGCAGCTAGGTTCATTGGTTTGAATAAGAAAGCACGAATCATCTAAGCACATAATTTTCTTAAAATTTATCATAAGTTAAAATATTTCAAAACTCTATATCGGTGCTTAATTAGTTGTAGAGAGATAAAGCGAGGGTCACTTTTACAACTTAGCTTATAAATATACTCATTTGTCACGGTGAAACCTTTGTTGCCCGTGAAAGCATTATAGTCTCGACGAGTTTTAATCCTGATTTAAAATCCCATCTCTTTAAATTATTGTCCTAGAGATAAATCCATTTATATTATTGTTATTATTTATTATTATTATTATTATTATAAATCTTAAAATTCATTGTCTTAGTTTGGTAGCCGGATAGTTGACAATGCCATTTCATAATTATATTGGATTGAAAACAAAGCCAACTCGTAATGTAGATTCCCCTTGTCTTATAATTGTTTTAATCATAAAACCATTTACACCTGGTTTGTTAGCCAGTATTTGGTAATAGCAACCTATTTTCCCCCATGATCATGGTGGCAGGACTCATGGTGTGACCTCTTATCTTTTAAGTTTAAATATATCTCTGGATTATACTCTGGAGAAAATAAGACTCTTCGGGACGGAGAATCATTGACTTCTTAAGTTAAGAGTAATGATTTCGAGTTGAAAAGGTGCTTTGCTATAAAGTGTCTTTACTTGGTTAAAAATAACACTATTGTTGATAATAGGAGCTTTGAAAGATCTTAATAAAATATTGAAATCTCAAATGATTACAATTTTGATTATAAAAAAAATTTCTCCAAATTTTATGATACTTTGTCAACTTCTCTCAATTGGTAATCTCTTCTTAAGTATGTCTACCTTTATAATAAAGAAAATTAAAACTGCTAAAGTTTAATAAAGTTAATAGATAGTATGTGATTTTTTTCTCCGTGTATGCCAACCATAGTTAGGTAATAAGAAGACCTTCCATATAAATCATGGCAAAGTCACCAAAATCAAGGCAGAAAACCAAAGGGAAAAAGAATTCTTGCTAAAAATGAGAAAGAAATGAGCGAAAATAAAAATGAAGAATTTTTATTTATTTATTTATTTTTATTTTTATTTTATAAAAGGAAAATCAAGTTTCGCAAGATAAACTCAAACAAGAATGTTTATGCCAATGTCTTAACAATATGAAGAAAGAAAATAATCGTGTAATCAATCCTTCTTGTGTTTGAGATTTATAAAAATCATACCTTGCGGGTTGTAAGTGTTTTTGAGCTTTTTAGATAGCGATGCTTGATAAAATTCGACCTGATGAAAAACTTTTACTAATAAGTTTCAATCTTTTTGTTTCAACATCACTGTTAATCATTTTCTAATAAAAATGAATGCTTAAAGAAAGCAGTTAAAGGTTCAAAAACTTCCTAGCGTAAGTTGTTCAATAGCGGTTATAGATTTGTGACAAATAAAAACGGAGATAAAGAGTATGGACTTGAAAATATGATGCGGCGAAGATTGGAAAGCTTTATAATGCAAAACGGTTATATAAATAGAAATCAAAAATGAAATGGAAATTAATGAAAATGGGTACATAAGATCTTACCATTCAGATAATTGCTTTTGATCTTGCAAAGGTATCAATTTCCTCAAACTAGGCTGACTTTTTTATTTTAATTAACATTAAAAACTTGAAGAAGTCAAACTAACCAAAATCCTATAACCCAAAATCATTATTTTATTTTATCTAAACTAAAGCAAGGTAAAATGAAAAAATGGAGTGCTTAATGTTCGAGAAAACAAATGCATCGAAGTAGAGAATGAAAATTTTACAGACGGCAATTGTTTCTCAAAATATTATAAGTTTCATATAAGCACATGATTTTATAAATTGTCGAAATCGAAGACCACATCCAAGATAACAAAATTTAAATGTGAAAATAGAGGTCTTGAATTTCTTTTTAATTGTGGAGTTATGTATTTAAAAAGCGAAATATATGAAAATCGAATGATTTGAATATCTTTGTAAAATTTGTCATTAACGGCTTTCTTTCTGGTAGTTACCCAAGCTCACTTTTAAAATAACACATCGGCAGTATTGGATGATTCACATCACATGTTTCTTCATCATGCAAGACTTCACCTTTGTTTGCTATGCCATATATCAATTAAATGTTAATGTCTTAGAGGCATGCATTGAAATATGTCACACCGAGGAGATTGTAATGACGGGTGCCGATATGAAAACATGTAATGAGAAGATGTGTGATAAAATGGAAGCGTCGCATCATTGAAGAAATATTATATCGGGGGATCGGGAATATTTACATTGTGCTTCCACATATTGCGTAACGCACATCGCCGGTTACGAGATGTGATGTGACATAAATAAAAATGCGATAGACGATTGCGATGTCGACGATTTCTAATTGGCGATGCTAATCGATGATTGGTGAATGTTTCGGTACCCGATGTAATACAATATGATTCTTGGGATGTCGATATGCGATGAATGACGTGGTTAGCGGCGATCGCGATCAGCAAACTTAAGCACGCAGTGTAACAATTCTCGTACGTCGACATGCGATGAAGGGTGGACCCGATAACTTTATGATGAAAAATTTAACAACATATCGGATACGAGACACTTGACCCTTTTTAAAGTTATGCTCCTTCCATTATTTGTGATTGAAAGGACACGATATTTTATAAACTTGATTTGAATTTCATATCGGGTCCGAACTTATGTGGTTGTGTAATATTGGTAAAGGCAATTCACGATAATGGAAGTATACTTCAACCACCAAACCAGGTATGGGAAATGCGATGGCATATGAGCGAGGTAACACATAGGAGATCTTTAATTAAACAATTTGTTGTCAAAAATGCTAAGAAGCTACTTGAGTATGAAATCTTATGATATTGTTTTTAATTTCGATTGGGTTTCCCAAATGAATAAAAACAAAGTTAAAGAATGCTCGGAATTCTAATGAATCTCAAATAAAATTTCACAGACTTTGTTGCCAATTTCGAGCCCGGGTTCTTGCTTACTTCAAGTTTTGAAAACAAATGAAAACACCGCAATTAAAACGGAAAAAAGAATAAAAAATAAACTAAAGAAAAGATAAACTAATAATAGATGAAAATGAACTTGTAAATGCATGCTTGGAAGGGAGAGTGTCTTGTAAGTTTTACCTCATGAATCTTCAGGAATTCTTCCTTGATTTATAGAAGGTATGACTTTAGTAAAATCATCTCATTATTTATTCTAAATCGAGTGAGCAATCGGCTAAATAAAATATGTTTATTCATGTTCGAAATATAAAATTTACCCGAAAATAAATATGAAACTATACTTCCCTTTTGAATTGCAATAACAATTTATTACCTGCGCACATTCACAGATGCTTGAAAAAATACGCCATTGTTATAGTGGTGTTTAATAATGCCTTTGGTAAATGAATATGATGCATATTGCAACATCAATTAATAAACTAAAAGGTCGAATAGGATAAACCACTAGTCGTGAAATATCAACACACATTAAATGTGTGCTAGGTGCATACTCAATTAAATTTTATCGATACATTATTCAAAAATAAGCGAGAGGAATGTATTCGTGGGTAAGGTATTCTTTGTGATAGATTTTGATTTAAAAATGAGGAGGAAAGAATTAGAAATTTTCGATGAAATTAAATATTTCCTTGAACGTGTATATGATGAGAAGAAATTTGATTGCTTCATTTATTTCTAATTTACGGAAATTATTAAAAATAAATTAACTACACAAAACGAAACAAACTAAATTAATTCCTACTCCTATTCTAACCATATACTTGAAAAATGACTAGGTATAGTCATATTTCCAGTGTAACCATTTTCTCATTTTAATCCCTGCATGTATGTACAATTCAAATGTTAGTAATAAAAATACAAATCTAATTGAATTAAGAAAATGAAACCTGAAATCAGAATGTACAACTATTGTTAGAAGCTTATCTA
Source organism: Pinus albicaulis (assembly GCA_034641835.2). Classification (NCBI taxonomy): domain Eukaryota; kingdom Viridiplantae; phylum Streptophyta; class Pinopsida; order Pinales; family Pinaceae; genus Pinus; species Pinus albicaulis. Next base: position 202,050,895 of record CM076578.1, on the reverse strand, counting down.
AAATCTCCTTCTCATGAAATTTTCTTTCCAATTGAATACCAATTGGATCATAGAAATCTGGATGGATTTCTATTAATAATTGGGAAATGTTCAAAAGAGGAGATGAAAGGCCAGATTGTGGATATGAGCTTTTAGATTCAAAGGCCTGGAAGAAACTGTTAGTGTTATGTGTAAATGTTAAGCTATTGACAATCTTCCATGAAGAAAAAATTTCCAAATATTTTTCAAATGAATTAATGAAAAATGGATGGAAATCTTTCAAATGAAATGGAAAATTATTAATTAAATTGGATTGCTGGCAGACTTCTAAAAATACATTCTCTTGTTGATATTGTCTTTGAGAAGATAGAAGCTTTTGATAAAACATTAGCATTGATTGAAATTGAAATTGAAATAGCTTTTGATGCTTTTGATTATAATATAAAACTTCAATTTTCCAACGGGGCAATGTATCAATTGAATGTTTGATAATAAAGTGCTCAATATGCCAGCGTAATGTATCAAAAATCTGAAAAATAAAATCTGAAAATAAATCTGATTTAATACAAAATAAGTGAGGAAACAAAAATAAAATGAAATCACTATTTGTACAACTAATGTTACAGCACAATCGGGATCGTTTTGAAATAATTTCTTTTTCACAAGGATTGGCCAGAATTATGGAATTTGAGTAATTTCAAATTCCAACTTGTGAATTAGAAAGAGATTTATGATTATGAACAGGAATGAAAGCTTGATCATGATATGAATCATAAATTGGAATATTTTCTCGAATAGTGAAATCATGAAGATGATTATCTGCTTTAGAATGAGGATTAGTTGGAATAATTTCTAAATTGAAATGTTCCTCATTCTCAGATGTTATTTGAATTTTATCATGAGAATTCTCTTGAGAAAAATAGAAATCAACATCTTCTATGTCAGAGTAATTATCATAAATGACTTCACAAGATTCTTTAGAATTCCCTTCAATCTTATCTAATATATCCAAACACGGAGGAACAAGAATTTCATGTTCATTAATGGAAAAAGAATGATCATTAATTGCTTCTCTATCTTGATAAAAATTTAATGGTAATTCATTTAGATCAGCCTCTGTATTTTCTGAAATATCATTAACACCAAGAGGGGAAAAATTACCATCATTAAAAATATCAGGATAAAGGGAAAAATGTGAATCTGAAATAATGCATTTAAAAATGTTTCTGTTTGAGAATTCTTGTACATTATGCTCATTGTAAATTTCAGATTCTAAATCATTCCTTTGCGTACTCATGCTTTTTTGAAGAAGATTGCTTTGCTGCTCTGATTTCAGCATTTGCTCATCATGGAAAGATTCAGAAATTTGTACAGCAGTTTGCATGCTATTATTTACTTTGATTGTTGCTTGCACTCGCTGATTTGCAATCTGATTTTCTGAATTTAATGTAGAGAAAATATCATATTCCAATGCAGGGTTTTCTCCAAAATTGCTGTTGTTGTCTTCTTGCATTTGATTAGAAATATTTTCCAAGCTTTGTGAAACCTCTTCATCACAATTTATTTGTACATCCAAATTGGATTTCTCATTTATATTGGAAGGGGATTGGATCGGGAATAGGAGGAAGAGAATAATTATGTTCAAACCAATCTAGTGATTCTTCTTTCATAGATTCATCTTTGACATTAAATTTTAAACAATTCAAATGAAATCGAATATTAAAATCTCTAAAAGACTCATTTTCTTTTCGTAGATATTCAATTTCATCACATACCTGATCATAATCATAGCGGTCAAATTTACAAACGAAAATTGTAACAAATTGATCCCAACTGTGAATTGAGGCAACCGGAAGAGTTCTACACCAGTTTCTGGCTTTTGCCGCAAATGTGAGAGTAAAAATTCTGCATAAGATACCTTCATCAATTCCTTGAAAATCATAATTTGAAACATTTTGAATAAATTGAAGGACATGATTAAAAGCAGAAGAATTTCTCTCACCATTAAACTTTACCTGAGACAAGAGTCTTACCACTTCGGGAGGAGTATTGGAAGATGCACATCCATGGATACAACTCCAAATTGGAAGTTTAAGAGGAGCCATCATGATTAAATAAAATGTTAAAATTGAAAAGACTCCAACAGACAACAAGTTTCAGGCCCTCCTTCTAGCGCCAAAATGTTGAAGCCTCGAAAATCGCTGCAACAACATGGGGGATGACCACCCGGTCCAGACCTTAAAGCAGCTCCTTTTCCGTTTGGAATGGTGGTTCCGACTGGTTCAACTAGGTCCAGTTACCTTCTCTCAATCTCCAATGGCTTTAAAATATGACTTTCATTCACCAATGGAAAAGAGACATCAGATCAACCTTCTTGCTGATCAGGCAAGAAAGTGATCCTTAAGTTGATTTAGGGCTCAGCCAATCCACTACTAAAGTTTGCCTCTTTGGGAAGAGGACTTAAAAGAATGTAGAAATTAATCTAAATGCAAACTTATTCTAAGATGCAAACAAAAGAAACTATCTTAATCCTATCTCAATTAGGCAGATATAGATCTAACCCAACCAAGAGCAGGTATTTAAAATATTGGGATTGAAATATGTCTTGTTTATAATGAATATCATGTTAATGAAATAGTTCAATTAACTGACATTATGGATAGCAAAACACATCCTATTGAGACCTTTTAACTGAAATAATCAATCAACAACACTCAGGAATAAGTTCTCAGAATGATCTTGATCATTTAATTAGTAACTTGAATTATTAAACAATAATATGCAGAAGAAGTTCACAACATATCACTATTTATTCATCCAATATTAAAAGACAGATTTATGAGTAAATAGTTACCTAGAAATCAGAATTCAGCCCATAAGAGCATAGATAAATAACAACATACAATAAAAGAAAATTACTCATATTGACAAAAGTGCACAAATATGAAAGTAAATTGACACCATTCATGTTATCATAAAATAAAAACAACATTTAAAATAATAGTATTCGAAATACCAATTTATTGAATCCATTTCTCCAGCTCCAGTTTCTAATAGTCCTTTACAACGCCCAAGCTTCAGCTTTCAAAAATAGAGCTACAATAGGGTAAACTATGTTTATTATACATAACTCAGGACGTAAAAGAAAAACCTCAATAATCTCCAGATCTGAGATTCCACTCCTCCCACCTACAACTCTAAATCCCTATTACAAAAGTGCTTTTAGAATTCCAGAATTGCAGAGGAGAACAGCCCCTTATTACATTCTGCAATCTCATATTTATAATATTTGCAAAGGAATCCTTGAGATGAAAGTTTGTTAAAGAGAAATCTGCGTAATCCAATTTATTTGCTCAAAATTCCCATCTTTAATTGCTGGAGCATTCTCATTGATTGAGGTCTTTTTCTCCATATATCTTCTACTGTTTTCCTACAAAAAGAAATCAAAATGAATTAAAATGTAACAATAAAATAAAAATACCATTGTTGGCATTAAAACAAACCCAATAAAATTTAATTTAAATAAATAATTGAAAATAAAATATAAGCTCTCTATTGATGCCTGGGATGGTTTAATTAGCCAAGGATATTATTGACGAATGAATCTGCAATTAGAAGAGGTTTGGACAAATGAAAATGCAGAAAATAAATCAGAAAATTGATTTTGTTTTAAAAATTCGGAGCTTGATCTTCTGCATGATTTTTGACCCAATTAATGACCAAATCTATTAGTGGAACCTTCTTAGAAATTTTCTCCTTGATTTTATCTTTACAATGAGCCGTCCTGGGCCTCATTTGGTCAAGTATAACTTAATCTATGAGCCTCCAAAGTTGATGAGTCAAAACTGGCATAATTCTGGAAATTCTGTTGCTGGGCTAAAAATCAGAGTTTTTAATTAGAAATTTAATCCTAAATTAGATTCTAATTATCTAATAATTAATTCTAAATTAATTATTAACTAACTAACAATTAATTCTAATTAATTATCATTTAATTTAGAAATTAATTAAGTTACAAAATTAAATTATTATACACATGATTTGAAAAAGTTAATTTAAATATAATTAATATTATAATTCAAATTATATTAAAATTATAATAAACATTATAATTATAATATAAAAATATAAAAATTAATTTACAAACCATTGAAATCAATCCATACCCATTATCCATTAAACAAACCATTGAAATCAATCCACACTTTATTAATTCATCCATGTGAGTTTGTGGAGGGGTATGGTGAGTGGAGTGTGAGGTGAGGCTGACGTGAGGGTGAGTGAGGTGGAGGTACGGGAGGCATAAGGGGTAAAACAAAAAACTTTATATTAAAAACTTTTAACACATCGCATATCGCCTTATCGCATATCGCATTTTGTCAAATGTGCATGTTATAAAAATTGCGATGTGTTCCGATATTGCGATATTGCGATATGTGATGTAAATTTTATTTTTTATTTTTTTATTTATTTTTTATATATATTTTTTTAATATTAAGTTTTAATTTTAATTAAATTAGTTATATTTTATTATAATAATTAATTTAATTAATCTTAAAATTTAATGTTAAATATCATTTTTTTTTTTTTTTGGTTTTATTTTAATGATGTTTAGTTTAGTTATGAAATTTTCTAAACTACAGTCATTCCGAAAATAAATAAAAAGAATAAAAATAACATTTTTAACCCAGACTAGAGAAAGGGTCTCCATTATTTGAAGTGAACAAGTAAAAAATGGGGGGGTTGTGTTTTACCACAACAATGATTAAACACGGGAAAAGAACCAGTTATCTTTGTTTGATATGAATAAGATTTTCCTAAAATCAAAGTAAAACTAATTAAAGAAGAGAGAATTATGCTTGAAATGCTTGACTAGGTTCATTAGTCTAAATAAAAGCAAGAATCATCTAACTGTAATTTTTCTTAAAATTCCTCATAAATTAAAATATTTCAAAACTCTATATCAGTCCTTAATTAGTTGTAGAGATAAAGTAGGGGTCACTTTACAGCTTAGCTTTTAAAATATACTCATTTGTCACAGGTAGAGCCACTGTTGCCAGCAAACATCTATAGTTTCGACAGGGTTACCTTTTAATCACCAATGATTCAGAATCTCATCTCTTTAAGAATTATTGACTTAGAGATAAATCCATTTATATATGTTTCTTTTTTTATTTTATTTTTATTATAAATCTTAAAATCCATTGTCCTGGTTTGGTAGCCAGATAGTTGACAATGCCATTCACTGGTTATAATTGGACTGAACAAGCTGGCTCGTGATGAGACCCCTTGTCTTACAATTGTTTGCAATCATAAGCCATTACCCTGGTTTGTTTAGCAGTGTTGGTAATGTCAGCCTATTTTTCCCCTATGATCATGGTAAGCAGGCTCATGATGAGACCTCTTATCTTTTAAGTTTAAATATATCTCTGGATTATACTCTAGAAAAATAAGGCTCTTTGGGACAGGGAGAATCATTGACTCCTTAAGAGTTAAGAATGACAATTTTAGAGTTAAAAGGTGCTTTGCTGTAAAGTGTCTTTACTTGGTTAAAAATAATTTTTCTTGACTGATAATAGAACTTTGAAAGATCTTAATAAAATATTAAAATCTCAAAATGATTACAATTTTTATGAAAAAGAAATTTCTCCAGATTTTATGATACTTTGTCAACTTCTCTAAATTGGTAATCTCTTCCTTAAGTATGTCTACCTTTATAATAAGAAAATCAAACTTTACTAAGAGATTTAAGAAAAAGTTAATAGATGACTATTAACAATTTTTTCTCCATGTATGCCAACCATAGTTAGGTAACAAGAAGGCCTTCCATATAAATCATGGCAAAGTCACCAAAATCAAAACTGAAAACCAAAGGAAAAATAATTCTTATGCTAAAATGAGAAAGAAATCAGCAAAAAATAAAAATGAAGAAAATTTAAAAATGGAAAGGAAAATCCAAATTTCGCAAGATAAACTCAAACAAGAATGTTTATACCAATGTCTCAACAATATGAAGAAAGAAAATAATCATGTAATCAATCCTTCTTATGTCGAGATTTAGAAAAATCATACCTTGCAGGGTTGTAAGTGTTTTAGGCTTTTTAGATAGCAGTGACGATAAAATTCAGCCACAATGAAAACTTTCTGTCTGATATCAATCTTCTTGTTTCAAAGCATCAACTTAATCATTTTCTAATGAAATGAATGCTTAAAGAAAAAGCTAAAGGTTCTGAAACTTCCTGGTGTAGCTATTTCAATGAGGATTATCGTTGCTTCTTGAAATTAATCCAGGAGAAGAGTATGGACTTCGAAAATATGATCTGGCGGAGGATTGGAAGCTTTTATGAAGAGCTGCAAAACAGATTTATATATCAGAAAAACAAAACTGAAACTAAAGTAACGAAATGGAAATAAATGAAAGTGGGTACATGAATCTTACCATTGGATGATTGCTTTTGATCTTACCTGAAAGGTATCAATTTCTCCAAACTAGCTGACTTCTTATTTTAATTAACATTAAAAACTTGAAGAAGTCAAACTAACCAAAATCCTATAACCCAAAATCATTATTTATTTTATTTAAACTAAAGCAAGCAGTAAAATGTAAAAATGGAATGCTTTGTGTTCAAGGGAAAACAAATGCATCAGAAATGAGAATGAAAATTTGCAGTAATGACTGTTTTTTCAAAATATTATAAGTTTCATATAAACTCCATGATTTTATAAATTGTTCAAAATCAAAACCAAATCCAAGATAATAAAATTTAAATATGAAGATAGAGAGGACTTGAATTTTTTTTTTAATTATGGAATTATATATTTAAAACTGAAATATATGAGAAATCAGAATGATTTGAATATGCCGCAAATTTATCATCAGCTGCTTTCTTACCATAGTGGTTACCCAAGCTCGCTTTTAAAATAACACATCGCCGTATTGGATGATTCACATCACATGTTTCTTCACCATGCTTCGAGTTCAATTTGCAAGACTTCACCTTTGTTGCTATGCCGTATATCGATTAAATGTTAATGGCTCAGAGGCATGTATTGAAAGCTATCACATCAGAGATTGCAATGGCAAATTGCCGATATGAAAACATGTAATGAGAACATGTGCAATGAAATGAAGCGATCACATCATTGAAGAAATATTATATCGGGGATTGGGGAATATTTACATTGTGCTTCCCACATCGCACAACGCACATCGCAGATTCTGAATTGTGATGTGAGCATAAATAAAAAAGCGATGAAGTGATTGCGATATCGGTGATTTATAATCGGCGATGCTAATCGACGATTGGTGAATGTTTGGTACCTGATGTAATACAATATGATTCTTGTGATGCCGATATGTGATGAATAACGTGGCTAACTGGCGATCACGATCGGCAAACTGAAGCACATGATGTAACAATTCTCGATACACCGATTATGAAATGAAGAGTGGACCCAATAACTTTATGATGAAAATTTAATAACATATCGGATCTGAGACATCGACCCTTTTAAAGTTATTCTCCTACCATTATTTGCAATTGAATGGACACGATATTTTATAAACTTGATTTGAATTTCATATCGGGTCCGGAATTATGTGGTCATCGCAATATGGTAAAGTCGTTTATCGGAGATCGACGATTCATGATAATGGAAGTATATTCAACTGCAAACCACTGATATGCGAAATGCGATATGACATATAAGCGAGGTGATACATCGGAGATCTTTTATGAACAATTTGTTATCAAAAATGCTAAAAGCTACTTCCAATGAAATATTTCGCTACAAATGGTTGTGAAGTGGATGATGTGATATCGGAATGAAATTATTGACGAAGACAAGTGGGATGGTAGTATTGCAAACATTTTCACTGAAGTATCAACAATATGAAAATCAAGTTGAATCCTATGATATTGCTTGAAATTTCAATTGGGTTTTTTGATGGTTGAAAGCAAAGTTAAAAATGTTCAAATTCTAATGAATCTCAAAATAAAATTTCCCTGAACCTGTTGCAAATTTGAAATGGGTTTGCTGCTTACTTCAAGTTTTGAAAACAAATGAAAACCTGCAATTAAAACAGAAAAAGAATAAAAAATAAACTAAAGAAAAGATAAACTAATAATAGATGAAAATGAACTTGTAAATGCATACCTGGAAGGAAATTGTTTGTAGATTTTACCTCATGAATCTTCAAATTCTTCCTTCGATTTATCAAAATTCTGACTTTGTTCAAAATCATCTCATTATTTATTCTAAATCGGAGTGAGCAATCAACCTAAATAAAATCTGCTTGTTCATGTTCAGGAAATATAAAATTTACCAGAAATAAATATGAAAATAGTCTTCCCTTTTGAATTGAAACAACAATTTATTACCTCTGCTCATTCCGAATTAACTTGAGAAAAATCTGTATTGTTATAGTGACTGTTTAATAATGTCTTTAGTAAATAAATATGATGTGTATTGCATCATCAAATAATAAACTAAAGATCAGAATGGGATAAAGCCACTAATTGTGGAAAAATGTCAAAACAGATTTGAATGTGTGCACACAGCAAAATGGACATCCTAAAGGTCAGCTTAACAAATTTCAAGGAAGATAATATGAACTTCATATGATTACCATGAAAGGTTAGACTAACTAATAATGATTGAATCAGAATTAAGCTTATCATATACAGTCATACATTTCATGGGATAATGAGATCATGAAGCTTTTATATCCTCAAAACCTTTATCATATAAATTTCAAAAGAAAATCTTAGAAGGAAATCTCGAAATTAAGAAAAGTGGCTTTGAGGTGATTGATGCCAAGTGCAACCTTAATTGAATTTAATCAAGACATTATTCAAAATAGACAGAGTAGAGGTATTGTTGTAAGAAATTTAAAAAAGGAAAGCAAGAATTAAAATTTTCTGATTGGTAGAAAATGTTTTCGTTGAACATGTATGAAAATGGCTGATTGCTTTGTTTTATTTTTAATCTACAGAACTATTAAAAATAAATTAACTACATTAACTCTACTCCTATTCTAACCATATACTTGAAAAATGACTAGGTATAGTCATATTTCCAGTGTAACCATTTTCTCATTTTAATCCCTGCATGTATGTACAATTCAAATGTTAGTAATAAAAATACAAATATAATTGAACTAAGAAAATTAAACCTGAAATCGGAATGTACAACTATTGTTAGAAGCTTATCTAAAATCTCCTTCTCATGAAATTTTCTTTCCAATTGAATACCAATTGGATCATAGAAATCTGGATGGATTTCTATTAATAATTGAGAAATGTTCAAAAGAGGAGATGAAAGGCCAGATTGTGGATATGAGCTTTTAGATTCAAAGGCCTGGAAGAAACTGTTAGTGTTATGTGTAAATGTTAAGCTATTGACAATCTTCCATGAAGGAAAAATTTCCAAATATTTTTCAAATGAATTAATGAAAAATGGATGGAAATCTTTCAAATGAAATGGAAAATTATTAATTAAATTGGATTGCTGGCAGACTTCTAAAAATACATTCTCTTGTTGATATTGCCTTTGAGAAGACAAAAGCTTTTGATAAAACATTAGCATTGATTGAAATTGAAATAGAAATAGATTTTGATGCTTTTGATTATAATATAAAACTTCAATTTTCCAACAGGGCAATGTATCAATTGAATGTTTGATAATAAAGTGCTCAATATGCCAGCGTAATGTATCAAAAATCTGAAAATAAATCTGATTTAATACAAAATAAGTGAGGAAACAAAAATAAAATGAAATCACTATTGTTACAACTAATGTTACAGCACAATTGGGATTGTTTTGAAATAATTTTTTTTTCACAAGGATTGGCCAGAATTATGGAATTTGAGTAATTTCGAATTCCAACTTGTGAATTAGAAAGAGATTTATGATTATGAACGGGAATGAAAGCTTGATCATGATATGAATCATAAATTGAAATATTTTCTCGAATAGTGAAATCATGAAGATAATTTGCTGCTTTAAAATGAGGATTAGTTGGAATAATTTCTAAATTGAAATGTTCCTCATTCTCAGATGTTATTTGAATTTTATCATGAGGATTCTCTTGAGAAAAATAGAAATCAACATCCTCTATGTTAGAGTAATTATCATAAATGACTTCGCAAGATTCATTAGAATTTCCTTCAATCTTATTCAATAAATCCAAACACGGAGGAACAAGAATTTCATGTTCATTAATGGCAAAAGAATGATCATTAATTGCTTCTCTATCTTGATAAAAACTTAATGGTAATTCATTTAGATCAGCCTCTGTATTTTCTGAAATATCATTAACACCAAGAGGGGAAAAATTACCATCATTAAAAATATCAGGATAAAGGGAAAAATGTGAATCTGAAATAATGCATTTAAAAATGTTTCTGTTTGAAAATTCTTGTACATTATGCTCATTGTAAATTTCAGATTCTAAATCATTCCTTTGCGTACTCATGCTTTTTTGAAGAAGATTGCTTTGCTGCTCTGATTTCAGCATTTGCTCATCATGAAAAGATTCAGAAATTTGTACAGCAGTTTGCATGCTATTATTTACTTTGATTGTTGTTTGCACTTGCTGATTTGCAATCTGATTTTCTGAATTTAATGCAGAGAAACTTTCAGATTCCAATGCAGGTCTTTCTCCAAAATTGTTGTTGTTGTCTTCTTGCATTTGATTAGAAATATTTTCCAAGCTTTGTGAAACCTCTTCATCACAATTTATTTGTACATCGAAATTGGATTTCTCATTTATATTGGAAGGGGATGGAACAAAGCTTGAACTAATTTCATATAGATCGGGACTAGGGGGAAGAGAATAATTATGTTCAAACCAATCTAGTGATTCTTCTTTCATAGGTTCATCTTTGACATTAAATTTTAAACAATTCAAATGAAATCGAATATTAAAATCTCTAACAGATTCATTTTCTTTTCGTAGATATTCAATTTCATCATATACCTGATCATAATTATAGTTGTCAAATCTACAAATGAAAATTGTAACAAATTGATCCCAGCTGTGAATTGAGGCAACCGGAAGAGTTCTACACCAGTTTCTGGCTTTCGCCGCAAATGTGAGAGTAAAAATTCTGCATAAAATGCCTTCATCAATTCCTTGAAAATCATAATTTGAAACATTTTGAATAAATTGAAGGACATGATTAAAAGCAGAAGAATTTCTCTCACCATTAAACTTTACTTGAGACAAGAGTCTTACCACTTCGGGTGGAGTATTGGAAGATGCACGTCCATGGATACAACTCCAAATTGGAAGTTTAAAAGGAGCCATCGTGATTAAATAAAATGTTAAAATTAAAAAGACTCCAACAGACAACAAGTTTCAGGCCCTCCTTCTAGCGCCAAAATGTTGAAGCCTCGAAAATCGCTGCAACAACATGGGGGATGACCACCCGGTCCGGACCTTAAAGCAGCTCCTTTTCCATTTGGAATGGTGGTTCCGACTGGTTCAACTAGGTCCAGTTACCTTCTCTCAATCTCCAATGGCTTTAAAATATGACTTTCATTCACCAATGGAAAAGAGACATCAAATCAACCTTCTTGCTGATCAGGCAAGAAAGTGATCCTTAAGCTGATTTAGGGCTCAGCCAATCCACTACTAAAGTTTGCCTCTTTGGGAAGAGGACTTAAAAGAATGTAGAAATTAATCTAAATGCAAACTTATTCTAAGATACAAACAAAAGAAACTATCTTAATCCTATCTCAATTAAGCAGATATAGATCTAACCCAACCAAGAGCAGGTATTTATAATATTGAGATTGAAATATGTTTTGTTTATAATGAATATCAAGTTAATGAAATAGTTCAATTAACTGACATTATGGATAGCAAAACACATCCTATTGAGACCTTTTAACTGAAATAATCAATCAACAACACTCGGGAAGTAGTTCACAAAATGGTATTGATCATTTAATCAGTAACTTGAATTATTAAACAATAATATGCGGAAGAAGTTCACAACATATCACTATTTATTCATCCAATATTAAAAGATAGATTTATGAGTAAATAGTTACTCAGAAATCAGAATTCAGCCCATAAGAGCATAGATAAATAACAACATAAAATAGAAGCAAATTACCCATACCGACAAAAGTGCACAAATATGTAAGTAAATTGACACCATTCCTGTTATCATAAAATAAAACCAACATTTAAAATAATAGTATTCGAAATACCAATTTATTGAATCCATTTCTCCAGCTCCGGTCTCTAATAGTCCTTTACAATGCCTAAGCTTCTGCTTTCAAAAGCAGAGCTACAATAGTGCAAACTCTGTTTATTATACATAACTCAGGATGTAAAAGAAAAACCTCAATAATCCCCAGATCTGAGATTCCACTCCTCCCACCTACAAATCTAAATCCCTATTACAAAAGTGCTTTTAGAATTTCAGAATTGTAGAGGAGAGCAGCCTCTATTCCATTCTGCAATCTGCTATTTATAATATTTGCAAAGGAATTCTTGAGATGAAAGTTTCTTGAAGAGAAATCTTCCCAATCCAATTTTATTTGCTCAAAATTCCCATCTTTAATTGCTAGAGAATTCTCATTGATTGAAGTCTTTTTCTCCATATATCTTCTATTGTTTTCCTACAAAAAGAAATCAAAATGAATTAAAATGTAACAATAAAATAAAAATATCATTTCTAGGATTAAAACAAATCCAATCAAATTTAATTTAAATAAATCATTGAAAATAAAATATAAGCCCTCTATCGATGCCTGGGATGGTTTAATTGGCTAAGGATATTATTGATGAGCGAATCTGAAATTAGAAGAGGCTTAGGACAAATGAAAATGCAGAAAATAACTCAGAGAATTGATTTTGTTTTAGAAATTCGGAGCTTGATCTTCTGCCTGATTTTCGACCCAATAAATGACCAAATCTATTAGTGAAACCTCCTCAGAAATATTCTCCTTGATTTTATCTTTCCAATGAGTTGTCCTGGGTCTCTTTTGGCCAAGGATAACTTAATCTATGAGCTTCCAAAGTTGATGAGTCAAAACTGGCACAATTCTGGAAATTCTGTTGCTGGGCTAAAAATCAGAATTTAAATTAAAAAATTAATCTTAAATTAGAATTATAATTAACTAATAATTAACTCTAAATTAATTATTAACTAACTAATATATACAATTAATTCTAATTAATTATCATCTAATTTAGAAATTAATTAAGTTACAAAATTAAATTAATATACAAATGATTTGAAAAAGTTAATTTAAATATAATTAATATTATAATTCAAATTATATTAAAATTATAATAAACATTATAATTATAATATAATTATTATAATATAAAAACATAAACATTAATTTACAAACCATTGGAATCAATCCAAGCCTTAAAACAAACCATTGAAATCAATCCAAACCCATAAAACAAACCATTGAAATCAATCCAAACCCGTTAATTCATCCACGTGAGATTATGGAGGGATATGGTGAGTGGAGTGTGAGGTGAGGGTGAGTGAGGTGGAGGTGCGGGAGGCATAAGGGGTGAAAAAGCTTTATATTAAAATCTTTTAACACATCACATTTGGCCTTATCGCATATCGCAAGAACTTTGGATCGGGGTTTTTTAAATGTACGTGTTATAAAAATTGCGATGGATCTAATATTGTGATATGCGATGGATCCGATATTGCGATATGTGATGTGAAATTTTTATTTTTATTTTATTTTATTTTATTTATTTTTTATATATTAAGTTTTAATTTTAATTAAATTAATTATTTTAATTATATTTTATTAAAATAATTAATTTAATTAATCTCAAAATTTAATGTTGAATATCAGTTTTTTTTATTTTGGTTTTATTTTAATGATTTTTAGTTTAGTTATGAAATTTTCTAAACTACAGCCACTTCGAAAATAAATAAAAAGAATAAAAATAACATTTTTAACCCGGACTAGATAAATGATGGGACTTTAAAGGAGTACCATTTTCAAACCAGTTGACCGAATGAAGTAAAACAAGCATCGATGGGAAGCTTATTAAAAATCGATTTTAACAAAGCAATCAAAACAAGAATACAAAGAAAATGAAAAATTAACAATTGCGTAGGATAATCAAATAAATAAAAATCCTAAAAGGTGTTTAGCCAAAAATTTATAGAAAGGGTCCCCATTATTTGAAGTGAACAAGTCAAAAATGGGGGGGTTGTGTTTTACCACAACACCAAGAAAACCATATTCCTTATTAATTTGGGGCTAGAATACATGCCTCAAGCTAAGCTAGACTCCTAAGATCTGACCCCCAAGTATGTGTAGGTTGTAGTAATATGAATCCCATCCCCTCCAATGTAAAAATGGTACTAAAGGAGAGCATGCTGAGACATGTTGAAGATCATAATCTTAGTCTTACTAAGTTCAAATTTAAACCATCAAAGATCAAAAGAGTTGGAGAAGGCCTCAATTTGTCTCTACAACCCCTTAGGTGAGGTGCCATGAGGATCATGTTGTTGAAAACTAAAAGCAAGGAGATCAAGACATCAGGTAGAAGACAATCAGCACCATCCTATATGTGCTCCTAAGAAAGGAGTCCATCTCATTATATAGAACCCAAAGAGAGTTAGTGACATAGGGAATTCCTATTTTACCTCTATAGTACTCCTAAGGTAGTCTAAGAATATTTTGATAGTGTAGAAATGACCAAGAACTAACTCATATAGTCTCGTGATAGAAGCCAATGTCGTATCACCTCTAAAAAAATGCCTCTCTCATGACAGAGTCAAATGGCTTACAAAAGTCAACAAATCAACAAAATATTTTCAAAGATAAATGATGGGCCTCTCTAATAATGACATAAAGAGTGAAAGATGTGGTCAGTAGTTTGGTCAATAGATGATGGGCCTCTCTAATTAAGGATTCATCTTGACAAAGACAAGAGGAGTGTAAATTTGTAAGCCTGTCTAGGGAGGTTTGTCTTGAATGCAGTCATTACAGTCCCATCCTATTTCAATGACACTCGGCATCAAGCAACTAAAACTCCCAAACCCATGATCACTGCAGTTCAAAGAATTTGGGAAGACAACTAACTCGGCATCAAGCAACTAAAACTCCCAAACACATGATCACAGGAGTTCAAAGAATTTGGGAATACAACTAACATGATGGCTATAGGTGCATCTTTTGGAACGCTGTCAGCTGCAGAACTAGAGGCTGAGAAGAGACCTTGAGCAAGGCATGCAAATGTAAATAGGACACCACAGAAATGCTGCCTACAATCATAAAATAAGTCCTAAACTAACTTGGAACCTAAAGGGAGGAAAAGAATACAGATAACAGTGCCTAATTTCATAGCAGAAGTTTCCCAAGAGAATTAATTGGTGTAAGGTATCTCTCCTATGTATAATATATATAGGTATGTGCACTGGAATTAAAAAAGAAAATTAAAGGAGGGGGGGGGGAGGACAACCTAAATTTGGGCCAAAATCAAATTTTGTTGTTGGAACCAACCTTTATTTAAGGTGATTTGTACACATGTGAAATGAAATTTATGATGGGCTTACCTATGCGTGTAAAGTCTTGTGACCATTTCTAGGAGTAATTTTCTCATGCTATGGGGGATTTCCTATTGAAGAGCCCATTTCTTTGCACAACAGACACATGGAAGAAATGGGGTGCTCAAACTAGCTTATGAGGACCCAGAGGATGAGTTTTCCCACCTTTAAAGGAGCCAGATGAGTTCACTTTGAAGCACTCTACAGTTGGAGGAATCTTGGAGGCATAGTTTTCCCTTTGGTCATTCCTTTGCCTTGCTTTCTGAGCCATGTGCCCACTTCATAATGGTTTTGTGACCCTTATAAGAAATATTTTGAAGGTCTATACACCCTTTGAAGGGTCATTTATTGGAGGTACATGAGCCTATATCAGAGAAAAAGGGTTTAGTGCCCACTTTGAAAGACATTTGGAGGTGGAAATCCCTTGTTTAGTGGAGGATTTGTTACAGCTCTGGAGGAACTTGAAGGTCCCCCTCTCCCACTTAGTCAATGGCATTGGGAGCCCTTGTACCCACCTCGGAGGAGAATTTTTGCGGTTTTCTGCCCACTTTAGAGGCTTTTGGTGGGCAGATTTAAAGACTTTTTAGATAAGCTATGTTGTTGATGGGCCTTGGGAGGCTGGATGCCATGCCAACAAGCCCTTCATCCCCTTCATTTATGGAGATGGGCACTTTGTGAGGGCTCATTCCCCTTCATCATTGTACATGTGGCATGAATTCCCCTAAATTCATGTAATTTTCGTTAATTAATTGTACAAGAGGGACTTTGCACCTCCTTAAGCTAGAATTAGGGATTTTAGCTTAGTAAAATAATATTTCACTGCAAGGAAAATTGAGCACCTCCTCTATAAATATAGGTGCTTTCCTTTCATTTTATCATGGTTGGATTTGGGGGAGAAATCTCTTAGAAGGTCTAAAATTTTTGTGATTTTTCTCTCTTACAATATGGCTATGGATGGAAGAGTTGAGTGACTTTTCTTTCTTGGGTGCAGTTGGAAATTGTGTGGTCTCTTTTCATGGATGCTTATGGTAGATCTTGGACGATGCTTGGTGAAGTAAGTTGATCTATTTACTTTGTCTTGGTATATTGGAATGTGTGTGATTAGGAAAGGCAACTAAAACACTATATGCAACATCTGGCCAGGGTTAAACTTAGAATTTCTCAACAAAGACACAATCACACAAAAGACACACTTATTTTTTTAGGAAACCCAACAAGGAAAATCTTCCTCCTTGATGTGGATATTTTATTAATTTTTATTGAGCACTTGGATCTATTACAAAGCAATCTGTCTCTCTTGATAAAGTGTTATTCTTCTCACAAAAATATCAGCTGATATAATTGATCTTGGCTTTCCTTGATCACAACTTGATCTCGGTTCTTGCACACAATTCATCCTCTGTTACCGCCTTGACTTGCTCTACAAACTATGCTCTCTTCTCCTTAATCTTTCACACTTGTGACTTACTACTGCTTAGGACACAAGCTCTGCACACAATCAATCTCTTATTCCCTAGCGCTCTTGTTCCTCCTATTTATTAGGAAATAATTCCTACACTCTCCACATTCAAGGCTCCTCTCACAAACTTGTGAGTTGTCCTGTCACAAAAACCTTTGTGCATAAAACAATTGTCCTTTCATCGTGTATTTTTCCTCTCTTTATAAATTTGATCCATACTAAATAGTAAATTAGGCTATTTCAGATTTAGAACTCGAGTTTTTGATTGACGAGTTAACTAAGAGTGTCACTCTTTCTCCCTCCAATCAACACTGGAGTTCTTAACTCGTTCGTCCTTCAATCAAGACTCAAGCTTGAACACATTCTAACTGAACTCATAACTGCCACCCAATCATGTAGTGAAACTGACGAAAACTCCTCTTATAACTGAAGCTCGAACTCCACGCATGCTAAATTGATGATTATTCCAGTAAACTAGAAATAAATCATCCTAACTGAAGTCTAACTCATAAGGACAATTCAAGGTCTTCATTGGCTAAGGCACAAGACAAAATACCTTGCTCGCTACATTTTCGACAGTAAATCATTTATTCAAGTTGTTTAATTGAAAAAATCCTCGGTGCAGCTTACCTATAGCACTCTCTTCTTGAGTTCTTGTGTTTGGATGGTAATATTTTCTCTTATGTTGGATTTATTTCTCAAGCTGATGCTATGGGTTCATCTGTAGTGTGATCATTTTTTTTTCTTCTGAATAAGACTAATTTCTATTATATAGTAAAAAAAAGTACAGTCAAACCAGCTCACAGAGATAGTTCAAAAAATCAGAAATGGAGCTGCCCCAGGGGGGAAACCAGCTCATAGCGAGTACCATAAAACATAGGAGAAGCTGCCCCAGATGGGGAAACCAGCTGTTGACAGAGTAGTCATAAAACTAAGATTACTATGCATAAGAAAAGTAAGCAAAGAAACTATAGCAAGGCCTGAAAATACTGGAGACAAAGGAGCAATGGCACTAATGAAGTTGGTCCTTTGCATCCCGTTGTTGCATATGCGGAGGTTCTTCCACAATGTAGCACCCATCATCAGAGAGAGCTTCCTCCTTCTTGGAGAGCTGAGGAGCCAGCTTTGGCATGGAGGTGGAGCAAGCTCCTATGTCTTCCACATTGTCAAGTTGCCTGACACCTTCAACAAAGCTGTTGCCCATGCTGTAAGAGGTTTCCTCCAAGGTTTTGACAGGTAGGTCCACCATTTTCAAGGGCATTGGGGAAGAAGAGAGAGAGAGTGTGGATTTTCTCAGCCTCTTCCTCGAAATAGAGCTGGAATTGTCGTGTTGAATTTCTGGAATTCAAATTGAGAGATGGTCTTAAAGAATATTGGGGTCATAAACCTTTGGTGCATCCAAGGTCATCGAGAAAGCCAAAATGCGCTCTGCCAAGAGCGGAATTGGAGGGCGAGAGGGACCAGCACGACCACCACCACTGTGGAAACGCATATGATGGTGGCGAGGCATGATTTATGTGGAGTGCTATGGATGAAAGGGAGAGACACAATGAGTAGAAAGAGAGTGATAAGCAGGGGACGAATGCGCAACAACGTCAAATGAATGAGTGGAGGACTAATGGATGGTGGCATGAGCAGTAGATGCACAGCGGGGAAAAGCATAACAAAGAACAAGAACTTGCAAAGCAAGCTTGAGAGAGAACCGGATGGAGGTGCGTGAAGAATGTAGGGGGGAGATGGCGCCATTGCCCATAAAAGGCCAATGAATGCAGCGAAGCGGTCGAGGTATAATTGAATTCTCAGTACACCAGAGTGAATGCCCATAAATTAATGAAGCCGTCAACTAGCTAAGGTTATTTACGGCTCTCACGCCTTAATCAGGTGCCGCCTTGTGGTGAGGCTAGCTACATGACAACAGAGAGGCCATGTAGCCTTCTAGCAAGGCCTGTCTATTCACCTGCATCCAAGGATCTGTAGTGTGATCATTATTAAAGTGTTAATTTTTTTTGTTTCGCTGCATTAGGCTTTGTTGAAGTGTTTACTGTAAATCTTAAAAATCCTTATGATATTCTTAAGCACTTGTGGTTGTACAGTGAACTTTTCAATCTTGTGTTGAATTTCTTTTTAAGCTTTTAAAGCTCATAGAATAGGTTCATCTCCAGTGTGATCATTATTAAATTGTTGTTAAGATTTTTGTTGGCTAGATTAGGGTTTGTTGAAGTGTTCACCATAAATCTAAAAACTCTTTGAAATCTCAACAGCCTGTTATTAAATTGGCCCTATCTCCACACAGAAAATGATAAAGAAGCCTTAATGCCACAAGTAACCATAGAAGTAGAACCAAAACATCCAAAAACTGGGAAAGAGATTGTTAAATTTTTAAAAAAAATTTGCATAATCTTAAAAGAAGAAAAGAACATAATAAAGAGGAAAAAATATAAAAATACATACGTCCTACCAATACAAAGATAGATTTTCCAACAATGTAATTAAATTTCAATGCGTGCTATGCCATTTCTATGGTATCAAACCAGCATAAATGTATAATAATCCAAAAATAAACCATCAAAGGGAACATCAACATGCATCCACAAATCAATTTATGAAATGAAATTTTCAACAACCGACTAAATTTCATAACCCTACATAAAAAATAGAGGAGACTAATAACAGAGTGGATTACCTGTGTCTAGTATGTAAAGGTCGTTGTAATATATCTCTTCAGATTCATCTTGAGCTTTTCGAAAACCTCCAAATATAAATATACGGTGATCAATGATTGCAGCATTGTGCCCCTCACGAGCTGCTAGTCCTTCGCCACTTATGTTAGGTTGCACTCATGTATTTGCAATGGTGCCCAGTTCTCTCGATGAGTACTCTGCTTCCTTTTGTTGTAAATTTTCCTTTTCCTCTGGCGTGATCCAAC